>CM070875.1:185883289-187083289 GCA_036365515.1 Torymus aiolomorphi
AATTGCACAAAGCCCTTAAGACTCGCACTAAATGAATTGTGTATCATGAATAGCTTCTGTCCACTAATCCTTAGGATCAAGGCCAATCGGCTAATTCACAATCCAAGACAATTACTACTTTTCTTATTTGGAATTTTTAATTTTACTTTTATTTACCTTTCTTATTATTATTTTTTTTTTTGAATTTCCTTCTCTCTTATAATTTTTGATTGTAATAAATTTGGAATTTGAAGTTTGGTGAAAAGAAAATTGAACCAAGAATTTGAGTAGTTTGAATATTTATTTAAATCTGAACAATTGAATGTTTATACAGAATTTTAAAGCTTGTGGGGCTTGTAAATCTGCTCGAGTAGTCAGCAAAGCTTGTGAGGCTTGTGTTGATCTGACTGCTTTGGTCGGTTCAGAAAAGCTTGTGAGGCTTGTGGTGAACTGCACACTTTGGTCGGTTCAGAAAAGCTTGTGAGGCTTGTGGTGCACTGCACACTTTGGTCGGTTCAGAAAAGCTTGTGAGGCTTGTGGTGAACTGCACACTTTGGTCGGTTCAGAAAAGCTTGTGAGGCTTGTGGTGAACTGCACACTCAGCAGTGCGCGTTCGGCGTATTTAAACCAGTTGCTCCTCCTCTTCTTCGGCTGGAAAAACTGCGGTGTCGAATCGGATAGTTGCGTCATCTTGTGTTAACGAATCGCTGGTTGACATTTGTAACGGCGGTTGATGCTTTGCATATCCGTAATGTTAAATGGAGGGAGTGGTGCGGGAAAGCGGTGTCCAATGGTGCGGGGGTGGCATCCCTTCCAAACGTCAATTTTCAGCCGAGTGGGGAAAATCCTATGTTTTAACATAGAGAGCGGTAGAGAGCGGTCGCTCATCCCTTCTCTATGGTATTTTCCGGCGGCTCGTATCTTCCTTAAGGAGTGAGAGAGAACGCTATAGGAGTGACAGAGAAAGAGAGAAGAGAGAGACAGAAGATATACCTATCTCCCTCACTCTTCAATCTTGTCACTGACTTTTTCACAGTTTTCTTCACTTTATTTAATATTGTTAGATATCGCAATTTTACAATTTAGTTACTATTTTATTTTAATAGGTATTTTTATAATAAGCTATTACAAATTTGAGCGGTGGTTATACGTTGATTAGAAGTGGAGTTATAGCGAATATAAAAAATCGAAAAATATAATTTTAGTTTTACAGAAAAATAATTAATATAATTTTACAATAATATGAAGTTTCATAAGAAATGGTGAAACTAAACAGTCAAGCTAAATATTATAAACATGTTTACAAATTTGTCGTAAATATCGCTATTATTTATTTAATTATAATGTTTCACTTAATATTAACGCAGTGACATAAATGATTCTCTTAGGGTTTACATAGAATGTGTTTTTAGATTATTTCCAATCATAAAATTTATTATTTTTATATTTATTCATCGATTAATTAAGTAATCAGTCTTTCAAGCTTTGGATGTGAATATTTGTAATTGTTAGAAAATGAAATTATTATAAAAATATAAAACTACTAAGTTTCAATAAGAAAAATAATAATAAATCATTGAAATTATAAATAAACAGTTATTTTTAAAGTGTTCTTTGGAGATGGATTTTATATGAAAATGTAAAGAAAAATTATTGCAACTGAACTGTGTTGTTAAAAATTAAAAATGTAAAATAGTTAAGTAAAAATAAGTCTTATAAGTTTCAAGATTGGAAAATAATATTTGTCGCAGGGTAAAGAAACGAAAGGTTTTCTTGAATAAAAATCGTATTTTTCGCTGTTTGTATATGCTACGCAGCATCTTAGGGGAAGATAAGAGTTTCCAGATGTGCGAGACATTTCCTGTATAGGTCCTCAGTAACGATTTTCATAAAATGTATTATTTTATGTAATTGGTGAAATTTTCTTATGCAAACTTTATGAAAACATTAGATTATTCTTTCTAGCTAATAATTCAATTATATTATTAAGTTATCTTATTAAGTTAATACACTTTTCTTAGAGCTTCTATTGTTTATTTTAAATATTTGAAATTTAATTAATTGCTTTTAATATCAATGTGTTAAGATACAACTGTTGTATAGCAAAATGTTTTATCTAATGTGTACAGTTCATAAGGTTTGCATTAACAAATGAGAATCTCTTATAAATAGGCGTAATAGTTAATTATTATTAGAGAATGTACGATTTACAATGTATTATTCAAATTCGAAACAGTTTATTATTTTGAACTTAAAGTTAAGTTAATTAATCTAATAGAAGTAAACAAAATGGATTATTGTTACTACTAAAACATATTATAATAACGGTTTTATTATCTTCTAGTTTTTACTTAACATAATACAACTTTTATCTTGAACAAAATTATTTTCCCTACTTATAGTTATTGAAATATTTAGCGTTATTCTAAATAATATTCTTATGCTATAGTACATTGAGTCCCAAAAGATGCTGGAAAATATGTCACCACGCGGAGGGACTTGAGGAAATCTATTTTTATGCATGCGATGGAGGGTACAGATAAACACTCTCTTTGTCTCGGTTTTTCTTATAATTAACAATTTTGAATGTTTTACAAAATGTGAAATTACCTCTTTAATTAGATAATTGAATAGCAAACTATTACAAATCTGAACGAAAACGCTATGATTATTTTAACGATAGTTATTCGCAATATGAAAGTTATTAATACGAAAAAAATCTAATTTATAATGATATTGGATTTGATAAGTTTATAAAAATAGCCGGTTATATAAAATAAACTAGTGGTTAACATAACTTGTTGCTTTATGTAATATAATAAATATTATAGTAATTATTTATCGTTTGTTAATAAAGATTCTTTTCATGTTTATTGGTTGCGTTTACAAAATGCATATGGTTAGTTATAGAGTTATATTTTTGGGTTTTTGTTAATAGATCTTAATATTATTAATACGGAAACAAGCAAAAAGCTGTTGATTGCAATTTAACAAAAGAATATGGAATTAGTATTATTTTTCCTAATTTCCTTACTGCTATATTTAATATTCAAAGTTGTTAAAATAATTTTATCTTTAACGGTTTGAGAGATATTGTCTAATAATGTAAATAATCTTTTCAGTATATAGTATAAGTCGTGTATTCAAAAATTCAGAAAAGCGCGTCCCTGCGTGGGAAAGCGTCGTATCTATATTTAGTATGGGCCATGTGTTTTGCAGCCCTCAGATAGCGTATATGCTAGGGCTATCGTCTTCTTAAGGCTAGCTCTACATTTTGAAGGAATATTTCCAATCCACATGTAATTGTTTAAAATGTTTATTAAATTTATGATATGTAATAAAAACATTTTATTTATTTATAGCGGAAGAAAAATAGAAAGTTGAATAAGTTTTATTATTTAAGTAGGGAAAATATTCCTTCATGAATGTGTCTTAAAGTAATTATTATAATTTATATTTATTTGTGATTGTGAATGTTAAACCTTATACAAGGTGTCCCATTTTAATCGCCCCAGGCAAATATCTTGAAAAGTATGGGAGATGGAAAAAAACTTTAAATACAAAAGTTGTAGGGTGCAAAGGGGGTCAGCTAATGTTAACAACGACTTTGACCTTGAACTCTATTTTTCAAGGTTATTTCAAGGTCAAAGTGATTTTTTTGAATGAGGACCCCTACTTTCGACCCCAGAAATGGAAAGAGCAGAAAATTTTACGTTCAGAAAGGTCTGATATGTTGGGGTTTCAAGGTCAACCAGCTAATTTAATGAGGTCGACCTGGGAATACCTCTAGGAAGGACAAAATTGACCTTGACGTTCAAGGTCATTGTAAGGTAAGTTGATTTTATAAAATGGAACCCCTTATTTTTGACCCCGGAAACGGAAAGAGCGGAAGAATTTACGTCCGAATATGACCTTGACCTCGACCTTGACTTTAACCGTGATCTGGAAGGTTATTTTAAGGTCAAGTCGATTTTTTTAAAATCCCCTTATTTTTTACCTCGGAAATGGAAAGAGAAGAAAATTTTACGTTCAGATATGTACCGTCATATGGTGTCAAAGTTGGCCCTCTGGGGTCAATTAAGGGTAATAATAAATAAATTAATTTTTTTGAAGTGGATTTCACTGTTTTTATGAGTTACTTAGGAATCTAAAAGTATTTTTTCTCCCTCAAATGAATCGAAAATTAGAAAGACTACCCTCGACATTAGCATTACCCAATGTAAAAATGAAAATATTCCCAAATTGACCAAACTAAAGAATTCGAATATTTATAATTGACTCATAACAAAACCATTAAATCATCGCCTCATAACTACCTTAAAGTAATCGGTCACTCGTACTTAAAAAATATCATTTGACGTAGCCCTACATTTCAATGGTGCCAACCTAACCAAGAAAGAACAAGAAGAAAAGTACCTTTTCATACCGAAAATTAATCCCAAAAATCCTTCAGAGTTACGCTGACAAAAGTAAGAACACATCAGATTAAAAAAAATTAATTTGACCCCAATTGACCTCAAGCACGATTTGACCCTTAATTGACCCCAGAGGGCCAACTTTGACACCATATGACGGTACATATCTGAACGTAAAATTTTCTTCTCTTTCCATTTCCAAGGTTAAAAATAAGGGGATTTTTAAAAAATCGACTTGACCTTAAATTAACCTTCCAGATCACGGTTAAAGTCAAGGTCGAGGTCAAGGTCATATTCGGACGTAAATTCTTCCGCTCTTTCCATTTCCAGGGTCAAAAATAAGGGGTTCTATTTTATAAAATCAACTTACCTTAAAATGACCTTGAACGTCAAGGTCAATTTTGTCCTTCCTAGAGGTATTCCCAGGTCGACCTCATTAAATTAGCTGGTTGACCTTGAAACCCCAACATATCAGACCTTTCTGAACATAAAATTTTCTGATCTTTCCATTTCCGGGGTCGAAAGTAGGGATTCTCATTTAAACAAATCACTTTGACCTTGAAATAACCTTGAAAATAGAGTTCAAGGTCAAAGTCGTTGTTACCATTAGCTGACCCCCTTTGCACCCTACAACTTTTGTTTTTAAAGTTTTTTTCCATCTCTCATACTTTTCAAGATATTTGCCTGGGGCGATTAAAATGGGACACCTTGTATACTCTTACACCTCGCGTTCCGAACGGTTGCTAGTTAAGTCAAACGTATTAAAGTAGGAATTACAATTGTGATTTGTTTGTTTAACAATTCGCACTAAACTTATTATTCAGAACATAACTTTATAGAAAATTAGCCATATTTTGCAACTAGAGTGTTAATGAATTATTAGTATAATTCACTTAAAGATTTTAAATTTACATATGATAATATTTTATTCGAATTGGTACATAATTTTAAAATATAAAGTTTATTGAAAAAATTGCTATTTCTGACTAACATTTCTATTAAGGTGGGTTACTGTTGATTGTATAAAAAATGAAATAGTCTTTGTTATCAGTCCTTTGTTTATTATACCCGGGGATCGAATATAACTTTTAATTCTTATTTGTTATTCGGCATTCACCAATAAGAGAAAAAGTTTTAACAAGAAGCCGAAGGATGAATTTAAGAAAGGTGATAACTATAAGATTCTAAACTGGAAATTAATATGTGCGCTGCGTGGTCGTTTTTATGGCAGCTTGGGAAAACTCCCTGTAGCGCCGGTCGCACTTACAACCCTTGGTGCAGTAGTGTCGATAGGTTAGTAGTGGTTCAGGGCTATGATCATGTTTCGTCAATATGTGAAAAAAATTTTTTTCTTTTTATGAAATGACGTAGACGGTGCCGTCACAAAATCGTAATTTCTTGAGAATGGCGCTATGTATCAGCTCCAAATTTATAGACAATTTTGTATGTGATATAGATAATATGTGTGCGAATTTTTTTTTATATTTGATTTTGAAAATTTTCGTATTTTACAAAGTCATTTTCTTTGTCGCATGATAACTAGAGAAAACAAAAATTGGTTAATCATGTGGAGATGTAGAGTCTATATATTATCGTATAAGTCCTTTAGGTAAAAGAATTGTGTCATGATTTTTAGAGATATTTATGGTTAAAATTCTTTTACAGTTTTTTTAAAAATCATAATTTCTCAATGACGACTTCATGTATCAGCTTGAAATTTATAGACTATTTTGTATGCAATATAGGCAATGTCTGTGTAAAATTTCATCCAGATTATGGTTATTTTTTTAGATGTTTGATATGTAAAATTTTAGTATTTTTGAAAATGACATTCTTTGTTGTCCCACAATATAACTACATTAAAATTGTTTTAATTTCTTTGATATTTGGTGGAGATGTAGAGTTCGTATATTATTTATTAGAAGAGTTCTTAGGGTAAAAGAATTCGGTTATGAATTTCAGAGATATTTGAGGTTAAAACTATTTTAGCCCTCTTTTAAAATCGTAATTATTCGGGAACGCATTTATGTATACTAGAAAATGGAAATGACATGCGCTATGCGCTATGCGCCCATGCGCGCGTGTTGTGTATCTGCTTTTGTTTTGTAATAGCGTTTATTATTTTTAAGGTTAGAGCCTTTTTCTTACATCGGAAATTCCAGAAAGAGCACACAAATACGGACAGGCATACTACTAGAGACAAGTACCCTATGTGTGAAATTTCACAAAGAAAATATAATTTGAAGTAAAGGTTATTTAGGAATTTCAAAAGGATTTGACGATAATATTACAATCAATTATTTTATTTATTTTTCACACATAATTTAAAAAAAAAATCATACCTATTATTTTATTCATATTTTATACATAATTTAAAAATTAATACTTTTTAATCTTCATAAATGAATTTAATTATTTATTATTGTTATTAAAACTTAATTGAAGGAATAAGCAATTTAAGTTTAAGGAAGCCACGGGCCAATGAATTGGCAGCGGTTTTTTAATTTATTTTGGTTTAATACTAGTCAACTTAAACATAATAACTATGAAAGTGCTGATATTAACTGGAAAATTTTCTACCAAGGTAATTAATTCATCATTTTTTTATTATTATTCGAGAAATTATAAGTTTTATTCAAAATTTTTGTGTTAGTTTCACAAAAGAATCGACGTTTGTTCATAGGTCCCCAACAAAAACTGAAAAAAAAGAAATTATAAAATTTACCATTCACCAAATATTAAATGCAAAAATGATAAAATTAAATAATTTATAAACCCTGAATTACTAGAGGATACTGCGAAGTTGTAAGGTCTAATTTACAACCGTGTTGGATATGCCAACTTCGCATCGGGTATCTCTTCAGGTGGCGAATAGGGGAATATCTACCGGAAGGTAACGGGGAACTAAATATAGTGCAACCCCGTAAATGCACATAAGAATTGTGCACATATTTATTGTGCACACTTTAGCATATAAAAAGTATATAATATAATATAAAAAGTCTAAACTTTGTACACATATTATTGTACACCAACGGTAAAACACATAACATTTTGATTGTGAATAATTGTATATAATTTGTTTATAATTTTCCTGTGGTAAATGGTTATTTGAAAAAATGATACTGAATTTTGATTTTCTTTTTTATACATTATACGAATATTAAATTTTTTTTTTTTTTCTTCCAATTTGAAATATTCAGGCACCAGGCCAGGTACTCATACAAATATTAAATCTATGTTGGGACCTCATGATGTAGGGAAGGCGGGGCGTCATAGCCACCCTAACTTTAAATTGAAATTAAATATATTAAAAGCAGATTTAGATAATAATAAAATATGTAATCAGTAGATCAGTTCATCCAAAAAACGATTCTAGTGATAGAAAATGTTTTGTTAACCCGTATTTATCACCAAAACTGAAAAAGCAAAACGTTCAAAAATGCTCCTCGTGCCCCATTAAGGAGTACGAATAACAGGGGGTGGGGCACGAGTAGCACACGAATCCGAGTAGACATTCAGGCAGGCATGCCGGAGTTAATAATCATGCCCTATACAGGGTTGGTAGGGACGGGCGTATCCAGGCATGTTACGTGGATTTATACAGGCCTTAATTTTCACCTTAAATTCATTTCTACTCGAAAAATAGCGACCTTTAAGGGGATGCCTTACTCGTACTATTACCGACCGAGCAATTCACACAGTTTCAAGCTGATTAAAAATAAAATACGTCGAATCACAAAAAATCAAGAGAACACTCTTCTGTGTTTTTTAACGTTCTATCATCCAGTCAAAGTTTGGAGTCGAAATATCAAGCCGTTTTTTCAAAAACTTTGAACGAAATTAAATTTAATTTCGTTCAAAGTTTTTGAAAAAACGGCTTGATATTTCGACTCCAAACTTTGACTGGATGATAGAACGTTAAAAAACACAGAAGAGTGTTCTCTTGATTTTTTGTGATTCGACGTATTTTATTTTCAATCAGCTTGAAACTGTGTGAATTGCTCGGTCGGTAATAGTACGAGTAAGGCATCCCCTTAAGAAAGGGCAATAAATTTTAATTGACAAAGCGTCCATAATTTTTATTGAATATAATAACATGAAATGAAACATTTCAAACTATTTAGATTTACAATCACGTAACCAGTCAACCCATCGTATGGAAAGCTCCGATTGCTCTGACTTGCAGGTTAAGGCGATCAGCTGTTTTGCTCCGGCGCTGCTGACGGACGTTGCCGTGTGCTACTCGTGCTCTAGCAGGGGTGACACACGTGCCCCGCTTTCATTGTTTTTTTCAATCGTTATTATACATAATTATCAAGCACTATTAAGTAAAATATCAAACGAGGCTTCAAAGTTCAATGTCCAAACTATCGAAAAACAGTTAATTTGGACGGTTCCATCCTTTTTTCGCATTCTGACAGACAAATGAAAAATGAAACCAACCTTTCTTTCAGCTTCAAATTTCATTTTAATTAAACTTATTAACATGACTTTCTTTTTATATATTTTGAGCAGAGACAAAAACTAGAAGTACTTTTCTTTGATTTTTAATGTACATTTATATCTAAATTTTTATTTACTTTTTAAATATTGAGGTGTCAAATTGACCCGCCTGTCACGTTGTGCCCCGCCCTCCCCTACATGATTATCCTTTCCGCCCGAGGCGATCACATATACAACAGTGTTGGATCGACTTACTCGTAAACGATTTTTGTTTTATAATTACAATCATGTGCATTAAATGAACATGTAATGGATGAATTCATGAATTTGATATGGTATATCATCATCATCTGACTATACTAGAAATGATTTACAACTCAGAGCTTATGCAGGTATGTGATATTGAACCGCGCATGGTATTATCTTGAAGCTTAGCTGATCGCTGTTCGCTAATCTGCTTCTTCATTTTGGAGCTGTGTTTTAGAAAAGCAAAAGCACTCGTGCAAAGCTAGTCTTCGAGAGCCCTCCTCGCACATTTAAGCTACCTTAATTTTTCGCGGTGATTGTCTTTTATACAAGCAAAAGCACGCATGTGCACGGAAAAAATCTTAAATAAAATTTACTTAACCTATCGTAAATCAAATTTACTTAACCTATCGTAAATCAAATTTACTTAACCTATCGTAAAATTTATTGCTGAACTTAAGCAAATTTTAGTTAACCGTGTAAGTAAATTGTCTTACCGATAACCTTTGAAATTTTATTTTTTCCAACTTATTACAAATAAATTAACTTACATTTTTTTTTAATTTCTTTTTTTGCATAGTATGCGCGTAAAGTACGTCGTTATGCATCGTTTTCATAAAATTCAACTTTACACACTGAAACGATACGACGACGTGCTTTACTCATACTATAAAAAAAAATATTGTTCGCCACACGGGCGAAATTTTTACGACATCGTGATCGCGCAACACTCGGGCCGGCTACGCCGACGACCCCTGTGAGCATCGCTCACTCGGTACGTAAAATTCAACTTTACACCCTAGTGACGAAAACTTATACTATTATAAAATTAAAATTAACTTTTACATAATTAACTTAATTTTTTTTTTATAAAAATTTCTTTTTCTTTTAATTTAAATATTTAAAACTACAATTAAAGTAACTTACTTATGCAATATTTTCACTATCATAACATTTATATTTGTCGTCTCCGCATAAAAAGGCATTATCTCAGGATCAAGTTAAAATGGCGTTATCTGGGAAGCCGATTAAAACAGGTGTTATCTATGAAGACAGATCAAAAAGACATTATCTCGGAACCAGGTTCAAAAAGTATCTCGCGCGATGTTTTTCGTTTCTACTTATATTCTATTTATTTGTATTTATTTCTTTGGACAACGTACTCGGTTCGAAGATATAAGAAAGCTATCTCTGTGCCAAATTTCATGACAATTGATTGATGTTTACTTCTTTTATCGTATGAGAACGATAACGCACTTTTTAAAATCAAATATTCTCTGAGAAAACGCTATTCGATAATATTTAAAGAATGTTTAACCTCAAATATCTTTCGTCGTGACAGTCAGATTTTTTGGGCAACAAACTGGGTACGAACATATAAAACCGCTGCCAATTCATTGGCACGTAGCTTCCTCAACCGTAATTTGTTGATTCCTTTAATTAATTTTTATAACAAAATTTATAATTTTTTAAAAAATTTATAGCATAATTATAATTAAATTCATTTATGAATATTACAAATTGTTAATTTTTAAATTTATTTATTTATTTATTATTTATTTATATCAAATTTATATAAATTTTGAGCTGATAAATAAAGTTATCATTTGAAATAGAAGTAAAATATCTATATTTTATAATAAAACAAATAGCTATCACGGTTGTTTTGTTATTAACAAAAACGTGTTTTTTTATATTTCATAATTCATATTTTTTAAGAAAAAAAAAATATAGCTATCATTGTTCTTTTGTTATTAACAAAAACGTGTTTTTTCAAAAAAGTTCATAACTCACAAATAATAGTACATTTCGACACGGGTGGGGAAGTCGATTATTTAGCTGGTGTGACTTTTTGCACGAGCGAAGCGAGTGCGAAAAAGTCACACCACCTAAATAATCGACTTACGCACTAGTTTCGAACGGTATTTTATACCACGAGCGCCGA
This sequence comes from Torymus aiolomorphi, assembly GCA_036365515.1. Classification (NCBI taxonomy): domain Eukaryota; kingdom Metazoa; phylum Arthropoda; class Insecta; order Hymenoptera; family Torymidae; genus Torymus; species Torymus aiolomorphi. Next base: position 185,894,321 of record CM070875.1, read on the forward strand.
AAAATCATATCAAAGTTGTGATTTTGAGGTTAGAGTGGTATAAATTATAATAATGCAGAATATAATGGATTCATAATGCATAATATAATGCATTCATAATGCATAATTCATAATTATAATAGATATAATTTTTAAACATTTTAATTCATTTGGTTGGTTTTTAAAAATTAAAAAAAATCATCGAATGCCTACTCAATGACGTTTCCTCATTCTACACAACCTAGCGGTAGATATCACTGCGCGTTTTTTAAAAATAAAATATAAATCTTTTTTAATTTAGAGATTAAATTATTTTTTGTAACACATGAATGATTTTCTGCGTTTTCCTACATAAAAATATGTTCTAAGAAGTGACTTTTTTTACCTATCGTGTAAAGAAATTCATTCTCTCCCTCTGCTCTAAAATTATGTAAAATCGCGAAAATGAATTTAGCCTTGCTTTAGCAGCCCATGTTTGCACCGTGAAGTTAGCGCACGAGCGTAGCGAGTGCGATAAATACGGTGCAATAATCGACTGCTTAAGGTGGCTCATGCGTTTGGTGCCGTATCAAGTCGGGGCCCCGCAAGGGGCTTCTTTATTATTGCCAAATTAAGTTAACGTATTTTACGCAAATTTATTGTAAATAACTTCTAAATGTTCAAACAAAAAAAAGATTTTATAAATAAGTAAAAACTTTACTAATTTGTCGCTACATTTATATGACTGGTCGCAGTGCGCATACGCAGTAGCACATTTGTAACGTTTATTGTTAATATCTTTTTTATTTGGTCGTTAACCTATAATTCTGACGATATCATTAGATTCTTCACAAAAAAATCTTTAATTTCATATATTGTACATTAAAAACTGTTTTTTTACAAGTTACTACGAAACAATAAACTGTTCATTCCCATAAGGTTATGTGTTAAACGTACCTATTTATAAACTCAGTTTTTTCGATAATTTGGTCGTTGACCTACAATTTTCTTAGTACAGATCGAAAGTTTAATGTCTAAAGAACATATTTGTTAAGTTTAAGATATATCTGCTTTTTTATAAGAAATCGCATGAGCCACCTTAAGTCACGGATAAGCGTGACCTACGTGCGGACTTAGGTCACGCTATGCTATAATAGTACATTACTCAGCGATGAGCATAGACTTGAAAAGAAGGTACACCTTACAAAAAAATCGGACACGGTATGGATACAGGGTAAAGGTAGGGGTACGGGTCCAGTGTGGACTCTCCCTATCAGGAAAGTCATATGGTCTTTTCGACTGTTTCCTCCGCTTGGCGGCGCTAGTAAGACTTGACTTGTACAGGGGCTCTATTCAAGCTGTGATGTGATCGCTTCACGCTATGATACTTTCATGCGATGACTACTTCACGTTGCTGTACACCCCTGGCCATGAGCGATAGACTTAGGTGAAGTTGCCGAATAACGCGTATCATCCACGCGCGCGCGCACATTTGTTTTTAATTTGAAAATTTAGAGAACAATTCCTATCTATCTGCTCTCTAAATTAAATTCAGTAAAAAATCATTATTTTACAGTGTAAAGTCGAGCACTGTCGAAATAGTGCGTATGCAGTCTAAAATAGCGTATATACACAACTAAACAGTGAATACACAAATAATTCAGTGTATATACACTATTTCAGAGCGCATAAATATGCATTATTTCGACAGTGCCAGAAATACTGATTCACTCTAAAATAGTGATTTTTCACTGAATTTAATTTAAGGTAAAGGCCCTTTGCATTTAATTCGTACAGATACTCGTTTCAGATAATTCGTTACACAAAAAATTTGTGTATCACGATAAGGGATATACAAATTCCAAATTTCGGGATCCATTGGACCGATTTCGACCAGACATATAGTTTTATTTCTTGTTTACTTATTTTGGGAAAATGTAAAAAAAAAGTAAATAAAATTTATTATAATTAAATAAAATAGTACGTTTATTAAGAAATAACAAAAATAATAATTAATCTAATAATAATTCAACACAAGTTTTTTATGATAATTTCTGCAATTAATTTCTTGCATAGATAATTTTAAACAAACTTTAGTTGAAAAATTTGAGCAAGAAAAAATTTTTATGAAAAATTGATGAATTGGCTGGAAGTTATTAAAACCTTATTGCAGGAAATATCACAAAATTTGTGTTGAATTATTACTAGTTTAATTATTATTGTTGTTATTTCTTAATAAAAATACTATTTTATTTAATTATAATAAATTTTATTTACATTTTTTACGTTTTCCCAAAATAAGTAAACAAGAATGAAAACTATATGTCTGGTCGAAATCGCTTCAATGGATCCCGAAATTTGGAAGTTGTATATCCCTTATCGTGATACACAAATTTTTTGTATAATGAATTATCTGAAACGAGCATCTATACGAATTAAACGCAAAGAGCTTTTACCACTCTCTAAATTAAATTCAGTGAAAAATCACTATTTTAGAATGAATCAGTGTTTCTGGCACTGTCGAAATAATGCATATTTATGTACTCCGAAATAGTGTATATACACTGAATTATTTGTGTATTCACTGTTTAGTTGTGTATATACGCTATTTTAGACTGCACACGCACTATTTCGACAGTGTCCGACTTTACACTGTAAAATAGTGATTTTTCACTGAATTTAATTTAGAGAGCAAATAGATAGGAATTGTTCTCTAAATTTTCAAATTAAATACAAATGTGCGCGCGCGCGTGGATAATACGCGTTACTCGGCAACTTCACGTAAGTCTATCGCTCATGGCCAGGGGTGTACAGCAACGTGAAGTAGTCATCGCATGAAAGTATCATAGCGTGAAGCGATCACATCACAGCTTGAATAGAGCCCCAGCTCGTAATTTAAAATCAGTACTTACTGATTACTGCTCAATGTTCAAACATTCAATGTATATAGATATATAACCACATTGACGCCATATTGTAAGTTTGAGCCTTTCAGCCAACATCCAAATGTTGATTCACCAATTTTTGGAGTTAATATAAGAAAATGAATAAAATTATTCACGCTCACTCGATCATTACACACCCTATTTGGCAACATTGCAAAGAGGTTAGGAAGTATGAGACAACTAAATATGCACACTTGACTCACGGCGTACCGATAGTACTCCCTTAAATTCAGTAGTGGCGGGAAAATTTATTATTGAAACCAATTGTAAGGCGATACTTTAATTTAGACACGTTTGAACAATTTTAATTCAGCAGATATTAAATAATTATGAAAAACCCTACTGAAAAAAATCACATAGGATCCCACGTGGGATCCCACACGAGATCCCACGTGTGAATTTGATATGGGATCCCATGTGGCATCCCACGTTTAAACTCGAAGCATGAATTCCCACATGAGATCCCACAAGAGATCCCACATGGGATCTCATGTGGGATATCATGCGTTTAACTTGAGTACGGGATCTCATGCAGATATGGCGTAAAACTTTGAGTCCCCCATTGTAAGTAACGGAGTTATCAAAAACAAGGCAAGCCTTGTAATTAGGACGCTTCACAAAGAGTCACTTGAACGGTTGACTGTAAGCCTTATATACTCTTGGCCGTCCAACTTATCCACAGATAGCACTACCGAAGCACCGCATAGCGGATAAATAGCCGAAGCTTACTTATGGAGAGCCGTCCATCACAAGTTCTGCTTTGTCACCGCAATGCGGCGTTCCGATATCGCTTTCTGTGAATACACTGGATGGCCGAGAGTATATAAGCCGTGTAAGTCAGCCGTTCAAATAACTCTTTACGAAGAGTCCTAATTACAAGGCTTGCCTTGTTTTTGATATCCCCGTTACTCACAATGGGGGACTCAAAGTTTTACGCCATATCTGCATGAGATCCCGTACTCAAGTTAAACGCATCATATCCCACATGAGATCCTATGTGGGATCTCTTGTGGGATCCCATGTGGTTTTTTTCAGTAGGGAATGTTATTAATAGAATTTTCTTCTTTATCATTTATTGTTGTATTGGAAAGTCAAAGGATAAAGTGAAAAGGATAAAATTCAGTACAACTTATTTTCTACTGTTAATCAGTATCTTATGATTTATTTCAAATGCGTTCTATGTAAATAAAAATCATAAAACTCAGTTTTTTAAATATTTTTATTACGAATTAGGAAAATGCCTTTTTCCAGACAAAACACTTTTCGCAAAGAACTTCCTCACATAAACACTTGAGGTCGTTGATGACGGAGGCCGGGGAAAGACTTCGGGCTTCATCCGGTCTGGCATCAATCTGTAATAGATTTCAAAGTTCGTGTTTATATTTTGGTTAGTTATTTTTTTACTATTTCTTTTTAAATATGCGAAATAATCAAACAAAGGAAAAACAAAATTTTGTAGGAATATTGCAAGATTATATGAGTCTAGTATTATGTTAGTAGTAGTCTATCAGTTCAAATGGCAAGACGTTGCACAGTCCCGCCGGATAAATTCGGGTATAAATCTTTCAAGTGCCATAATAGATAAAAGTTGTGAGTAGTAATAATAATTGTATACTATGTGAAAATATGTGTCTCGTCGAACATTTTTTAAGATTAGAAAATACTACTATATTAACGAAAACATTAGTTATCTACAATGAGCACAAGAACACAAACATAACCTCAAAAGTTAACGAAGACACGTTGAGTGATGTACAGAGAAAGCTACTATTAATAATAACAAAAAAAGAAATAACAAACGTATGTTACTAATGAAAAAAATGGATCACTGGGACAATATTGTCATCTTGTAAACAAACTAAAGAAATGCTTTACATGTTATGGAAAAAAAATCCTAATAGCGAAATACAGCCATAAAATATGCTAAAATTAAATTAGAGAAAGACTTGATAATAATAGCTAGTAGTCGTAACCCTAGAAATTTATGAAAATTAATCAATTCTAAATTTGCTAGAAATATAAACTATATTATGAAAAATAATCAAAAGATTGAAAATAAAAGCGATATAGTTAATTACAAGACTACATACTTTAGTAAGTAAGGTTGATCTAAATCTAAGTAGTAAAATTAGAAAACCTAATGGTATTAATATGAAATTACCAGAAAGAAACTCAAAATCAATTTATATTACTCCTACAGATCATTTTGAAGATCACAAAACTATTAATGAAATGAAAGAGGAAATAGGGGCGTGGATAATATCAACGCAAACATTATTAAAGCAATTTTCTTTTTTCATATCAGTACCATTAGAACGCATTTTTAACCTATGTATTGCTGAATGTATTTGGCTCCGGGTACTGAAAACTGCTGAGGTGGTTCCAATTTATAAAGCTGGATAGAACTTGTACTTCCAACTACAGGTCTATCACACTCATATCGAACATTGCAAAGATTTTTGATTAAAAAATTATTTACAATAGATTGTATGCATTCCTGAAAAAATATAACATAATCTCAAATAGACTATGATAAAAACAGAGGAACTACAGATGCACTCAATCATCTTGCCGATATAATCTACACTAAACTAAATAAGAGCAAACCAATAATTGCGGCCTTCCCAGATTTAGCAAAGATTTGGTTGCTGTAGAGTTTGATACAGTTATTACAAACCATAAAATTTTATTAGAAAAACTTGAAAGATATGGAAAAAAGGGTGGAGCTCTTAAGCTATTAATTAGCTATCTTTCAGATAGATTATTATTGGGAATTGTGGGAAATGTTAAGAAATAATATAGAGACTTTATTGTGGCAAAAGCCAGTCGGCACGCCTGCCTTACATCACAGTCAAAATTCGAGTCCGTAGTATCATGCGCACTACACTGCTCTCATACAGACACTCTAAGGTGGGGAGACAAGCATGTGTGTGTTTCATCCGCCGTCACTCGACAGACGCACATACCATTGTATTTTCGCGTACAGTGTACTTAATGTTGAAACATTCACATATTCCAACAATTATGAAACGTTAGAATTCAAGAACACATAAACGAATATAAAGAAATGTCAATTGGTGTTCCGCAAGGAACAACAATCTTGGCCCCAGTCAATCGCTTTCAAGACGTTAAAAAAAAGTAACGGTGCTTTAACTAGATTATGGTCAAGAGGATAGTTTATTTATAGCTAAGATATATAGCTAATTTATAAAAGCTTAGGCAACGGAGCTGGTTAATTTTCTACCATCATTATTATCCCAATATTTTGAAGAGACTAACCTTCTGGTACTTCATCTTCCACTTGTAAAGCGTCGTCGATATCATAGGGTATTCGCTGTTCTAAGTACAGCTCACCCCCCATCAGGTGATCGGGAAGGTAAGACGTAATGTGTGATTGACATAGCGGGTAGTTTCTTCTTAAAAGATTTCTGACACAGTCGGAGCAAATCCGATGACCGCAGGGTTGAACTTTTTGTATTCGCTTCATCGCGTAACAGACACAGCATTCTTTTTTTTTTAAGAAAAAATAGGTATTACATATGACATTGAGATATAATGATAAATATACGACTTTATATTTAAATATAAAACTTTATATATTTATATTTAGATTTTGGTTGATTATATTATTCTAAGTGTATGCGAATCAACGTATACGAGAACTTTATTATCAAGGTTTGTCAGCGAGAAGAAATAAATTGGAAAAAGACTTCGAGAGTCTGTTCCCAATCAACTGTTCCCAAAGAAAAGTTGATGCAAGAATATGGTGTGAGCGAGAAATGTATATTTGAGCACGTAAGCAAAATGGTGCAGCAGCAAATAATACAAGTGCTTCTCGTATTATTGGCAAAAGCAAATGTAAATAGCAATTGAGCAATAATCAAAGCCAAGTGTAAGTGTAAATAAAGCAATGTATAAGTGTAGGTAACACCAAAATAATGATTGGCGAGAGGGTGAATAGCAGTGAGTAACACGACTGCGTGTCACAAGCCTCTATATGTACACTCGGAATAATGTTTTAAGTAGCGCATTGGCGCTTGTCTGGCGCTCGCCATCTAGCGGCTCACTCGGATACCACAATCCCGAACACTAAGGTTATTGTAATGGTCCAAGGATAAATGTTGGTGGGTGCCGATTTGATATGCACTATAGTTAGTCTATAGTTAGTTTATAGTTAGTTGAGAAACTATTGATGGCCATCATGAATAATCAAATTTGAAATAGTCAATAGGGGGTGTCCCTCTGTGTTTGTAAACTTTCTTGGCCTAAACTTAAATAGCGCCACTATACTCTCCTTTATTTCTTGACCACTCTTCATGTTTACTGTTGCGAGATTGCTCTACAATGCAATCAAATGAACCTAGAGTGTGTGCGAAAATAGTGTCGGCAATATTCCCAGCTAAGACTTATTCAACGACTCTGAATCTAACACTGTCTTTTCGAAAACCGCGACATCATTTCGAGTTACGATGTGCAAAATGATTTCATAACCAATTATAAATAATCTAATGTGTGCTCACGGTGTTAGTAAATAATCGAGTCTACTATCACTAAACTGAAAACCTCGAAATCACGCTGCTTTCCATTTTCTTCACTACTATTTATGTTTAATGTCGCGCGATTACTCGATGCAATCATAAGAAACTAAAGTGTGCGAAAATGGTGTCGGTGATACATTATGCTGAGAAATATTAAATATATTCTAATCAACCCTTATTTTCTATACAAATTTCGACTATATTTCGCGCTTTATCGCCTAAATTCTACGACGACTACTTTTAAAGAGTTAATAGGGAGTGTTTGTAAATTTTCTTGGCCTAAAATTAAATAGCGCCACTATACTCCCCTTTATTTCTTGACTACTCTTCATCTTTACTGTCGCGAGATTGCTGTACAATGCAATCAAATGAACCTAGAGTGTGCGAAAATCATGTCGGTGATATTTTCAACTAAGAACTATTTAGCGAGTATTAACCTAACACTGTCTTTTCGAAATGTCGACATCATTTCGAGCTACGATGTGCAAAATGATTTCACAGTGTTAGTAAATTATCGAGGCTATTAACACTAACCTAAAATCCACGACTTTTGCAAGCAATCTATTAACAACATTATTTAATGTTTTCATCCGTATTAACTATTTGAAATAATAGAAGAAATGCTTGAGCTCGCATATTCTAAACAAGAAAAAGCATTGTAATTATCAGACGATATGTTAAGATTATATATTTTTTACTATGCGAATATGTTTTTTAATAATAACCCTAGCAGCTGAGCACACATGCTTGGATTGGGGATTTTCAATATAATTGGGCCATGAATCTAATGAAAAAAGACAATTACTTCGATAATTAACATGGAAAGAGAAATGAATTCTTGTAATTTATGTTATATTTTGATTAATACATACGTTTATTACCAAATTCAACTTTGGTTGTTTTTAGACGACTCTTGAAAACCAAAGCAGGAACCCAGCCGGGCCCGCATGCTCTGGGTGATCAAAAGCATTCGACTAACAACTTTGGTAAAATTTATTAGTTTAGTATTAACTTTTAAAACCCAAAGCAGGAACCCAGCCGGGCCCGCATGCTCTGGGTGATCAAAAGCATTCTACTAACTTTGGTAAAATTTATTAGTTTAGTATTAACTTTTAAAACCCAAAGCAGGAACCCCAAGTAGGCGGGGGATGCGAGTTCCACGCGTATACGGGAGCGCGTCAAACGTGTATACATGGCAAAATAATTATTTTAATAATTCTTAACCCCAAGTAGGTGGGGGATGCCAGTTCCACGCGTATACGGGAGCGCGTCAGACGTGTATACATGGCAATAATAATAATAATAATGCTTTATTAGCTTTAGCTATATTTGTACATTTTACAATTTGTTATTATTTTTAATCCGACTCCGTCTCAATTCTGTGTTTGCATTTGTGTAGCTGTTTGTGTGGTTGTGTAAATAAATGATAAAAAAATATGAAAGTATAAAATATAAACTTTAAATAATATAACATTTAAACTAAATTATTTCATTTAATGTGTGTAAATGTGTGTGTGGTGTTTGTGTCTGTGTTCTTCTGTTTTTGCTTAGCTGCTTTCTCTTTTCTACTGCCTCTTTTTCCTCTTCTACTTCTCATCTTTTGGTTCTTGTGCTATGTTCTTTTTGCTGTTTTCTTTCTCTTTCTCTTTTTCTTTTTCCGTTTCTGTTATTTATGTTTTTCTCTCTTTTCCTGTTTTCGCCCACCTCTCCTTTCTCTGTGCTGCTGTGAGTACCTCATCCAAGGTGAAAACTCCTTCCTTCGCTGCTTTCTCCGCTTTCCTCCAAAGGTAGCTCTTCGCACATTTATCTTTGAATATGAGCCACCTCATTCCTATTCCGTTCTGCATTGGTTTTGTCTCCCAATCCTCCTTTCCAATCTGCCTCTCCATCCAATCTCTCACTTTCTCACTTTTCCAGTTCCATCCTCTTTTTATTACTAAAGTGTATTCTTTATCTACATCTTCTATTCTGAGGTATTTTTTCTCTTTTAGCTCCCACATCCTTTCCACTTTTTCTAACCTTTCCTTTAGCTTCTTTATCTCTTTTTCATATCTGTCCTCTTGCACTGCATGTTCTTTCTTCATCTTTTCTTCCCAGCGTAACTTTCTCTCTATTTCTCCTTGAACTCTCAGCTCCAGGTCTGTTATTCTCTTCATCATTATCTCCATTTCTGCCTCCATGCTTACTCAGACCTCTTAACCTCTTTACTACTCGCGCTTTCCTGCTTTTATTTAGTATGTCTTCTGGTTGTGTTTCCCTCCATTATCATCCTGTGTGCTTAGGGCTCTCTCACAGCTACCGATGTTCGATTATCTGCCATTCCATAGGGTTCTTCTACATTTCCGGTCTTTGTTGTCGTACTCACTCCATTCTCATTCTGTTCTCTTTACCTGTCTTGTTCTGCTCTTCTTCTTTTCCATCGCGTTTCCATCAGTTTCGACAGGGTCTTTCTTTCACCGTTGACAATCTCTTCCCATCTCTTTCCTTGCACTCTTGTAGCCTCACACTCTTCGAATATATGTTAAGGGTTTCTTCGCTGTTTTTACATATTCTGCACCTCTTCTCCTCCTCTCTGCTCCAGTACCTTGTGCTCCTATTCTCGCTCCCTAGTCTAAATCTTGCCTGCACCTCCAGCTCTTTCTTCTTTTTCGTTTCCGTGTTCTTAACGTAGCTTGGTGTCTCCTGCTGGAAAATGATATTACTTATCTCTTTTGCAAACCTTGACTCTCTTATTTCTGCCGTTCTCCTCTGCTTTTCTTTGTCCGCTCCTCTCTCCACCATCTCTGGCCATACTGTTTCTCCTTCTGCAATCCTTCTACTCACTTCGCTCGCCGACCATCCTTTGTCTTCGTAGAATTTCCTTCTTCTCTCTCCCATTTCCGACTTCGCATTACTGCTTGTTATCACTCTCATGCATTCTTTTATTATTATATTCCCTTCGCTTTGCGCTACTTTCTGCTCATACTTCATCGCTCTTTTTCCGGTCTATATTGCTATCTTCCATCTGTTCGTTTCTTCGTGTATTATATGACTAGGCGTTGTTCTGTCCAGTCTTAGGGTCCACTTTATGTACTTATTCTGAATTTTCTCTATCTCCTTCCATTCCTTGTAGCCCCATATTTCCGCTCCGTACGTTATAACGCTGCATACTAATGCGTCAAATAGCTTCATCCTTCTCTCCCAGTCTTCTTTGAATTTCCTGTCTCCTATGCTTCATGCTCTTCCTAAAACAGCATTTGCTTTTCCTGCTATGTACTCTATATGTTTCGTGTTTCCGTTGTTACTCTGTATCTCGTATCCCAGGTATGTTTCTTCCTTCACTATTTCTATTTTCTTTTCCTTCCATTTGAACACCGGGTCGGCCCCCTTTTTCTGTTTCTTCTGAACTTTATAATTTTGTCTTTTTGGTGTTCAACTCCATTCCTCTTCTTTCTATAAATTTGCCGAACCTTTTTATCATCTCCTTCATACCTACTTCATTATTTGCCAGCAGGATAACATCATCCGCGTATCCTATTGAGTACATCTTCTTTTTTCCTATCATTATTCCTCCTTCCTGCACTTTGCTCAATTCTTCCTCCAATCCCGCCATGCTCACATTGAAAAGTGTCGGGCTAAGCAGGCATTCTTGTCTCACCCCTTCTTCCGTTTTGAACATGCCTAGCTTTCTTCCCTTCACCACTACCTCACACTTCGTATCTTCGTATATTTCTTTAATCCTGTTTCTCAATTTCGTGTTTACTCCCATCTTCTCCATTTCTTTCCATATCGATTCTCTTTTTATGTTGTCAAAGGCTTCTTTGAGATCCGCCAAGCATGTCCAAACCTTTCCTCCTTCTTTCTTCAATTCCGATTCTACTGCACTTTTTAGCACAAACACTGCGTCTATGGTACCTCTTCCTTTCCTGAAACCAAACTGCAGGTCTCCTAGCTTTTTTCCTTCTTCCACATAGTCCTCTAATCTTTTCCTCAGTATCTCTGCGTACATTTTGTACCCTGTATCCATCAGCGTCAGTCCTCTGTAGTTCTTTACTTCGTCTCTCTTTCCTTTTTTAAAGATTGGCTTTACGGTTCCTACTTTCCACTCCTCTGCTTGGGGTCAAGAATTATTTAAATAATTATTTTGCCATGTATGCATGTCTGACGCGCTCCCGTATTCGCGTGGGACTCGCATCCCCCGCCTGCTTGGGATCAAGAATTATTTAAATAATTATTTTGCGATGTATGCAGGTCTGACGCGCTCCCGTATACGCGTAGAACTCGCATCCCCCGCCGACAAATTTGTACAGGTTTGGGATTCGCCTTCTAATGTTTTATGCGTATACTCTTGATTTAAATTTAAATACTTTGATAAAAATTGTTTTACGAATTGCTTACACATATTATTATAAATAAGTTCAGGCGATGTACAGTTTTTTGTACATGCATGCTACCGGATAAAAAATAGAGAGTAAAGATTTAACTACAAAAAAAAAGTTAAAAAGTTAAAGTTAATATAAAATAATCAACTAGTCCAGTTAAAAGTTAAGATGATTTGAAATTATCTAACTTAGTATCTAAATACGTTTCGCCAGTAAATGAATACTTCGCCAGTGAATAAACAATCAATAGCGGCGATTTTATGATTTTATTCTTAAGAAGATAATTGCTTTTATGCAGAATCTTTATGTAAAATGAAATAAAAATTTTCAAAGATTCGATAATTATCGTCATGTTCGATAAAAAATACATAGAAAGCTTAATATTTTCATATATTTAAAGAAAATGTTCGGATATTGGTGAAGTCACCGTATAAGAGAGTCGATTATGTTAAAGTCTTAAACCTAAATAGTCGGCAGAGACACTTTTTCAAATAATCGACTCGATTACTGTTGCACGTCTATACGTTACTCCTTGTTTTGCGTGGACCTCGCGTTCCCCGGCTATTTAGGTCTGACTGTGAGACTTCTTTAAGGTGGCTCATGCGATTTCTTATAAAAAAGCAGATACATCTTAAACTTAACAAATATGTTCTTTAGGCATTAAACTTTCGATCTGTACTAAGAAAATTGTAGGTCAACGACCAAATTATCGAAAAAACTGAGTTTATAAATAGGTACGTTTAACACATAACCTTATGGGAATGAACAGTTTATTGCTTCGTAGTAACTTGTAAAAAAGCAGTTTTTAATGTACAATGTACGAAATTAAAGATTTTTTTGTGAAGAATCTAATGATATCATCAGAATTATAAGTTAACGACCAAACAAAAAAGATATTAACGCATGCGCACTGCGACCAGTCATATAAATGTAGCGACAAGTTAATATAAAATAATCAACTAGTCCAGTTAAAAGTTAAGATGATTTGAAATTATCTAAGTTAAGTTAGAAGTTATTAACTTTTTAACTTTCGACTTAACTTTTAACTTTTTAACTAGTTACTACCCAAGCCTGATAATAATTATGATTATTATTTTCATTACTTACATTCCTTCATTTCCTTTACTCAAACGAAGTTACTATTTCAAATTAATAATAATAATAATAATAATAATAATAATAATAATAATAATTATTATTATTATTATTAGCAGCAGCAGGACAGGAAGAAGAAGAAGGTAAATCCTCGGCCTCGACGATGCGCAATACACATAACGTCAACCGGGAAGAAGAGCTATGCAGAGATACTTAAGGACCTCACTTCTAAGGTTAAACCTGAGGAAGTGAAGGCGGTTGTGAGAAACACCCGACTGACTAAAAACGGTGGGGTTCTCTTAGAACTGGAGAAGCGATCGGAAGACAAGGAGGCCTTTCAGAGAGTTATCCAGGAAAATCTGGGAAATGAATACCAGGTTAAAGGCCTCACTCCAAGGCTTACACTGGAAATAGGCGGAATGACGTGCGTGACCACCGAAGAACAGGTAAACGCCACGATTAGGGAGGAGGTAAGCGACATGTGTAACCTTAGCACCCACGTATTTGACATAGGGGGAGGAGAGCGGAGGATGGCCATAGTTGAAATGGACGAGGCTGCGGCCATGACTCTCGTAAGGATAGGGAGGATTAAAATAGGGTTTTTCAGCTACCGAGTTAGAAAGCGAATAGTGGTTCCGCGATGTTTCAGGTGCCAAGGCTTTGGGCATCTGAAAAAGGACTGTAAGGACGAGGATCGTAGTGCATTATGCAGGAAATGTGGAAAACCAGATCACGTGGCCAGGGACTGTCGCGCGAGACCGGATGGTCAGGCCTACTTCTTGTGTAAATAACGCGGGGTTGCGGCCACTGAGCTAGCGCATTTCCCGGGCACGGGGATATGCGTCGCTTTCAGGGACGAGCTAGAAAAGTTAAAGCGGCCTAAAAAATGACGACGGTTCTACAAATAAATACGAACGGCGCCGTACTCGCTGATGACCTGCTCACTAATCGAGTGAGCCAGGGGCTCGCGGATGTGTCATTGGTTAGCGAACAGTATAGGCATCGGGCCCGCAATACGACCACGTGGTTCGCGGACGAGACCGACACAGCGGCGGTCTGGATAGCAGGTAGACATAGGTCAAAGATTACCGGACGAGGCAAGGGGGAGGGTCTAGTATGGGCGCGCGTCGGGGATGTTACCTACGTGAGCGTGTATATATCCCCCAACTTACGAAAAAACGAATTTCTTAAGCAGGTTGAACGCATGGAAGACGTATTGCGGAATATCTCTGGCCTCCTACTGGTTGCAGGAGATTTTAATGCAAGGGCGATAGAATGGGGTATGCCAGAGACGAACAGTAGGGGCAGGGATTTACTCGAGATGGCCGCTAGATTAGGATTGGAGGTTGCGAACGAGGGCACGATCACTACTTATCGATGCCCCGGGGTCGGCAAATCCATACCAGACGTCACTTTTGCATCTGAGCAACTAGTACCGAGGATTAGTAACTGGCAGGTCTTAGAGGAAGAGTCTGGCAGTGATCACCAGTACATCACGTTTACGGTTTTAGATAGGGTAGGTGTACCCCAAGCGAGCAGAACATTACCGCGGTGGAACGCCCATCGATTAAACGTGGATCGGCTAATAGAAGTGCTAAGTGTACCACAAAGGTCCGACGAAAATGATTTATCAGGCCGGGAGCGTGCGGAAGCCCAGGTGACCAGGGCAACGTCAGCTATAGTAAGAGCATGCGATGCCTCTATGCCGCGAAGCAGAAATGGAAACCGCCGCCAACCAGCGTACTGGTGGACAGAGGAGATCGCGGAGTTATGTAGGGTATGCTTGAGGCTTCGTAGACGGGCACAGCGCACGGGAACGACGCGGGGCCACTGTTTTTAACGCTGAATTTAAACAGGCACAAAAAAGGCTAAGGCTCACGATTAAATGCAGTAAGCGACGATGCTGGAAAGAGGTGTGCGACGAAGTTAACTCCGACCCGTGGGGACTAGGCTACAAAATCGTAACTCGTAGAATAGGGGCAATGAAGCCACCGGAGATAAAGGAAGCGCGGTTAATAAGTGAGATAGTTGACGGGCTTTTCCCTGAGCATCCACCGAGGGAAGAGACTCTCTATGAGGACGTGCGACAGAAGGATATATCCTCGTTTACCAAGCCTGAGCTACGGGTAGCGATTAGATTTAAGAGTGGCAAGGCGCCAGGCCCCGATGGGATTCCAGTGGAGGTTTTAAAAGCCATCGCCTCGCGATGCCCGGAAACCTTACTGGATACCTACAACTTATGTCTCAGGGAAGGTGTTTTCAGCAGTCGTTGGAAAAGGGCGAAGCTTGTCCTTATCAGCAAAGGGAAGGGAGACATGACATCCCCGTCCGCGTATCGGTCGCTTAGCCTATTAGACACGATCGGCAAGGGTATGGAGGCGCTATTAAGGAGCAGAATCCAGATCGCGATACAACAGTCAGGGGGTTTATCGGTGTCACGGAGCGCGACCACTGGTGTTGGTAGCAACGCTGGACGTTAAAAACGCTTTCAATTCGGCACGCTGGGCAGACCTACTCGCAGCGCTGAGGGGCTTCGGGGTCCCAGCCTACATACTACGCGTAGCAGAGGACTACTTCCGGGATCGCGAACTCATTATCGAGATGAGCGAAGGGACGGTGGTTAGGGAAATTACGGCAGGCGTTGCACAGGGATCACTGTTGGGTCCCGATCCAACGGGGCATTTCTCGTAGGATATGCGGACGACGTCACGGTGGTGGTAGAAGCACGGAACGCGGACTTGGCACAACTTATCTTGTGCCAGGTAATGAAACGAGTAACTAGGTGGATGACGGAGCACGGGCTCAGTCTCGCGCTGGCGAAAACCGAGGTAGTACTATTGACACGTAAAGAGATCCCTACGATACTACCGGTGTACGTAGGATCCGAGTTAGTAACTATGAGGCCGATTGCGAAGTATCTAGGTGTCACCCTGGACTCAAAGCTTTGCTTTTGGCCCCACATCAGAGAAGCAACGACAAAGGCAGAAGCACGTATAGCGGCGCTAAGTAGGCTAATGCGCAACGTTGGAGGTCCGCGGACATCCAAGAGAAGACTTCTCATGGCGACGACCAACTCTATACTCCTCTATGGAGCGGAGATTTGGGCTGATGCCATGGAAGTTATCAAGTACAGGAAGAGAATGGTGGCGGTGCAGCGGCGAGGTGCGCTGAGAGTTGCATGCGCGTATTGGACGGTGTTGGTAGAGGCTGTGGCGGTGGTAGCTGGTATGATTCCGATCGACCTGCTCGCACGGGAACGGAAGCAGATCTACGATAGGAGCGCAGAAGTAGGACGGGCAGACGCGGAGGGCGAAGCCCGCCGCCAGACGCTACAAACTTGGCATGAGAGGTGGAGGGCGGGGACGAAGGGTAGATGGACCTACCTATTGATTCAAGACATAACGAGGTGGCTGGGACGGAAGTACGGAGAGGTTAACTTTTACCTTACGCAGTTCCTGACAGGACATGGATACTTTCGATATTACCTATTTAAATTAGGTAAAATAAATACGCCGAAATGCAAATACTGCGGGCACGAGAGGGATGACGCGGAACATACCTTTCTCGCATGTAATAGGTGGGCCGCGGAAAGACAACGATTGGAGGTGATGGTAGGGCGACTCTCGCCCGACGTGGTGATCGAATGCATGCTTTCAGGGAAAGACTAATGGGATGCGATAAATACCTTCATCGAAGGGGTACGGGCGCGAAAAAACGAGACGGATGCTTAATAGATTAGATAGGGCATCGTAGAAAGAAAGAACGTAGAAAGGACGGATGACGCCCTCGAGGGCGGTAGGGCTGCGGCCCGACCTGAAGTAATGCGAAAACGGTTCCGGGTCGAGGCTGCCGTAGGGATAGGTTTTGGGTGTTTAGGGGGTAGAAATCCCTCACACCACGGAGTCCGCTACTCCGTGATGGTCTTAGTGGGCCTCCCTTCTTGCTCCACCTCCAAAGCAAGGACGGGCGCCCCGGAAGATTCACCTAGTACCTCGGAAAAACAAAAAAAAAATAATTATTATTATTATTATTATTATTATTATTATTATTATTATTCGTACTATTATATAAAGAAGGCGGTAAAGTACTTAGGGTTGTGGCTCGATAACAAGCTAAGCTTTTATGAGCACATTAGGCAGGCATCCGAAAAAGCGTCGAAGGTGGCCGCGACACTGAGCTGGCTGATGGCGAACGTAGGCGGGCCCAAACCAAGTAGACGAAAACTACTTATGTCCGTCGTACACTCGATATTACTCTACGGAGCAGAGGTGTGGGCAGAAGCCTTAGAGGTTGAGTTCCACCAGACAAAACCGGAGGCGGTCCAACGACACTGCACGCTTAGGATTGCATGTTCGTATCGAACGGTGTCGAAGGAAGCGGTGCTGGTGATCGGGGGTTATGCCTCTCAGGCTAATGGCAAAACAACGAAAATTAGTTTACGACAACAAAGACCGTATGGGTAAAGTCAACGCGGCCAAAGAAGCTAGAGATATAGCATTGGACGCGTGGCAACATGACTGGGATTGTGCCGAAAAAGAGAGATGGACACGCAGAGTGATCAGGCAGATACGGCCGTGGACTGAACGCAAATATGGCGAAGTTAACTATTACATAACGCAGTTCCTCACAGAACACGGGTTCTTCCTTGCCTATCTTCACAAGGTGGGTAAGGTACGCAGCCCTGCATGTGTGTACTGTGAGGCGGTTGTCTATGACGCGGAACACACGTTTTTTGCATGTAATAGGTGGTCGGACGAACGATACGAATTAGAAAACATGACAGGGTGCTTAACACCTGACACTATAGTAAGCGTGATGACCAGGAAGAAAGAGAATTGGGACGCATGCGCGTACTTCGTAGAGAAAGTACTGCGAAAGAAAAAAGCCGACGAACACCTTGTAGACTACACTAGAATAAGGGGCCCGAGGTAGATGTAGCTAGCATACTAAACGGAGATGACTTACACACGCAAAACGTTGAGCAGACGACGCAAAACTAGGAACATTCCCATAGCGGAACTAGGGACACCGCGCTGAAGTAATCCGAATAAGCTGCCGGCGCGGAGAAACATGTCCAGTATATGGAGGTGGGAGTTTAGGGGGTATTCTCGTTCCAGGCTCGTCGACCTAAGCGTAGGCGAAAAGTCTGGAGCGACTGAGCCCCACACACAGGAGTTTGGGACCCGCATGTCCCCCCTACGGTGCGTTAATGCATTCTCTAACTCCACGGAAAAAAAAATATTATTTTTATTATTATTATTATTATTCGTACTATTATTATTATTATTATTATTATTATTATTATTATCATTATTAAATTCAATTCTCTCTATTTAAACTTACCTGTCTTGGCCGCGACGGTAGAGCACAAACTATAGCTTGCTTTACGCCGCTTTTCACGCTTTTCGCGTGGTAAAACAAAGCGGACAATTTATTAAGATTTTTCCTTACGTAAGAAATTTACTTTTTGTTGTTTATTTCCAATAAAATAATTATGTTTTATTATGAAACAATTACTCGGAACGTTTTAACATTGATATTTTGCGAAAAACCAAATTATAATCGTCTCCGAGATGAAAAGGACCCCGCACACAATGTATGGGAAAAAATCATTCGGTCAAATTTTGGGGGGTTTTGCCCATGAGAACTTTTGTTCAGGACCTCAAGATCTATCTTTTCCCCAAGTTTGATCCAATTTGACCGAATGATTATTTTCCATACATTGTGTGCGGGGTCCTTTAAAAATGCTCAAAACGTGAAAAATAAACTTAAAAATTATAATTTTCATTGTAACTTTGTTCAAAATCATGTAATTGAATCAATCGATGCATTAAATTCATTTTTTTTGAACTTTCAAAATCTTAATTTTTTAGGATTTTTGAACTTTGCGCTCTGATTATGCTCGCGCTGAGACCACTGTACAGGTATTAGAGTGAATCTACATAAGCGCCGCGCCGTGCTGCGCTGCGCCGTGCTGCGCTGCGCCGTCTTAGGGAGATTGTACATAAGGGTGATGCGATGTGCTGCGATGTGGCGCAGCGCAGTGCGGCGCCCTGCGGTGCGACGCTGTGCGATGCCAGGCAATTCCGTATTTTCCTACGTCTTATTACGGTACAAAACAAATAGTTTTGTTACGTCTTAATATTACGTACTCTATGGCTATACGAAAATGAACGTATGTACACGTCAGGTACGTTCGTCTCTAGAGCTAGAAATAGAATACCTCTTAAGTATTGAAAGAAAAAAAATCAGGTACATCCGTGCGGTGCTGAGGGATACTTTTGGTTATTATAATGTTGTACTCAGATTATATTTACACAATTGATGAGGACCTGACATGAAAACGATACCTCTTTAAAAATGTCAAATTTTAGCAAGTTGAAGACATTGAGAAGAACGCTAAATTTACTTGAATTAACTATTTTAATAAAACGCATTAGAAGAAAAAGAAAATCTTCAAGAAGATGGTGGGCCCGACCTCATTTGAAAATGGACAAAAAGCTACAGTATGGTGCTCATAGCACTCTATTCCAATATTTTACCATAAACGATCACGAAGAATTTAAAAAATTTGTGAAAATGGATTATGATAAATTCATACATTTGTATAGTACAAAAAATTTTATGTTATAAAAATAACTACATTTATTAACAAAATTCTATTTAATTTTAAACTTACTCATTACTTAATCAACTATAGTGCAAAACTTTCTGGCTAGATTAATTTTAAGGTATGTGAGCAATACAATAGAATGCAGTTTTACACGGTACACTAAGTATTAAGTCGTTTTTTCTGAGGCTTACAGCACAACTGCTTGTATCAATGTTTTGCATTGTTAATCTTTGACCACTTCTAAAAGACATCCATAAAAATATATGTATATTAAAAAAAATATACTCAAGAAGAATGAAAATTGTAAATAATTGAAGAGAAATAACATACTTTTCTATAGATGCTAAATCAAGATCAAAATATATTATGATGCTGGCACTTGTTGTAAACTGTGACATGTAAACATCTACCAAGGGGAGATGCTCTTCTGAACAGGATGATGACAAAAATGAAATAAAATAGAAGATTAAAGACCACGCTGTTACGAAGTGCAATGTAAGCTGCAACAAACACAAAAAGTAACATGTTTTGCTTTGACTAATAACTAAAACTATTTTATATAAATAAGATAACTAGAAATTTATCACCTACTATTTTTTCGCCAATTAGAGATTTTTTAAATATCTAGCAAGTAAAAATGCTTAATAATTAGACAATTATTTTGGTACGTTTTAAAGCTGACTGGTTATTTTGGAGTACGTAAATTTTGGAGCGCGTCCGATAACTATGAAATAATAAAGAAGAGCAACACACGAACTCATTCCAGACCAATAAGACTTTGGAACGAAAGTGAACCACATCGCGCTGCACGACGTCGCACGGCGCCGCACTGCGCTGCGCCACATCGCAGCACATCGCATCACCCTTATGTACAATCTCCCTTAGGGAGTATCTACACTAGGGGCGCGTCATGGCTCGCGTCAAGATGCGCGTCGAGATGCGCGTCCAAACTATGCGTTCCAAGCGTGTTCCAATCCGTTTCACATCGTGGATATAGGGTCAGGGTCGATGTAACTAGAAAAGTGAAACGATGTGAAACGGATTGGAACGCACAGTTTGGACGCGCAACTCGACGCGCATCTCGACGCGCGCCATGACGCGCCCCTAGTGTAGATACTCCCTTACGCTGCGCCGTAGCCTTGTTCATCCGTCCCGTTCCGGACCGGAACGGAACGGATGAACAAGGCTACGGCGCAGCGTAAGGGTGAATGTACATAAGCGCCGCGCTGCGCTGCGCTGAAGCTTAGCTCTGCCGTTCCGTTCCTTTCGTATATTCTTACAAAAAAATGAGCAGTTACATGTCTATGATATTTATAAATCACGGACGATGTGTATATGCTCCAAAATAAAAAGTTAAATAAATGAAGGGATAGTTTAGATGACGGACAGTTCAAAAACAAAAGTATTTTAAGCCGAGAAAGAAAACACAAGACCCAATTGATATGATATACTATGAATTATAAAATTGATTAGAACATTGGAAAATACAGCTATTGATGAATAAAAATAATACTAATAATTAATAAAAAATTCTCTTAAATAATATAAAATTATATTAAGATGGATATATATTATATTTTTAAAATAGAACCTCTAAAAATTTATAAAGTTCTTATGCACATAAGAAAAATATCAATATAAATATATTAATATAAATATTCAATCTCGTTCATTATTAACATAGTCTGAAGAAAGTACAATATTAACGTCGACTTGTAATTAACATTTAACCTTATAAGTTTTCTTAAATATATCAATATAAATATGGAATAATTTCTCTAATTTGTTGTAACTATACTTATTTTTAATATGATTAATTGCATCATATACTTCATTACATTTAAGATTTTGGTTTGTCATATTTACAATATTTTTAAAAAATTCATCTACATCTTTTTTTATTAAATTGCAAATATTGAATATGGGTGGGCATAATACTGGAAATATCTCTTGTTGATTATAAAACCAGTTTCTGGCTAATTTAGCACTGATTCTATTATCACTATCTTGGATAAAAAATTTTTTTAACTTTTCAATAACTTTAATGAAATTACACATTTTTCTAATTTTTTTATTTTGGCTTCAATCATGATCATGACCATGAAAATGATAGATGTATGACATAGATCTTTAGAATTGTACCATTAACAATGGAATATAGAAACTGAACTATGGACCAGCGCAAGCAGAGAACCGCGCAGCACAGCGCGGCGTAGGCGCAGCGCGGCGCAAGGAGCCTTCTACAACCTCACGCAAAAACTGTGCATGCACGCAAATTTCACTAGATTTCACTAGAATAAGAAGTGCAACCAACCTTGATTAAAAATAAAAACTTTTTTCTAACCTCAAACAAACAATTCATAGATGGTTTTCTGGAGACAAAGTGTGGCAATTTTTAGTCAAGGTTGGTTGCACAACTAGCTTTAGCAAAATCTAGTGAGATTTGCGTGCACGCACAGTTTTTGCGTGAGGTTGTAGATGGGGCATAAGGCAGCGCAGCGCAGCGCGGCGCTTATGTACATTCACCCTTATGCCCTAATCACATAACCGCATACGATCGCGTACGTCTACGTACGACCACGTCCGACGTTAAGAAAGAATTCAGTGATTTTCGCTGTTGCCAACAGCGGCGATGTCAGTGCAATAACTAGTACTTACGAGGAACAGACCTACATATACGAAAGACCTACTACACCAACGACAACAGACATAACCAAGCAAGCGTTACTCCGATCTACCGCGCTTCGTGTGCGTAGGTCTGTTCCTCGATAGTACTAGTTATTGCACTGACATTGCCGCCGTTGGCAACAGCGAAAATCACTAGATTCTTCCTTAACATCAAACGTGGTCGTACGCAGACGTACGCGATCGTACGCGGTTATGTGATTAGGGCATAAGGGCCATTACAGCTAAAAAAGCATAGAGCACAGCACGGCACAGCACACAAGATTAGCATTGGTTAGTATATCTATATAGCTCGAAACACAACACACAACATCTTGTGCTTCGTATCTATAGATATACTAACCAATGCTAATCCTGTGTGCTGTGCCGTGCTGTGCTCTATGCTTTTTTAGCTGTAATGGCCCTAAGGCCCCTGCCACATAAGCACGTATGCATCCGTATGCACGCGTATGCATCCGTACGCACATGCACACATCTCGTGCGGGCGCGCGCGCTCGTTTCTCTCATTGGTTGGGAGCGAGCTCAGGCCTTCGACGACCAATGAGAGAAGCGAGCGCGCGCGTCCGCACGAGATGTGTGCACATGCGTACGGGTGCATACGGATGCATACGCGCTTTTGTGGCAGGGGCCTAAGACGGCGCAGCGCTTATGTAGATACACTCTTATATTTTCAAACGCGGAGCAAAATCACGACGGTATTATAGGCCTCAGATAGCCAAAAAGGAACACAGAACACAGAACAAGAACAGGAACAGTTAAAAGGAACATTAATAGTGTTCCTATCTTTTCATAACAAAGTAACCTTAATCTTAATATACTTTTAAATGATTTGAAAGTAGAAAAATAAAAAATAAATATTGCCTCACTATAATAAATAAATCATTAAATATATTTATTTTTTAAAAATTAGAAATATATCAGGTATTATAAAAAAATATATATTATTCTATGTACTGAATGCAAGTATTATTTTATTTACCTTTTACTTGTAGTTATAATGAATGAAGAAATTAAAAAGGTTTACCAGTTTTTATTATTGATGCAAATAAATTTGTTATATTTATTCTTACTATGTGAATTACAAAAGCGCAAACGATGGATCAAAAGACGTTGGACGGTTAGACCAATAAATCAAAGAAGAGTGAATTTAGGATATTTTACAACACTATTTCAAGAATTGAAAGATGACTCGTGCATGTTTTTTGAAGTAACACGAATGAGTGTTGAAAGGTTCTATTTTTTATGTGAAAAGCTTTTCCCTTATTTAAGTAAACCACGTACAGATATTTTGGCAGAACAACGTCTTGCAATCACTTTGAGGTAAGATTATATATATATATATATATATATATATATATATATATATATATATATATATATATATATATATATATATATATATATATATATATATATATATATATATATATATATATATATATATATATATATATATATATATATATATATATATATATATATATATATATATATATATATATATATATATATATATATATATATATATATATATATATATATATATATATATATATATATATATATATATATATATATATATATATATATATATATATATATATATATATATATATATATATATATATATATATATATATATATATATATATATATATATATATATATATATATATATATATATATATATATATATCAATACTTATTATTAGATTTATTATAAGATTTAATGAAAAGATAACTATTGTTTTATAGATATTTATCTACTGGAGACAGCATAACATCTATTACTTTAGATTATAGAATAGGCAAATCAACATGCTTTAATATAATTAAGGATACAAGTAGTGTTATTTTTGAAAGATTATCACCAGAATATTTAAATATACCATCTGAAGATGATTGGAAAAAAATAAGTACAGAATTTTTGAACGATTGGAATTTGCCAAATTGTTGTGGGGCAATAGATGGAAAACATATTCACATCAAAGCTCCAGCAAATTCAGGATCTACGTTTTTCAATTATAAGAAAACATACAGCATAGTAATGTTAGCTGTATGTAATGCTAAATATGAATTTACATTATTTGATGTAGGTGCTGCAGGTAGCGAATCTGATGGTGGAATCATGGCCAGATCAGAATTAGGAAAAGCGTTAAGAGAAGGAAAATTAAATTTACCATTAGAATCTGATCGTCTACCAGGATCAGATATACAGTTTCCGTATTATTTTGTTGGTGATGCTGCATTTCAATTATCAAGGAACTTGATGAAACCATACCCTGGTTCTAATTTAGAAGAAAACAAAAAAACATTTTTAATTATAGGTTGTCTAGGGCACGTAGAACTATTGAAAATGCTTTTGGAATTTTAGCTTCTAGGTGGCGGTTTTTGTTGAGGACAATTGAATTGCAGCCTGAATCTGTAATAAAATGTGTATTGGCTTCCATAAGCTTACATAATTTTCTAATGAAGTCCAAAAAAGATCAACGAGAAATATATTGCTCACCTGAATCTGTTGACACTGAAAGCGATAATGGTGAAATCCACAGTGGTCTATGGCGACAAGAATTTAATAGCAGCAATCCAATTCAAGTCATAGATAACATTGACTTTAATATAGAAGTCCTAAATGCGCATGCTTTGAGAGATACTCTCTCTGATTACTTAATATAACTCCAGAAAGAGAGGTACCATGGCAGTACAATTATATAAGGAGAGGTTCATATGTCATATGCCAAGATAATTGAAATTGACTCAAATAACCAGCTGTTCTATTTGAAAATGAATTGTATATTTCAATTAATAAATTCATTTTTATATTGTCATTTTGTATAAAAGTATTAATAAAATGATGTGAATTCAAAGGTTTATTCAAACTTTTTATCCCTATAGCTTTATATTGTACATTTTTACAAAAGTTTATTATTTATTACTAATGTTTCATTAAATTTTTTCATGTCGTGAACACTTATTTAAACTAATATGTGATTTAAAACTAATATTATAACATAATAAATTTTAAAAATATGGTAGTTATATCACAGTTTTTTATAACTCTTATTTAAATAAATAGTTACAAATATTATTCGAGATCTATTAAAAGTTCCAAAAGCTTCTTGCGCTTTGTTGTGGCTTCTTTAGCCTCTAATTTGTGAAGCTCCGCTGCAACAAGATATCCAAATATCTCATCCTCATCATTAGTTTGTTGTACTGATGGAACACATTTCTCTTGCACTGCCTCCTTAAATTCATGAAGCGAAGCATTAACCATGTTGAATGCTGAATTTATAAAATCTGGTTGTTTGGATTTACGTCTACTATTATTTCCTGAGTAACAATTTTTTATTACAGCTGCATGTGATACGTTAGTAACACTAGAATATGTAAATCAAATTAGAATATTTGTTTAATTTTTAGGATATCTGTATACATATGAAAAGAAAGATTATACTATACTTGTTTACAGGATTTTGGCAGTGCTTAAACAAATTATGCATTTGATTAAAATTATATATATTTTGCAATTATATTTATTATGCAATATTATAAATATTTATTACCTCATAATTATGACTTACATTTGTTTCTATTCCAATATTATTTATTTGTAAGTTGTTAATAATTATTTGTAGGTTGCATACTTAATTAACTACAATGTTTTTGAAATAATTATTTAATTTATAATAATTATAATAAATTAAAGTAAATTTAAAAAGATAACTGGGTTATGTACCATAGGAACACTATTGATGTTCCTTGTATCTGTTCCTGTTCTTGTTCTATGTTTTGTGTTCCTTTTTGGCTGTCTGAGGCCATACTATGTATTATACCATTATCGTGTTGTGAATAATACCGCAGTATTATACGCGACCAACCCTGCGCCCGAGTGTGCCACGCGTGCCCCGCCAGGGTGTCACGTCATGCCCCATTTTAATACCATTTTCATTTTTTAATTATATTATTTATAAAGGTTTTCTGAAAATAACAAAAACAGGGCTTGAAAGATAAAAGTTGAAACTATCAAATAGGTTTGGTCTCATTTAGAAAAATAGTATATTACGATACGTGGGCCGGAAATTGGATTTCCGGGCCGTGCGTGGTATGACGCCCGAGGCGAAGCCGAGGGCGTCATAACGCACGGCCAGGGCATCCAATTTCCGGTCCAAGTATGGTATACTATTTTTCTTACTCCCCGGCCGAAAGTACGTTCTGTAATTGTTAAATAATTGATAAAATTGCGTTGTCGTCTGCTAGCTGTGTTTGAGTGTTAGTTTTTCTTTCGGCCCGCTCGATAGTAGTGCCTCTGTCGGCCGCTTTGGGTAGCTCGGTCGATATTACCGACTGTTTTTTCTTTCGGCCCGGCGTAGAGAGCTGGTTTTTGGGCGTCTGCTACTTTCGCTATTGTACAGATGGTCTGATGCCCGCCCGACATTTGCAAGACCGAGGCGAAGCCGAGGTTTTGCTGGTCGGGGCGGGCATCAGAAACACATTCATTAAAAAAAAACAACACCACTTTTTATTTCAATTAACTCTTTTTTCTCGTCACACGTGCACTTTCCTCTGTCTATTTCGTACGTGTCTAACCTTCACACCGCACAAACATATTTTTCTCGGACGCTCCCGTCCATACGTTTAAAAAACAATAACCACGATCAAACAAAACCACTTTTTATTTCAACTAACTTTTTTCTCGTCACCCGTGCACTTTCCTCTGTTTATTTCGTACGTGTCTAACCTTCACACCGCACAAACATCTTTCCTCGGGCATGCGCGCGGGCGCTGAAGCGCCGCGGGTCAGGAAATTTCGGCAGCCAATGAGAGCGCGCGGTTGGTCTAAAATAGGATGCGAAAGTTTCTCTTTCGGCCCGGAGATGCGGGCCGAAAGTACGTACTTTCGGGTGGGCGAGTAAGAAAAATCATTTTTTTGTTGCTCCAAGCGACTTAAAAATGAAGTCAACCTTGTTTCTAAGCACCGATTTTCAATCTTAGAGCATATACTACATGGAGGGAGCAACCCAATGCTCGAAAGCGTGGCCGCGGAGTGAGAGAGAAAAAGAATGAGCGGTAGTATCTGTCCCTCTCTTACTGTCGCACGATTGGCTGGGGGATAGGTATCAGCCAATCTCACGACGGTATGACAAAGATAGCTGCTACCGCTCATTCTTTCTCTCTCACTCCGCGGTCACGCTTTTGAGCATTGGGTTGCTCCCTCCATGTAGTATATGCTCTAAGTTTTCAATCTTATTAGAATAGAATAGAATAGAATAGTTTTTATTTGTAAATTACAAAATAATTAAGTTACAGTCTACTATCCCGCATTCGCCCAGGCTCATGTCTGTGAGACGGGGAAAACCCAATAGGCAAACCACGTGGGATAAATCCTATTAGGAAAACCCGCCTCAGGATGGTTCAAAGTATTGAACATAATTAACATTTGTGTACATTATATCGCAATCGTATAATCATCACAAACATAGTCAATGGCAATCGCCAAGTCACGAAGTATCACATAATTGAACTTAGTTATTCTTCAATCTAGCGATTACAGATTGAATTCATCACATTGCTTTATTCATACGATGTACGTCAGAAGATTAATCACAAAACGATTTTAGTACTGTTATAAAAATAGCAGTACAAGTCTATATTCTATTTACACATATATACAGTCGACATCGCATGACCTTTGCATCAAGTACTTCCTAAACACCGCTTTGAATTTACTCGCCGAGGAAACATTCTTAATATCGCGAGGAATCGAATTCCACAGTCGCGTACCCTGGGACCAGAAAGAATCCAGCCCTACGTCAGTTCGTGATGACGGAACTATAAGTTCTCTGCAGTGAGTTCTACTCGACGTTCTATCTTGGCACTTTTGAAATAAGGGAGCTAGGTACACTGGCTGACCCAAATTTATAACTTTGTACATTAAGACCGCTGCAAAATATGCCCTTCTCTCCCTTAAGTCAAGCCACTCTAGCTTATTTCTATATGGGCTGATGTGTTCATCTTTCTTAGCACCACTTACATATCTCACACATGAATTTTGCAATATTTGCAGTTTCTTTTGAAGTTCACGCGTCACGTCAAGATACACTAGCGAGCAGTAATCTAAATGAGACAACACGAGAGAGCTTGCGAGCTGCTTACGTAAGATCTCGGTGGTGCAGGATCGAAACCGTCTGAGTCCGTATAGGGCTCTGTTAACTTTTCGGCTAACTGCATCCACTTGCGCTTTCCATGTTAGTTTCGAGTCCATTACAACACCGAGATTAGTTACAGTGTCGACAAAGGGGACGAAAACGTTGTCCTGAATCTCAATGCCAGACAAATGCATACCCCGTAGTATGTTAATATTGTGGTTAGATCCAAAAATAATAGCCTTAGTTTTTCTTACATTGAGACTGAGGGCGTTGTCGACGGCCCATGCCGCCACTGCTCTACCTATAATCGACAAGTGTCGTATCCCTTCATTCAGCTCGTCTATGGTTGTCTGCGTGTAAACTTGTAAATCATCTGCATGTAGCAGGTGCCCAACACCACTCGATTGAGAATTATTATTAAAATCCAAAAAAATGTGCTGTAGGTCATTTATATAGAGACTGAACAGAAGGGGTCCCAGAACCGAGCCCTGTGGTACGCCGAGATTGGTTGTGAGCCAATCCGAGTCTCCATTTTGCTTCGTAATCACTTTTTGATTACGACCTGTAATATACGACTTTATCCACAGGACTACCCCCCTGGAAAATCCCATTCTGATCAGTTTATGCAATAATTTAGTTGGCGATATGGTGTCGAACGCCTTGCTGAAATCAAACAATAGGAGAATGGTAAGTAGTTGTTTTTCGTTGTCTACTCCCGCTCTTATATCCTCCGTCAATTTTAGTAGAGTTGTCTGCGTACTGTGACCTGGTCTAAATCCAGATTGAAAAGGATCGAGAATTTTCTTTGAAGCTAAAAATGCTGAAATCTGATCATGTACAAGCTTCTCAAGAACTTTGGATAGAAAGCTCAATAGTGCCACTGGACGAAAGTCCGTAACAGTCGATGGGACAGCTGTCTTTTTAAGTGGCACCAAATGAGCTTTCTTCCATGATTCGGGATTAAATGTTAAACATTATCTATAATCTCAGAAGTATAGAGGAAAATTCTAAAAGCATATCTAATTAGGTTTACGTAAAAATTACATTTTTTGCATTCATTAATATTAAAAATATGAGGGTGCCAATCTTAACTACCTGACACGTTATGCCCCGCCCTCCCCTAGTTCTAAACAGGGTTGCCAGATTTGGCAATTTGTCGCCAAATTGGCGATTTCCAGATACCAATGGCGACTGATTTTTATGGTTTGGCGTTGGCGATTTTTAGGCGATTTTAAACAAGCTCTTGCTCTTTTTGGCGATTTTAAGGAAAACTCTTGCTCTCTTCAATCCACGCTCAAGCGCAACGGCGCGCGCACTCTCCCGTTTATAAGGTATACCTATATATATA
This sequence comes from Torymus aiolomorphi, assembly GCA_036365515.1. Taxonomy (NCBI): domain Eukaryota; kingdom Metazoa; phylum Arthropoda; class Insecta; order Hymenoptera; family Torymidae; genus Torymus; species Torymus aiolomorphi. The sequence continues at coordinate 185,924,010 of CM070875.1, forward strand.
GCAGAGCGCGCGCCGAACCTCCGCGCCGTTGCGCCAATGTTTTATGACGCGCGCACTTTGTCAACACGGGAGCACGCGCCGCGCTATCGCTTCCCAAAATCCTAACTCCTGTAGTCCCGCCCTTCCTACTGTTTATACCTATATTTTGAAAGTCGGAGGACGTCTGGATGTATGTATGCGTTTCACGCCACTGGCACATCGGCCAATCCCAGCATCTCTTTACGGTAATACAGCGCCACCCCGAGTTTATAATTGGAAACATGTCTCTGTCTGTCTTTCTTTAACATATGGTGTTGAACAAAGACAGGAAGATACGTGTTCTTACTTCTTACTTTCCCAGTGCAGAGCTTTTTACTCGAGTGTGGACTGATTATAGATTTTAAAAAGTGCAATGGCATCAAAAAATTCGAAAACCACAAAAGGAAAAACTAAAGAAAGTGAGGAGAAGCCAAAAGTTTACAATTCCAATTGGGAGAAAGAAAATTGGGTGAAAGGTTAGGAAGTTTATAATATTCTCGATCACGATATCCAATTACATTCCTTTTAAGTGCAATTTGTATTATTACTATCTTGCATTAAATATTATCATCCCAGCTATATATTATGATGATTAAATTTTAACCTTAAATTATTAAAAAGTAGAAATTGTGTTTAGATTCTTAAAAACAAAAAATTTTTGCATTACTATAATTAATTAAAATACAACTACTGTACAGAAAAATCGTGTGGCTTTGTTATTATGATGGATCTTATTTTTTCAGGATGGTTAAAAAAAAGTAGAAATACAAATGTTTTCAAACAAGCGCATTGTTTGGTATGTTGCAAAGATTTACGATTTTCTTATGTTATTAGAATATGTAACTTAACAGTCCTAACACCTGCTTTCTCCAAGTATAGATTTAAAGGTTATGATTTTTTGTTAAAAAAACATTTTTTTGTTTACGTAGAACTAAATAACAACGGTATTTACAAGTCTATATTGTGGAGATATTTTTGGCGATTTTTAATTTAAAGTTGGGGGCTTTTGGCGATTTCTCTCTGAATAGATGGCGATACAAGTTGGAGACGGTCTGGCAACCCTGGTTCTAAATCGTCCAATGGACAATCGTGTCAAGCGAAGCCGAAGCGCCAAGCCCGCCGTTGTCGCTACTAAAGTATAGTACTGTATTTTGTTCATAACAATACAGAACCAGTGCTCTAATTTGAGTAATACAACTGTAATAGAACCGTAACAAAATTAACTTCAATATGAAGGCGGATTGACATTTAATAAAATAGAAATTTTTATTTTTTTTTAAATTAAAGTATCCTGCAAACATTTGTATGACATAACCTAAATGATATTATTCAAAACAATTTATTAGTGTAAATACAACATTTGAAAAGTATTTGTAATATATATTTTATAAAAAAAAATATAAAAAGAAGTAATGACAACAAAAATGGTGTAAATAGCTAATAAGTTCTTAAAATAAAAGTGAAATGAATTTTTTTATAACGAAAGGTGAATTGATCATAGAAAATAATTTATTCATTAAGAATTAAATACAATTTTTAATTGTTTAGGTTACTTTATAAACATGTTGAATATTTGTTAAAATTATTTAAAAAGGACAATTCACTTGCTGGTATACCTGTGGTAGATGGCCCGAGTGATCTATGCAAACTTAATGCAGGACATAATGGAAGATGAAACGGCAGGTAAATGATATAATTATTATAAAAATTAGTACACTCTATAAATAAAATATATTTATATGTAAAGTAATATAATTTAATCTTTTTGATTTTTTAAAAAAATGTATAAATTGCTTTTAATTATCCTTTTAAGATAAACAAAATAATTAGCTTTTTCAGATTTACCACAAATTATTGAAGAAGTACCATCAATAGCCCTTAAAAGAAATGTATCAATAACTGATGTACCAGATTATTATGAACCATTTAAATATAACTGGAAGCGTAGACTTGTTTATCGATCTAAGTTTAGTAAAACTTCAAAATCGGGACCTACAGCAGATATTTGTTATATATGTCCAAATGGAAAAAAATTTTGGAGTTTTAAAAAACTCAAGCAATATCGTAAGTGAACATATTTTAATTTCGCAAAATCAATTTTTTGTTTCATGATATTCTTTATGTAGTATCTTTTGAAAAAATTTGTGAATGATTTTCAATACTGGTTCTTAAGTCTTTAAATAAAACTAATAACAAATTAAATTTATTATTTACACATACATTTATTGAGTTTATAAAATAAATTCCAAACAAATTAAAGTATAATCAACAAGATTCATTAAAGTAATACACTCTTTAATATACAATTCAAAAACAAAAGTATTTTAATGATAATATAAACAAATATTATTAAAGTAAATATCAAATATTGAATTATTTAAAATTTGGTCTCAGCACTAAATCTATTCATGAAAAATGATATGTGATTTTATATACGGAAAGCTATTTGCTTATTTTTTCTGTTTTTATTTGGTAGACTCATTATAAAGTTGAGACACGCAGACCTGTATTCACAAAATTACAAGTGGGAATAATTGATGATAACCAAAATACATTACATTAAACATTACAATATATATTTAGTAATAGATTTTGGATGTGTGGTTAGGTAAACATTTAAATTGGTGACCACTTCAACAAGAACACTTTTAATAGTATTTTTTTAAGTATATTCTCAAGTATATCTAAGTTTGGCTTCTCTGCTGCTGTTCTTGATATTTCTATTTTACAAAGTTTTTCCTGCACCACAAGTGCCTACATGATGGTCATGCATACATGTGGCACCTGTGTGAATGCTGGAACAACTAGGTAGAAAGAATGTAGTGGTAGAAATTAGGTTCCTAATTCAGAAAAGAATATTAGTTAAAATCAAATACCTTCATGCCAAAGTTGTGGAAGTGTCTTGTATAAAGATGGGAGTTTGTAGAAGTAGGAATAAAGGAAAAATAACTTTTATAAATAATATTTTTCCAAATAGTTGTCAGTCATCCATGTGGATTGAGACCTGGTAATTTTACATATGTTGCACGACCATTGGGTCTAAATGATGAAACTAAGGAAATACTAGATTACAGTCGTCGAATAGCAGCTATTGCAAATACTGAGTTATCTACAACACCAGATTCAACATCTAAACCAATTAAAAGAAAAACATTAGTAAAAAACATACGAAAAGCAAATACACTTGGAACATTTTGTGGTCAAATTGTCGACCTACCAACACCTACTATATTTCAACCAAATGGAAATTTAAATAATAAAAAAGTTGTTAAAAGAAGTAAGTAGATAAAACTGATATCTTTTACGTTGACAATTTATACTAAAGTTTTTGTTATTATTTTAGGATTAGAACCAAAACTTAAGATTACACGTATCAAAAGACCAAAATTAGGTTTGCCCTATGAACTTTATTCAGTAACAAACAATTTGAATGAAGAAAGTAACACTGAAAAAAATAATCGGAAAGATCGTGTTCAAAAATATTTTAGGTAAATTATTTTACAATTGTATCATTTCAAAGAATTATTTTTGTTATATATACTATGTCCATATATAAAAACAACAACAATAATTTATTTTTTTACATAGGCAGCCTAATTCTATGCAGGCACTTATAGACTATCACAAATCCTTGCAAAGTATTTTTAATAAACTGGAAGTTGCAGATTTATTGCGTGTCAGATTAGTTTGTACAACATGGAGAGATATTGTAGATAAAGCTTCATTTTGGAATGATATGTCTATTGATAATTTAAGAATAACTAATTGGAATAACTTTGCACACTTCTTAGAGAGCCATAAGACAAAGTATTTAAATATGAAAGGACTGGTTGATATTGAATATATTAATTGGGATAATGCAGTATCTGCTATTGCTCGAACAAAGGTTACAGATCTTGAGCTAAATGGATTCTCAGCAGCAATTGCAGAAAAGATCTCTCAAAAATGTTTACATCTGAAGTCTTTAAGCTTAACCTTACTTAATCCTGATACAGTTAATCTTAATAATATGGATAACATGAACCAACATAGTGAGGATGAAGCAATACAAGTATCATATGAATCAACACAAGGAATTAATGTACAGGGTGACCTTGCTCCTCTTCTAAGTCTATCAAATCTAACTCATTTGGTATGTATAAATAAAATACCTCCTTAATAGTACATTTCGACACGGGTGCGGAAGGTGATTATTTAGCTCATGTGACGTTTTTCGCACGAGCGAAGCGAGTGAGAAAAGTCACATGAACTAAAAATCTTCTTATGCACCAGTTTCGAACCATATTTTATACCACGAGAGCCGAATAATCATATTAAAGTTGTGATTTTGAGGTTAGAGTGGTATAAAATATTTTACAATTTACTATTGTGTACAAATATTATTATACTACTAAAACTTTTTCAGACTTTGAAAACAATAAAAAATTTAACTGTTCTCAAATTAAATGAAAATCTTACAATTCCTAGTGATGACACACAAGATTTACGTTACTTAAGATTAGAACGTTTTGATACCCGTGCATTTATCAGTTTTAATATTGTTGATGGAATATCAAGCCTAACAAAACTTGAGCATTTAGAATTAATAGACTTTGAAATAGAAGAAAATTTTGATGAACACCTTAAAAGATGTGTAAATTTGAAAAGTTTAATACTCATTCCTGCATATAATGTTGCTACATCTAATAGGATCATACTGAAAGGTATACTAAGTTTAAAAGAAAATCTGAATTATGTAATGTGGGGAATTCATATCAATCATTTGAGAAAATCAAAAGCTCTATTATGGAAACAGTGGCAAACTAATCAAAGAGATGTTGACTTTGTTCCAATTTTAGAACCTGTTCCTTATCTCTATCTAATAGATAAAAGCACTCATGTATTAAATAAGCAAGAAAGTAAGTAATTATTTTAGTTTTAAAATTTTACATTTGGATTTCATTTTTGACAAAAAAATGTTCATATTATTTTTACAGGACATGACGACGAATCAGTTGAATCACTTGTTTACTCAATTAAGATGATACAATTGTCACAATTACAAAAGTTAATTTCTTCGGCAATGCCAAATACGATTGTAAATGTATTAAGGATAGAAAAATTGTGGTCTGCTACAACGCCAGAATATAAAGAGCCTAAATTTTGTACAGTTTTTGTATAGCAGTAATTCTTATTTAGTAATATTGTAATGGTCAAGATAAACACAAAACAACCAATGTCAGTGCTTTAACTTTTAAGTGAGTTTTGGTACGGTAAAATAAAAATATTTTAAAAAACGGGGTTTCAAAGAAGATATATTTATAGTGATTCACTTAACAAACAAAGAGAATATTGTTGGGATCATAGATTTTGTTAAAGTTTTGTATTACGTTTTCTTATGAACAAATATAAACAATACCATGTTCATTTGTCTAAAATTACTCTTATAGAGTATTTTAATAAACGCTATTTTAAAGAGAGACAGAGCATGTGCAATTGACACCCGAGCCCAAGGCGAGGGTGGCAACCACGTGCTATGGGCTGACCCTCTTTGTCCCCGTGGTATATAATATACTATTTCGCAACGACGGGCCGGAAATACCACATTCCCGTTCTTGCGCCGAGAGAGAATGTGATACTTTTGGCCCGGAGTTACGAAAATAGTATATTACGCAACTAGAGAGATAAAGGCTTGGCTAGTTCTGAGGACACGTAAATTGCCACCCGAGCCGAAGACGAGGGTGGCAAACATGTGCTCTGGGGTGGCCCTCTTTATCCCCCTTTTGCGTATACGATTTTTTGCGTACCGAGGCCGAAAGTACCACTTTCGCTCCCGGCGCCCGATCGCGAAGGTTGTATTTTCGGCCTCGCTAGGCAAAAAAAATAGTATACGCTCCACGGGAGTAAAATTGGCCAGCCCACAGCTCGTGTTTTTTTACACGAGCTGTAGACTGTCCAAGTTTTTTTCTCCCTTGTTGCATAATATACTATTTTCAGAAGTTATACCAAAACAAAAATTTAGGATCAATATAAGTTAAAATTGTGTCGATATATTTCTGTGTATATACTTCAAAGGTTTAGCAAGATCCGTCATCCAAAGAAATGATACTCTGCTTGATAAAAATCTATAATTGTTTATGTTTAGTTTTTTTTATCTAATAAATGTTAAAATATTATGTAAATAGATTATTTTCTTTTTTGTTGAAAATAACCAACATTATTTCATAAAAATGAAACTATATAATACAGATATGCATGGTGTTACACATGTAATTTATATACATTATTTTAAAGGCTAAATTGTGAATGTACTATAAATATAAATTTTTAAATAGAAGTAATCATCACATGTACTATAGTTTTGTATTATCATGCACTATTTGCTATTATCTTATTTGTGTTTAATATAACAAACATAGCTATAGATTCCCTTCTAAAAAGTATGTACAAATTTTGTTTTTATTCCATTAAAGGTATATTTTTGATTGTACAAAAATACTTTTAGGTTACTATAGAAAAATTTATAGCTTTGTACTTATGTATCTTCCGGTAGTGTTAGTAGGGGAAACTGGAGTAAAACCGGATGAGCTCAGAAATCTTTGACCTGTTCTAAAATTTACACGAGGCTATTGTTGAATGTTGTAAGAATGTTTCTATTATCATTTTACATACGATCGGCATGTTAATAATAGCCTCGTGTACATTTTTGAAGAGGTGAAAGGTTTCCAAGCTCATACGACTTTACCCCAGTCTCCTCTATACATAATATGTAAGACAACTTTTTTTTTATTATAATTTGACTTCGCTTTTTATGTAATTTATACTTAAATACTTTATAATAAACAAAAATTTGTATGTATCTAAGCTTCTTAAAATTACTACCAAATCCGCTAGTAAACTAAATTTAAGAGAACAATCTAAAAATTAAGTACACAACATATTCAAATAAATTTTTCGTAATAAAATTTTATAAAAATAGACTTTTTACATTATTTTGAAACGAAAAACAAATTCTTTGATTATATGGAAATGTTAAATTGAGTGCCATACAGTGAAAAATAGGTGAATAAATAAATAAATAAATAAATAAAAACCAACATTTTACAGCGAAAAAAAGAACCCTGTTTGAAGTTTTTGATGATGTATGCATGGATGGATGTTTGAATCAAATTCCACGTGTATTTCAAAGAGATTTTGAATGATCAAGTTCAAATGCAGAGATCACTTACCATATTACACGAAACTGATGGTTCTAGGTATATGGGGAAAAATCCCTTGTAAAATGCAAAAATGGACGCACTTTTCAAAATCATGAAAAATTATTTTTTGAGTCTAACTTGCAGAAATGTAATTTCCCATGAAAATGTTGTTAAGAAATGTAGTAGATATAAAATTATATGTAAAAAATATCAAAATTTTCCCAAAAACGATGTTTTTTTTTTAAGTACAGAAGTTGTAGATCATCCATACAAAACCTTTTCTTATAAATTTTTTTTTTTAATAATTCATCATAAGATAGACATTAAGAAACGATTTTAATCGCCTAAGTGCACTAAAAATAATTAATTAAATTGATCTCCGGATCATGAATTTGGCTGAAATTTCAGAATGTTATTTTTTGAGCTAAACAAATTAATTCCTGTTTTAAAATTTTGTTCATTGGACTCTAGGGACAAAGATAAAGAAGTTTTTCAAAATATATAGGGGAAATACTAGGTGTCGATGGAGGCCTAGATAAGTCGATAGCTAAAAGTATATCAGTATAAGCATACCAAAATAAACAGAAAGCAGACAGAAAAAGCTTTAATTTAGACTTTGATTCGGTTAAAAATATTGATTTCTCAGAAAGTTTCTCAGAAAGAAACAAGACAAATATTTATTTAACCATCTTCTTACGCTATATGTGATTGCTTATAATTTTCTCGAGGAATCAATATTTTCAAACGAACCAAAGTGTAAATTACAGCTTTTTCTGTCTACGTTTGTGTTTATTTTTATGTTTATGCTGATACGTTTAGCTGTCGAATTATTTAGATCTCCGTAAATACCTATTTCTCCTAGATATTTCAAAAATCTTTTCTATCTTTGTCCCTAGAGTCCAATGGACAAAATCCTAAAATAGGGGTCAATTTGTTTGGCTTAAAAAATAACATCCTGAAGTTTTAGCCAAATCCATGACAGTTAAGAAGTTCTCTTTGTAAGTTACAGAATTCACCAAAATACAAGCTGTGTTATACAATAATACATTATAATACATTAGTATTTGAGATGTAACATTTTTCACAAAGACGAAAATATAAGGTTCGATAAATCGATAAATAAGGAAAAAAAAATATCTACTGTAAGTGCGAATTTTAAGTTTTTTATTAGTATTTTTTGAAGTAGGGTCACCAGGTGAACTATAGAGAAAAAAATTTTTGTAAATTTAATTTATAACATAGAATCTCATGAAGAGAAAAGATTTTTTCTCGTATTTTATGAAAATCGATAATTTTTTCATAAAACGACCTAGAGAGCATTACAGTTAAAAATCTTATTACATAATGAAAATATCAAGTCACCAGCAAAATTTAAATTCAATTTTATAAAGCCCGAAAATCATGCTTTTTACAAGCATATATATCGCATGCATTATGGTTATTTTTATGTATATCATAACACATAACAGGTCTATAAATAAAATTTTACTGCTCACTCGACAAAAATAGTATATTGTATACCTAGGGCGTAAAGTGGGCCTTTTTAGACCGAGTGTGGAGTTTGCAGTACGAGATCAAAAGGCCCACTAGCTCTAGGTGCACACCATATTTTTTGTGACACATGTATTGATTTTCAGGGTTTTTGAGCCTAAAAAGCGAGGGTAAATTGATATTTGTTTTATACGACAATAAAATACTTGTATATAGGAATAGAAATTTGAACTGTTTGTTCAATTTTCTTTTTTTTTCTTTTAATTATTTAGAAATCCAAATAAAAAATCAAAATAATAAATAATAAAAAAAATTGTTAAAAATAATAATAAATCCACCACAAATTTGTGCGAATATGAAGATGTTCATCTTCAAATAAAAAAAGGTATGAAAAACATGCATGTACAAATTTTATGCAGTTTTAGAGCAGCGGGCACAAAAGAATCTACAAAATAGTATATTACGTATCTATAGGGAGGAAAAACCGTGGACAGTCCATAGCTCGTGTAAATTGGTAAACACGAGATGTGGGCTGGCCAATTTTTCTTCCGTGGTACGTATACTATTTTTCACCATACCCGGGTCGAAAATACCACATTCACATTTTGAGCCGGAAGCGAAAGTGGTATTTTCGGCCAGGCTATGGTGAAAAGATACTTTTACGCCCGCCGAGCTAAGAAGTATTTTGTCACGATATCCTGGCCGAAAATTAAATTAAATATAAACGCGGAGCTTTTACATGGTACATAACTGGTGGGGGATTAGTGCGCTGAGTGAAGCGAAGGATACAGTGGAGTGCAAACCCCTACTTCACATAGTAAAAATTTAAAATAAAATTTTTTTTTTTTTAATTTTTTTAGAATTATCCAATACGCAATCTATAAGAACGAAAGAGAATGGAGTACGGTGCCTAAAGCACATGGAACATCAATGTGAAAATTTGAAGTCAATGACCAATGAATATAACTAAGTACTAGAACTATATATGTATACTCTTAAAAATGTTATCCCTATTTTACACTAAATGTGTGTAAAATATGAATTTCCCTATTTTACACAATTATTTGTGTAAATGAATTACACAAAATTTAAATTACGCAGGATTCATATTTTACACAAAATTTTTAACCGTGTGTACGTACGTGTAAATATATAAAAAGTACTAAGGTACAATCGTGATTGAAAATTTGACGTCTGCCGCAATAAATTCTATAATGTGCGTCACTGCAGTGAATATATAAGCTTTTTGGCATACTAAAGAAATAAGAAACATAAAATAAAAAATATATTCGACTTAGTATGTGTTATGGTTTTGCTTCCTCATAGAGGAAGCTTTGTAACGGCGAAAAAAATTTTCGAGACAAAAAATGTTCACAAAGATGTTTTAAGGCGATATATGTCGATATTTGTCGATTTTCAGAAAATTTTTTTTCTGTGTCTGTGTGTGTGTGTGTGTGTGTGTGTGTGCGTGTGTGTGTGTGTGTGTGTATGTGTGTATGTGTGTGTGCGCGCGCGTGTGTATGTAAACTCTTTAAATCTCGGAAACAAATCGTCCGATTTTCGTCGGAGAAAGCCTATTCTCTTCATTTCGCGAAAAAAAATGGTATCCCGACTGTTTTGAAATTTGATCAATTTTCTTTTGTTTTATAACCTAAAAACGATTATGAATTTTTAGTTTTTTTCATTTTTTATATGTTACAGTCAATATTATTTAATATAACAAATTTTTATTGAAATGTATTTAAATTACCGACATTTTCTTTTTTTTTTAAATTTAAATTATCTTCACTCTGGCATTTGTTATTAAGGAAAATGTTTTTATATTTCATAAATTAATTTCTCAAAAAATATTTTATTTATCGACTTGAAATTTTAACCACTTATGAAGAATTCATTGAAGACTATATTTGGTTAAAATTTTAAAAGATTATTTTCATTTTTTTTTTAATTATTTTAGAAAAAATTTACGTTTTCATTGTCGCACGATAAGAAGAGTAAAAATCATCCAATCATCCTGAAATTTGGCACAGATGTAGCTTTTATATATCATCAGATCGAGTCCATTGCCCAAAAAAATCGGTCCATTACGACCAATGATATTTAAGGTTAAAAAATTTTTTTTTTTTTATTTTTAAATGGCGTTTTCTCAGAGGCGTTATATATACTTGTTTTATCAACTTAAAATTTTAACCAATTATTAAACTCATTGAAAACTATATTTGGTTAAAATTTCAAAAGATTATCTTGATTTATTTTTTTGAAAAAAGAAATGTTTTATAAAAAAGTAGAGTTTCCGTTGTTTCACGATAACAAAAGTAAAAATCAATCAATCAAATATAGCTTTTTTATATCTTCAAACTGAGTTCGTTGCCCAAAAAATAGGTAAATTACATCTTCATTTGTTGATATAAAATAATTTTTGCACGAAGTACGATTTCCAAAACAGCTTCCAAGAATGTCAGATGTAAGACTTTCCGCATCGGTTCAAAGTTAGACAATGACATTTAGTGATAGATATAAATCTCTTTATATTTAATTACTAATAAAAAAAAAAGAAAAAAAGTTTTATTATGGAAATTCATTAACAATTTTTTTTGTGAAAAATTTATTTTGGAAATTTAAATTTAATAAAAGGAATCGATAAATTAGTTTAAGGAAGCTAAGTGCCAATGAATTGGCAGCGGTTTTTTTCTTGATACCATTCAACGCAACTTATAACACTTAATGCTATAGCATGAAGTAATGATAAACAAGGCCGGGCCTAAATGTGAAGTGTTGCTTATTATTCCTTCCTCTATATTTGTTTGGCACGTATAGGCGTTAAATGTTATACTATTTAAATATATAATCCACATCTCCGGCTATATATCAGCGCCTTCACGTATACTACATGCAGTCCTGCAACTTTGATGAATATTTCAAGTACCGTTTCTTTCGCTTTAGAGTCTTTAGTAGTGCTTTTACAATGCTAGTAAGCTCGCTCTATTGTTTGTATCGCGTGTGCATGACTGAATAAATGATGGAACCGTCTCTTGAACTTTATTTTCAAATGGGATCACTAGGCCTGCAAGGAGTACTGAATGGACACCATTGTATGGGTGGATGAGACTTTTGTATCGTGACTTCGTGATATAGTGAAGAGGTTATGCTACGATCTGTTTCTATTACAACGATACACGCTTTTCCGTTTGAAAACGATATAACAAATGCATCTATTATTATCAAAAATGTTTATTTATATTCTTACTTCAAAAAATATCAACAAGACTACAGTGCAACTATAAATTTAATTATTAAAATTTTGTTGCAGTATCTTATGTTATTCAATACTATATAAGATGAATTTAAAAAATTGCGTTTTTATACATAACTATAATAAAAGAATGACTATGTAGCTATCGACACAATTCATTTTAATTGTATCTTTTATACTATATTAAACGTCACATTTATATGATATCTACCAATTTTGTAGTCAGTGGTAGAAGATAAGAACAGCTAGTGGTAGAAGAACATCTACCATTGACTACAAAATTAGTAGATATCGGACACCAACATTTTTTTCTATCGTGCATCATGCATAAGATTGAAGACATAGGGCGTAAATATTTAAAATCAATTAACGGGATTCCATAGTCCTACCATTACCGACCGAGCAATTCACACAGTTTCAAGCTGATTAAAAATAAAATACGTCGAATCACAAAAAATCAAGAGAACACTCTTCTGTATTTTTTAACGTTCTATCATCCAGGCAAAGTTTGGAGTTGAAATATCAAGCCGTTTTTTCAAAAACTTTGAACGAAATTAAATTTCGCTTTGTTCAAAGTTTTTGCAAAAATAACTTGATATTTCGACTCCAAACTTTGACTGGATGATAGAACGTTAAAAAATACAGAAGAGTGTTCTCTTGATTTTTTGTGATTCGACGTATTTTATTTTTAATCAGCTTGAAACTGTGTGAATTGCTCGGTCGGTAATGGTACGAGTATGGCACCCCCTTAAGGGAGAATCCACAAATGCACTGCGCTCCCCTGCACTGCGCTGCCCTGCGCTGCGCCGCGCTGTGCTATCCGTTCTACCCCAGAAACAGGGAAGCTCATCTATGTTCATGGATATAGTTCCATTTTTATATGTTGACTTTGAATTTGTCTTACAGTTTACCTTTAGATTTCGTAATGGCATTTCAAGATAATTTCTATTTAAATAGAAGTGTTTAATTTGTGTTTTTTGCTATATTTAAATATCGAACTTGATAAAACAAGGAAATGTTTAGCAATTTTTCAAACATTAATTAAGTTGATGATAAATCTTAGACATTTAAAAAAAAAAATTACAAGGGGGTGGACGAAACCTCATTTGTATCCACAAATCCGGAGTAGTTTAGGAGCCTATAATATAATTTGTAGTTGACGAAATGTCACAATTGAATGATATATAACACCTATTTTAATGTAAAATAATAAATACTTGCCTTCAGAGCTCTTCTTCATTTTATTTTTTAATTACTTTTTGGATGAACATTTACAAAATTTTGGAGTTTTATCATCATCATGCTCCAAATTTTAATATCCAAACCAAAATGGAGCTATGTCCATGAATTATGTTCTATATAGGTTGATTTCATGCGCCTAGAATAACACCATGAACATAGAAGGGCTTCTCTGTTTCTGGGGCGGAACGGACCGCACAGCGCGGTGCAGCGCAGGGCAGCGCAGGGGGGCACAGTGCATTTGTGGATTCTCCCTCAATGCTAACAAATTTAAGTAAGATAAAAGTACCCTTTATGGAACAGTTTTTGCTAGTTTAGAGTTTGGATTGAGATTGAAACTATTATAAAGGAGTAATATTTACAATTTTTGGATGTCAATCGATGGGGTAAAGGTCAAAGATTAAAATGAGACCTTAAAGAAGCAAATTGAATACGAATTGTAATTATTACAATTAAAAAACCAAACCGACACCAAGTACGTATTATGGAACGACATTTTTACAGATTGTCCCCCCGTTCCATAATCGATGTCCCCATTTTGGAACAGGATAGAAATCAGTTTTAACTTAATAACTTATGTACTATTTTACTTACAATAAGTGGCTTATGATATACAAATGATGATTTTAAATTTTTTATAATTTTTTTATTAAAAAACATGAATACAAAATACAATTTTAAACTTATCAAATTAACACAATAATTGCATACAACTTAGAATACTTAATACTTATTTTTAAATATCTGAAATTACAATTAATTTATTTTTTGGTTTGGATTTATTATTTGCTACACTATTTTCATTTCTAGCATAGTCTCTTTTTCCATCGTATTACTTTTTAAGTTATTTTCAGGATTACTCGAGTGAAGATTTATTTTTTCAGAAGTTATTACACTTTCTTGACAAATCTCATTATTGACTGTTCGACTGATAGATTCTTGTGTTTGATCATTGTATACTATATTGCAGATGGAGAAAAACTCCTAAAAAAATTCAACATGATTAAAATAAGAAAAATGTTAATATAGTTACATGAATAATTTTCAATTAGATTGTACGAACCCCATTGACTTACTTTCTCAATCAAATTTTCTGTTGTAAAATCATCACAGTTATCGATTAACCATTCTTCATTTAGTATGCAATTATCCTTATTTAAACTGTTGCTTAGTTCTATACTACTTTTCTATATGAGGTGATAAAACTTTAGACGAGCCAGGTCTTGAAGGAGATTCTTGTCGATCTTTACAGCTCTGTGGAGAGATGTGGCTGGGTCATTCAATTTAGCTGCAATTTGCAATGCAGAATTAACTGCATTGAAAGCTTTTTTGCAATTGGAATACAGTCTCCTTTTGATTTTTAGTTTCCTTTTGTCTGGTTGAACTTTCTTGCGAATAACTATGTTGTGCTAAGCATAATTCTTTTATACCACTCTAACCTCAAAATCACAACTTTGATATGATTTTTCGGCGCTCGTGGTATAAAATACCGTTCGAAACTAGTGCGTAAGTCGATTATTTAGGTGGTGTGACTTTTTCGCACTCGCTTCGCTCGTGCAAAAAGTTACACCAGCTAAATAATCGACTTCCCCACCCGTGTCGAAATGTACTATTTTAACATCTCTTTACTATCTTCCGTAGTCTCATTTTAATTGTCTTATGTTGTGCCTTTATTTTTTTTCTTCGCTGTCATTTTTCTTGAGTTTCATAAAATCTGTAAAAAATAAAAAACAAATTTCTAAAGGAATGTAACTTACAAACTGATTTTTTATCAAATATATAGGTTAGGTTTGTTATTTATGTTTCACAATCAGAATTTCACAAACAAATATATACTTACTTATTAGTAAAATGATGCAGGAAAGTCAAATGATTGTTCACGCACGTCTCAAGATAATGTTAAATAATAAATAACTTTAAAACTGTTGAGTGAAAACGCGCTCCATAAAGGGGACATACTTAGAGACAGAGGTCCCCAAACTTGGAACGCCACCTTTGGCTGTTCCATAAAGTCGGACTACGCTCGTTTGTAGGCGGCAATTATGAAACACTAAAATATTTATTGAAAATTTTTACTGTTGCAGAAAAACTACTGTAAAACTTTAATCTATGAGTAAAAAACTGCATATTATAAAAAGACTGATATTTGATAAGTGTTGGAGTGCATAGTTACAGTTAATAAAATAAAACGTATGAAACCAGCACCATTGACTTCAACAGCCACAGATTTGAGTCGATCTCAGAATACACGCAGTCATATATTTTTTTTAAATTATAATTATCATGTAGAAATGTGAATCTCTTTGCATATTACATAAAAAACCTTCACTATTCAGATAAAATGTTGATATTGTTTATCTGTATCATTAATAGACTTTATTTTACTATATTTCTCTCTCTTTCTCAAACTGTTCCATAAAGGGGTCACGATTTGAGCGATGTTTCATAATGAGTACTTTTACCTTATGCATTTTTACGACGATAGTATTTACTTCAACTTTTCTCAAATTAACAAAGTTTCCTTATTATTTTTGATCTCGCATAGAAAAAATAAAACAGAAAAAAATTACAAAAAATGTAAAACACACACACACACACACACACACACACAACACACACACACACACACACACACACACACACACACACACACACACACACACACATAATTTAAATTAGAAATTATTGTATGCATTTAAGTGACGAGTCAATCTTTTTGACTATTTAATGCTGTTATAACAATTTGACACAGTACGAAGAATTGTAATTTCTTTACTTTGTCAATGCGAAATAGTTTGTTGTTTTTTTTAGACAACTCATGTAATTGCGAATTTGTACCAACCGAAGATTTTTATAACTCTTGAGAAGGGCTTCTCTGCGAGAGCCGAAACGTCTTTTTGGAAAAAAAAAACGTCTGGCTCGTGGTGATCATTTGTGTTTCAACAACAAATTATTGTATGGTCTAATGAAATGTGAAAAATACCCAAATTTTTCACATGTAATACCTCAAAAACTAACGCATTACCCCATATATATATATCCTGTAAATTTAAGTCAATAAATATAGTCCTTTGAAGACGTTGAAGTACATTTAAAATTGGAAAAAATTGCAAACTAATTAACATAAAAAAATTTTAAATATATAAAGTGATAGGTTTCTATATAAAATATTACCAAATTCGCATACCCTGGCGTAAAGGATTGGTTTTTTATCCTTATGAGGTATCTGCCACTAGCTATGCCCTGAAAGTATTATGTTTATTCCCTGACTTCGCTGAGCAAAACGCCACAATGCCGGGCTAGCGCCGCTTGCATGTTGATGACAGCACCTTACTGTCAATCGCGGGGGTCAATATAGCCTTTACTACCTTGGTGCATAATATACTATTATTGACAAATTTGATTTTCAATTGTTCCACACAAATTTTATTAGTATGATCATACCTTATAGTTATCGCTGAAAACGTAATTTTTCGTAAATAGATTATATCTAAATAACCAGTTTTTTCGAATTTCTATATTTCATTTTTTCATTTTTAATACTTTGAAGCTACTAAATTTATGTATTACTGCACTTGAAGCAGTACAAAATTATTCGCTATAAAAAAAAAACGGTGTTGACAGCTATAGTTCTTAGTTATTCATGAAAACGTGATTTTCGTAAATAAATTACATCTCAAAAATATAAAGAAATATTGTAATAAATATTTTTTATTACATAGCATACAGAAATTTATAACTTGTCAATAATAATTTGACAACGAATTTTTATTTTTTGCGTAAATAAAAAAAATGGCAAAACGTAAGCAAATTTGTTTGAAAATTGATTCCTCGCGGAGAAAGAATCTGAATTGTGAAGGTAAAAAAAATTTTTGCCATTAATGTTTAAATTTCTCTGTATCTTATTAATATTTTCTATAATAGTTTTATTGCGGATATCCATAGACAAATTTTGTTTTGAGACAATTAATTGTTGGAATTAGTTTGAGGATTAGTTTGATGATGTCACGTAGCCAATGAATTGGCAGCGGTATTTTATGTTTTGAGTTGTAAGTGTTCGTATGCTGTATTCAGTATGTGGTTAGTGGACGTCAACGAACAAATTAGACAAATTTTAGCTTTTTGCCAACGTTTCGAGTGTTTTTTATTGATACTCTCCTCTTCAAGGCTACGAAAAGAAAGACGTAAGACTTTTACATTTTGTTTAACTTTTACCTTATATTATTATTGTAAAAAGAATTCTACGTTGATTTATTTTCAACTTGATTTTAGCATATTGGTCTAACTGCCATTCATACCATATTCAACATATAATATTTGAGAGTAGCGGACATCAAACGAAAGAGTTAAAGTAAGATCTCTTTATACCACTCTAACCTCAAAATCACAACTTTGATATGATTTTTCGGCGCTCGTGGTATAAAATACCGTTCGAAACTAGTGCGTAAGTCGATTATTTAGGTGGTGTAACTTTTTCGCACTCGCTTCGCTCGTGCAAAAAGTCACACCAGCTAAATAATCGACTTCCCCACCCGTGTCGAAATGTACTATTATTACCTACGTTTCGGGAGTATAAAATATACTTCCCTCTTCAGGGCTACAACCAAGATATATAAAAACTATTGTAAAAACTATTTGGTTTACCATAAACAAAAAAAAGCTCTCATCTTGTCACTCCGTTGTTAATACGGATTTGTTTTTGTATATTTTTATAGTTTTTACATATCTTGGTTGTAGCCCTGAAGATGGGAGTATATTTTACACTCCCGAAATGTAGGCAATAAAGAGATCTTACTTCAATTGGTTCGTTTGATGTCCGCTACTCTCAAATATTACCTCTAACCACGAACGTATTCAAAATTAAACATATTCAACATGATCATTCGTTAAATTGTGACAACGTGAACGAACTACACTGAGAACCAAAAAGTACAGCTACTACACCGCGAGTATAGCTAGGACACAGAATGTTGACATGGTAGTTTAACTCGGAAAAGGTGTAGTAGCTGCGCTTTTTGGTGTAGCCAGTGCGCCTTTGGGTATGGCCAGTGTACATTTATTTTTGTTTGTGTCCGCGCGAAGGTCACGTGACTTGAAAACGTACCGCCAGCGCATATAAAAGTTGCAGCCACCACGCTTTTTGGAGAGCGGATACTAGCATAGGGTAAGATTAGTAGTAGCGCTTTCTGCTTCTCAGTGTATGTGTTAAATTTTGACTTTTAAAGGTGATTTATCGTAAACTCTGACAACTTTTACAACTGTTCTCCATCATCACATTATATATTGTTATAATATTGTAACCCTGAAGAGGAGAGTGTCAATAAAAAATTCTTTTAAAAACTATTATCAGCTATTAAACTGATAAAGTACCATAAACTGTTAAAATTTTTCAAGATTATCTGCATTAGTTCATGACAAAAAAATTTTTTCATAAAAAATGCTCTTTCGCTATCAGACGCTAACATGAGTAAAAGTCAACCTATCTTGATGGAACTTCAAACAGAGATAAATTA
Organism: Torymus aiolomorphi; assembly: GCA_036365515.1. Taxonomy (NCBI): domain Eukaryota; kingdom Metazoa; phylum Arthropoda; class Insecta; order Hymenoptera; family Torymidae; genus Torymus; species Torymus aiolomorphi. The sequence goes on from CM070875.1 coordinate 185,942,702, forward strand.
TTTATATCTTTCAACCTAGTTTATTGTTCAGAAGAAATTTTTCATAAATTTTAGAGACATTAAATGTTTTAAAATATTTTTAATTTATTATATCTTATTTTAAGTACACTTTTCGTCAAATAGTTTTTAAATTTTTAGACACGACCGTTACGTGAGAGAGCCTTATTATTGTAAGAGATCGTATATCTTTTTCTTGTTATGGAAAAAATAATTTCTTTTTAAAAATTATATTATGGAATCAATAGTTAATATATTGTAACAATGATATATTAAATTTGAGAAAGCCAAAAGCGAAGGTATTGTCAACGATTTTTGTTTAGGATGCAATCTGAAACAGACAAGGCTTATATAGCCACATAAAACAAGCGTAGTAGCTTTCTTACCGCATTGAAATTGCATTCTTTACACAGCTAAATGTTATTCCTTATACCTTGAAAAAATTGAAAACAAGTCTTTATTTTTTGATGATTAAGCAATTAATAACATTTTTTTTGCAGCTTCATTTATAATCTTTTTTAGACTTCTTACTGAATGAGTTTTTGTCACGTTATAATAATTCTTAAATGAAAACAATTTTTGGGAAGTAATAAATGAAAGTGTTTTTAAATATAGATTCGTTACACTGAGAGAAGAATTTTGGAATATTTACAAAGAACTTAGAGAAATTTTACTATATTAGTTTTAGAATCCGACCACAGACTGTCCATCTAGTAATTTTTATTAGCCAGTATAGTAATTTTTGTAAATGTCCGAAAAATACAGAAAAAAATTATTTTTAGCCAATTGTTATATACTTTCCCACAAGAGAACGCATATGAATACATATCACACACAAGAAATAAATTATAAATAAATATTATCATGAAAAAAAACCTCCGGGGCAGGGAATCGAACCTGGGTCTCCTAGTTGGAAGGCGAACTTCTTACCGACTGCGCCACTGCGTACACTTGCGTGTTTATAATCCGAATCGTCTACATATGTTACATTATACTGACACTCTTAAAGTGAATTCGTTCTTCACGTATTTTTAAAATAATTTTGTAATGAATACATAGAGAATTATTTGAATTAATTAATTAATTATACGAGTGTTAATTAAAGTTATTTATACTGAAATTATATCGTTTTAAATTAGTTGTTAGGGCTACATCATTGCAGGTTATGACGAGTTAAGCGCGCATGCCCTCGTGTTTTGTTTATAGCGCGCATGCGCAGTACTGCACATATACTGTATATATCGTAAAAATTACTATACTGTCTTGTAAATTCTGTCAGCTCTATAGGAAAAATTCTTATAAAGTCTAAGAATATTTGCCAGTTGCCTGGTAAAATTTATGACTTGTGATTTTTACTATACTGTCTAATAATTTTTCTAACTTTTTTATGTTAAATTTTACAATACTTTTCTTGTAGTTTTTCTTAGTCAAACTGTAAAAATTATTAGAAATCTAATAAATAGGTCACTTTTATCAGTCTGTGGTCAGATTGCGCGTACAGTATAGTAATTTTAACCAATCGTCTCATAATTATTCCAAAAAATTTTTCTCAGTGTAGTATATATTGGATTGTATTATGGAATTATTTAGTTATATTTCCATGTATGGAGAAACTGATTTCCGTTTGAAAATTAAGTAAGATTATCGAATTAATAATATGTATGGCTTCCAGGAATAACCGTATATCTCCATTTTTCATGATATCGAGAAAATCGAGTTTTTAGTTTCGCATCGGTGTTTTAAATCAAGACAAATGGGATTAAATGCAAAACTGCATCTATAAATATGAATCTAAATAACACTTTTATTACTATAGTAACTAGACCAAATAGCATTCATGTCTTACAAAACGACTTTCACTTATATAATTTTTCCAGTATCAATGGCAATTATCTTGTTTTTTCAGTAACTACATAATAAACATGAAATATCGCTCACGGGAGATAGTAGAAGCTGTCGTTTTCATATGTAAGGGAAAATGTGTATACTCTTTCTCTATTTGCGCCGAGATTTTTTACATTCCTTATTATTCACGAAGAATTCAATAATTCAATATATATAACACATGACGAATACGTTTTCTATTGATTTGTATAAATTAAAACTTGAATACATAGTAAAATATGCATTATTTAAATATAAATATATTATCACTTTGTTTGTAAAGTTGAATACAGTTAAATAATGATAATGGAGCTTATACATCTATAAGCGTTCATTCGAATAAATAGTTCTATTTAAATTGCTATATTTTTGTTTTATTTTTCATAACCAAATGGATATAGAAAGTTACATTCATTACTACCATAGATTATGAACAAATAACATTTGAACTAAAACATAAAATAAATAATTCACTACTAGAACTAGATTTCGGAATATTTTATGCGAAGTATAAAGAACCATAAGTATGACAGAATGCATTTTTATTGAACACAATTTGATGAAAATTTCATTGAAATATATCTAAATCTTTGATGTAGTTATAAATAGTTGATTCCGGAAATATGCAATTGGAAAAGTTGTATGGTTTTCCAAGAATATTGGATGAAAAAAGTCGAATTGTATGATTTTTCCAATAATTATTCTTAAAAAAAATATGTAGATATATGATTACTCCGGGAATATGTTGAAAAAAAATGGTGTTAGAGCCCAAGAAGTGCACTTTAGTCATTTCTGTGATGGTTACGAGATAGAGGACTGTTCGAAGATATGAAAAAAGTCATCAAACGTATTTTTACTAACATGTCACTTATATGATTTTTCTGGGAAGCCACAGATATTTACTAATAGATAATTATTAGCAACGCGTAAATATTTTTACAAATTTGTAAAATAGATAAAGAATGTGAATACGAATTTGGTATGATTAATGTATCGTAAAGAAAACTTAATTAATCTTATTTAATATATTGGATAAGTATGCTTTAACAATTATTTCCTATAGTTAAATATAATTGACGATGTGGTGTAGGATGTTTGCTTCTGAAAGTGGGGAGAAGTTAAAAGCCACGTGCCTGAAACGGATTCATTCGACTCTTCCTACTCCTAAGCAGATCGGAATGTCTACGACTACATATATAAAGTGCTTTTAAAACTCGAACCTTCTTCGTATTAAAGTGGTACTAAGAAACCAAGCAAAATAAGAGACTGAAGTGGGAAATAGTTATAACAATTTCCAATCTATTTTTGTTATCTGTTTATATTATTTTCGTTGACAGAATTGTTAAAAAATGTATTGATTTATTATTGACAATCATATAATAGACTGAATATACTTTCAGGTACATTGAAATAACTTCAAATATGAATAAAGATTTAAACTTATTAAAAGAAGTGAGTTCTTACTTTACGGAAGAGACTCTTAAAAATATTGTGGCGAAAGAGAACAATGTGAGTGTAGATAATGTTGAAATATTGGATTGGGATTTTGGTGAAGCCAGTGCCAAAGGTGACAGTTATTTATCAGTCGTAAATCGAGTAGAAGTAAGAAGTAAAGTTGAGAATGAAATTTTGGTAACGAAACTCATTGTTAAATCTTTACCGAACAACATTGGTAGGAGAAAAACATTTAGAAGCGTTGAATTTTTTCACAATGAAATCATTTTTTATACTAAGGTAATATTTCATATGTGTGTATAAATTGAAAAAAAAACTCATTCACATTATCAAAAATATATTTTTTCAGGTAGCTCCGAAATTTGAAGAATTCTTAAAATCCAAAAATCAAACACAATTGTTATCTATACCTCGTTGTTTGGCTACGCATCTTGATGGAGAAAATGACTTTATAGTTTTGCAAGATGTCAGTGTTCTGGGCTTTGGTCCTGCTTGTCGTCAAACATCATTGACTTATGAGCAATGTAAATATTTTGCGGAATCAATAGCTAGATTTCATGCGATTTCATTTGGTTATAAAAATGAACATAAAGAAGAATTCGATGATATGGCTGATTTGTTAACAGAAACATTCTTTAGAAATGACTTGTACGAAAATTGGTACAAACGTTTCCAAGTAAGTATTTTAAATATTTTTTAGTTGACGATATTTTCGAATTGTATGTTAATAATTATACTACTCTCGTTTAATAGTACATTATGTAACAAGGGAGTAAAATCGTAGATTACCCCCGCGGGTGGACTTAGTAATCACCCAAGGGGATAATGAACTTTATTTCCATGTTGCATATAGAACTTTATTCCTAACGGTGGCCACTTTGTTGACTTGGAAAAGTGAGACTATACGAGAGAACATTTTTAAATATGCCGCGGTGCTGGCGGAGGTCAGTTTATTCCTTGTTATGAGAGCAATTAAGTTCTTTGTTTCGCTCATCTGAAGAAATAAAGTATGATAGGGACTTAAATGCTACTTTTGTCCCGCTTTTCGAATAAATAGTTTCAAGTAAATGGCCATTACAGTGGAGTCGGGAATAAAAGTATTTTTAATTATTTGAGTGTTTAATGTTCTTTGTAAAATTTTCAACAATGAATAAATTTAGTTTTGGTAAAAATAAGAATAAAGTAAAAATAATGCAAAATATGGTGTGTAAATCGGTGATCGGCTATATCACTTATATATTTCAAAAAATAAACTATAAGTTAAAATATTACACTTCATTGCATTTATAAAATATCAATAATATTTCCTATTTACAGACAACTGTTTTATTAAGAATAGCAAAAGATGCTTTGGCAAAAGAGTACCCCGGAAGTAAAGGAGAACAAGTTTTTAACTCATACAAACCTGGAGAATTATTCAAAAAGTGTGTAGATATTTGTTCAAGAAAACGGACACCGACTTCAGTCATAGGTCAGGGCGATGCCTGGGCTCCAAATTTTCTTATTCGTGAAACTGGCTCAGGCAAATTCGACATCATCGTAATTGACTTCCAATTAGCTAGATGTGCTAGTCCCGTTCTTGATTTGGTCTTTTTCATTTATGCATGCACCGATCAACCACTGCGTGATGAATATTACCAAACTATACTGAAAGACTATTACACCGAACTTGTAAAATCTATAAAATTATTTAACATTAATCCAGATGTAGTATATCCATTTAGTGTCTTTCAAAAAGAGGTAAAATACAATAATTGTATGAATCAATAAATACATAAAAAGTGGAGGTCCATAACTATCTTTTACAACAGTCATTATAGCCCGCCGAATCAGAAATCTGAAAATTCTTTTTTCATTTGAAAATATTTATAAAATTTAACTGTAGATTCAAGTTTGCTCGGGTTTTTTGTCAACTATTCACTCAAAAGTGCTTAATCTTTTCTAAACTCATACTTTAATGAACCATCAATGATAGTTATGGTTTTATAATTTTTTTTTTTAATAATGAATTCGTAAATCATTTTATTAACTCACTGAATAAATGTTAGATAACGTCTATCTCGAAGATATATTTTCGTTAAAAAAAATTAATTAATGCTATACAAATTAACTTCTATTAAGTATATACATTTGCTAAATTTAATGTTACATTTTGAGATTTTTTCTCTAAGAAATTTACTTATTTGCGATGCAACGTACGATTTAATCATTTAAACGTTTTTGCTCGCCAAAACGTACTGAAAATGCCTCAATTAATTAAAAAATTATATAAAACAAATCAAAAATATGTTTTTTTCAGAACTTATTGGAGATAAATGTTTTGTAACGCGTCGAAAAAAGTGTCTTTTTCTATTTATATAAATTTAAGTTATAAATTTAATTTATACAATACTTTGATTCTCCAAAGATATATATAGCGTTTAATAGCCACTTTATACATTTATAAGAAATTACATATTAATTTTATGGACATTAATATTTTTCGTTTATAACATCATAATTCAACAATGTTCTTTGATCCAATAATTTTAAATTAATTGTACTTCACTGTTTTAGGTAAAAGAGCAGTCGGTGTACGGACTAACCTTTGCTTTAGAAGCTGTACCATTTACTATGATGCCGGAAGAAGAAGCATATGATTTAGATCAAATAAAAAACGACCAAATTGATATAACAGATATATGGACATTACCAAATATTCAATCATCAGAAAATAGACGACGCCATGCTGAGATGATTTTGCATGCAGTTGAAAATGGATTTATTTAATTTAACACAATTATAATTAGGAATACATTATAGTATCGATTATTTATGCATTTTAAACATTTTTATAAAACCTAATTGGAAAAAATTTGACGATTTCTGATCCACATCTTATGGTTAATGAATATAGAGCACTTTACAAAATTAAAAATAATAAATTTTTGCTAGTTATCTATTAATATTGTTATTATTAGAAATCCCGAGAACAAATATAGCAAAACCAAAATTATGTTTTTTACAAAAAAAGTCTACCTCAGTTTTATATCTATAAGGGGGGAGGGGGGGGGGGGGGCACCAATATTTTTTTGATAAATGACCAGTAAACTTTTATTTATAGTAGTACATTTAAATTTTGCTGATGACTTGATATTTTCATTACAGAATAAGATTTTGTAACTCTCTAGGTGGTTTTATGAAAAAATTATCGATTTTCATTAAATGACGAGGCAAAATGCTTTTCTCTCGATAAGGTAAAAGTACCCATTATGAAACATCGCTCAAATCGTGACCCCTTTATGGAACAGTTTAAAAAATATAGTAAAATAAAGTCTATTAATGATACAGATAAACAATATCAAAATTTTATCCGAATAGTGAAAGTTTATATTATGTAATATGCAAAGAGATTCATAGTTCTACATGATAATTATAATTTTAAAAAAATATATGACTGCGTGTATTCTGAGATCGACTCAAATCTGTGGCTGTTTAAGTCAATGGTGCTGGTTTCATACGTTTTATTTTATTAACTGTAACTATGCACTCCGACACTTTTCAAATATCAATCTTTTTATAATATGCAGTTTTTTACTCATAGATTCAAGTTTTACAGTAGTTTTTCTGCAACAATAAAGAATTTTAATAAATATTTTAGTGTTTCATAATTGCCGCATACAAACGAGTGTAGTCCGAGTTTATGGAACAGCCAAAGGTGGCGTTCCAAGTTCGGGGACCTCTGTCTCTAAGCATGTCCCCTTTATGGAGCGCGTTTTCACCGAATAGTTTTAAAGTTATTTATTATTTAACATATTATCTTGAAACATGCGTGAACAATCATTTGAGTTTCCTGCATCATTTTACTAATAAGTAAGTATATATTTGTTTGTGAAATTCTGATTGTGAAACATAAATAACAAACCCAACCTATAAATTTGATAAAAAATCAGTTTGTAAGTTACATTCCTTTAGAAATTTGTTTTTTTTACAGATTTTATGAAACTCAAGAAAAATGACGCGAAGAAAAAAATAAAGGCACAAGATAAGACAAATAAAATGAGACTACGGAAGATATTAAAGAGATGTTAAAAAAGAATGCTTAGCACAACAAAGTTATTCGCAAGAAAGTTCAACCAGACAAAAGGAAACTAAAAATCAAAAGGAGACTGTATTCCAATTGCAAAAAAGCTTTCAATGCAGTTAATTCTGCATTGCAAATTGCAGCTAAATTGAATGTTCCAGCCACATCTCTCCACAGAGCTGTAAAGATCCACAAGAATCTCCTTCAAGACCTGGCTCGTCTAAAGTTTTAAAACCTCATATAGAAAAGTAGTATAGAACTAAGCAACAGTTTAAATAAGGATAATTGCATACTAAATGAAGAATGGTTACTCGATAACTGTGATGATTTTACAACAGAAAATTTGATTGAGAAAATAAGTCAATGGGGTTCGTACAATCTAATTGAAAATTATTCATGTAACTATATTAATATTTTTCTTATTTTAATCATGTTGAATTTTTTTAGGAGTTTTTCTCTATCTGCAATATAGTATACAATGATCAAACACAAGAATCTATCAGTCGAACAGTCAATAATGAGATTTGTCAAGAAAATGTAATAACTTCTGAAAAAATAAATCTTCACTCGAGTAATCCTGAAAATAACTTAAAAAGTAATACGATGGAAGAAGAGACTATGCTCGAAATGAAAATAGTGTAGCAAATAATAAATCCAAACCAAAAAATAAATTAATTGTAATTTTAGATATTTAAAAATAAGTATTAAATATTTTAAGTTGTATGCAATTATTGTATTAATTTGATACATTTAAAATTGTATTTTATATTCATGTTTTTTAATAAAAAAATTTTAAATTAAAACTGATTTCTATCCTGTTCCAAAATGGGGACATCGATTATGGAACGGGCGGACAATCTGTAAAAATGTCGTTCCATAATACGTACTTGGTGTCGGTTTGGTTTTTTAATTGTAATAATTACAATTCTTATTCAATTTGCTTTTTTAAGGTCTCATTTTAATCTTTGATCTTTACCCCATCTATTGATATCCAAAAATTGTAAATATTACTCTTGTACAATAGTTTTAATCTCAATCCAAACTCTAAACTAGCAAAAACTGTTCCATAAAGGGTACTTTTACCTTAAGAGCCTAACTTTAAAACGGAATTTTTACCATTTTTTTAGTCTGTTACTCACCTGGTGACCCTACTTGACAAAAATACCAAAAAAAAGTTAAAATTCGTACTTTCAGTAGTTTTTCTTTTCTTTTTTCTTACTTATCGACTTCGCTAATTCGCCAGAGCCACCTTAAATGTATAATAAATTGAAAGCCTACTGTTCTAATTTACTACTTGCTTTTTTATATATTTGAATAAACTGTTCATAAACGCTTACAACGTGTACTTATGTGGTCCATAATAAATAATATTATTTATTAATAATAAGAAAAACTGTTCATAAACGCTCACAACGTGTACTTATGTGGTCCATAATAAATAATATTATTAAAAAACTAAAGTAATTATATGTACGTCTAATATCAGAAAAACATTATAATTTCACACCATGTAAATATATAAAATAAATATACAAAACTTAACATTTTCAATATCTTTTGATAATAGAAAAGAAGATTTTTCTAGTTAAGACATGTGATTTTGAATTTCGCGCGCATTTTAACTAAATTTGACAAGTAGACTCTACATCCCGAGTAGAAATTGGCTCAGGCATGCCTGACCGGATATGTTGGCCCTGAAAAGGTATGCCTGAAATTTACTTCGTGCGCCTGTACAGACATGTGACGAGGGGCTATTCCGGGCCTGCATAGGCTTCCATTTTTTGCTGACTCACCAAAATGAGTTCTGTACAGGGCCAAGTCCGGCTCTATTCTGATTCCCCAAATGAGTTCTTATACAGGTCCAGGTCCGGCTCTATTCTGATACTTGCATAACTAACAAGCGCAATTCTGGGTTAATAAATAAATAAATAAATAAATAAATATCTAGTTTCTAGAATATCTCCATTTTGTGGAAAAAGTTATTTTAGTCATGTTAAATACACTTTATTTATAATACATGGACTATCTCTATCATTTTAAATAAATAAATCACATTACACTATGGTTTTTTTAAATTTTAGGTAATTTCTACATTTAGCACTGCTATGACTAGGGAGTCCGAGGAGAACCACCTTAATTGTTTGCCTTGAGTGCCGTGTCTCTACAGGGCCCGCGTAGAGCCTCGTCACATGCGTACTCTGGGCCTGTTAAGGTGCCAGTGCAGGCCCTGTCTAAGAACTTCAGGCACCAGTACAGGACCTGATTACACCCATAACTCACTTTCTACTCGGGATTTTACCATTATATCTTATCGGTCTCGTAGTTACCGCTTAGAATAATTCAGTCACTTTAAATAACAAACGTGTAATAGTTCGTTTAAATCTACATTTTTAGTGATTGAAACAAAACTTTTTTGTTAAACAAATTCGACAGCATTTCTTTGTATGAAAAATAAAACTTGAAGTAAAGATGGATTGCATAAAAAATAAGAAATTGAAGTAACAAATCCAGTTGATGTATAGTTGTAAACATAATATATAGATAAGACATCGGATTCTTGTAATTACGTTTTTGTAAACTTCTATTTATCGTTGAAATTCTGTTATAAAATACTAACAACGATTTTTATTTTTTAGGTTAGTAATTCCCCGATAGTAATACAAGAATGCGGAAGAAAAAGAGACAGAGAGTGTTTGAAGAAAGGACACGTGTTCCTATTTGATTCAATTGCTACACAAAAGGATCATGTAAAAATTCACTTTATCAGTTTACTACTGGAGTTAAATAGCAGCAATATTTCTCGTCAGTCAGTGTTCATCAGCGGCTTCGTTCAAAACATTCGTTCATCATCATTCTAGTATAAAAAATCAATAATCTATCAAAATGAATAAAAATAAGAGTTTACTTGACAGTGTCAGTAAATATTTTACTGAAAGAACACTTAAAATCATCGTTGGAAAAAAATTGGATGTAGATGTAAATAATATTGAGATATTATCATGGGAATTTGAAAATGCAACTAAAATAGGCGACAATTATCTATCAACTGTAGAAAGAATTACAATCAAAAGTAAAATTAATAGCGAAATCAAGGATTTGAAAATCGTAGTCAAATCTTTACCAAATAATATGGGAAGAAGAAAAACATACAGAAGTGCAGATTTTTTCCGAAATGAAATAATCTTTTACACTGAGGTAATATTATTCATAATATTAACATTAATTCTTAAACCATTTTTTACGATTTTTGTGACTATATAGTATGTCCAAAGTGTCGAATTTTCACACAATAGTATAGTATAGTTTTTATTGGCTTTAAACGTAAAGTTACACAGCCATGACACTTTCTGCATGGAAGCGCACTAAGGCGCGAAATACAAAATTATAAAATTATAAGGAAAGGTATAAAGATATACTTAATGTTAGTTCGCAGAGCGCGCGCATATATATATATATATATATATATATATATATATATATATATATATATATATATATATAAAATAATAATAATAATTAGATTTAGATATAATTATCTATATTACATCTGGCATGGTGTGGTTTGTGCACATAAGAATTATGCACATATTTATTGTGCACACTTTAGCATTGGAGTATACACATAGATATAGATATACACCAATGCTAAAGTGTGCACAATAAATATGTGCATAATTCTTATGTGCACAAACCACACCATGCCTTACATCTTAGGTTACTATTATATATTTAAAGTGATTTTTGTTATGAATTCCGCAATGATACAGATAGTCTTTTTCTCCATTTCCGATAGCATTGACTCAATTGAGAAAGGGCCAAATTTGTGAATTTTACGCAGATCAAATAACATATTTTTCCTTTCGTTTTCGTAAAGTTCACATTGCCACAAAAAAATATTCTATTGTATCAGTTTTTTTCACAAAGGCACAGATCGCTATTAACAATATTACATCTATATAAACTACTATTTAAGGATGCTCTTGCACGACTATACAGTTTGTGTGCTCAGCGAGAGTCTCTCTCGCTCTCGTGCAGGTCATCTGCTATTTGTGTTCATAATCATGAATTAAAGAAAATATCTCGAAATTTCGAGAAACGGCTACGTACAATTTACAAGGTGTAGTTTGAAAGAGGAAGCCTCGATCTTTAAAGCCATATGTTTTTTACTGGTCAAAAATTTGATCCCTTTTCAGAAATACTCGATTTAACCCATTTTCTTCCGCCGTCCCATAAGAGTACATGTAAAAAATGATAATTTCAAACGTTAATTTCTCAAAATTTTCCACGGTTATAGGGTAAAATAAACATACCACAAGATTCGGTACATCTTGAACTATTGAAAATGTTATATCCCAGTTTACAAATTTTCATGCAAGAGCGTCCTTAAAGACGTATGATTGCTCCTAATACGATTTATTGTTGTAATAACTTTTCTTGAAAAATGACTAAAATCATCGAACCAAGGATTTTTATTGTATGAATGATAATTTTTGAATTATTGTTTTCCTTTATGTTCGCTTAGAGAGCGTAGAATATTTTCATTTTCTACATTACAAATGCGTTTATATTTACAAATTAAATCTGAAAAAGGAATCTCCGTATTTAATAATGTAGCGTTCTTTGCGGAATTTTTTGCAGTTATATCAGCATATTCATTGCTAATAACACCAACGTGTGCAGGGATTCAATTCAGAATAATTTTTTTCTTAATTCAATTATTAAAGGTGATTGATATCCTGTATTAAAGCAATTGTCTAAAGCCTTTAGAACGCTTTCGGAATCTGAAAAAATTCTAAACTCAAAAAACAGTCAGCATTTGAATTAATAATGTCAATGGCGTGTATAAGAGCCAAGCACTCAGTTGTAAATATAGACGCCAAGTCCGGAATTTTGTATGCTAAGTTGTAAGTTTCATTTTCGCTCCAAACACTAAATCCTACGAATGATTGATTTGTATCCGAAATTTTTGAACCGTCTGTAAAAAGGTGTATTTTATTTTCGTTTTGAAACTTATTTTTGAAATCAACTATAGGGCAACTAGATTTTTGTATCTTTTTGCCGGATTTAAAATTTATTGGGATTTGGAAAAAGTTTTCATGATATAAATTTAAATTGAATTTGTAGAACGACTCAGATTTGATAATTAAATCGTTACGAAACCAAGTATTTTCGCAGGATTTGATCATTTGGGATTTTTTATAATTATGTTCGTATACGGGGTTAATTGACAAATTATAGAGTTTATCAAGATTTATAATAACAGTGTTCTTTTCATAGGACATACATTTTAAAATATATTTGTAACCAAGGTATTTAAATCTTATTAGCAAAAGAAGAGTTTTTGATTCGGCGAAAATGATATTAATTGGGGTTGATTTCCTGTAACCCATAGCTATTCTCAAAGCCGTATTTTGGACCTTTTGGAGCTTTTCAAAAGAAGATTCGGCGCAAGGAGAGATTAGAAATCCGCAATACTCTAATCTTGACCTGATCATGGATTTGTACAATAAAATTAAAATACTAGGGTCTGCACCCCACCAATTTCTTCGAAGATAACTAAGAATTCTTATAGGAAGATCACATTTTGCACAGACATAGGTGATATGCGCTTGCCAATTTAGACTCTTATCTAGTAGCATTCCTAAGAATTTGACGCAATTTGACGGCTTAAATGTCGTACTACCAATATTTAAGTTTATTGAATTCGTTTTTATATTATTTTTATTAAATATCATTAGTTGACATTTTTCGGGTGCTAATTCATGACCTTTTCACTTAAGGAAATCGCCTATTTTGTTGACTTCAATCTCTAATCTAAGAACGGATTGTGATACATTTTCGGATTTTGTATATATTGCAATGTCGTCAGCAAAATGTCAAATATTTATGCATTCATTTAAGATCAACTCAATTCGTCTTGTGTAGATTGCGTAAAGAATAGGGCTTAAGACGCTACCCTGAGGTAATCCTTTTGTAACAGTATAAAGTTTGTCATCTGTGTTATTTAAAGGAAACAAATGACGTTCAAAGATTAGATTTTTTATGAACAGAATAAACTTGATTGGTAAGCCAAGGGCTATTAGTTTTTCGATTAACATATCAGGAATAAAGTTGTTAAACGCTCCTTTGATGTCTAAAAACAGTGCTACAAGACTCTTTTTTTCATAGAAACATTCGTGGATTTTCGTAGTAAGAATAGAAAGATTGTCCGCACAAGACTTTCCTTTACGAAAACCATATTGTGTTTTGGAGAATAAATTGTTTTTTTCCAACCACCAAATTAAACGATTATTAATCATCCTCTCGAGAATTTTTAATAGGCAAGAAGCCATTGATATGGGTTGCACTTTGTTACTACTGTTTTTTGGGATGAAGGTTATGAGGTAATTAAACCATTGTTCAGGAAATTTTCCACCGTTATAAATATTGTTGTAAAGATCAAGCAAAACTCTCTTTAAGGGTTCTGGAAGAAATTGAAGAATTTCATAACTGATTTTGTCTATTCCTGGAGCAGATCCCGTTTTGGTAGTGGTTAAAGCGTATTCAAGTTCCTCATACGAAAAAGGAGTGTCAATAAAGTGTTCCTGTTCACGCCTATTATTGTTATTAATATTGCTAATCTGTTGAAAAATCTGATTAGGGATGATGTCTGGGTTTTTGGGTTTACAGAGGTTTTCTAAGCATTCTTGAGCACTAGCTTCGTGTTGTTTGTTGTCTGTACAAAATATTGGTCTGTTCAAGCCATTTTTAAACGATTTAATTTTTTTCCAAACATCGGAAATACGTGTATTACGGTTAATAGATTCACAGAATGCTTTGAATGAGTTTTTCTTTTTTCCTTTTAAAGTCTGTTTGGTTTACGCTTCTATTTTTTTTAGTTAATAAATGATTCAAGATTACATCGGTGTTTGAGGGATTTGAAGACGGCTTTGCGTGTACGAATCGCTTTATCACAATTTTCATTCCACCAAATGCAATTTGGTTTATTTTCTGGATTTTTAAAATTTTTGTTTTTGTTATTCGAATTCTTTTCTGAAATTTGTTTACTATTTTTACTGCCTGTTATAGAATCTGCGACACTATTATTTAGAAAATCAATAAAAAAAATGATACCTGCTGAGAGCGTCTTTGTTCGTATATTGAATGCTAGTAAATAAGTGATTTGAATCATTAAAAGTTTGGTTGAGTTTTCCCCAGTTAATTTTGTTTAAATTAAATCTGTATTCAGATTTAATTTATTTATTTATTTATTTATTCAAACCAGTAAGAAAATACAGAGTAAACATTAACTCCAATAAACCCTGCAGAGATAAACACAGTTATCTGTATGCAGGTCTGGCAGAAGAAGTACAAAAAAACTTAAAGACTAAAACTTAAAACTAAATATAAATTTTCAATTTTTAACAATATGTACATTTGTAAATGCTCCACGCTATTCCACAATTTATAATAAAACTTATTTGTATATATCAAAGAAAATTAAAGTTAAACAGTTTCGATTGCTTAATAGGTATTCTTTATCCATGTATTTATAATTTTCTTATGAGGTACTCTGTCTATATCTAAAAATTTTAGTTCGTTTGGTAGAGAGTTAAATGTTGTAATGGCTCTTTTATAACTATTTTTGTCACTAATTCTCAATCTATTTTTAGGTATGATTAGGCTCTTATTTCTTGTCACACTAGATGATGTGAGGTATTTCATTTTGAGATCATAATAGTGAAATCTTATAGATTCGAAAGTAAATAGCTGTTCTAAATTTAGAGGATTATCCTGTATGATAAACTTATTTTTATTAATAATTAAAAAAATTTTTTTTTGCAAATTTTGTACCAGATCTCAATTATTATTGTACGCTCCTCCCCAAGCTATTATACCGTAGTTTACTATACTATGAAAAAAAGCATAATAGATCATTCGTAGTGTCTCTGCCGGCATTGATTTGGCAATTTTATAAAAAACATATACTAAATATATTGTTTTATTTATTAAGTATTCTATGTGTTTATCCCACTTCAAGTTGCAATCAAAGAATATTCCCAAATATTTGTAATTTTCTACTCTCGCTATATTGCTTCCTCATAGAGGAAGCTTTGTGATAGTAAAAAAAAAAGTTTATGAGATAATGTGTTAGAAATGTTATTTAGCAAATTTGGAATCGAAATACACTATTTTTAGAAAATGTCCGTATGGATGTGTGTGTGTGTGTGTGTGTGTGTGTGTGTGTGTGTGTGTGTGTGTGTGCGTGTGTGTGTGTGTGTGTACGTATGTAGGTCCGTATACGCTGATATCTCATGATCTACTCGACCGATTTTAACGGGAGAGTGATCATTTTTTTAGATTTTGCTTCCACAATTGGGGTCAATATTCTATTTTTGTAAAATTTAATTTTTATTTTTTTATAGCCATTTTTTAATTTTCAAAATTTTTTTTTTCGATTTTTTTAATATTTAGGACAAATATTGTTTATATATCATGAATTCTCTGTATGTAGGATAAAATTATCTACAATTTAAAAAAAAAGAGTCGGTAGCTATATTTCGTGGTAAGTTATCGATGAAAACGTAATTTTTTGTAAATAGGTTATATTTCGAAATTAAAAAAAGATATTAACATGAATATTTTTTTAGTTATAAAGGATATTAAGTACTATAACTTACTAAATTTTTAGGTTTTTTTATTCATTGTTTTTTGAGAAAAAAAATAATTTATAAAAAAAAGTTATTTTTTTTGTCGTTCAATAACTATAGTAAAATTGGCTTAATCACTTTGAAATTCTTTGTAGGGGTAGATTTTGTATACCAATCGAGTGAGTTCTTTGAGCAAAAGGATTGATCCATAAATTTCGAAGATATTTGAGGTTAAAATTTTTTTCAATTTTTTTTAAATCGTAATTTCTCGAGAACGGCTCTATGTATCTAAATGAGGTGCGTGGTATTCGAAAGAGAATTAAATTACCTATATTTTCTAAAAAAAATAATTCTCTAGCTATCACGGTTCTTTTGTTATTAACAAAAACGTAAAAATTGAAAAATGAAAAAAAATGAGTTTTATATGTTCAACTATTACAAGAGTAAAATTGTCTTATTCGCTTCAAAATTCATTGTAGAGGTATATTATTGATAGTTCTCGGATGAGTTCTTTTGGCAAAGTGATTGGTTCATAAATTTCAGAGATATTTGAGGTTAAAATTTTTCTAGACATTTTTAAAATCTATTTCTTGAGGATGGCTCTGTGTATCTGAATGGGATCTCTGTGCATTTGAAAGAGAATTAAAATATTTATATTTTCTAAAAAGAAAAATTTTTTAGTTATCGCGGTTTTTTATTATTAACAAAAATGTAAAACTTGAAAAATTGAAAAATGAAAACAATAATCTGTGTTTATCAAATTTTTTAAAATACATCCCCTCACATTGTAACAGCCTTTCCACATAACGCATTTAATATAACACGTTCAATGTTCAACGTAACATGAAAATAAATTTGTTGTCCGACATCTACCAATTTCATACTCAGTGGTAGTGGTGCAGAATGGGTACATTTCTACCACTGAATATGAATTGGCCATGAAAAAATTACAAGTTAATATTTTCCATAAAATTTTTCCAATTTTTTTCGTGAAAAATTTATTTTTCGAATTTTAATTTTATATGAAAATGTATAATTTCATCTATCTCTTACGAGATGAAAATTACGTAAAAAGTTGTGCATTAATGTGGAATAATCGTTTGACAAAATTTTCTAACTTTAAAGTAATTTTGACAATAACTTTATCGTCATTGATAGTTTAATTAATTAAAATGCAATAAAAGACTACTTCTTTAATTTATATATTTTTTTAATTTAGTTTATAATTAAATTTAATTTATAAAAAGATAATTTTAGTTTATAATATCTCTGAAAATTATGAACCAATCATTTTGCCAAAAAAACTCTGCCGAGAACTATCAATAATATACCTCTACAATGAATTTTGAAGCGAATAAGACAATTTTACTATCGTAATAGTTGAACATCCAAAACTCATTTTTTTTTAATTTTAAAATTTTTACATTTCTGTTAATAACAAAAGAACCGTGATAGCTAGAAAATGAATTTTTTTTAGAAAATATGGGTAATTTAATTATGTTTCGAATGCTATGAATTACATTCAAATACATAGAGCTCTAAATATCAGTTGCAAATTTATAGGCAATTGTGATATATATTTTATGTATGTGAAATTTTGTGGAAATGTATAATGTATAAAAATTTGAATAAATTATGTTGGAGTTTTGTTATTTCTGTCTTTCTGAAGTATTAAATTTTAAATATTGGAATCAAAAATTAATTAAAGGAATCAGTAAATTAAGTTTGAGGAAGCTACGTGCCAATGAATTGGCAGCGGTTTTTTTTATCTTGGATCTTTACATTTATTTGAGTTGGAATAGTATCATTATAGTTGCCATACGTCATACAAACAGTCTTTCCGACGTTTAAAGATAACTTATTTACCGTTAACCACTTATGGATTACTAATAAAAACTTATTCATATTTTCTTCTGCTTTACTCCAATTTTCGCCTGTGGCTATTATAGCAGTGTCATCAGCATATGACAATATTGATTCCATGGGAATCTCTTTCAAGATATCATTGATATACAGTATAAAAAGCAGTGGTCCAAGGATCGTGCCTTGAGGAACACCTGTATTTATTAATAAATCATCACTTTCAATCTATTTTGACTGCTTGATATCTGTTACTAAGATAACTTGTAAGTAAAACCAGAGCCTGACCTCTAATTCTAATACAATGTAGTTTATCGATTAAGATTTTATGATCCACTGTATCAAAAGCCTTTGCTAAATCCAGAAAAGTTACAATCGTTGGTTTACTCTTATCCAAATTATTATACAATATATTTGTTATATGATTCAAAGCATTCTTTGTACCTATTCCCTTCATCAAACCAAACTGGTGTTCTGATATCACATTATTTTTTTTAACAAAATCAAAAATTCTGTTATAAACTATCCTCTCAAGTATTTTCGCAACATTTGATATTAGTGAAATAGGCCTATAATTAGCAACGTTATGTTTTTCACCCGATTTATATATCGGCACTACTTCCGCCTTTTTTAGTATATCTGGCCATATGGCTTTCTCAATACATGAATTAAAGATATGTGCCAGAGGTTCAGCAATAAGGTTACCGATTACTTTCAACGTTTTTGCATTGATTCTGTCAACACCTCCATTTTTTAATTTTAATGTGTTTATTATACTTAGTACTTCACCAGCACTTGTTGGCGTAAGAAAAATAGAATTTGCATTCATATCGGGCAGTCTAAGTTTTGCATTTGGAGGTTTAACGATATTTTCACTTAATTTTCTACCTATTTCACAAAAATACCTATTCATATAATTTGCTATTTCAGCTTTGTCTGTAATTTTGTTATTATCAATTTTCATATAACTTATATACTATTTTCATTTTTATTCTTTCCTATTTTAGTATTTATAATTTTCCATAATTGCTTTTGGTTGTTTGCATTATTTTTAACTAAATTCATTTCATATTTGATTTTGGCATCTGTAATTACTTTATTTAGAATTTTTGCATAATTTTTATACTGTAATTTGAGTTGATTATTATTTAGATCCATTTGCCATAAGTTATATAAAAATTCTTTGGTTTCACATGATTTTATAATAGCATCTGTAATCCAATTTTTCCTTCCTTTTTGTTTATTTTCCCTTTTTTATTTTTGCCAATTCAATGCAATGTTTAATTTCTCTCAATATTTTATCAGTAGCTATATTAGGATCATGTATTGTGATAGTGTCATTCCAATCTATTGTCTTCGCTGTGTTTCTTAATTTTTTGTAATCTAGTATGATAGTGGGTGCCTTACTTTGTGTTTTCATTTTATTTATAGCAATAAAAATGGGATAATGATCTGTTAAAGAGTGTTTTAATTTATATGTTACTGTACTAAGGCTATTAGTTTTAATGAAAATACTATAAATACAGGATCCTTTACAGTTTCCTACCGATGGCCTGGTAATGCCCACGAAACCAGGAAAAAAACCTTTGTCTAAGAAGTTGCAGAGAAATTCTTGACTAGTATTTACAGACTGTAATAAATCAAAATAAAAGTCTCCTATAACTAAGAGATTTTTAATATTTCTCTTTTTATTCAAAAATTTGTTTAAATCTAATATGAATTCAGTCAGGCAAGGCAGAAAGTTCTATACTACTATTATCATTTAATCTAATATGTGTATTTATTATTTTAATCTTTCCATATTTAACAGATTTAGTTTCATGTACAATATTCTTATGTACAAAAACAATGACACCGTCATTTTGGTTTAATTTACTTTCATTATAATAACTATTGTATTCCTCTAAAACGTGTATTTTAAAATTTTCCTGTATAAAAGTTTCAGTGCATATAACAATGGCTGGTTTCCTAGTTAAACTATTTAATAAAATTTTTAATTTGTCAATATTTGCGGATATACTTCTTATATTTATATGCATAATGAGAGCATTTTTATTGTTAATGCATTTGTTTAAGCTGTTTATATTACCACAAGTTTTTTCTCCTCGAACTGTGTCTTTTTATATTTTTTCTAGAAATTCGATATCCATATTTAAGTAACTATTAAAAATTTATTTAGTTTTTCCTGTTCTTATTCTTAATTGTTGTTGTTTGGTTGTAGCTGGTGCTGTTGTGGTTGCTGTTGTTGAGGCTATAGAGGTTGTTGTAGTTGAAGCTGTAGTGGTTGCTGTTGTTGGGGCTGATACGGTTGGACTGACATGTAGTTGCTGTTGTTGCTGTGACTTGTTTTCGTTCTCATTTTGTATAATTTTGAATTTCCCTCGCAAAGGCGTTGTATCCCACGATGGTAAAACAGGTTTAATTGGGTAATCAACAGAGTCAATATACCTCTTTATTTTGTTTTTAAAGATCTCGCAAGATGTCGCATCCGATGCCTTGTGCTTAATATCATAATTTGTACTGAATTTTCGATTGTGGAAAACACAGTTATTACACTGTAGAATTTCACTTTTGCACTCATTACTCTTACGATTTCCAGAGCATTTTAGACATACAATTTCATTTCTACAGTTTTTGTTATGACCAAATCTACAGCATGAATTACAAGGTCTAACATTTATTAGATCATAGACTTTGCAGTTTTGATAACCTACAAAAATTTTGTTCTTACTTTCCCTGATATGTTTGTAAAGTTCAGGTGACACTTCCATTAAAACAGTACTGAGATTGTTATATCGTTCTCATACATATGTAACACTTTACCTTTAGTTGCAAATTTGTCAAAATTTCTAGAGTTTATATCAATTTCTATGGTAGTTGTATCCATGTTGGTATAATTATCAATGCCTACTATTTTGATTTTTGGATTATTTAGTTCTTCTGTTTTTATGTCAGAGACTGATTCAAGCTGCTCTTTTAATAAGTTTTCAGTCACTCTGACACTTTCTATATCTATGCAACTAATAATAATATCCTTATTTTCTTTGACTTGTATCTGTTTTGCCTGTATCTTCGTTTCATTTGTTATACACTTTGTAATACACTGTTTGATATTCACATCACTTTTTTTATCAATTTTTTTAACAATAATCTTTGGCACACGTTTCGGTTGCGGTTTGATGTTGTTGACTACCTCTGAGAATGACTTTTTAGGAATGTTTTCCTTGTTTTTTATAAGCAGCTCTTTCAACAATTCATTTTTTTCTTGTAATTCCTTGATCAATTCTTTTTGCAAAGTATTTTCAGTTTTTAGTAATTCAACATCGGCATCATTATAAACAATTGATGAATTAATCAAATCCTGTGTCTTGTTTGCTACTTCTGCCAATATGTCCTTCCTGATTTCTTCTTTGCTTTTCATTTTTATTTCTGCTATTAATGTTTTGACCAATTCGCTTAGCTCGTTTTCGTCGTTTGAGGTTATGTTTTGCAGCCTTTTGTGATCTGGGCAGATTTTCAACCTTTCACCTACATGCTTAGTATTTTTTAAGCGATTAAAACAACATTGATGATAAGTGGATTCGCAAATAATACAGACTACCGTTGTACATTTTGTTTTAGTACAACACTTTAAATTTGTATCACTAGGCTTGTCGGAAGGTTCTTTCTCCTCGGCAGCCATCTTACTTTAAACCATTTAAATTAAATCATTTTTTTTTATTTTGTGTGGGTTAACGTTAATGTTTAATTCTATGGGGAAGTGATCGCTTCCCCATGGATCATCTAAAACTGTCCAATTAGACATTGAGGCTAATTGCATTGAAACAAATGAAAGATCTATGTTGGAAAGTGAATATGATCCATTGGAGGTAGTGATATGAGTAGGATTACCATTATTCATAAGGAAGAAATTCTCTAAATCTGTATTTTCTGCTATCACCGTTCCATTTGGACAGTTTTTACACTACCCCATAGGATATGGTGGGCGTTAAAGTCACAAACCACAATAAACGAGTTATGTTTTTTAATTGCATCTGTAAATTTATTCCACTCATTTACTGCGATTTTTTTGTTTAATGTTGGACATCTATAACAAGCAGTAATAATAGTTTCTTTAAACATGTCGTTATTAATGATGATTGAACCTATTTCTAAACTTTCTAATGCTAAATTCAATTCTATTTTATTAAAGACAATATTCTTTTTAATGAAAAAGGCAATGCATCCATTTTTACCATGTAGTCTATCAAATCTAACTGTATTGAAATTTTTTAAGCGAAAACAATCATTTTTCTTTAACCAGGATTCGATAATGATAATAATGTCATATTTTTCTGCGTGACAGTGCAAGTCTAATTTGTTTTTTAAACTTCTACAGTTCCACTGTAAGATTTTTAATTCTTTATTATATTGTATAAATAGTATAATAATCTCTTTGTACTTGTAACTAATTTAAAGACAAGCTTTGCAGAAGTTTAATTATATATGATATCGACGCTTCCTATTCATAAAGTCCCAATTCAGACGCTAATACAATAAGGTCCTAACTCGCCATTCCGTGCAAAAAAGTTCCATCTCAACGATAATTGAACAGAGACCTATCTCAAAGCACAGTGCAATAAAATCCTAACTCGAAAATGCAGCGCAACAAAGTCCTAACTCGGAGATAAGTGCAAAAAAGTCCCAACTCGGAGGTGAGTGTAAGAATTTTGCTTCCTCAAAGAGGAAGCTTTGTAACGGTGAAACAAATTTTTGAAACAAAAAATGTTCAAAAATATGTTTTAAGACTTTTGGCGCTAAAATCCGTTGTTTTTGATAAAAAAAATGTTCGTGTGCCTGCGCGCGCGCGCGCGCGCGCGTGTGTGTGTGTGTGTGTGTGTGTGTGTGTGTGCGCGCGCGCGTGTGTGTGTGTACAAGCGATAACTTTTGAACCGATCGACCGATTTACATCGGAATAGGCTCATTCTCTTCGTTTCGGAGGAGAATAGAGAGAGCATAACCTACTTTTTGATTTTACCGATTTTTTTTTTATAACCAAAAAACGATTTTGAATTTTTCGTTTTTTTGATTTTTTAATTTGTTTCAGCCAGTATTACTTAATAAACTAAATTTTTATTAAAAGGTCTTTAAATCACCTACAATTTCTTTCTTTTAAATATAAATTATCTCTAGCCTGTCATTTGCTATTAATGAAAATATGGTTTATATTTCTTTAATTTATACCTCAAAAACTTTTTCATTTTTCCACTCAAAATTTTTACCACTTATTACATTTATCGAGTACAATATTGTGTTAAAATTTGAAGAGGTTATGTTGATTTGTTTCCAAGAAAAAAATTATTTTTGAAAAATGTGCGTTTTTTTCCTTTACAATAACAGGAGTAAAAGTTAATGAATCGTTTTGAAATTTGGCAGAGAATTAGCTTTTCTATATCTAAGGAGTCAGTTCTTTGCCCAAAAAAATCTGACTGTTGTGACCAAAGATATTTGAGGTTAAATTTTTTTATAAATTTCTTATATTTGCATTTTTAAAAAGAATATTCGATTGATTGACTTAAAATTTTTACCACTTATTACACTGATCGAGTACAACATTGTGTTAAAATTTCAAGAGGTTATGTTGGTCAACATATTCTTACTCATTCCAAATTAGCCCCGAAACACAAATATAAAGTTTGAGAGCAAAATATGCAATAGTTCTATTTATTTTGTATATCATATATAAATAAAATAATTATTGTGTACTAGGGTATATTCCCGAGAAAGTAATTTCAGATTGAGTCCCGCGGCAACGTGTACTAGGGCAACGATAATAATTAACTTTCAAAATATGAATTTCGTAAAAATTTCATAAAAATATTTCATAAAAATATCGATTCTTAAATATGAAAAAAAACTACCTCTCTGTTAAATTTCAAAACGATTTATTGTCTTTTTTTAAGAAGTATAACTTAGTTATTATTTTGTATGATTTTTACAATGATGGATTAACTTTAAACCACTAAGTCGAGCAGGATAGTTGTTAAATACCTGTTTCAAAACAAATATTTATTAGATTATTGCCAATACATACTTTTCCTTCTCAAACTAATGTATTTCTTTAAAATTTTTTATAACAATAATTAATTGTTTGTATAGGATACATAAATGAAAAAACAAAAAAGATATTTTTTATAATCAGTCAAATTGTTTAACAAACAACAAAGAACTACAAAGAAAATAGTTTTATTTATTAATAAAGTTTTGTTGTGAAAAATTTATTTTTGTTTTTTAAATTTAATAGATGGAATCGATAAATTAGTTTGAGGAAGCATCTTGCCAATGAATTGGCAGCGGTTTTTTATATAGGCTTTGACTTTTCGTAAACATCTGAAAAAATTCTTATGAATTTTAGAAATAAAGAGTAGGCTTCACAATAAAAAGCAATGAGATAGTTATTGAAACGGGACGATTTTAATAAAATAAATTCACAAGATCCAAATGGGCAGGGGAAGCAAGATCCACGTAAAAATATTCGAAAGCGAGCCAACAAAAAAAATTTCACTGAAACAAAATGTCCAAAACACAAATAGGCGAGGCACTACTCTGCTTTTCTGATGTAATAGACATCATTTTGTTGCTATATAGGTATATGTCTAAACAGCTTGCCGTACTCTTAAAAAAATAATATATAAAATAGCAGAGAATAATGACATAAATTGAGTAGAATAAACGATTGAGTAAAAAGTCGCCTATTTTCGAAAATTCACCTGCTAGTCGTTTTTATAAATCACAAAGAGGCAGAGGAAGCGATATTTACACAAATAAATATACGTATTCAGGCGGGCAAGCAAGAGATAATGGAATAAGCCAATTCCTGATAATAAGCAGCGGGTTAAAGGTAGCTTAATCGTGCGAAAAGACGCGCTCTCGAAGACGAGCTTCTCTGCACGCGAGTTTGTGCTTTAATAAATCGAAATCGGTGCTGAAAATAAATAGTATATTACGATGCGTGGGCCGGAAATTGGATTTCCGGGGCGTGCGTGGTATGACGCTTGAGGCGAAGTCGAGGGCGTCATGACGCACGTTCAGAGCATCCAATCTCCGGTCCAAGTATTGTATACTATTTTTCTTACTCCCCGGCCGAAAGTACGTTCTGTAATTGTTAAATAATTAATAAAATTGCGTTGTCGTCTGCTAGCTGCGTTTGAGTGTTAGTTTTTCTTTCGGCCCGCTCGATAGTAATGCCTCTCTCGGCCGCTTTGGGTAGCTCGGTCGATATTACCGACTGTTTTTTCTTTCGACCCGACGTGGAGAGCTGGTTTTTTGGGCGTCTGCTACTTTCGCTGTTGCAGAGATGGTATGATGCCCGCCCGACATTTACAAGACCGAGGCGAAGCCGAGGTTTTGCTGGTCGGGGCGGGCATCAGAAACACATTCATTAAAAAAAGAAAGAAATAAGGTGATGAAATAAGTATATTAAAGTTTGATCAACTAACTCTTTTTTCTCGTCACCCGTACACTTTCCTCTGTCTATTTCGTACACCAAATGGACATTGATTCGTGTCGAACGTGCCCGTTAGTGACCGTCACGTATAACCTTTTGAACGTTAACATACATAAGAAATGATAAAACAATTGAAAAGGTTATGCATGATGGTCACTAATGACACGAATCAATGTCCATTGGGTGTACGTGTCTAACCTTCACACTGCACAAACATCTTTTCCTCGGACGCTCCCGTCCGCACATTTACTTAATTGTTTCTACACGACTCGTAAGTACGTGTAGAAAACAAGAGAAAAAAACAATGACCACGATCAAACGACACCACTTTTTATTTCAACTAACTCTTTTTTCTCGTCACCCGTGCGCATGAGACAGAGTGGCTCATGCGCGCGGGCGCTCAAGCGCAGCGGGTCGGGAAATTTCGGCAGCCAATCAGAGCGCGCGGTTGGTCTAAAATAGGGTGTGAAAGTTAACTTTCGGCTCGGAGATGCGGGCCGAAAGTACGTACTTTCAGGTGGGGGAGTAAGAATTAGTACATTGCGAGACGGGTGTGGAAGGTGATTATTTACCGCAGGAGACATTTTTCGCACGAGCGAAGCGAGTGCGAAAAGTCGAATGCGGTAAAAATCACCTTACGCACCAGTGTCGTACCGTATTTTACACCGCGAGAGCCGAATAATCATATTAAAGTTATGATTTTGAGGTTGGAGTGGTGTAAAAATAGTTTAAACTTACCTGGAGGCAGACTCGCGAGGACGAGGCGGCTACTCGTAGACGAGCTACATACGCGTGATTCCGTATTTCGTAAGTGAAAATACCGCTCCAGAATAAAAGTAGCCCGAACGGGCCAGGAGTCGCCCTCTCGAAGATGAGCTTCCCACGCGAGTTTTTGCTTTAATAAACAAATTTGTGCTGAAAATAAAAATAGGTTAAACTTACCAGGAAGTGGACTCGAGAGGACGAGCTTAGGGTGCGTGCTTTGCCTATATAACGTGAAAACGCTGCTACAAATTGAAGACAGCCTAATGGTGCGAGGAGGCGGCTTCTCGTAGACGAGCTACGTACGCGTATTTCAGCCTTTACTAAGCGAAATTACCGCTCCAGAATAAAAGTAGCTCGAACGGAAAACTCACGTGGGAAGCTCTTCTTCGAGAGCGCAGCTCCTGGTCCGTTCGAGCTACTTTTATTCTGGAGCGGTATTTTCGCTTACGAAATACGGAATCACGCGTATGTAGCTCGTCTACGAGAATCCACCTCCTCACACGATTAGGCTGCCTTCAATTTTTAGCAGCGTTTTCACGCTATATAGGCAAAGCACGCACCCTAAGCTCGTCCTCTCGAGCCCACTTCCAGGTAAGTTTAACCTATTTTTATTTTCAGCACAAATTTCAGTTTATTAAAGCAAAAACTCGCGTAGGAAGCTCGTCTTCGAGAGGGCGACTCCTGGCCCGTTCGAGCTACTTTTATTCTGGAGCGGTATTTTCGCTTACGAAATACGGAATCACGCGTATGTAGCTCGTCTACGAGTAGCCGCCTCATCCTCGCGAGCCTGCTTCCAGGTAAGTTAAAACTATTTTTATGTTCAGCACCGATTTCGATTTATTAAAGCACAAACTCGCGTGCAGGGAAGCTCGTCTTCGAGAGCGCATTTTTTCGCACGATTAAGCTCTCAATCGTTTATTCTACTCAATTTATGTCATTATTCTTTGCTATTTTATGTATTATTTTTTTTTAAGAGTACGGCAAGCTGTTTAGACATATACCTATATAGCAACAAAATGATGTATATTACATCAGAAAAGCAGAGTAGTGCCTCGCCTATTTGTGTTTTGGACATTTTGTTTCAGTGAAATGTTTTTTTTTGTCGGCTCGCTTGCGAATATTTTTACGTGGATCTCGCTTCCCCTGCCCATTTGGGTCTTGTGAATTTATTTTATTAAAATCGTCCCGTTTCAATACCTATCTCATTGCTTTTTATTGTGAAGTGGGACCTTCATGCACTCACCTCCGTGTTGGGACTTTTTTGCATTTACCTCCGAGTTAGGGCTTTGTTGCGCTCACCTCCGAGTTAGGACTTTGTTGCGCTCACCTCCGAGTTAGGACTTTGTTGCACTGGATTTTCGAGTTAGGACTTTGTTGCACTGAGCTTTGAGATAGGTCTCTGTTGAATTATCGTTGAGATAGGACTTTTTTGCACGGAACGGCAAGGTAGAACCTTATTGCATTGGCGTCTGAGTTGGGACTTTATGAATAGGAGGCGTCGATATTATTAACAAGGGTTGTTAAATTTATGAAATACTTACTATTTTTTATTTTTATGTTGAGTCTTTTTGGAGTTTTAATACGTCTTTATCTCGCTTACAGATTTGCTTTTAGCTTGACTAACTATATTACTAAATTTATTTGTTACATCTTTTAAGTAACTGTTATTTTTATCAGTCTTTGGAGTAAAGGTAGTAATAGCTGGTGTTGTAGTTGTTTCCTTTTGAGAAATAGGATCTCGCCTTTTATTATCCGATGATTCATTGGAGAGATTCTTCAGGTTTTCAGGATCAAGATTAAAATCAAGGTCAGAGCGATTTTGGTCTTGTGAATTTTGGAGCAATAGTGACTTTGGAGTCTTGCTTTGATTTGCTCTGTATGTAAAAATTAAATTCTTAGCTTCGTTGTTGTTAAGATGTTCTAATTGATTAAGGTTTGATTGATTTATGGTTTTCCCAACAAATTGATTTTTGATACGTTGACTAGGCATTATGTGATGTGTAGATTGAGTAAATGCTGTTGATTCTTGACTAGAGGCATCTATTTGACTTAAATTATTATTCTTATGAGGCATTTTAGGTTTATTCAGATATGACGTTATCTTTGTTTGATTTAGATCAGGATAATGTTCTTTGAAGCGTACAGGAGGTTTGTTCGCTATTGTTACAAGTTGTTTGGCTTCAGCGAACGATATATTATCGTATGCCATCAATTCATTTATCCTTAATTGTCTCTTGTAGATGGAACATTTTGAATCAATACTTTTGTGAGACTCTTTGCAATTCGCACATGAAGGCGTTACAGCTGTGCATTTGTTTTCATGTTGATCATTTCCACACATTAAGCACAGTTTCTTACCTCTGCATGTCTTGATAGTGTGGCCAAAACGAAAAGATCCAAAGCATTGCATGGGACGTGAAACGTATGGCTCTATTGTACTTTTGACATGGTAAATATATATTTCTTTTGGAAGTGTTTGTCCAGAAAAGGTGATCAAGATTAATTGGCTATTAAGGGGATGCCATACTCGTACCATTACCGACCGAGCAATTCACACAGTTTCAAGCTGATTAAAAATAAAATACGTCGAATCACAAAAAATCAAGAGAACACTCTTCTGTATTTTTTAACGTTCTATCATCCAGTCAAAGTTTGGAGTCGAAATATCAAGTCATTTTTGCAAAAACTTTGAACAAAGCGAAATTTAATTTCGTTCAAAGTTTTTGAAAAAACGGCTTGATATTTCAACTCCAAACTTTGACTGGATGATAGAACGTTAAAAAATACAGAAGAGTGTTCTCTTGATTTTTTGTGATTCGACGTATTTTATTTTTAATCAGCTTGAAACTGTGTGAATTGCTCGGTCGGTAATGGTACGAGTATGGCATCCCGTTAATCCATTTATTTTCTTTGTCACAGTTTGGATCCCCGTTCCTCTTTTTTAGTCTTCTAATTTTTAAAACGTCAATCTCAGATGAACATGATTCCAGTATCTCTTCTTCTGAAAGTTCTATAGAAATACCTTTCACGGTGTCCTTTCTGGTTTTTCTAAAGCCTGGTAAGAGTGCTTCTAGATTATGCATTTGGAGACTTTTCTCGCTTAGAAGTTTATTGGCTTCTTGTCAATTTTTGAATAGAATTTCAGCTTTAAGGCCATGTGAAACCGTGAATTTCAATATTTTTTAAATCAACATTCAAGCGTTTATTCGGAAAACAAATTTTGTCAAGCACTCTGTACACATAAACACTATATCCAGGAATTTTTTTGAGTGATTCTATTAGCATTTTCGTTAGATATGCTCGTTTGAAAAGTAGGTCAATTGCAGATTCCTACTTACCGACAGTACGATTTTTATTTAATTAAATAAATTCTCATATTTTAAAAAAAAAACACGTTTGTCAAGCGCTCCGTATATGTTAATACTATACTCAGATTTTTTTTGGACGATTCTATTGGTATTTTCATGAGATATCCATATTTGAAAATGATGTCGGTATTTCACATCACCTTAAATTTACCTCTTTTTTTAATGTCTATAATCTCCTTATAATTTTTAAAGATTAGGCTACCTATTTGATATGCATTGAGATTCTTATCATCAGACTTAATTTTCTTAATCCAAACACCATATGACCTGTAATTATTTACGCTGAAAAATTCAGGAACGTTTGAAGTATTTTCCTTGTTAATTGTATTAGGATCTGAGCTGTTCGTTGAATTGAATTCTTGCGAAGAATTTCGGTTTTTGGCAAACTTTTTTTCTTCTTTGGGAGCATTTTCGTCGAGGCACCGCTCTCTTTTTCTCTTTTGTATTTTATTATGAAAGTCCTCTAACATTTGCACATCGTTAATGCTGTTTCGATATTTTTCTTCTTCTCCTGGATCTGGCTCTGGCATCGACATGACTGTACTCCCCCTCCCGTAAAAAGAGGCGGAAAGTTAAGGTAACCTCACTAAAGTTGAGGTTAGTTTGTAACTATGCGTAGAAAAGGAGGCTAGATCACTTATCGATACAAGTCTATTTATTTCTAATGAGGAAATCACTCTGACAAGTGACCCCTCTATTGCAATA
Organism: Torymus aiolomorphi; assembly: GCA_036365515.1. NCBI lineage: Eukaryota > Metazoa > Arthropoda > Insecta > Hymenoptera > Torymidae > Torymus > Torymus aiolomorphi. The sequence goes on from CM070875.1 coordinate 185,972,915, forward strand.
ATTTTAAGTCCCAATTGAATATTTATCTCAGTCACGAAAATCCTTTCTTACTAAGTCCCTTGTTCTCGGCTATTCCCACGTGTCATCTTTCACACAATTAAAGAGCATGTTAAGGTGGCTCCACCACGGAGGGCCGTATCCAGGCGGAGTCTCACAAGGGGACTTTTATTTTCTGTCGATAATAATGAAAACTGTTTATTAAAAAGACTTCAATTTTTGTTTTCTTAATAGTAAAAAGAATTATTTTTAGTTGCAATATAAAAATATACGGAAAAAAATTATTTTGAAACAGTGATAAAAAGATTTATACAGTATTTGACGGTCAAAAATGGAGATTCGATGAATGATAATCCCACTAATTGTCTTATCGACGATGTGATAGTTTTTTTAAGATTAACGGTTTAGAGGCTGAACTTTATAATACCGTTATTGTTTAGAAGGATCTGTCAATAAATTGCATTGAAAGTTATCAGTTATTGACCATGTCAATAACAGAAGCACAACAAGGCTCTATGTTAGAATACTTATTTTCAAATATCTATTACTCTTCACTTTTATCGTTTACCTTTATATTTTTTATTTTTTTAAAGCAAAATAAACTTTCTTCTACATGCGGCAAAAGTTTATATAAATTATATCATAAGGCCTAAGTCGGTGAATCTTGTCATAAGACCTACTTAAAAAAAGGAAAAATTATTAATATTGTATAGAAATTATGCACCATAAAAAGACATGATTTCTGATAAAACGGGCCACGGTAGAAGTTCCTAGAATCCAGCAACTTCCACCGTGACTCGTTTTATGAGAAATCATGTCTAGATCCATTTTATGCAGAGACATACCATTTTCAATAAGTATATAAGATTCGTTGTAACTTTCCTTTTCAACTGTTTAATCGATTATCATGGTACAAAGCTTAAATTACTTGTATTCTATGTAGTTATTGGCCAAAGAGCTGCAAATATAAAATCTTCTGAAATTAAAGAATTTTAGGTGGTTCTTCGGTTAAGAAAATTATTCACTCAAAATAATTTTAGATTTACAATTCTGTAGTTCATCACTATATAGAATACAAGTAATTTAAGCTGTGCTCCATGACAATCCATCAAGCAGTAGGTACACAAGAAAAGTAAAAATAAAGCCAAAATATTGAAAATGTCATATCTTTGCATAAAATGGGCCTAAAAACTTCTACCTTGACTCATTTTACTCGACATCGTGTCTATTTATAGCGTATCACTTAAATAAAATATTAATAATATTTCTTTTTTTGGTTTAGGGAATTTTAATCTAAAAGAAAAAACCGCTGCCAATTCATTGGCACGTAGCTTCCTCAAACTTAATTTACTGATTCCTTTAATTAATTTTTAATTCCAATATTTTAAATTAAATACTTCAGAAAGACAGAAATAACAAAACTCCAACATAATTTATTCAAATTTTTATAGATTATACATTTCCACAAAATTTCACATACATAAAATATATATCACAATTGCCTATAAATTTGCAACTGATATTTAGAGCTAAATGTCTAGAAAAATTTTAACCTCAAATATCTCTGAAATTTATGAACCAATCACTTTGCCAAAAGAACTCATCCGAGAACTATCAATAATATACCTCTACAATGAATTTTGAAGCGAATAAGACAATTTTACTCTTGTAATAGTTGAACATATAAAACTCATTTCTTTTCATTTTTCAATTTTTACGTTTTTGTTAATAACAAAAGAACCGTGATAGCTAGAGAATTAATTCTTTTTAGAAAATATAGGTAATTTAATTCTCTTTCGAATACCACCCACTTCATTTAGATACATAGAGCCGTTCTCGAGAAATTACGATTTAAAAAAAAATTGAAAAAAATTTTAACCTCAAATATCTTCGAAATTTATGGATCAATCCTTTTGCCCAAAGAACTCACTCGATTGGTATACAAAATCTACCCCTACAAAGAATTTCAAAGTGATTGAGCCAATTTTACTATAGTTATTGAACGACAAAAAAAATCACTTTTTTTTATAAATTATTTTTTTTCTCAAAAAATAATGAATAAAAAAACCTAAAAATTTAGTAAGTTATAGTATTTAATATCCTTTATAATCAAAAAAATATTCATGTTAATATCTTTTTTTAATTTCGAAATATAACCTATTTACAAAAAATTACGTTTTCATCAATAACTTATAACGAAATATAGCTACCGACTTTTTTTTTTTTTAAATTGTAGATAATTTTATCCTACATACAGAGAATTAATGATATATAAACAATATTTGTTCTAAATATTAAAAAAATCGAAAATAAAAATTTTGAAAATTAAAAAATGGCTATAAAAAAAAAAATTAAATTTTACAAAAATAGAATATTGACCCCAATTATGGAAGCAAAATCTAAAAAAATGATCACTCTCCCGTTAAAATCGGTCGAGTAGATCATGAGATATCAGCGTATACGGACACACACAAACACACACACACACACACACACACACACACACACACACACACACACACACACACAAACACATCCATACGGACATTTTCTAAAAATAGTGTATTTCGATTCCAAATTTGCTAAATAACATTTCTAACACCCCGCGAAAAAATTGAAAGTATGGGCAATATATTTCATATATGTTGGATATACAAATTAGCAATATATTACAAATATACTGGCTATGCGATTACCAATATATTAGTAACATATCTGCGATTGTACATCCTCCAATATATTACTCATATATTGGCAGTATAAAATGTATATGAATAAATTTCAAAACGTATTACGAATAAGTATAGCCGGAATAGAGTGTCGCTACTTCAATAAGTTTTTCTTATATAATACAAAATCAAAATTATTTCACGCAAATATGACGGAAATTTTTGGGACCCTATTTGTAGAATGTAGATTAGTACAAGAGGGGATAACAAAAACAAGGCAAGCCTTGTATTTCGAACTCTTCGTAAAGAGTCGTTCGAACGGATGAATTACACGGCTTATATACTCTCGGCCTTCCAATGCGTTTAAAGAAGTCACTACCAGCGCGCCGCATAGCGGATAAATAGCTGAAGCTTGCTTATCGAGCGCCGCCCATCAAAAGTTTCCGTTTGCCACCGCTATGCGGCGCGCCGGTAATGGCTCCTTCAAACGCATTGGAAGACCGAGAGTATATAAGCCGTGTAATTCATCCGTTCGAACGACTCTTTACGAAGAGTTCGAAATACAAGGCTTGCCTTGTTTTTGTTATCCCCTCTTGTACTAATGTACAATAGGGTCTCAAAAATTTCCGCAATATTTGCGTGAAATAATTTTGATTTTGTATTATATAAAAAAAATTATTGAAGTAGCGACACTCTATTCCGGCTATACTTATTCGTAATACGTTTTGAAATTTATTCATATACATTTTGTACTGTCAATATATGAGTAATATATTGGAGGATGTACAATCGCAGATATGTTAATAATATATTGGCAATCGCATAGCTAGTATATTTGTAATATGTTGCTAATTTGTATATCCAACATATATGAAATATATTGCCCATACTTACAATTTTTTCGCGGGACATTATCTCATAAACTTTTTTTTTACTATCACAAAGCTTCCTCTATGAGGAAGCAATACAAATGTGTGAGACTGCATGAAGTTCATTTCGTCATCTGGGAGAGAGAAAGTCCTATCTCAGCTTCGCGTAGAAAAAAGTCCTATCTCGACTTCGCCTGGAAAATAGTTCTATCTCAGCTTCGCGCGTAAGAAAGCCCTATCTCGACGTCGTTCGGAAAAAAGTCCTATCTCGGCTTCGCGCGTAAAAAAATCCTATCTCGGATAGTCCGCGTTTTTACTGATGTTTAAGTTGAGACCCGCTGTAGGGTTTTAAATAATCGGTCTCCGTATCACGCTGGGCTGGTTATGCTAGCGAAATTATTTCTCTACCTTATTATTATACATAGATATATACTTTTATTGCGAAGTATTCGATTTAAAGACAGAATTTAATTTTTTTTAGTGTTCGAGATAGGACTTTCTTATACGGGCGAAGCCGAAATAGGACTTTTTTCCACGCGAAGTCGAGATAGGACTTTTTTCTTTCTCTCTCCCAGCCGACGATTTCTACTCCTTCCCCTTTAACTATTTTCCAAATACAATTTTCCGTGCACATCTTAGATGTGACACTAGCACTATAAAAGCATGCAAGTAAGACTATCAAATAAGTTAAAAATGTGTGCGTGTTGGAAATTCTTAAAGACAATTCAGACTCGTTAAAAACCATTTACCTACTATTCATGCATTTATATTCCAATATACTATTTCGAAATGTATTTTAAATAATTATTTTACTTTATTGTTTTAGATTGCTACAACATTCAAGGAATTTTTAAGATCAAAAAATTTATCCTCAGTATTAATTATACCCGAATGTTTAGCTTTCCACTTAGATGGGGATAATGATTTTATTGTTCTTGATGATGTTTGTCCACTTGGTTTTGGTCCAGCAGCACGTGAGGATTGCATTACTTTTGAACAATGTCAGTCTATTTTAGAAGCAATGGCTCGATTCCATGGAGTATCTTTTGCATATAAAGATCAAAATAAAGAAGACTTTAAAAAAAAGGCTTCCAAACTTTTTGAAACTTATTTCACAAATGAATTATATGAAAATTGGTATAAACGCTTCCATGTAAGTGCCATTATAACTATTTTAAAACTTTTAGAAATTAAAATAATAATATACATTGATATTTATGTTAGCAAAAATTGATAAGTATTGCTAAAGATGCATTGGCTAAAGAATATCCAAGTAGTAAAGGCGAACATCGATTTAATTCATACGCAGCAGGAGAGTTATACAACAAAAGTGCAGAATTTTGTTCAAGATGGCAAGCTGCGACTTCGGTTGTTAATCAAGGGGATGCTTGGGCTTCTAACTTTTTGGTTCGAACCAATCCTGCAGGAATACTTGAAATATTAATGCTCGATTTTCAATTAGCAAGATGTTCGAGCCCAGTATTAGATTTATCATTTTTTATTTACTCTTGCACTGATAAATCAGTACGAGATAATCATTTTGATGATCTTTTACGAATATATCATGAAGAACTTTCAAAAACTATACGAAATCTTGGTTCCAACCCAGAAAAGCTTTATTCTCGGCAACTATTTTTGCAAGAGGTATGAGACATTTTTTATAATATTTTAAATGGAATTCGAAATAAGATTGACATTTAGAGGGCCAGCGATATATCGGCTCGAGTCATGGTAGAGAAACTTTACATATAGTTAATACGCGATACAAGACACAAATCTGGGCAATTTTCAAGGACGTTCTGAAACCTCAAATCCCGGCCCTCTAAAGGTTAAAAAAATGTAACTTGGTGCCCAACTATTTAAATACTGAAAAGTTATAATCATACAAAGTTTGAGGTTAGCAGAAATTTCGAAATTAATGTAGTTTCATTTAAACGAAATGGGTTAAGGTGGCTTCACCGCGAGAATTGGTCACATTAATAAAATTTGTTTACAATCGTTTGTTCACATGGTATAATGTGAAAAACGATATTACATAATTAGTACATTACTAACGCGGACGGAAGAGGATTATTTACCTCATGCGACGTTTCAGTAACGTATTTTTCCGTCCGAGGCCGCAAAATGACATTTAAGATGGCATTTTGAGGTTAAAGGGCGGAAAAATATGATTCATACATTAACAAAAAAAATTTTTTCAACGAAATTTCAATATTACAAAAGTAGATATCGCCAATTAAAAAAAAGTTCAACAATCAATGTAAATTTTTTTTATTTTTAATCCGATTCAAAATTGGAAGGGTTCATTTTGTGCGTTGTGCAATTCATAGGGTGTCAACGGTATCAAAATTGAAAAATTTTCAAAACCTGCAAAGATACACCCAGTTGTTTATAGGTTCATACATGTTTTTTATTAACAAATAGATGTATCTTTGCAGGTTTTGAAAATTTTTCAATTTTAATATCGTTGACTCCCTGTAAAATTGCACAACGCACAAAATGAGACCTTCCAATTTTGAATCGGATCAAAAATAAATAAGATTTACATTGATTGTTGAACTTTTATTTAATTGGTGATATCTACTTTTGCAAATTGAAATTTCGTTGAAAATTTTTTTTTTGTTAATTTATGAATCATATTATTATGTAATATCGTTTTTCATTATATACATTATACCGTCTGAACAAACGATTGTAAACAAATTTTATTAATGTGACCAATTCTCGCAGTGAAGCCACCTTAAATGGTTGTAACTAGAGACGTTATATTGACGACTACTGTGTCGTAATAATAAACATACAAATATATATTTATTCAAGGGGATCTTACACCAGTGGCTTCTGAGACCAAAATCAGCTGAAAAAAAACAAAAATGTAGTTTAAACAATATAAAATATATCGACGCTCCCTACGAAAACTAGCACGATTCAGATTGCCACGAAGACTAGTCCATTTGAGCGTTGGCCGCGAAGACTAGCACGCCCCATTGATTTGCGTTGAAGACTAGCCCGATCCGCTTGATTGCGGCGAAGACTAGCACATTTCACTGCCTCTTATGTAAATTAACACGGTGACGCGAAGTGCTAGTTTTCGCGGCAAGCTTGCGAATCGTCTTACTTTTCGTCGCAAACTCGCGAATCGTGCTACTTTTCCTCGCAATCTTACGAATTGTACTATTATTCGGCGCAAACTCGTGAATGATGCTAGTTTTCGCGGCAACCTCGCCAATTGTACTAGTATTCGCGGCAAAGTCGTGAGTTATGCAGTTTTCTGAAATGTGCTAGTCTTCGTGAGGAGGCCAAAAAAGGTGCTAGTTTTCGTAGGGAGCGCCGATATATACTATAAATATACATGGGCGTTTCTCCTCAGTTCTCCCAAGCCGGTAAGCGCAGGCGCCTAAACCCCGCATAAGGTAAAATACCCAATACCGGAACAAAAACAGCATAGGGGAAAGTTCAGATACATATTTTAAGGTGAATAAGTGAAATTTCTTAAATCTCTTGGACATAATTAATTAGTTTTGGATCTTTTTTACTATTTTATACTAAAAGAAGCTTATTTCCATACTTTTTTATATTAAATAAGTAAGTTCAAAGATGTACACAAGAAGCTGCTATGTACGGAAAAAAAGTTTCCATTCAAAATTACTATTTTCTCTACTAATTTGAGGACATACTCAAATTGTCATAGTAATGAATATATTTTTAGCAATTAATGGTATACACCTTTTTAAAAATAAATAAATGTGGTTATAAAATTTGCTACATTAAACTAATTTGAACAAAAAGAAACTCATTTTCTTGCTTATTTATATTAAAAATCTGGACAACCTATGTCGAATTGAGACATCGCTTGAATTCTAAATTAAGACAATCCGTACTGCAAATGTTGCTTAGATTCAACTGGATCCCAGATGTATCGACGTTGATTCTAGCTGAATTCTGGCTAAATATTCCATTTGAATCCAGTTGAATATTTTGTATAGAAATGTTATTAAATGTGTCCTACCATTGGATATTGCTAACTAAACGAGATGTTAAGTTGCAGGCTATCCCTCATAACCTCGAAATCTTTTATTTCGTATTCTAATAAGTTAACAGGAAATTCATTTGATTGCATATAGTTAATAGCACAACCAATGCTAATGAGTTGATATTTTAATCTTGTGTATAAGTCGACGGCTGAGAGGAAGAAGAACGTATCTCAGCGCGCGGGTAAAGAACGATGTATCTCGGCGTGCGAACGAAGAACGACGTATCTCGGGGCGAGGATGAAGAACGACGTATCTCGGCGCGCGGATGAAGAACGACGTATCTCGGCGCGAGGACGAAGAACGACGTATCTCGGCGCGAGGATGAAGAACGACGTATCTCGCCGCGAAAATGAAGAACGACGTATCTCGCCGCTTTTACGGCCAGTACACGGCTAGTATATACGGCGAAATACGTTGTTCTTCAACGGCGCGCCGAGATACGTCGTTCTTCATTTTCGCGGCGAGATACGTCGTTCTTCATCCTCGCGCCGAGATACGTCGTTCTTCGTCCTCGCGCCGAGATACGTCGTTCTTCATCCGCGTGCCGAGATACGTCGTTCTTCATCCGTGCGCCGAGATACGTTCTTCTTCCTCTCAGCCGTCGAAGTATAATAGTAGTGTTTCTCTGTATACATGTAATGGCCCTAATTTTCGAAGTCATGTCAACGTAATAAAAGTTGTCTAGGTTTTTAGTCTAGTCTTAAAATAGTATAAGTAATAGTGATATATTTAAGTATATTGATATCAATTCATTATTTTTAGGTTCAGGAACAATTTGTTCATGGAGTTACTTTTGGCTTAGAGTCTATAACGCTAAGTATGCTGTCATCAGATGAAGCATTTGATTTAGATGTCATTAAAGAAGACAAGGTGGATATAGCAGACGTTTGGACAGTACAAAATATTAAAACTTCTGAAAAAAGACGACGTTTGGCAGACGTAATTCTACATGCAGCCGACAGAGAATATTTGTAAAAATATTTCTATATGTAATTCTGTAACTAATAATTATAATAATTCTTCGTATTGAATAAAACATTAAGTGCCTTAAATAAAAAGTGCATCAATTGTAAAAACACAAAGCTTCCTCTAGGAGGAAGCAAAAAAATAATATTCTTCTCAAAAATACTTTAAATGAATGTTTTTTTTTATAGATTCCTTCCCAATTAGAAATTGTTATATTTCTTTATAATATTACACGTTTACTTTAAAAGTTATTATTTTTTTAAAAGATTATTAAATGTGCAAAAATAAATTAAAATAAATTAAAATTTATTCTATAAATTTTATTATTTAGCTATTTATACAACTCCAATTTAAATGAGTAAAAAGCATAGGAAATAATTACTTCCTTCCAACAAATTAAAATGTTTTAATTTCATCTAAAGTTTATTGTAAAATTAAATAATATTTAACAGTAAATTTCTGTCATATTTTTTACGACAAATAATATAAAGTGTGTATGTGTGTTTATGTATATTCTAGTATTATTTGAGAAAATGTATTATAAATAAAGAATTTTCTATAAATGTTTGCATATTTTGCAACAAACGCTCACTTTTCAAGGCTACATGCACTTACTATATTGTTCAAGGCCGTCCATTCCCACATTTATGGTAGAGTGCAAACTGAGCACATTCGTCATCGTTTTGATGTCTCGGACATTGACTTGCCCCTCTCTGATATTTACACATACACACGAATAATGCGTATGCACTTGTGATATCTTTCGCATAAGATTTTTGCACTCACGTCAGATACCTTGCAGCTTCACAAGACTACGCAGTGCCTTTAACTATATTTATATATATATATTGAACAGTTATCATACGTTGGTATTATTATTTTACGACAAGTCTCTCTCTCTCTCTCTCTCTCTCTCTCTCTCTCTCTCTCTCTCTCTCTCTCTCTCTCTCTTTGAATTTCTCTTTTTCTTAGAAATCATTGATTACTTAGTTATCTAAAACGGTTCGAACTTCAGTACAGTGATAGTTATCAATAAGCTGTTTAAACGCTACAAAAAGTGAATTGCTACTTTAGTACGGTAAGATTTAAATATAAACACAAATACGTTAATATTTTGCTGTCTAAATCTGTAAGCAATCACATCTATTATGAGTAAAAATAAGATTTCAACAAATAGAGATATAATTTGAATGAATATTACGATTTTCTTTTTTGTTCAATTTACATTTAATAGAAACAAAAATATTAATTTATTGTTAACTGACGCGTATAGTATATAATGTTTGAAAATATGTAATTAAGAATAATAACAATAATAACACTATATGTATGTCTTATCTTTATTACAGATGCATTGCAGTACTGCAATGCAACTGATATATGTTTCGTTAATTGATCGTCTTTTTGTAATCTTTTACTGTCAAATGATAAAATATTAATCTCATTCAATGATAACGTGTTTGAAATTCCGAACGTTCATAATGAACGAAATATTAACTTAAAGTTTCTAATTCTGGTTAGAATTCCCCGGAGTGTGGTTTACTGGTGACTGCAAGAGTGAGAAGTGAAGAAATACAGTTATTATCCGATTTTAAACGTATTAAGTAGCCAAATTCGGCTAAATTTGAAAATGGCAAAAATCTTTCTTTCACTATGAACGTTCGAAATTTCAAACACCTCAATGATAATAGATGTTTAATATAACATTTGGCTTCATTTCAATCAGCATCCAATTCACATTACATTTAAAAATATATTTTATGTTTTAAAAGACTAATTACTCCTACTAGAAACATTAAATAAATACACTATTTTTAAAAAGTACCAGTGTTTGTGTGCGTGTGTTGGGAAAGTCTATTAATGTTTACTGAAAATATGCTTGTTTTTAATGAAATCATTTTCTACTGTATTCTAATTTTTTCATTTTTTCCTTCCACTTGCTGAAAAGCGTGGACTTTATTTGGCGCTCTTTTATAAATCGCATGCACTTTTATCGTGTTTCAGCTTTCAGGCCATCGTTTTTACAATACTAGCAAAATCCAAACGCGCTACGCGCGTACTATTTTATTTTTTAGGTTATAAATATATAATTTTTCATTATGATTTCATTTTAATTGGTTTAAATGATAGGATAATCAAATCATTTTTCAAAGCATGACAAAATTAATCTTTTTATTCTAATTTGATTTAATTATTTAGTTTTAAATAGTAAGAATAAAAATTCGATTTCAAAAATTAAAATGTAGCGGAAATAGCGAATTTTCGCGTCGATTCCTTACAAACCAATCAAAATAACTCTTTAAGTGCTTCACAACATCTAGCCATCGTTTTTTTAAGAGAGAAAAAAAATGTAGATTTTATTTTTCTATTATTTTTTATTTTACTTTTGTGCATGATATAACTATAAAATAATTACATAAAAAATTAAATATTATACTTTTAAGAAATATAAAATGCATTATGTGTGTGTGTGTGTGTGTGTGTGTGCGCGCGCGCGCACGCGTGTGTATGTAAACTCTTTATATCTCGGAAACAAATCGTCCGATTTTCGTCGGAGAAAGCCTATTTTCTCTTCGTTTCGCGAAAAAAAATGGTATCCTGACTGCTTCGAAGTTTGATCAATTTTCTTTTGTTTTATAACCTAAAAACGATTTTGAATTTTTAGTTTTTTTCATTTTTTTATATGTTACAGTCAATATTATTTAATATAACAAATTTTTATTGAAATGTATTTAAATTACCGACATTTTCTTTTTTTAAATTTAAATTATCTTCACTCTGGCATTTGTTATTAAGGAAAATGTTTTTATATTTCATAAATTAATTTCTTAAAAAATATTTTATTTATCGACTTGAAATTTTAACCACTTATTATTCATTGAAGACTATATTTGGTTAAAATTTTAAAAGAGTATTTTCATTTTTTTTTTTTAATTATTTTAGAAAAAATTTACGTTTTCATTGTCGCACGATAAGAAGAGTAAAAATCATCCAATCATCCTGAAATTTGGCACAGATGTAGCTTTTATATATCATCAGATCGAGCCCATTGCCCAAAAAAATCGGTCCATTACGACCAATGATATTTAATGATATTTAAGGTTAAAAAATTTTTTTTTTAATTTTCAAATGGCGTTTTCTCAGAGTATATATACTTGATTTATCAACTTAAAATTTTAACCAATTATTAAACTCATTGAAAACTATATTTGGTTAAAATTTCAAAAGATTATCTTGATTTATTTTTTTCAAAAAAAAAATGTTTTATAAAAAAGTAGTTTCCGTTGTTTCACGATAACAAAAGTAAAAATCAATCAATCAAATATAGCTTTTTTATATCTTCAAACTGAGTTCGTTGCCCAAAAAATAGGTAAATTACATCTTCATTTGTTGATATAAAATAATTTTTTCAAGAAGTACGATTTCCAAAACAGCTTCCAAGAATGTCAAATGTAAGACTTTCCGCGTCGGTTCAAAGTTAGACAATGACATTTAGAGATAGATATAAATCTCTTTATTTAATTACTAATAAAAAAAAAAGAAAAAAAGTTTTATTATGGAAATTCATTAACAATTTTTTTGTGAAAAATTTATTTTGGAAATTTATATTATATAATAAATATTGACTATATATATATATATGTGTGTGTGTGTGTGTGTGTGTGTGTGTGTGTGTGTGTGTGTGTGTGTGTGTGTGTGTGTGTGTGTGTGTGTGTGTGTGTGTGTGTGTGTGTGTGTGTGTGTGTGTGTGTGTGTGTGTGTGTGTGTGTGTGTGTGTGTGTGTGTGTGTGTGTGTGTGTGTGTGTGTGTGTGTGTGTGTGTGTCGTTTATCGGTTTTGGAGAGTTTTTCGAGATATTATGTACGGGTTTTGAAGAGTTTCTCCGGTTTTGAAGAGCCTCTTCACACTGGAAAAGGTATATATGACCGGTTTTGGAGAGTTTTCGGCCATTTTCTAGAGTCTATAACCCCAGGGTCCATATTTCTTTAGTCACGTTAACATAGGCAACTCTGAGAAAAGAACTATACCTCTTCAAAACCGGTTCACCCACATACTTTTGTGTGTGTGTGTGTGTGTGTGTGTGTGTGTGCGCGCGTGTGTGTGTGTGTGTGTGTGTGTGTGTGCGCGCGCGTGTGTGTGTGTGTGTGTGTGTGTGTGTGCGCGTGTGTGTGTGTGTGTGTGTGTGTGTAATCCTTATTTCAGCCACTTGGGCCCAGAAATGGACTTGGTTTACATAGTGCTTACTTATTTCACCCATCTTTCCATACATCCACTCCTTTTACATAAATAATAAAATTAAATTAAATCTGCAACTATTACATCCAAAATATTACATATACTATTCAGTCTCGAACTTAACCTTATGCCTACCTAACATTACAGAATATCAGAGTATCAGACACACACACACAACATACCGCATCATACCTTGGCAGCTCATCGCCTTACATAATTTTTGCTTTTTTCCGCTTTACATAATTTACATAATTTCTACCTAATTTACATACTATACATTATTGAGACTCGACTGTATTCTGGTCGCCTTTTCAAAAGCTGCTTACTATTTTACTTGCCTACGTCCTGACTAGTTTCATTTTCCCAACCTTTTCTTATTTTATCAATGACTTTAGTATCGCTATTTCGTTTTCAGTACTCCTTTCATTTGCTACCTCTTTTAGACTAACGTATACCCGTTGACTTATTTTTTCTATCTCTACCCTTGTTTTCTCGCACGCTCTCACTATTTGTTCCCATGTACCTAACTCTTTACCGCATAATTTACACATCCTATCCTCAGTCTTTAACCAGTATTTATTACCTTCCTCCACGTTTCTGCATCTAGCTCTTGCCACTAATTCTATCTCACTACCTTTCCTAAACTTTCTCAGATAATGTGGTAATCCCTCTGCTTGTGTTTCCTTATATAACTTATTTTACCTTGCATCTCTTATTTTACACTCCAGCCACTGTCCCTTGCAGTCCCTCTCTATTCTATCTGTGTACTCACTTATTTCCATTCCCCTTTTCTTTAAGTCTTCTACCCCTTCTGTACTAAGCCCTAACCTATTGTAATATCCTGATCTCTCTCTGCTGTACTGGTCCTTCTCGCCCTCTTCTAATTTTTCCAACCAACACATTTTCGTTAATCTATCCTCTTTCTGGTCTCTTTTCTTTTCATCGAACTTTACCGCACGCTTTCCCCATTCGCCTCTAAGCTTTCTGATTTCTGTCTTTGTAAATTGTATATCTAGGTGTACAGAAATCCAGCCTTAAAATCTATCTCATGTAGTCTATTTGTATTTTCTCTAGTTCCTTTTTCTCACTTCATCCCCAAATCTCCGCCGCATATGCCATTACACTCCTAACTAAATAATTAAAAATCATTCTCCTTTTCTTAAAATCTCCCTTAAATTTCTTTTCTCCGAGTCCCCATACTTTCCTAGCAGCTCCATTACCCTTCCTTTCTAGCTCCTTCATATGCTCTTTATGATTCCCTTCACTATTAAAACAAAACCCTAAGTATTTAAAGCTCTCAACTTCTTCCATTCCCTTTCCCTCCCACCACCACTTCTCTTTCTGGCTCTTTTTATTTCTATTAAAAACCATAACTTTCGTTTTCTCACCACTCAGTATCAGATCCCTCTCTTTTAGAAATTTCTTTAGTGCTGCTATCATATCTACGAGCGCTTCCCTATTTTTTGCCATTAAAAGGATATCATCCGCATACGCCAGAGACTATGTTTCTCACCTTTAACTCCTGCTCTAGTCTCGCTATGTAAATACAAAACAATATCGGACTCAGTAAACAACCTTGCCTTAAACCATTATATGTCCAAAATTCTTCTGACAGATCCTCTCCCACTCTTGTACCCTTACCTTTGTTTCATAATATAATTCTTTTATCCTCTCTATCAGATAGTCACTAATACCCTTTTTCTTCATTATTTCCCATAAAGTTTTTCTATTTACAGTATCGAATGCTGCCTTCAGATCCACAAGCAACGCATATAACTTCTCTTTCCTTACTTTAACCATTTGAATCACGTGCTCCAGAACATAGATGTTATCCATTGTCTTTTCTTTTCTGAAACCAGCCTGTCCTTCTGGTAGCAATCCTTTTTCTTCAACTTCCTTCACCAACCTTTTACGTATAACCTCTGTGTAGATTTTGTAAGCTGTGGACAGCAAAGATATACCCCTGTAGTTCTTTGGTTCGTTTACTTCACCTTTTTTATACAAGGGGGCCACGATACCAGTTTTCCAGTCTTCAGGTATGCCTTCACCGTCCCACATCTTCCCAATGATTCCTACTAGCTTGAGCATTAAAACCTTCTCCTCCGTAAATTCACGCCTCATTTGGAATACCATCTAGTCCTGCTGCCTTCTTCTTCTTCAACATTCTCCAAGCTGCTTTTATTTCTGCTGCTGTTATCTTAGCCTTCTTTTTCTCCTCTTCCACCTCTTCATTTCTTCTTTTGTGTCCCAACTTTCTTTTCTCCACGCCTTCCAATAGCTGTCTAAAATGTTTTTCCATTCTTCTTTTCCAATATTGTTTTCGATAACCTCCTTCCTTTTCCTTGAACTATTTAAGAATTTCTACACTTTGCTTTCATTTTTTATATTTTTAATTTGTTCTATTTCTAACTCCCTTTTTTCTTTTTCTTTATTTTTACATAAATCCCTTCACTCCTTCCTTTCTTCCAAATATCTTTGTTTAGGGCATTTTCCCTTCTTCCAATCCCTGAGTGCTCTTTTTACCTTACGTTTTTTTGCCACACAACTTTTATCCCACCTTTTTCTTTCTCCAATCTTCCACACTTTGCGTTTAACTTCTTTCTTCGTTACTGCTCTCTCTACTATATGTTTGATTTTCTCCCACTTTTCTTCAATCGTATCCTCTGCCTTTTCATTTTCATCTATATCTTCTGTTTGTGCCCTAAATACTGCTATACTCTC
Organism: Torymus aiolomorphi; assembly: GCA_036365515.1. Lineage (NCBI taxonomy): Eukaryota > Metazoa > Arthropoda > Insecta > Hymenoptera > Torymidae > Torymus > Torymus aiolomorphi. Next base: position 185,988,406 of record CM070875.1, read on the forward strand.
CTCTATCCACGAGAAAGTCTGTTTGCTATTATTTTCTTTCCCTTCCTTTCTGATATTCATATTTCTTTTCTCCCTTCTTTCTAATTCCAAACTAATACTAATAGGCGCGTGATCTGACTCTATTCCCTCTTCTACCTTGAAATTTAAAACTTTTTCCCTTGCCTCATCGTTCGTTAATATATAATCTATGACTGTATTTTCCTTACCTCCTATGAACGTGTATTTATCTTCTTCATCACGTACAAAGTTTCCATTTGCCATGGACCATCCTTTCCTGTTTATAAAATCAATCAACTTCATTACTCCATTACCTGTCACCTTATCTTTACTGTTCTATATCTTAGTTCTCTACTTTTATCTACTGCACCTATTAAACTACCTTTCAATCCTACCCTTATGTTAAAATCTCCTGCAACTATAGTCATACCTTCTTCTGTAAAGTCCGATCTTTTCCAAACTTCCCAAAACCTTTCTATGTTACCTAAATTATAAACTGACCAGATATTTAGTTTCCCCTCTTTCATGTTTATTTCAGTTTTTACCAAACCTTCCTCGTATTCTCATATAGTAACCCTACCTTTGTCTACCCAATCTTTTTTTACTCCTATCAACGTACCTCCTTTAGCCCTACCTTTTTTATGTTCCCTTTTCGCCGGTACAAATTTCCAAATAAAATTCTTTGCCACATATTTTTCTATATATTTTATGCCTTTTTCTTCCATCCACGTTTCGGTCAAACAAATAAAATCTCCCTCCTCTATGAATTTCCAGACCTCTCTATCCTTGTTTGCTAAACCCGCTACATTCCAAAATATCAACTTTTTACTTATCTTATCCCTATCGCACTCTGCACTTCTCCTACCCTCCTCTATAACGCACCATTTCTGGTTTATTCTAAAACCTCCTCTTTCCTGTCTCCTTCCTTCTCTCTATTATTTTTCTCCATTAGTTCCGCATATTCTGCTTCTACTCTACCTCTCCTCCCATCTTTTTCACACTCCCATAAATAAAAACCTGCCTTGACCCGCCGTAACTGGCCATCTTGTCTCTTTTTTTTCCTTCACCCATCTGACCATTTCCTCTTGTTTTTTTCTGTCGTCGAAGACAAGTCATTTTCAATATATATCTTAGTACCCGCCAACTTGCTTTTTCTCCGCATAATTTCCGTTTTATTCCCAATACCTAATTTAACTACAATAACGATTCCGCTGTGTCTTACATACTCTATACTCGCCTTATATTCTAAACGCTTTTCAAAAAGTTCCTCTACTACTATTTTTACATTTTCTCTCGATGTTTGTAGACCTTTAATTACTACATTATTTTCTCTTTCTTTCCTATCCTGATCAGTAACTAACCGCTTCATTCTCCAAACTTCTCCTCTGAAAGACTTACCCTCACGGAGAGAAATTTTGGCAAGCGGATCGCCGAAATCGAAGCAGACGGATAGCTCATGCTTTTGATAAGCCGAGTTCCAACGTTGGTCATCGGATGATCTTCTGAGAGACATTCGTTGACCTATGGCGCTGTTTACCGAACGTTAGGTCAACGGATGTCTCTCAGAAGGTCATCCAATGACCAAAAGTTGGAACACGGCTTACCAAAAGTGTCAGCTATCCGTCTGCTTCAATTTCGGCGATCCGCTTACCAAAATTTCTCTCCGTGCTACTCATCGCGCTGCCGCCGCTGTACAGGCTCCACATTGATCAGGTAGCTCCCTCTCCCGCTCTCCACCGTCACCCCGAGACCGAGACCCCGCTCGCGCTTATTCTAACGGACCTTTCTTCCCACTCTTTCTCTCTTGCCTCGAATTCTTGGAATTTCGTCTCCAGTATTTCTATTTTCTCTGCTAACTCTTACATTTTGTCATCAATTTTCACTTATAACTTACCCAGATCTACTTTTTCCTGCCTCATTTTTCTCACTTCCTCCGCTACTCTAGCCTTAACGGGGTTCCATAGTCCTACCATTACCGGCCGAGCAATTCACACAGTTTCAAGCTGATTAAAAATAAAATACGTCAAATCACAAAAAATCAAGAGAACACTTCGCTGCAGTTTTGAACGTTCTATCATCCAGTAAAAGTTTGGAGTCGAAATATCAAGTTGTTTTTGCAAAAACTTTGAACGAAACCGAATTTTGTTTTGTTCAAAATTTTTGCAAAAACCACTTAATATTTCGACTTCAAACTTTTAATTTAATGTTTTCAAAATTAAATTACCAATAATTAATTATATTAATTATTTAGTAAAATAGAAAACTTATTTTGCGAGCATTACAAAGCGAAGTAAATATTAATTGTCGTCAACGCCTAGTTTTCAAGATCTGAATGGTGTCAAACATTTGTATTTAAATATTTTAATGTTCTCAACTAAATCACGAATTAAATAACTGTTACAGATTATTCGTCTCAGACAAGAAATTTAATTATGAATAAAGATATAAATTCGTTAACACAAATAAGTGATTATTTTACTGAAGAAACGCTTAAAAGTATTATAGCAAAAGAGAAATATATAGACCAAAATTGCATTGAACTAGTATCTTGGGCTTTTGAAGATATAAATGAAAAAGCAGACAACTATTTGTCCATGGTTAACAAATTGCACCTTAAAAGTAAAATAAATAGTATACCTTCAGAAACAAGATTAATAGTTAAATCTTTGTCGAAAAATCCTTTTAAGAGAAAGGTTTTAAGAAATGCGGAATACTTTTATAATGAAATCACATTTTATACGAAGGTATGTATTAGTCACTTTTAAAATCCGCCAATTGAATGTACAATTCAATGCAACAAATTAAAAAAAAAATAGTTTTTGTTTTTATTGCAAACAAGTATTTATTTGTATCTTTTAGTAACCTCCAATACATAATTCTATAATATTAAGAATAGACTTTAGAAATAATTTAAGATTTTGTACAATCAGTGTCATTGGAAAAAGTCACACAGATTTGAACCTTTAAGGAAATGTCTTTGAGTAGATTTTAATTAAACTGCAAGCAGTTGTAAATTGTTACCTTCAGACTTTAAAAATAGGCAGGTTTCCAGTAAGGAACTTTGAAACGATCTTGGAAAATAGGTTTTTCCTCTGTGATTAGCGCAATCTATTCAAAATCATTATTGTGTATACGTGTGCACACGTGTCAGACTTTTACCCGCAGATTATCGCTTGATCCCTTTTAAAATATAAACCTTCAAGATAAGAAAATCACGTATAATTCTATTGTAGATAAATGCCCTCAAAAATTCATTTCTTTACAATAAAATAAGTATTTGAGATTGTTTTTTAATCTTTTTCTAAACTCTGGCATCTTTAATCGATTTCTTCAACTTGAATTTCAACCATTATCAAAATTTATTATTTATGGCATATTATGTCTCTGTTTGAACTGCGAATTCTTGGTGTCATCCACACTAAATTCTAAAATGTATCATGCTAAACCAAGGAAAGATCTGTCTGCGTCCTCCTAACGAGCTCACCAGACAATACGGAAGGCGAAACACGATTTTTATTCGATTAGTACAGTATTTTCAATCTTACAAAATTAAATTTTTTTCTTTAACTATTGCATTTATGTGTTAACAAATTGCTCTCCAAAATTCTCCGAGGGTCAACAAAAAATTATAAGTTAAATATGTAAATTTAATAATCCTGGGACTCAGAACGGAGACTTTAGACATTTTTGGAAAGCAATATAGGTAGCAGGACCGTTAGAATCAGAAAAATATTGGTTATATACATCATACATGCTGCTAGTATCATTACTTATAAATAAAGAAGTGTCAAATAATTTTACTCCTATTTCACAACGCCACATATTACATTATTAGGCCAGAAGAATTACACAGCATTCATCATATTCTAGAAAAGAAATATTATAAAGTAAATCACAAAATTTTCTATAGTATTTTTTTAATATTTTTTCAATTCAATCTATAAATTTCTATATAAGTATTCAAATACTATATATAATTAGAGTAAAAACTAAAATAAAAATAAAAAGTTTATGTTATTAATAAATCTTTGAATTCCTGAAAAGCACACAATATATATTATTAATTTTTCGCGATGTTCTATTAAGCAGGATAATCCAAATACATAATACGTGGCATCTCGTAAATGTTGACGTCTGTCTCTGATATTAATAAAAAGCATTGAAAACAATAAAAAGTTCAAGGTGAAACTCAATTTTAATAATATATACGAAACAAAACTTTTTTTCCTTTTTTAGGTCGCGACAAAGTTTAACGATTACTTATCATTAAAAGAACAGACGCACCTGTTGTGTATACCACGTTGTTTGGCTTATCACCTTGATGGAGATAATGATTTCATAGTTTTACAAGATGTTACCACTTTAGGATATAGCCATATAACATCAAAAAATTGTTTAACATACGACGAGTGCAAAAATTTAGTTGAAGCATTAGCGAAATTTCATGCTATTTCTTTCGCTTACAAAAACGATAATAAACACGAATTTGATAAGATAGCTTTATCATTAAATGAAACTTTTTATAGGATCGATATTTATGAGGATTCATTCAAATATATTTATGTGAGTATAATATTGCAATATTAAATTAATCTAATTATATTTGGCACATTTTAACTTGATTTTAAACAGATTTCACTATTATATACAAGTTGTGATTTTCAAACCGATTTTTCGCAATAAGAATAAGTTTAAAACATAACTCATGAAATATCGAAAAATCTAAAAATAGTAATCATTAAACTAGATAATTTTACTAAAGTCGATACCATTTTAAAAATCACCTATTTGTATTATATTGAAACAATGTTTTATCAAATTGAATTTTTCGACACTCCATGCGGGAAGTTCGATTTCCCGCACGCTCGGCAAAAAGCGTGTGCTCGAAATGGAACTTTCCACACGTCGTATCAAAAAGTTCTGTACGATACATATGTGGGAAAGAGATTCTCGCTTCGCTTTCCTCGCTTCGCTCGGGTGTAAACGTCTTTCCCGCACTAGTGTCGTAATGCACTATTTTGACACTCCATGCGATAAGTACCACTTTTTCGCACGCTTGGTCCACACAAGCGTGCACATAAGCGGTACCTTCCGTATAGAGTATCAAAAGTAATGTTGATACACGTAATAAATCAGTAAGAATCATTTTTATCGCACTAGTATCGAAATGAACTATTATGTAATAGCCAAAATACTTTGAATTTCAGGACCAGTTATTTGGAATAGCCAAAGATGCCTTAGCTAAAGAATATCCGGGTAGTAAAGGGGAAAAAGTATTCAATTCTTACGAACCTATCGAATTGTATAAAAAAACTGTAGAAGTATGTTTAAGAAAAGATCCTAAAACTTCAGTAATTTGTCAAGGAGATTCGTGGGAACCAAACTTTATGATGCGAAAATTAGAAAATAACAAAACTGATATTTTGATATTAGATTTCCAGATAGCTAGATATGCAAGTCCTGTACTGGATGTTATTTATTTGATTTACGAATGTACGGATAAATCTCTTCGAGATAAATATTACAGTGAATTATTAAAAAATTATTATTCCGAACTTTCAAAAACGATGACAATACTCGGAACTGATCCAGAGGAACAATATCCATGGGAAACGTTTGAAAAAGAGGTATGCCATTATTCCTTCTTATATTACTATAATTATTCTACATTATTTAATTATTTTATGTAAAATCAATATAGATATACTAATTATATGTGTGTGCGTGTATATGTGTGTGTATGTGTGTCAAATTTTCAAAAATAAATACAATTTAAAAAAGCAATTACTTCAACTGCTTATCCTCTTTTTTGTGTTATAATGGCTATAACAAGGATTCACGAACAAAAAATTACTGAATTTTTATATAAGGTAACTCGAGGCAATTCGCTCATACACCTAATTCGGGCACACATATTTCCTATGCTCCACTTCGTAGGGAAGCTTAATTAGACATATAAATTGTTAAATAATGTAAAAATATGGCTTATAAATTATTTAAAAATTTTCCGAATTATTTTCACTTGTTTAAAAAGAATTTATTCGAAAAGTGTTCGTATTAACTATACACGCTAAGTGCAAAATTAGCCAGCTTTTTGTTATTTAGCTATTAGCAAGGCTAATTTTATTTTTGAAGTGTCCGAAATTTTGTCTCGTAGAAGATAGATTATATTTTAATTTACGTTTATACATTTTTGTCGATTTTGCCTTGAAAAAAACATAAAAAAAAACTTTGTTTTATTAAATTGGACAAATTAACTACACATGACGAAGCATAGTCAAAACGCTCTTTTTACATTTTGACTATAATATACTTTTTATATTTTTATTATATAATTCGTATGAAATCAATATCACATCTAGGGCATCCTCATTCTTTTCTCCGTATAAAATACCATATTTTGAGATCTCAACAGCTTTTTCCAAACGTGCTTACAGAAACTTACAAAATTTTTTATCAATTAGTATATGAAAAAGACCCTTTTCCTGCCTAAAAAGGAGAATTGAAAGTCGAACATTTCAAGCGTCTAGTGAACAGCGGGAGGAAGAGAACTTAGGCTCCGATCTAATCTTTTCGCTTATGCTTACAGACAACATAAAAACCGAAATACAAAATATAAATAAAAAAAATAACATCAAAAAATAATTATTGTCACAAAGTAATTCAAATATTTAATAAAATATTTAATAAATTGTTATTAGCATAGCACAATTCACCGTCTTATTGCTTCCTCATAGAGGAAGCTTTGTAACGGTGAAAAAATAGGTGCTTGAAATTTCGAACGTTCATAGTAAACGAAAGATTTTTGCCATTTTCAGATTTAGCCGAAGTTGGCTATTTAATATATTTAAAAAATGATAATAACTGTATCTCTTCACATTTCACTCTTGCAGTCACCACTAAAACCACTCCGACGAATTCTAACCAAAATTATAAACTATAAGTTAAGGTGATGCGATACCCACGCTATTACTCAAAATTGGGTTCCCGTCTTTCTCCTTCAATTTTAAACTTTTTGAAAAAAACTCTTTGACACGTTTTAAGTTTAATAAAGAATTTTTTTCTTAAAATTAAAAATTGAATGAGAAAAACGGGAATTCAATTTTGAGTAATAGCGTGGGTATCGCATCACCGTAATATTTCGTTCATTATGAACGTTCAGAATTTCAAATACGTAACAAAATTTTGGAGACAAAAAATGTTCAAATAGATGTTTTATAGCGATATATGTCTATATTTGTTGATTTTGAGAAAATTTTTGTTCGTGTCTGAATGTGTGTGTGTGCGCGTGCGTGCGTATGTGCGTCTGCGTGTGCGTGTGCGCGTATGTGTGTGTGTAAACTCTATATCTCGAGAACCATTCGGCCGATTTTCGTCGAAAAAGAGGAAAAATTCTCTTCGTCTCACGAAAAAACTCGGCATCTTGACTGATATAAGGTAAAAGGCCATATTACGAGACAGTGTTTCATGGGTCAACAGAGGTTTTCGATTTTTAAAATTGATTAAAACTGAAATCAGGTGAATTTTTTTTACATATATCTGGTTTTAAGCTTCTAGAATGATAACAAAATTTTTGTTTTAGAAAAAGAGTTAAAAAAATTATGTAATTAATTAAAAATAGGAGCTACTTTGACGTCCATATTATGAGACACGGTCAAAACGATTTGTCCGTGTGTCTCATAAAATTTGTCCCTATTATGAGACACTCTTTTAAACCCTATTTATTGAAAAAAAAACTCTTTTATTTCAAAATTTCTATGCTAATTATACAGAAATCTTTATTCCTCAGCATTACTTTGGTCAATCACAGATAGAAAACTAATATAAACCTTGATTAGAACTTTCATCAAAAATCATAAAACAGAACCTCAAAAGTCTAACCTGACTGATTTTGATTCCTCCGAATAAGAGATTCCAAATCCAGTTGTTCAATAACTGATTTATGGGCTAGAAGACTTCATTATAGGAAATAATTGAACTCGGTGGACCACACAATTTCATATTTGACATGATTTTATTTATTTTAGTTTATTTATAATTTTATTTTTTTCATTTTATTTTAATTATTATAGAAAATTTAATCCATGCAAACCATAACTATTATAAATTAAAACATCATATTAAATATGAAATAATGTGGTCCACCGAGCCCAATTATTTCCTACAATGAAATCTACCAGCCCATAAATCAGTTATCAAACAACTGGGTTTGGAATCTCTTATACGCAGGAATCAAAATCACTCATGTTAGACTTTTGAGGTTATGTTTTATAATTTTTAATTAAGATTTATTTCCGTTTTCTAGGTTTCATAAATTAAAATAAAGCTGAGGAATGAAGATTGCTTCATTATTAGAGTAAAAAGTGTAATAAAAGAGTTTTTTTTTTCAATAAATTGTGTGTAAAAGAGTATCTCACTAATGGGGACAAGGTGAACCGTATTATAAGACACGTCAAATATTGTACCATAAATATGGACTTCCGAAAACCAAATGTACATATTATGAGACAGCTAAATAATTTAATAAATTTTATTAAGTTTGTGATAACTTATCATTTATTTATAATCCAAAGCTCTTAATCTTTTAAATAAGCTAGGTAACATATTTTGGAATCATTTAAATTCCTTGCAATATATAAATTGCTAAATAGTCAGTGCTTTTGCTTCTTTTATTCAAATAACCGAGTGCTATCTACATAACGTTAATGCGCAAATTCTATATTATTTTTTCTTAAATATTATACGCTTCAAAACAACCTACAAATTCCCATACTTATAGCATTCAAAACTTATGCTTATGAATATAATTTTTGTTTGATAATATGAGCAATAATTATTTCCAAAATTTAGTTTTCTTTCTGGTGTCTCATAAACGTGGACATTGTCTCATAATACTGCCTTTTACCTTAAGTTTTTGTAGATTATTTTTATAACCAAAAAACAATTTAGAATTTTTATTTTTTTTATTTTTTGATATTTTATATCCATCATTACTTAATACAATAAACTTTTCTTGAAAGATATTTAAATTGCCTAGATTTTCTTTTTAAAATGTTTAAATTATCTTCACTCTGTCATTTGTTATTATGGAAAATGTGCTCAAAATTATTTTTAATTAATTTCTCAAAAAATATTTTATTTATTGACTTAAAATTTTAACCATTTATTACACTCATTGAAGACCAGATTTGGTTAAAATTTCAATTGATTATTTTCATTTGTTTTTTAGAAAAGAATTGTTTTATAAAAAAAATAGCGTTTTCGTTGTCGCACAATAACAAGAGTAAAAATCATCCCGTATGGAAATAATAAATGTATGAAACCGTAGGAAAACGTATAAAAACGTATAAAAATGAACCTTTCTATTGGTTTTTGGACATATTTTATACGGTTTTATACATTTTTATACATTTTTATACAGTTTAATACATTTTCAGACATTTTCTTACACTTCAGAAATTCTTCCATGTCAAGTTTGTAAAAGGTTAATGTAATAAAACATAGGAAACCGTATAAAAATGTATATTTCTGTATATTTCCGTAGATTTTTTCAAATTTATTACATTTTTATGCGGTTTTATACATTTTTATACAGTTAAATAAAAAAAAAAAAATAGAAAAATAAATAAATAAATTATATTTTTATGTTTATAAAAATATAATTACGTTTTTCCGTTTTTTACGATTTATAAATTCTATAAAACGTAAGAAACCATATGAAATTGTATTAAATCGTTGCAAATTGTAGAAAACTGTATTAAAATCTTAAAAACCGTATGAAACCGTATTAAAACGTATCAAAACGTATTAAAACGTATAAATTTGTCCAAAAACCAATGTTTAGATCCGGTTTTATACGTTTTTATACAGTTTTGTACGGTTTTATACGGTTTCATACATTTCTTTTTTTCCATACGGGATCCAATCGTCCTGAAATTTAGCAGAAATATAGCTTTTTTATATCTTCAAACTGAGTTCGTTGCAGAAAAAATTGAACTATTACAACCAAAGATTAGTTTAATCTTAAATTCATTTTGAGGAAGCAAAGTGCCAATTAATTGACAGCGGTTTTTTATTTGTAAAAGATGACGACTCGATATGCCCGATCCCCCATCCGCCTTTCATGCAAAAAAGGTCCTATTCCTGCACTCATTAAAAAAAGTACTATGTGCAACAAGGGAGCAATTGACTTTTTTTAAGCTCGGATGATAATATTGAGCACTCGTGTATTACTCGTACTCAATCATCATCCTCGTTAGAAAAAGTCAATTTTCTTCCTTTGTTTCACAATGTACTATTCCGCTTGAGGTGACCGAAGTGACCTCGAGTTACTTTATTAGTAATAAATGTCTGTAAATTCATGAATATTTCTAATTCCTGTGTTGTTCATGGCGTACTAAAAATGTTAAATTAATATTTTACTTTTTAATTTTATTGAACCATATAATTATGATTAAATAGACGTATAATTTTATTTAATATTAAATAGCTGTTAACTCATATGGTTTTACAGGTAAAAGAACAATCAATATATGGTCTAATGTTTGCTTTGGTAAATATACCATTAACCCTGTTACCAAAAACTGACATATTTGATTTGGATTCAATAACTGAACCAGAAACTGATCTGGCAGATTTAAATTTACTTTCCAATTTGGAAAAAGCTGAAGACAGACAGCGATTAGCAGATGTCATCTTACATGCAGTTGAAAACCAATTTATATAATTTATTAATGAAAACTGTAAATTATTTTGCAAACATCTGTGGATTTGAAGATGATTTTAAATTTAATAGATTATTATTTGCACGTAACGAAAATGTTATTATCTTAAATATACAAAATGAACTCGTACTTTTACTGGACTGTATTATTTAACATACAAAAGAGAAAAATATGTGTTCCTTTAAATCCGCATTTTTATACATCCCATCTGTTTCGAATCATGAAAAACTCGAAAAGAAATCCTTTAATCGCAGATGTTGATTTCAAACAGAGAATGAGGTATGTTCAAAAATAAATAATAAAAAAATTGTAAATTAATAAATAATTAATTAATAAATAATTACTAAATTATACTCAAGTATACTACAATTTAGTAATATTGATCTAGTGAAATGAGTACAGGATTTTAATGTATATGTCACATTCAGTGAGATTAATACTTCTGTTTCCACTATAGCCTTATAGTACACAAAATAGCATTGAATTGATAAGGTGTTTATATTTTTAATGTGTAGTACTTTGAAATATAGTATAATACACTCTGTTAGGCTATGATACTGATTCATAGAAATACTGTTTTTTAAACGAATTATTTTTTATTTGATAAAAATTATTTCTCTAAATGTTTAACAGGTTCATCACTGACAATGTATAAGCCTGTTCTAATAATGTATACATTAATATAAATATTTTTAGGCTCTAAAACTGTTATTTATTAAAATATGGGTATGAGTCATTTTTAGATCATGCCCATATTTTGCTAAATAACTAAAATAACTCAATTCATATTTATATTAATGAATACATATATAATTATGAAAAAGTTAATTGAATAGATCCTGAATGTAGAAAAAGCTTATACATTTATAGTAGAAAAAATCCATAAATGACTCATACTAAGAATTAAGCTACGAATTATTGGTTAAAAAATTCTGAATTTTGAAAAAACCTCTTTGACATGTCATAGTTCCTTATTGAATCTGCAACATGTCAAAGCGATATATTATCAACATTTAAAATTGAATGAGAAAAATGGGTGCCTGCAATTGTCGGTAACGGGCGCGTCTTGTTAATTTTTTATATTTTCTAAAATTAGCTAAACAATTAATTAGAATTATTGGATGAGCATCCTGCTGAATATAATTGTTGTTACAATCATTCAGAATTAGAAAATAGTGATAATACTTAAATCATTTTACTAAATTTCGAACAGTTCAACGCATTAGTCGAAAAAGTCGCATGAGTCGCGGTATACAACTCATGCCGGCCTGGCGGGAAATAATCCACGAGTCATTTTTGGATCATGCCGTAGCGAACCTGTTAATATAAAATTAAAATTAAAATATGTGAATAAAATCTTATTATTTGATAATATTAGTTAAGAACTATCTTTGATACGTAATAATAAAGTATTACATGTAATTTTGTTACTATTTCATCCTATATATATATATTTAAATATTTGATTAATTATCAGAAAATTAAAATTTATTACTTTATTATATTATAATTAAATAAAATATACATTATTTATAGCATTTTTGATAACAGCATTTTAGTAAGTTGATTTATTTTATGACCTTTGAATAGCCATTGCACATTAATTAGCAGATGCTGTAGAAACTTTTTATATTATTAATATATCATATATATTTATACATCTATGTATCACATGTAGTTTGAGGTGATGTTAAAACCTTTCTATTAATGACAACTATAAGGATATATTTTATGAATTAATTTTCAATTTTAACAAAATATCTCTATTCCACTGTCATTTTCTTCGAAACATCAATCTAACAGAAAGATATTATCTTAAAATTTTATCTTAAACAACAAAAATATGTCGCTATAGTTGTCAGTTTTAAGAGGGTTTTTCCATCTCCTAAAAAAGAGGAAAACTGCACAGTCAATGTATGAACGAACATCACATTAAATGCAATTTGAGCAAGAAGCATTTTCAAAAAATGATCTTAAAATGTACAACTTTTATCACATCATTGATCGACCAAATTTATAGTTCCTTAATTGAAAAACACTAACAGTATACATTAACTTTTTTCCATTTTTGTAAATTCAGTCTCTCAATTCCTTATTTGTTTAGAATGTCATTTTTATACTTCACTGCTTTAACTGTACGTGAGCATCTATCCTTATAATGTATAAATTACAGGCCTTTTAAATGTACAAAAATAAACTTATTTTTTAAGAATTTTGTGACTGTAACCTGTGCGAGGAGATATTACTTGCATCAAAAACTGTTGTATCATCTTCATCATCCTCATCTAATGGTAATGGTCTCATTTCAACATCCTGCCTATGTGCAAGAACACCATATTTTCTAACCATTTGAGCTCTTGTTTTATTGAATCTGAATAAATGATTACAAAGAAAAATTATTTATATATCTATTTAAAAAGTTTAATATATTTCATTTATATATATCCTTCATTTTATCAAGGAATAGATTGTATTATAATTTACCTAAGGCTGCGGAACACCATGTAGGCCATAAAAAGTACACTAAGGCCAATGACCACAAAAACTCCTCTCATTAATGCCCCAGAATCCATAGATGGTATATGCATTCCATTGTTTGTCTACAAAATATTAAATGTTTTAGATATATTTATAAAATTATAAAGATATATTAAGCAGATGATATTTTATAACGTTTTTATTTAAATAATTTCCACATATACACACATACACACAAGGACACACAACATGCCTACACATGTATGTATTTTCACACTGCACGAATGGAAGAGTTAAATATTAAGATACCAAGTAAAACTAATTACTTCTTAATATTAATTCAACTTTCAGTTTTCACAAAAGAATACTTTCTTTTAAATATATAAATTTTATACTTATTTTATACAACATAATGAAAAAATTAAAACAGATTTATACATTACTATGTTAAATTGAATATCAATTTCTTATTTTACTATCTACTACATTATTACTTTTTTATCTAATAAATACTTTAGCTATTAAAATATATTTATAAATCATATATAAATAAATCATTCATATCTCATATTAAAATTTTATATTTTAAATTGACTTTTGTTACAAAAAATATAATAATTACAAAATGATGTAAATTTGTTGGCAATACAAACTTTTTTACAATCAAGTTACTTCTATATTTCACGTTATAATTGTTAATATTAAAAATTAATATATAACATATGTAAAAAAAAGTTTAAAACAATACTAATTAAAAAAATTATAATTGTTGTTTTATGAAGTACATACTTGTACAGTGGATGTTGCTGGTGAAATTGTTGGGACTATTGCTGAAGCCGCTTTTGAGGTTAGGTCTGCCTCTGTTTTCTTCAAGTTATTAACAGAAGCATTGTTTACATTACTTTGTGCAGGTGCTTTTTTCGATGTATCGTTTGGTGTATCCTTTGTTAGCACCAAACCTTTCTCAATACTTTCTACATTATCATTTTTACTCTTGTCTAAAGGCACAGGTTCCTTAGCTTGATATTTTTCTCTAAAACTTCCATCGCAAGTTGCTATTTGGAAAAGAAGAAAGATTAAGAGAAAAACAAAAAATTTAATTCTTTGAATTTTTGATCGCGTCATTTTCCATAGACATCTAGTTATACTATTTTCTTTGTCACAAGCACAACGCAATTTGACGTTTCATTATTATTCGCACCATCTTGAAAAAATTATCATTCACGTCATATGAATTCATGATTCACATACAGGTATGAACTCTTCCTAGAGATTTTCACTCCAGATTCAAGACAGGCATTGGACAGTCTCCATTGGTCTTATACTTTTCAAGCGGGAAATTAGAAACGACATTCACTTATTTGATTTAAAATAGTTGCTTTTTGATTTATTTCGTAAAGATTTATGGATACCACTCTCATTGACTTAAACAACACAGATACTTATTTTACAATTCAAGATATAATTATTTACAAGGAGAATAGATTTTTCGTGTCTAAAAATGAAGCCCAGTATCAGCACGATCGTATTATAATCAATTATTTTATACATTTTTTTATAAATAATTTTTTATAAAGAATTTGAAAATTAAATCACACTTGTTAATTTATTCATATTTTATACATAATTCAAAAATGTATACTTTTTAATCTTAATAAAAATGAATGTAATTAGAATTGTGTCATAAATGGGTGTATTAGTTTTAAATTTTAGCATTAAAAATTAATTAAAGGAATCAGTAAATTAAGTGTGAGGAAGCCACGTGCCAATGAATTGGCAGCGATTTTTTGTTTGTTTTAATCAAATTCATCATAAACATAAAAAATTAGAGAATGTTACTTTATTTCCGCAAATGCGGGAATAATGTACTTTGTTCCCTTATATGCGGGAGTAATGTACTTTGTTCCCTTATATGCGGGAGTAATGTACTTTGTTCCCTTATATGCGGGAGTAAGGTAAAGAGGGAATCAGACGCCACTTTTACTTCGCTTTTCAGGCTATAAAATGCCCATTATAGTGGAGATGGGAATAAAATAAATTTTTTCTCAAAAACAAATGAAGATCATCTTGAAATTTTAATCCAATATTGTCTTCAATAAGTGGTTAAAATTTTGGGTCGATAAATCGAATATTTTTTGAGAAATTAATTAATAGTATATTATGCAACACGTGGGTAAAAACATACGCCCGAGCTGCTTACGATATTTTGCACAACGCTGTGCGTAAAATTTGATTTTACGCACTCATGTAGGGCGTAAAAACGCATTTATATCACGGTGTGACCTAAGCCCGCACTTTAGTTACGCCTATCCGTGACTAAAGTAGTCCGTTTTTGCATCGTGTTTATCACACTCGCTATGTTCGTGCGCTAACCTCACTGTGCAAAAAAGGACTACTTTTGGCACGGATAGGCGTGACAGCGGGCTTAGGACAGGCAGTGCTATAAAACTCTGTACGATACTCATGACTTAGTGGCTCTTTAACTAATCTCACGCCGTGCAAAAAGGAGCCACTTTAGTCACAACGTATCACAATATACTATTTACACACAGTGTTGCAAAAAAAATTATAATTACATTTTCGTTAATAAAAAATGACAGATTAAAGATGTATACAAAAGGATGGTTCGTTTTTCCGATTGCATCAGTAGATACCTGCGCGGTGAGAAATCGGGAGCGTTAAGGGGATGCCTTACTCGTACTATTACCGACCGAGCAATTCACACAGTTTCAAGCTGATTAAAAATAAAATACGTCGAATCACAAAAAATCAAGAGAACACTCTTCTGTGTTTTTTAACGTTCTATCATCCAGTCAAAGTTTGGAGTCGAAATATCAAGCCGTTTTTTCAAAAACTTTGAACGAAATTAAATTTAATTTCGTTCAAAGTTTTTGAAAAAACGGCTTGATATTTCGACTCCAAACTTTGACTGGATGATAGAACGTTAAAAAACACAGAAGAGTGTTCTCTTGATTTTTTGTGATTCGACGTATTTTATTTTTAATCAGCTTGAAACTGTGTGAATTGCTCGGTCGGTAATAGTACGAGTAAGGCATCCCCTTAAGGATGTCCACAAATGCGCTGTTTTGTTATGTGCTGTGCGGCGCTGTGCTGCACTGTGCTGTGCTGCGAGGTGCTTTACATCTTGTAAACTATGCCGCCGGTTGGTCCATGATTTCAGCCATTATCCAATCAGCAACCAAATCTACAAGAAACAAAGTACCCCGCAGCGCAGAACACAGCCGCACAGTACAGCACAGCGCATTTGTGGGCACTCTCTTAAACGCATCACCCCTTGTCCATGAAGTAACTGCATACGTGTTTCATGAGCTAACTGCATAATATGCATATTATGACTAAGGAGCGAGCTCCATGGTCCGCTCTCTGCGCATTTCGCTCGGGACTTGATGCCCGAATTTCATCAGCGCCTTGCTTTTTCTAGTCTAGGCGCAGGCTATGATTTCGTAGCCGATTGAGTGCCATTGCTCTATTCAAGGTTTTTATATGTATTTTTTCATCCTGATTACGAATTTTGAGGGTAGAAGTCTTGAAAGTGGTCAGATAAATTGTTATTAACAATTTAATTGTTTAAATCGTTATATCTTTAATTCTTTGATAGATATCAAAATTTTCCTTTTGCAAAATTGTTGGTTTTATTATTATTCTCTCTTCAAAATGCGAGGTTGAAAGTTGAAAAATTTTTTTTAGAACCGGAGATACAAGCGAAAGAGTGGCCGCGCGAAGGTACATCAGGACTTTTTTGCACTAAATTTGCTATAACTTTTTTTCTTAATTAAGTTTTCTTAAAAATTCAAAATCGAGCATATTTCTGAATTAAAAACCAACAATTTTGCAAAAGCAAAATTTTGATATCTATCAAACAATTAAAGATATAACGATTTAAACAATTAAATTGTTAATAACAATTTATCTGACCACTTTCAGGACTTCTACCCTCAAAATGCGTAATCAGGACGAAAAAATACGTATAAAAACCTTGAGTAGAGCAATGGCACTCAATCGGCTACGAAATCATAGCCTGCGCCTAGACTATTCAGGTAATACGAGTGGGGCAGCAATACGGCTCGCGCGCTGACGGCTGGCCTCGTGGGGGCACTACTTACTACCTCGACTAAAACGTTTGTTTTGGGAATCACGGTCGAGCGCTGCAAGCATTATAGGCTTTAGATGCGAGAAATCCATATGTTAGAGACATTACTATCTGTTAAATATTGTACATTCTATATTGCGTAATATAAGAGGAAAGGTCGCGTATGAATTGTATACGCGCACTCACACAAGTGTACGTGTGCTCCCCTCCAGTGCGCATCACGTGATCGGTGCGCGAGCAGCAGCGGCTGACTCGCGCAAAACTCTCTCGACCGTTGGACTCCAAGCGACAAGCACCTCGCGCCGCGAGCATGAGGCTCGCTACATCATACTTGTATATACTTATTCATCTTAAATAAACTATTCTTTTTTCTTTACAACCACGACTCAATTTATTCAACACTATCATGACATTAATGCAAAAATCGTTCGACACCCGGCTATGCGCACACATCATAAATAGTTGATGCATAAAATGCTCACGATTTCTCCCCGTGTGCAGAGAGACAGGTAAAATATTCTCCGGCGCCTGGACCAGCCAGATTCCTTAGAAACTGAGAATCAGCTCGCCAGAGGCAAGGAAACTCAGTCCACACTGTAAAAAAAGTTTGGTAGATTTTTACCGGATATGTACAAAATCCCGCAGCTCAGCGATGTACGGTTACACAGTACACGGAATTTTCCTCTGCTGAGCAGTGGCCTCTGTTATTACCGCTGCTGAGCAGTGCAAAAGTCCAAAGAAAAGAGGGAATTCGGTCTAGTAGAGAATGGTAAAAGTACCACGGAGTGGTAAAATTCCGTAATTATAATTGACGGAATTTTACCACTCCGTGGTACTTTTACCATTCTCTACTAGACCGAATTTCCTCTTTCCTTGGGACTTTTGCACTGCTCAGCAGCGGTAATAACAGAGGCCTTCTTACTCAGGGGATTTTTTCTGGGGATTTATATTCTGGGGATATCTGCAGCCTGACTACTATCTCAAGACACACGCAGGAGCACTAGTCATTCTCGGCCTGGACTCCAGACTAGACACTTCAAATCAAAGTTTTGACCTGAATCGTCATTTCTGTTCTACTTATAACCGTGAAAAATCAAAAATATTAAACATGGTAGTTGAAAAACATATTCCCAGAACGAGCGCTTCTGCGGCAAAAAGTGGGTTGGCCATCGACGACCTGGACGATTACAGTTTGGCTATAATATTCAACAAGCTGCCCTGCCTCGACAGGATACGCATTGAATGCATCTGCAAATGTTCCAAGAACGTTTTTGTAAGTACGTAAGAACGTGCCGGCCGAAGGTTCTTACGACGTTCCTGCGACGTTAGTGGAACGTAAAAATGTCCGCAATTTGGTTGATACATAACGTTCCTGTAACGTTCCTGAAACGAAATAATGGTACGATGAGCAAAATAATATCGCCCGTTGAGTAAACGAACGTTGATTAAATAACGTTGTTTTTAGAATGGTCCAAGAACGTTTTTGTGACGAACACAATAGGTTTTTTGGTACTTTCTTGGATACTCTGCCTACGTCGGAGCAACGTGCTCACAACGTACGTGCAACAATGGGTTCAATAAAAACGTTCTAGGAACGTCAATGCGACGTCAAAGAAATATTTTAAAATATTTGTGGTACATTTTTCCACGTGAAGGAAACGTTGTAACGACGTACGCCATAGAGTTACCGATGGTGACATCGGTAACGTTGTAGGAACGTCAAAAGAACGTCATTAGTAACCATCCAACCCATGACCCGACGAGGTAATATTAGTGGATGTTTAGCATGTGACCTGACATGATACCAGGCATCTATCTTTTTATGTCTCATTATTAAAATTATTTCACGCAGATATTGCGTAAAATTTTATGCCCCCTATGTAAAGGGGGATACGAAAAACAAGGCAAGCCTTGTAATTCGGACTCTTCGTAAAGAGTGACTTGAACGGTTGAATTACACGTCTTATATACTCTCGGCCTTCCAATGTATCTACAGGAATCACAAGCGGTGCGCCGCGTAGCGGCAAATAGCGTAAGCTTGGTTATTGAGAGCCGCTCATCACAAGTTTCTGTTTGCGACCGCTACGCGGCGCATCGATTGTAACTCCTGCGGATACATTGGAAGGCCGAGAGTATATAATACGTGTTATTCAACCGTTCAAATGACTCTTTACGAAGGGTCCGAATTACAAGGCTTGCCTTGTTTTTGGTATCCCCCTTTACATAGGGGGTTTAAAATTTTACGCAATATCTGCGTGAAATAATTTTAATAATAAAACATAAAAAGATGTGCCTGATATCGTGTCAGGTCACGTGACAACCCTCCACTAATATTATCTCGTCGGGTCATGTGTTGGATGATTACTAATGACGTCCTTTTGACGTTCCTACAACGTTACCGATGTCACCATCGGTAACTGTACGGCGTACGTCGTTGCAGAATTTTCTACACGTGGAAAATGTACCACAAATATTTAATAGTAGATTTTCTTACAAGAGGGGAAAATGGAACTTTCGCAGGCACGTGATATGACGAGCGAGGCGAAGCCGAGGCCGTCATATCACGTGCATGCAGGAGTTCCATTTAACCCCCGTGTAAGAAGTAGTATTTTTCTCTATTCCCGGGCAAAAGTACGTTAATTAATCAGTCTAGAAAAGTCGAAAATCATCGTCTTTTCTGGTGACATCAACTCTGTGCAGCCATGTTTTTACTTTCGCCCTATGCTTTGATAACGTTAGCGACTTCACGTCGTTCTTGTAGTTTGTAGGTTATATTTTTCAATCTTATTTTACCTGTCGCAATTGGTTTTTCCCGCTACGCTCGTGCTGCAAATGTTGGGCGGGCATCGATAATACATGAACAAGCAGATTATTACATACTCATGTGAATCAAGAGAAAGAGGGATAGAGAGATAGATAGATAAATAGATAAATCTTTATTCTGCCTTTTCGGAAAAAATTAGAAAATACATTAAAAGGTATAAAATTATAAATTTCAGTCAATTACAATAGAATACAATAACAATTATTTAGTTCATTATGTCGTAAAATACATAAGAGATATAAAAGATTTATCAAAAACATAACAATGCAAAAGAAAACTAAAAAGAGAATCTTTGAAATAATAAATAAGAGAACATGTGGTAAATAAAATACTTATAAAAATACTTATACGAATATCATAATGTTCCGCCAATAGGCTAAAATAGAGAGAGATAAAGGGAGATAGGGAGAGAGAGAGGATATTTCCAAATAAATAAACACGAATTCATAGTAGCCCATCCTTCTTGAGAGCACCACGCTCCCGATGCGAGACAGTTCTGCGCCGAAGTCGCACACTTTCGCGACTTCCGCGCGGCAAAGTCACAATCCGCTGTATCGTATATGGGGTTAGACTATTCAAAACATTACTCACAGAGCTTTCGGTCGCGCGTGAAACAAGTTACGTACGCAGTGGGCAAAAGTGCTTCTTCTTCTAGTGTAAAAAAACGGCGAAAACGAGTACTTTCGCCCGAGGAATAGATAAAAAATATTTCTTTACCGTCGCATTGACGTTCCTAGAACGTTTTTATTGAACCTATTATTACACGTACGTTGCGAGCACGTTGCTCCGACGTAGGCAGAGCATCCAAGAAAGTACCGAAAAACCTATTGTGTTCGTCACAAAAACATTCTTGGAACGTTCTAAAAACAACGTTATCTTATCAACGTTCTAATATCGTTTACTCAACGTTTTTAATTTGCTATTTAGGTATTAACATTTAATCCTTTTTTATCCAAATTTTAAACTTATAGAACTAATCGCTTTTAATCCATAAAACAGGCATTAACGGGGTCGCATAGTCCTACCATTACCAACCGAGCAATTGACACAGTTTAAAGCTTATTAAAAATAAAATACGTAGAATCATAAAAAATCAAGACCACACTGTTCTGTGGTTTTGAAAGTTCTATCATCCAGTAAAAGTTTGAAATCGAAATATCAAGTGGTTTTTGCAAAAACTTTGAACAAAACAAAATTCAGTTTCATTCAATGTTTTTGCAAAAACAACTTGATATTTCGACTTCAAACTTTTACTGGATGATAGAATGTTCAAAACCACAGAGCAGTGTGCTCTTAATTTTTTGTGGTTCTACGTATTTTGTTTTTAATAAGTTTGAAACTGTGTCAATTGCTCAGTCGGTAATGGCACGACTACGGCACCCCCTTAAAATTAAAATTAATTTTATCTACTTTAATGACAAACAATGCAATCCCCTTTAATTCGCTATTGAAGGTGTACTACGTTTGGTTAGCTGTAATTTCGATGTAATGCGTGAGGTTAGTAACTTGACTAGAGTAGTCATGACGCGACACCCGTTCGCGTCGTGGCGCGCGTGCTCGTAACACCAAGTTAGTAGTATCCGCACAGCTATGGCGATGAACGCGCGCTCCGCTCACCTCGGCGAGTCTAATGATTGTAAAATAGAAGAATAAATTAGTTTCATAGAACTTGACCGAGTTAAAGTGTTCTTCGTCTCCCCCAAATCCACTGAACCACATCCTACTGCAAACATTTTGGTGCATCGGCCGGGAAAGGAGGAAATCTGCAGGAAAGGAGCATCGAAGAGCAGTAAGCAGACATGAGGCGAGAAGACGGCCGAACTGTGTCGTTTCGGCATTTTTGAGAGCGAAAACGCCTCAAATAAGCATGCACGGAACGCGATGTCGAGCAGCGCCTGTGTCGGCGGCATCGACTGCAGCAGAGAGAATGGATTGCGAAGCGGAATTGCATCGGAAAGAGCGGTGCGAAGCATAGCGGAGCGCAGAGCGGCGCGATAGCGAAAGGACGACCACGAGACGGGACTGCACAGGAGGAGAGGCGGCCATCTTGCGTCGCGCGATCGGACGCCACCAGGGGCCTTTCTACGTATGTGTGTTCTGTGTGTTCTGTGTGTTCCCGACAAAGACAGATAGATCTGTTCCGTTTATATAAGTGAGAGACAGACATAGAGAGAAGTTGTCTAGAACAGACAGAACACATATGTAGAAAGGGCCCAGCGAGGCGCCGAGACCGGAACCGCTGGCGCTGCCATCGAGCTGTGAGTCGACAACGTGACGCGGCAACAGCGGCCGCGGGCAGGCTCTCCGAGCAAGCTAGCGGATCAGCGGAAAGGTGTATTAGCTCCATGCTATTTTTTATTGAAATTTTGTCGTACAAGCAACAGTACGATACGCAATTTTGTACTAAGCAACATTATTAGTTGCTTAGCATTCGAGCAGGGCCGTTGCGAGGCACGCAGCCTCTTTATCATTAGATACCCTTTTACACTTAATTGAAGCATCAGCGACGCAAACACGCATACTTGCTTCATTGAGTTACACACATTTTGCTTTGTTTGAAGCAGCCAGGCAAGGCTGAACGCGAGGTTGACTCTCAACGCGATATTTATATAATTTGCATTTCCAGGCTTGAGCGCTAAACTGCAGCCGACGCGAGACGGCTTGAGGGAACGATGGCGACCATAGAAAAGCAGATCAGGCGCGCGCAGAGCATCCAAAATCATTTTGCCAACTTCAGGAAGGGCGGAGCAGCTAAGATGACCAAGGGTGCCTGCTTGGCTCGCGTCGACGGGTTGAAGCAGCTGTGGCAAGCGCTCGAGACCGATCACGAGGAGCTTGAAGATGATGGAGAGGTAGACACAAAGGATCCCTATTTCACTGAGGAAGTGTTCGGAAAAACGGAGGAAGCTTTCTTCGTCAACATGGGTCTTTATTAAGACCACCTGCTCCAGTTGGAGCAGGACTGGAATGCCGCAGCTGGCAACGCAGCTCAGCCTCACCAAGGGGATCACAGCGACAACACGAATGCTAAATTCGGCAAGATGCCGGAAATGAAGCTGCCTACCGTTACCGGCAAGCCAGATGAATGGGTTAAATTTAGAGACTATTTCACGGAAATGGTTCTCAAGCGCATCGGTTTGCAACCCATATGCAAAATGCATTATCTCCAGCAAGCCCTGCAGGGTGAAGCAGCTGAACTTCTAGAAGAAATTCCACCTACCGGAGAGAATTTCAACAAAGCATGGCAAGCGCTTAGAGAGCATTACGACAACACTAGGTGGCTCACTACGAAGCTAATCTCTAAGCTGCTGACGATTGGCACCATGAACGGTGCAACGGCTAACGAGGTGCGTCGTGTGCGCACGTCAACGCATAATTTGCAGCAAACTTTGAAAGCTCTAGAAAGTCCCATCGAACAATGGGATGACATCACTGTCTTCTTGACGGTAGCAGATTGACCCCTAACATGCAGCAAAAATGGGAAGAACTAGTCGCAGGGTCAGACGAACCACAAGGAAATCCCAAGTTTGGAACATTAGAGAAATTTATGGAGCAAGAGAGGCTAGCATTGGCGCAATTGGAGAGTGCGAAGAGTTTTATTAGTACTTCGGCAGCCTCGCAGACACAGGAAGAAAAGCCCAAGAAAACGCAACAGAGCACGTCCAAGAAGAGCTCTACGACTTTATTGGCTGAACAAAAGGCTAGTGAAGCGCCTAATAGGTCTACGGACATATGCTCCATGTGCCAGGGAGCGCATTTTATCACGGGTTGTGAGGAGTTTCGTTCAAGGGCATCTTTTGAACGCAAAGCTATCGCCGAATCAAAGCGTTTGTGCTTCAATCGCCTTTTACACCGGCATAAGAGTTAAGCCTGTCGCAGTAACAATCGATGCCGGACATGCAGCAGCAAGCATCACACCCTCATCCATTTTACGTCGTCGCCGATCGCAAAAAACCAGCTGGCCTCTACGAACGTCTCCGTAGAGGAGGAACGTGAACGAGGAGAATCAAACAGCGTGCATACTGCCGCCTCTCAAAGCGGCGCCCCGCCATGCTTGCAAGCATCAGCGGCTGCTAGGATCAACGGCACGCATGCCGCGGCCGTTCTGCTTTCTACGGTGTGGATTCGGGTACAGGGCGTCCAGGAGCGTTGCGTAGTTGCGAGAGCGCTGATCGACTCGGGTTCATAATCGTCGTTCATAACGGAGGATCTCCGTCGTACACTGCGACTTGAGAAGCAACAAGTACACATACCTGTTACAGGAATAGGTGGCCAGTGGAGTGCCACTTGCCGCAGCATGGTACATTTTATCATGAAGCCGCGCTTCGAGTCCTTCTTTCAACTGGGAGTCACTGCTTTCGTGATACCGAAAATCACAAACTATCGTCCCCGAGGACACCAAAAAATCAAGTGGAAGCATTTGGAAGGCCTCACGCTGGCTGATTCTGAGTACGCCCAACCTGCTCCGATTGAGGTATTGCTAGGCGCGACGGAGTACGCCGCTATAATTGAGGAAGGTGTCTGCAGATCTGCGACACCTGGCGCTCCGGTTGCGATTAAAACCGCGCTCGGATAGGCCCTTTCGGGATCGTCATCAGCGCATCAGCTACACGCGATGCCTTCGTTGACTGTAGCATTGGAAGAAGCTGATCTTAACCAAATGTTACGTCGGTTTTGGGAAGTGGAGGAGCCACCTGACAGTCATAAACACCAGTCTGAAGAAGAAATGCATTGCGAAGATTTCTATCGTCGCACTTACGCGCGCAACCAAGATGGACGTTTTGTGGTGAAACTACCTACCAAAACGCATATTTCTGCAAATTGGGGAAATTCATACGACATAGCGGTGAAAAGAATGCACGCGTTGGAAAGACGATTTCACTCAAACCCGCAAGTTCGAGATCAGTTCGTTGAGACGATGAGAGAATTCAAAGCGATGGGCGTCATGCAAGAGGCACGTCCCGATGACATCAGCAAATGTTATTTTTTGCTGCATCACGCTGTACTGAAAGAGAGCAGCACTACTACAAGGGTGCGTCCGGTTTTCAACGCGTCCTGCAAAACGTTATTCATTTGATCACTAATTGAAGGCTCCATCGTTACGTGTTCACAGCCGACTGTGCTAAAATGTATTTGCAAATAGGAATCGCAGAGGAAGATCAGCATTTGCAGGCCATTGTGTGGAGAGAGAGCGAGGAAGAAGAACTTTGCGTGCTGTTTCTTTGTACCGTCATATTCGGAGTAGCATCTGCCGCTTTCTTAGCCAATCGAACTCTACTTCAGCTAGCAGAGGAGGAAGAGAAAGACTTTCCGTTAGAAGCGGAGGTGATCAGGAAAGCTACCTACATGGATGACATTCTCTCGGGCGGGCAGTCTATTCGCGAAGCTCTTCTCATGAAGCAGCAAGTTATGGCCTTAGCAAGTAGAGGAGGTTTTCCGCTGCGCAAGTGAATGACCAATGATGGCGCTTTGTTGAAAGATTTGGATCCAGACTTAGTAGCGTCAGAGGCTAATTTGAAGGTTGGACCGGAGTTTTCGGTGATGGGTCTAGTTTGGGACCCCAAGCAAGATTGTTTCGCGTAAAACATAGTTTTGGAGCCAAGGGATCTCGTCGTTACTCGCAGAAATGTTCTGTTGAAGACCTCGAAACTGTACGATCCGCTGGGTTGGATTTCGCCCGTCGTCGTATTGCTAAAAATCTTCAACCAAACTTTATGGCTGACGACCAAAGAGTGGGACCAAGAAATTCAATCTGAGCAGGCCAACTACTGGGTAAATTGTTACCAATCGCTGGACGCTGTCTCACAGTTTCGAATACTGCGCTGTATAGACACAGGAGAGATGTCCGAGGGAGTAGAGATTCATGGATTCGCCGACGCGTCCAAGGCAGCTTATGCGGGTGTGGTTTATCTTCGCGTTGTTGGAAAAGGGAATTTGCACTTATTAGGCTCAAAAACTAGAGTGGCGCCTATCAAAACCCTTTCTATCCCCAAGTTGGAGCTCAATGCAGCTCGGCTCGTCACCAGGCTGACCAAGCATATTTTTGATGGATTGAAGCTGAAAAATGTCAGAGTGCATTTATGAACCGACAATAGTACTATATTAGTAAACGGATTGATCAGGGTGGGCGGGCGTTTGGAAAACTCCCTTCTCTCGTTCGAGCAGAAGCACCCAGTAATATTGCCGGCACGCAGCCACTATACTCAGATGGTCATCATGTACCATCATTTATTAACCATGCACGGATCGGTGAGCCTCACACTATTCTCCACGCGACAAGAATTTTGGATTCTCAAAGGCCGCATCAAAGTCAGGGCATGGATAAACGGCTGTTTGTGCTGCAAGCGATTTCAAGCTGAGCTCTGCACCCAACGCATGGGAGATTTGCCGGCAGAAAGAGTGCGTCCGTCCAAAGCATTTGAGCATGTGGGAGTCGACCTGGCAGGCCCTTACATGCTTACATCGTCCCGTCATAGAGGTATCACCTCTTACAAGGGCTACTTTGTGGTTTTCGTGTGCTTAGCTACTAAAGCTGTGCACCTTGAAGCTGTCTCCAGCTATGACACCAAGTCCTTCCTCGCAGTCTTAGATAGATTTGTCAGTCGGCGAGGCCTCTGCACAACGCTGCATAGTGATCAAGGCACCAACTTCATCGGTGCTGAAACGCAGTTAAAAGGAATGTTTACGCCCGATGCCGAGTTCATGTTCACGGTGCGAGATGACTTATCGCGGCGAGGAATTGTTTGGAGCTTCATTCCACCTGGAACACCGCATTTCGGCGGACTTTGGGAGTTGGTGGTGAGAGCCACGAAGCACCACTTGAGAAGAGTAGTAGGAGATCGGGTTTTTTCATTCGAAGAGTTCACTACGCTGCTTGCGAAAATCGAAGCGATTCTGAACTCGCGTCCACTAACTCGGCTAAGGGATGGTCCGGCGGACATGAATGTGCTGACTCCAGCACATTGCTTATACAACAAGCAACCTACTTGCTACCCGGAGCCAGGGTGGACTAGAAAGTGACGCCCCTGGAGCGATGGAGATTAATATCTCTTCTTGTGCAGCGATTTTGGGACCAATGGTCTGCAGACTATCTTAACCAACTGCAGGCGAGGCAGAAATGGAAGGAACTACAACCGTCCGTGAAAGTCGGGGATGTCGTCCTCATACGGAACGAGCTTACACCTCCAACTAGATGGCCACTCGCTCAGGTGAGTCAAACCTTTCCTGGTCGCGATGGTTTGGTTCGTGTAGTGGAATTACGGACGGCTAGCACAACTCTGCGGCGTCCCATATAAAAATCGTCAGCCTGCTTAGTGGTGATGACAAGAGTGATTAGTTGAGTGATTAAGAAAAGATAGCTATTTACTTTTATTTTGTTTTCTTTTAGAGTGAATATATCAATTCACGATTTTCATTCATTTTGTATAAGCGAATTTTCTTTTGTTCTTTTCAGCTTTAAATTACTATGTACGCGACGATTATTTGTCATATTGCGAATAAAATTACATTCGTTCGTTTATAACTGAACGAGGTGAGCGGGAATGTACTACGTTCGGTTAGCTATAATTTCGATGTAATACGTTAGGTTAGTAACTTGACTAGAGTCGTCATGACGCGATACCCGTTCGCGTCGTGGCGCGGGTGCTCGTAACACCAAGTTAGTAGTATCCGCACAGCTATGGCGATGAACGCGCGCTTCGCTCACCTCGGCGAGTCTAATGATTGTAAAATAGAAGAATAAATTAGTTTCATAGAACTTGACCGAGTTAAAGTGTTCTTCGTCTCCCCCAAATCCACTGAACCACATCCTATTGCAAACAGAAGGATTCACATTTAATTCTTTCTTATCCAAAATTATAGCTTTTATTATTAATCGCTTTTAATATATAAAGCAGGTATTTAAATCAAAACTTTTTTTATCTATTTCAATGAAAAACAATTTAATACCCTTTAATTCGCTATTTAGGTATTAACATTTAATCCTTTTTTATCTAAATTTTAAACTTTTAGAACTAATCGCTTTTAATCCACAAAGCAGGCATTAAAATTAAAACTATTTTTATCTACTTTAATGACAAACAATGTAATCCCCTTTAACCTTTAGAGGACGGGATGGCCCCTATACGGGCCATGCCCATGATCGACCCTTTACATGTGTTAGTTTTGAGATGTGAGACATCACAAAAACTCGATTTCTATAGAAAAGTGAGAGAAAACAGTAAACCCAAATCCCCGTCCTCTAAAGGTTAATTCGCTATTGAAGGATTCATATTTAATTCTTTTTTATCTAAAATTATAGCTTTTATTATTAATTAATCGCTTTTAATGCATAAAGCAGATATTTACATCAAAACTTTTTGCTTCCTCCTAGAGGAAGCTTTGTGATAGTAAAAAAAAAAGTTTGTGAGATAATGTCTTAGGAATGTTGTATAGAAAATTTGGAATCGAAATACACCATTTTTAGAAAATGTCCGTATGGATGTGTGTGTGTGTGTGTGTGTGTGTGTGTGTGTGTGTGTGTGTGTGTGTGTGTGTATGTATGTCCGTATACTCTGATATCTCATGATCTACTCAACCGATTTTAATGAGAGAGTGATCATTTTTTCAGATTTTGCTTCAACAATTGGGGTCAATATTTTATTTTTGTCAAAATCGATTTTTTTGTTTTTTATCGCCATTTTTAAATTTTCAAAATTTTTATTTTCAATTTTTTTATATTTAGAACAAATATTATTTATATACGATAAATTCTCTGTATGCAGAATAAAATTTTCTACAATTTAAAAAAAAAAAAAAAGCCGTTAGCTATATTTCGTCATAAGTTATTCATGAAAACGTCATTTTTAGTAAATAGGTTATATTTCAAAATTAAAAAAGATATTAACATGAATATTTTTTGGTTATAAAGAATACTGAGTACTATAACTTACTAAATTTTTAGGTTTTTTTATTCATTATTTTTGGAGAAAAAAAATAATTTATAAAAAAAGTGTTTTTTTGTCGTTCA
Source organism: Torymus aiolomorphi (assembly GCA_036365515.1). Taxonomy (NCBI): domain Eukaryota; kingdom Metazoa; phylum Arthropoda; class Insecta; order Hymenoptera; family Torymidae; genus Torymus; species Torymus aiolomorphi. The sequence goes on from CM070875.1 coordinate 186,017,547, forward strand.
ATAACTAGAGTAAAATTGGCTTAATCAGTTTGAAATTTTTTTAGTGGTACATTTTGTATCACAATCGATTGAGTTCTTTGGGCAAAAGGATTGATCCATAAATTTCGGAGATATTTGAGGTTAAAATTTTTTTCACTTTTTTTTAAAATCGTAATTTCTCGAGAACGGCTTTATGTATTTGAATCGGGTGGGCGGCATTCGAAAGAGAATTTCAAGACCTATATTTTCTAAAAAAATTATTTGTCTAGCTATTACGGTTCTTTTGTTATTAATAAAAACGTAAACATTGAAAAATGAAAAAAATGAGTTTGGTATGTCCAACTATTGCGGAAGTAAAAATTGACTTAAGCGCTTCAAAATTCCTCGTAGAGGTGGATTTTGGATAGTTTTCGGTCGAGTTACATCGTACAAAATAAAGTATGAAATTTTAAATATTGGAAGTAAAAATTAATTAAAGGAATCAGTAAATCAAGTTTGAGGAAGCTACGTGCCAATGAATTGGCAGCGGTTTTTTTATCTGTTTCAATGAAACCTTTAATTCGCTATTTAGGTATTAGCATTAAAATCTTTTTTAGCAAAATTTTAAAAATATAATACTAATCGCTATTAATGCATAAAATCTGAATTTAAATCAAAACTACATTCGTGTAAGGTAAAAGTCCCGATTATGAAACACTTTGAAAAAGTAGTCCCTATTGTGAAACAGTGTAATAAAAATTAAAATAGAAGTAATTTGCGAACGTTAAATTCAATAAAAAAAATATATTTAGATTCATGTGTTATTTACTTTTACATATTCATTAATAAATATATGATTTTTTCATGTATAAATATTAAAAAAAAATAATTAGTTTCATCCGTTTCTCAACACTTGTAAATCGACTGGCATTTGAACGAAAACTGTTTTTTTTTTCTGTTTGTTGTTTTACTAATTTTTCAGTATTTAATCGATTTTGGAACATATATTGTAGTTTACAATGTAGTTTTTATATAAAAAATTCAAATTCTATACAAACTCTTTGATTTTTTTAGCATTTTCTATTAAATAAAAAGATGTTTCACAATAGGTACACAAAACTCGCAGCAGGTCCCTATTATGAAACAGTATAAAAAAGGTTTTATTAAGTAATCTACAACTTATTTGAAGTCAATACCGTATACATTCTACTTTAAATATAGTTTTTTATTTATATTTAAGTTATTTATACTTTTAACTTAACTAACAATAGTAAGCAAACCTAACCTGCAAATTGTATCTTAGTCTAACCATACTGTAGATCTGAGTTATACTAATGTGAATTTAATGTTGATATAAGTAATACATATCAATTATTTAGTTTAGAAATAAATATAAATAGATCTGGACCTCTCGTATAGGTTTATTCATGTGATATTCAATTAAAATCATTAAACTTTCGTTTTATAAGACTAAAGTAATACAGAATGTTACATATTTCAACCATGCATTTTATAAGTACTTTTAAATAGTTTTGAAGACATATAAATTTAAGATCTTTTCACAATTTAAATTATTAGAAGTATCTTAAACTATAATACCAAATTTGATATCAAAAATAAAACGAAAAATAAGAAAAAAAGTAATTTAGTTATGTTTCATAATAGGGACAAATTTTATGAAACAGGGGTACTAGTCAAAAAAACAGTGTTTCATAATAGGGACTAAATCTTCCATCACTATTTCTTTAATAAATTAAATAATTTTGTACTAATTTAAATTATGAAAATGGATTATCATTCTTGAAAAGTTTGCCGATCGAATGATGTATAACATTAAATATATTTAATACTTTTAAGGTATTTAATTGATCAGTTAAAAAAAAAGTTACCGAAAACCGTTTCATAATCGGGCCCTTTACCTTATGTGTAAATAATAAATAATTTAATTCCCTTTAATATGCTTTTTTGGTATTAAAATTTATTTATTCAGTTTAGCCAGTGAAAAAGGATAAAATCCTTATTAAAGGAAATTGTGTTGGATCGCATTCAATTAGCTTTAAAGAAATGATAAAATTTGAATTAGATTTGATTAAGTTTCGGAAAATACAAAAAAAAAAGATAAATTTGGAATTAAAAATGATTTAGTTATATTGCATTCAATCATTTGAATCCCCCGTCTTGCGTGCGCCGCTGGCAAGAGACTAGTTCGCGCGTTGCCGCTAGGCGGCGCGACCCCTCCCCGCGCGGCTTCCAAGTCCCACAGTCAACCACGCCGGGCGCGGGTATATAAGGCACGCGCAGCCGAGTGCCTGAATCTCCCTCAGCCTTCGTTCGCTCAGACATCTCCCTCTCGTAGATGGTCTCGGCATATTTATTTGTTAAATAATTGTTTTTATTTAACACCCACGAAAAGCAAAGTCCTTGCCTTTAGCTACACTAATTTTATCCACTTTTAATAATATGGGATAAAATTAAAATTGATTCATATGATCAGTTAGACTGGAAAAAAAGAAAATAAAATTGGAATTAAAACTGATTCTGTTGTATCAAATTTAATCATTTTTCAATAATATTGAATACAATTTGGATTAAAAAAGATTTATTTGTATCAAATTTAAACATTTTCTAATATCATTGAATACAACTTGGATTAAAAATGATTCATTTAATCACTTTTAATTCATTCACCATTCAATCCTTTTTTATTTCATTGAATACACCAAATCGGTATGAAGAATCGGTATTGGAAACAGTATTCAGAAGTATTCCTTTTTTTTAATACTTTTGAATCCCTTATTTCCAGCAGGGCGGCTATAATATCTTTTCCAGCTGTTTTTACCTCTTTTATTAAGTTATAAAGCGAATTATATTTAACTCCTATTTACACTTACGGAAGTTAACATAAAAATGAAAGCAAATATTTGCGAGCGTACATAAAAATGAAAGCAAATATTTGCGAGCGTACATAAAAAACGCTATCTGTAAATTCTATGGCTCGAATTTATAGTCAATATTCAGTGCTTAGTGCTCAAACTTTCAATGTATACAGATATACAATAATATTGCCGCCATATTGGAAGTTTGAGCACTGAGCACTGAGAGGAAAACCACATGTTTTCCTTTATCTCAGTTCTTATGATGGCTATGGGTGCGATTTCATGATAGCGACATTATCGCTCTATCGCTGCTGCGATGGCGACAGACGCTGCGCGCGCCTTTCAAATATGCACTAACGACGAAAGGTTCTGAGGTCGTCTGATGGCCTATCGGTCTACCGATACTTTATTATTAGGCATTTGGATCTTCTGAATCAAAATTTTTATATTAGAATGCTGACAAACAGTCAGGCAATTTGTTATAAACAATTTATTGTTAACAATTAATTATTCTGCGAATTTTGTTTTCTTTGTATTTTTCAGACCATTTCCAACATTAAAAGTTATTATGAGTTTTTTGTAGGACTTTTAATTTTTTAAATAAAAATTTTTAAAATCATCAAAAATACTATTTTTGTCATTTTTAGCGTATGACCAATACTCACTATAAGTGAACATTTTTTAATCAAAGTTTGATTATATTTACGATTACATACTGTACTATAACTGATACCCCACAGATCGTGTATTCTGACTCGACTCGGACTTGACTCTCATACTCGGTAAAGTTAGGTGATAGGCCTGGCGCACAATAACAACATTTCCGCAAAACACGCGCTTGCCGTCTGACCGGGCCCCTCGCCGAGCCCACAAACTTGCAGCATCTCGAGTACCTATAACTAAGTTGTGTGCATTCATGCGCTGTACCAGTAGGGTATTTGTTAAAAAAAATAATTTATAAAAAAAAGTGATTTTCTTTGCTGCTGCATATTTCAGAGATATTTGAGGTTAAAATGTTTTTAACCTTTCTTTCAAATCGTAATTTCTCGAGAACGGTTCGATGTATCATCTTGAAATTTATAGATAATTTTGTATGTGATATAGGCAATATGTGTGCAAAATTGTATCAAGTTTATTCGATTATTTTTAGAGATACTAACTAAAATGTTCGTATTTTAAAAAGTGTTTTTTTTGTCACGCGATAAATGGATTAAAATGTGTTTAATCGGTTTGACATTCTGTGGAGATGTAGAGTTTGTATATTTTTTTGTATGCATTCTTTGGCCAAAAGCATTGGTTCATAAATTTCAGAGACATTTGATGTTCAAATTTTGTTAACCTTTTTTTTTAAATCGTAATTATTTGTGAGCGGCCTTATGTATCAACTTTGAATTTATAGATAATTTTTTATGTGATATTGGCAACATTTGTGTGAAATTTTATCAAGATCATATGATTATTTTTTCTATAAATTTCAGAGATATTTGAGGTTAACATTTTTTCAACATTCTTTTAAATCGTCATTTCTCGAACTTTATGAATGAAAATGAAATTTATAGACCATTTTTTACCACTGATAGAAAGAATGACTTGACACAAAGTCTCCGGCATGATTGTTTTAATGAACGTGCACTTAAATAGCATCAAATGCCGGCGGATTAATAGTTAAGAAATGGAGCCGTTGGCGTAAATACTAATTGAAAAAGTTTGACTATACCAACGCTATTCCTTAACAGTTAAGGAATGGTTCGTTAAGGGTTAATAAATATTACTTTACAACACTCTAACCTCAAAATTATAACTTTAATATGATTATTCGGCTCTCGTGGTATAAAATACGGTACGAGAGTGGTGCGTAAGGTGATTTTTACCGCGTTCGACTTTTCGCACTCGCTTCGCTAGTGCGAAAAATGTCTCCTGCGGTAAATAATCACCTTCCACACCCGTATCGTAATGTACTATTTCTTGATGCCCTGGTGGAAAGTACGTGGTTTCGCCATTGTTTTCGATAGCGAAAGGACATTTAACCATTACTAGGGCTTTCGCCACTGACAACACCTTTCGCCACGCATATTATATTCAAAGTCAAATATTCAAAGTCATTAACCTATATGTACAACAAAAACAATCACTTCTGATCATTAATCAACAAGCGATTTATATTGCTTTAATCTGTGAAATGGATAAACAGTACATTACGATACTAGTGGCATAATAGTTGCACTTTACGCTCATAGACATTAAAGAGATAGACTACGGGTGTAGGTTAGCGAGAGACGAGAGTGGCACCCATTGAGAGAGAGAGAGAGAGAGAGAGAGAGACAGATGCATAGAAGGTATACGTAATAGACGGTATGCTGTCTCTCTCTAACGCATGTGCGCAAACATGGTTAGAGGTGCCATTCTTGCTAACCTACACCTGCAGTCCATCTCTCTTATGTCTATGTTTACGCTACGCTTACGGCGCTTATACACGCCGTGCTATAAAGAACGACTTATGACACTCGGCTTCGCCTCGGGCGCCAACTTCACGCAGTGGCGGAGCTTCAACTTTCGTCATTTGTACCGTAATGTACTATAAAAGCTGTAATTGACTTTTATTAATACATAGGCAGGGCCAGATTAAGACTTTGAGAGGCCCGGAGCTATAGAATGATTAGAGGCCCTTATCAGATGCTATTTAATACACTCCAAAACTCAAATAGCCGGGCGAGTTCCGCGCTGGAGAGGAAGGCACGTAAACAGGCAAAAGAAAGCGAATTGATTATTAAATAAACTCCAAAATCTAAATAGTCGGAGAACGCGAGTTCTACGTAGAAAAGGAAGGTACGCAGACGAGCACAAGAAAACAAGTTTATTTTTAAATAAACCCAAATATCCGGGGTGTACGAGTTCCACGTATAGTCCGGGCACTGGTGACACTTGAGCATAAATTTTTAACTCCCCTCAGTAACTTGGGATTTTCTGGTGTTTTTCGGTGCGCTGAATCGAAATTTGTTGGTTACGAAGCTCGAAACCCGTTAATTTTTTTGTTATAAACAAATTACTAATTTGCAATAAACAAAAAATTGTTTTTTGCAATTAAAAAAAATTGCGTTACGTTTTCTAGGTATTTTTTAATCGAAAGTGTTCTTAGAAGTTTTTTCGTAAAACGCATACTTTTTGAGTTAAAAATTATTGAATTTTCATATTTCATGAGAATGGACGGGAATAAAAGCTCAAACAATCGTATTTTGTGAAAACTTTATTAATTTTTAATTCAAAAAGTATGCGTTTTACGAAAAAACTTCTAAGAACACTTTCGATTCAAAAATACCTAGAAAACGTAATGCAATTTTTTTAATTACAAAATAGTATATTACGATACGTAATATCGACGGCTGAGAGGAAGAAGAACGTATCTCAGCGCGCGGGTAAAGAACGACGTATCTCGGCGCGCTTTTACGGCCAGTACACGGCTAGTATATACGGCGAAATACGTCGTTCTTCAACCGCGCGCCGAGATACGTCGTTCTTCATTTTTGCGGCGAGATACGTCGTTCTTCATCCGCGCGCCGAGATACGTCGTTCTTCATCCGCGCGCCGAGATACGTCGTTCTTCATCCTCGCGCCGAGATACGTCGTTCTTCGTCCTCGCGCCGAGATACGTCGTTCTTCATCCGCGCGCCGAGATACGTCGTTCTTCATCCGTGCGCCGAGATACGTTCTTCTTCCTCTCAGCCGTCGATATACTCGGCTTCGCCTCGGGCGTCATACCACGCACGCCCCGGAAATCCAATTTCCAAGTATTGTCCAAGTGGTCCAAGTGGTCCAAGTATTGTATACTATTTTTCTTACTCCCCGGCTGAAAGTACATTCTGTAATTGTTAAATAATTGATAAAATTGCATTGTCGTTTGCTAGCTGTGTTTGAGTGTTAGTTTTTCTTTCGACCCGCTCGATAGTAGTGCCTCTCTCGGCCGCTTTGGGTAGTTCGGTCGATATTACCGACTGTTTTTTCTTTCGTCCCGGCGTAGAGAGCTGATTTTTTGGGCGTCTGCTACTTTCGCTGTTGCAGAGATAGTTTGATACCCGCCCAATATTTGCAAGACCGAGGCGAAGCCGAGGTTTTACTGGTCGGGGCGGGCGTCAGAAACACATTCATTAAAAAAAGAAAGAAATAAGGTGATGAAATAAGTACAATAAAGTTTGATTTTAATAATTTAAACTTTTTCAATATATTAACATAAAATATTAACACAATAATTAATACAAGATTTATATTTAAATTAATAAACTTTGGTCTTAATAATTTAAACTTTCAATATATTAATCTCAATATAAAATAAATTTTTGTTTGATTTTTTTTCTTTACAAATGATTTTCTTTATCAGATTTGTAATTATTAATATTTACAATGAAATTGCCGTTGATAGTACAATTTTTAATTTTAATATATTTGTTTAAATTGAATTTATTTGAACATTCAATGAGTTATTATGATCTTGATTTTGATTTTTATCTGCATTCAGTGATTTATTTTGATATTGGTTTTGAATTTTATCTTGAACTTGAGGATTTAAATTTTTAAGAATTCTTTTTGATTCATTGGTGTTGGTTTGCGGTTGAAGAGTATTGCTTGTTGTCGTAGTAGGTTTTTGATCTGAAATAAAGTTTTTTACGAATGAAAAGTAGTACAGGTGGCATCAACTCTATACATTAGTATTTTTTATGCTTACCTGAAGTTGAATTGAAGTTGTTTGTAGTGATTTCTTCTTCGAAATCTGACCAATTTAAATTGTAATTAGATTCATCTTTGTCGAGTGTAGTATTTGTCTTTGGTTTCGAATGAGACATTTCATCTTGAATTTGAGGATTAAAATTTTCAAGAATTCTTTTTTTACATGGAGGTGGTTGAGTAGTTACGTTATCTTTGAATCTTACTTTCACTGGTGTTTTTGAAAGAAATTTTTTGCTGTTGTGGTTTGTCGAGGGTTGATTTTCATTGTTTTGCGGTTTAAGTATTTTCTTATTGCTGGCTGTGGTAAAGTTGAGTTGTTGGTCTGAAATAAAATTTGTTAGGAATGAAAGGTAGTACAGATGGCATCGAGCAAACTTATCTAGTATATTAATATTTTTTATGCTTACTTGGAATTGAATGGAACTGGTTCGTAGTGAATTCCTGGTTGGAATGCAACCAATTTAAATGGTAGTCGGAGTCAGCTTCATTGGGTGTAGTACTTGTCGATGGTTTTGGATGAGTGTTTGTCGTATCTGTACAGATAATACCATTGAAAATCATTTGTCTATTATGTAGTGAATTTTCTATATAGCCTTGTGCTATAGCATCCGAACGCCACCTTCCTAGTTGTTTGATCATTTGCATATTTGCACCGGATTCAGAAAGAAGCGTTGCTGCTGTTCTTCTAAAGCAGTGACCTGTGTACTTTTTTGGATTTTGTAATTTTAAATGAGAAGCAATAGTCTGTGGTACTTCACGTATCTTATTTTTTCCAATGACTTGATGAGTACATTTGCCTTTGTTGTAGTGGATGAAAAATCTGTCTGTAAACTGATCGGTTGGTCTTAAGGAAATGTAATGTTTAACCTTGTTATAGAAAAGGTTTCCAATAAGAAACTCGTCAGCGTAGTCGTTTTTGTTGGATCGATACTAGAAAGGCATCACCCAAGTCTTTTAGGTCTTTAAGTTTCATATTAGTTAATTCATCACAGCGGAGTGCACCACAAATTCCAAATGTAAGTATTACCTGTGAATGTTAAAAATATAGTGTAAATTAACCAAGTATAAGAGTATTAATTGCGAAGTGAATATATAAATAATGAATTACCTTTGTGGCTAAATACACTTGATCATCGGCTATTGTCATAAAATTCATAATTTCATTCCAGGTTAAAGTTTTTGATTTTTTAGGTTTATAACCTTTACCATAATTTTTTATCATACTTCTTAAAGGGAAGAACTTAGTAATATCAATATTGTCTTTTGTATTTAAAGTATTTCGAAGCATACTCCATATGCTCCATAGAGTTGGCGGTTTCAATTTTAGTTTTAAGGTGTTAAAGTAAACAATTAAATTGTTTTTTTCGGAGTTTGTTGAAAGTGAATTTTTATTTTCTTCTTTCCATTTTTTTTAAACGTTGTAGACTAGGAGGTAGCGTTCGGAAGACTTCTTTGGTAATGTTTCTGACTCGACAATTATTTTTGCCTCTTGGTCAAAATTTTTTAATATTTCTTCTTCGTCTTCAGAACCATCGATTGAGGATTCATCTGTGTTTGTTTCTTTGAAAGACATTTTTTTATCTCAATAGAAATTGAGAAATTGCACGTAATTTTATTGCTTTCAATCTTGACTTTTTTGGTTAAGCACGTTTTAGGTTAGAAGGCGGACACCCAATGAAGCTGACACCCACTACCATTCAAATTGGTTGCATTCCAACAAGGAATTCACAACGAATTCACTACGAACCAGTTCCATCCAATTCCAAGTAAGCATACAAAATATTAATATACTAGATAAGTTTGCTCGACGCCACCTGTACTACCTTTCATTCCTAACAAACTTTATTTCAGACCATTAACTCAACTTTACAACAGCCAGCAATAAGAAAATAGTTACACCGGAAAACAATGAAAATCAACCCTCGACAAACCACAACAGCAAAAAATTTCTTTCAAAAACACCAGTGAAAGTAAGATTCATAGATAAAGTAACTACTCAACCACCTCCATGTAAAAAAGAATTCTTGAAAATTTTAATCCTCAAATTCAAGATGAAATGTCTCATTCGAAACCAAAGACAAATACTACACCCGACAAAGATGAATCTGATTATAATTTAAATTGGTCAGATTTCGAAGAAAAAATCACTACGAACAACTTCAATTCAACTTCAGGTAAGCATAAAAAATACTAATGTATAGAGTCGATGCCACCTGTACTACTTTTCATTCGTAAAAAACTTTATTTCAGATCAAAAACCTACTACGACAACAAGCAATACTCTTCAACCGCAAACCAACACCAATGAATCAAAAAGAATTTTTAAAAATTTAAATCCTCAAGTTCAAGATAAAAATCAAAACCAAAATCAAAATAAATCACTGAATGCAGATAAAAATCAAAATCAAGATCAGAATAACTCATTGAATGATCAAATAAATTCAACTTTAAACAAATATATTAAAATTAAAAATTGTACTATCAACGGCAATTTCATTGTAAATATTAATAATTACAAATCTGATAAAGAAAATCATTTGTAAAGAAAAAACCGCTGCCAATACATTGGCACTTAGCTTCCTCAAAATAATGTATTTATTCATTTTTTTTTAAATTTTTTATAACAATAATTAATTGTATCATATCCAATTTTCTTTATGAATATTCGTAATAAATTAATATATATTTTTCGAAAATTCATTCTTGTTACTCTTTTTCTCGTGCGACAACCCGATATTTTTATAAATCAATTTTTTCAAAATATTATCACATGTTCAATTAATTTTATTTTAAACCTGAAATATCTTTCGTCGTAATAGTTTTATTTTATTGAGCAACGAATTCAGTTTGAAGATATAAAAAAAATATATCTCTCCCAAATTTTAGGACTATTGGTTGATTTTCTTAATATTGTTATCGCGTGACAACAAAACTCCTACTTTTTTATAAAACATTGTTTTTTTAAAAAACAAGTAAAGATAATCTTTTGAAATTTCAACCAAATATATTCTTCAATGAGTATAATAAGTGGTTAAAACTTGATCGCGCTGTAAATTACCCTCAATAAAAAACAAAAGCAAGTGAACAACACGCACGCATAGCACGTGTTATTTCCATTTTCTAGTATAGATATATCCAAAAAATTACGATTTGAAAAGAAGGCTAAATCAGTTTTAACCTCGAATATCTCTGAAATTCAGAAACGAATTCTTTTACTCTAAAAACGCATATAATAAATAATATACACTCTACATCTCCGCCAAATTAAAAAAAAATTAAAACAAGTTTTCTCTAGTTATCAGGCGACAAATAAAATAACTTTGTAAAATAGGAAAATTTTGAATATCAAAAAGTAATCGTACGATCTTGATGAAAATTCACATACATAATATCTATATCACATACAAAATTGTCTAGAAATCCGTAGCTAATTCATAGAATTGTTCTCGAGAAATTACGATTTAAAAAAAAGTTTAAAAAATTTTAACCTCAAATATCTCTGAAATTTATGGACCAATTATTTTGCCCAAAGAATTCGACCAAGAGCTATCCAAAATCTACCTCCACAAGGAATTTTGAAGAAATTACGACAATTTTCCCTCCGGAATCGTTGGATGTACAAAACTCATTTTTTTCATTTTTCATGTTTTACTTTTTTGTTAATAACCAAAGAACCGTGATAGCTAGAAACTTTTTTTTTTAGAAAATATAGGTATTTTAATTCTCTTTTAAATCCTACCTATCCCATTCTGATACATACAGCCGTTCTCAAGAAATTACGATTCGAAAAAGAGGTTACAAAAATTTTAACCTCAAAAATCTCTGAAATTTATGAACCAATCATCTATCCCAAAGGAAGGTGCAGGTGGCAACCAAAAATCTACCTCTACAAGGAATTTTGAAGCGATTAACACAATTTTACTCCCGTAAATTGTCGCCACCTATACACGTTTTTTTAATTTTTTAATTTTTTTCTCAAAAACTAACCAACAGAATGGATTCAATTTTATACAGGTTATAGCTATTTATAATCTCCATTATCATGATTTTTCTCAAAAAAATTGACCATTTAGTTTGGCAGTTATAAGCATTTAAAAAAAAAACACGTTTTTGTTAATAACAAAATAACCGTGATAGCTAGAGAATTTTTTTTTTTTTAAATATAGATTTTTTTTATGCTCTTTCGAACGCTACCCATCCGATTATAAAATTTAAATCCAATCATTAAAAAAAATAAAAAATAAATTTTTCGAAAATGAAAAATTCGACATAAAACAAAAACGAATCAGTTAGTCGTACAAAATTATTTTTTTCCCGAATTCGGAATCAAAAAACAAAAAAAAATGAGACCCGTCCGGTTAAAATCGACCGCGTAGATCCGAAAATAACGCGGTATACACACACACACACACACACACACACACACACACACACACACACACACACACACATATAGCTGAATAAAACCTTTTGCCCACTATGGGAACAGTGAGAATTTGTTTAGGACAAACTGCGAGAAGTTTCGATAAAAGGCTACTTGCAAATTGATATTAGTTCTCTGGAGAGTTACAACCTGGTAGCTATGCACAGAAATCTGAGTAGAAATAAAACTTCCTAGATGCATTGATGTATGCAAATCTAAAATTGAATTTAAGGCCAAGAATTGAATATAGGTTCGATTAGTCGCCTATACCCCTGTATCCTTCTGGAGAATGTTTATAGCAATCCGATGAGATTGAATTGATAAGGGAGGCGCATAATAAAAAAGGGTAGTCCAAATATATAAGCTTTATTTATTATATAAAAATATAAAAGATGTGTTGTATACTAATACATAAAATGGTAACAATCGAGTTAGCCGCATTCAAAGAAATTCCTCTTAGGTTGCCACTATTCTTGGACGCTTGAAGAAGTTCCTGACGGGGTCTGGATTGCCTTGGCACTCTGCTGCTTCTAACGGATAGGGCAGGAGAGATATACTTCTCCCAGCCGTACTTCATCTTCATGCTGCAACAATACAAAAGTGCATTGTCTGCACCTGGTAGCTCTCGTTGTCCGGAAGGGATTTCGCAGGCACCGCCCAGGACATGAGGGTGTCTGAATGCTAGTGGTGAGCCCCGCCACGTGGAGGTACCTAAAGTCCCAGTTAGCCTCCATTTCTGAATAACACATCATACAGCGCCAAGTGGAATGATCTGGCTTCTCAAAATACACCAGATCACAATGTGAACAGCTTTCCAGAAAGGAGTTTCTTCTCGAGGTGCTTCCAGGCAACATGATTTTTTCCAGTTTCTCAGCTTCTTCTTCAGTTAAAGGTGGTGCTGGGAAGCGATGTGGGACTCGTCCCCGCACGGGTTTTTGCCCTGGTTCCTGACTGATGACTCGACAAGGCACTACAGGTGGTGCCACGATGGCCGGTACGATGGGTGGCGGATTCATATACATTGGTGGAGGCGGATAGTACATCGCGCAGTTCCCGGTAGCAAGCTGCGGGTTTATGTCAAACACCGGGGATTGGGGTATTCCTCCCACCTGGAGATTTGCCTCATCGTCGGCCAGCTCCTCCTTAACCATGACGAGGGGTGACGTTACGGGGTACATTTCTGGAGAAATCAACGAATTTATAATCAGATCCCACCCCTTCCTCTGCTAGCATGAAAAAAAGAATTTTCCTTTTCTTACCTGCTCAATGTTAGAGAATAGGAGAGTCGTCCAGTACCGAAGGGTTTGGTTTTTCCTTATCCTGATGGTGTTCCGGTCTCAACCCGATTAGACGTGTTCGAACGGGTGGCAGTGCACAGAAAGGCGCGCACAGGGAAACGTCGGGGACGGAGCTTTCAGGCGGCGTTGCCGGTGTGGCGGAGATGCGTGGAACGGCCGATAGGGTAGGGCGCAAAATGCAGCCCGCTGCCTTCGCGTGATTAAGCGCGAACTTAAATTTCTAAAATTTCGATGTTAATTTAAACAAATTAATTTTTAAGGACGAAGTTACAATGAAACACGGGTTTTAATTTAAATAATTAGGGTTCGAATTTATAATGAAACGTGGGTTTAATAATTAGTTTTAAGGGTGAATCTACAATAATTTCAATCCTTAAGGGTGAAGGATTTTTCTATTAAATTTTGTTGTCTGCAATTTTATTACGGAGCACGGTTTTTCCTTTAAACAGTTTAGTTTTAAAAAGGGGGAAGGTTTTAACGAATTTATTTTTGAGAGTAAAAAAAAATTAGTAAATTTATTGTCCCAAGAGCGAGGGGTGTACAAAGCGCGGTTCTTTTAAATAATTTAAATTTTTAAGGGTGAAGGGAGCCCCTGCCATCGCTCCCTTCCGTGAGATGCTTCCTATGGCTTGCCGGGACTCATCCTGATACGAGGTATCAGGAGTACATCCGGTTTCCCATCTCCAGGACAAAAATGGGAGATTATTTCAAAACATTCTGGATTTTAACTTTACGAGCCCTGGTCATCTCTCCTATGACCCTTATTATTTTATCATTTATTTATAACGAAATACATACATCCTAATTCAATCGCACGCATACAATAGAAGGTTACATTTAATCTGGTCGCAAGCACGCGTGTTTTAGTTTATCCATGTGAACTACTTTAGTTCTATTATTTCCCAGATCTATTTTCGCGTTTCTATCACCTATCAACTCGAGTATTTTGTAACGGCCTGCATACTGTTCGTCAAATTTATCTACTTGTGGTTCTTTTAACAAATATACATCTTCTCCGATTTTAAAATGTTTCACGTTTAATTTCTGGTCATAATATCGCTTAGATCGTTCTTTTGCTTCTAATAATCGCGTATTCGCCATTCTCTGAGTATTATTAAGTTTAAATATTAATTCGTCTAGATACATTTCGTAGGTTTTCTCGACATTTTTCGTTTCGAATTCTGAAGGCAAACACGCTTTTTGTCCGAAAATTAATTCATGGGGAGTGAAACCGTGTGCTGAATGGACCGACGTATTATATGAGAACATGGCCGTCTTAATCCAGATGTCCCAATCAGTTTTATCCGTATACATTTTTAGATATTCTACTAGTGAATGATGGCTTCTCTCTAAAGAACCCATTGTTTGGGGGTGGAAGGAGGTAGATCGCAATTGTTTGATTTTAAATATTTTAGCTACCTTCTGCATTAAGCTGCTCTGAAAATTGCTGCCCTGATCGGTTTTTATAGCTTCAGGGCAACCGAATCGAGTTATAAAATCGTGAACTAACGCGGTGGCGACCATGTCAGCGGTCATATCGGACATAGGGAGGGCGTCAGAATATTTAGTTAAGTTGCACTGGAGGGTTAATAGATATTTATTCCCAGCTACAGTTACAGGTAAGGGCCCCACGATATCCATCTCTAAAATCTCTAACGCTTTACTAGGGGTTTTAGTAATTCTCATGGGCTGCCTTGTTTTCACGCGTACCAATTTCTTTTTCTGGCATTCTGCGCACGTTCTAACATATTCTGAAATATCTTCTTTAATTCCGGGCCAGAAATATCGCTCGCGGACGCGGTGGTAAGTTTTAGCAACATCCTTGTGACCCCTATCGCTGAGTCATGGGCTTCACTTATAATTCCCAATCTATCGTCAGGAGGAGGAATAATTACTTCGCCCGTACAAATAATTAATTTAGGTATCGCTGTTTTCCAACGCGCCCGTAGGGTAATTTCGATGGGTAACCAATGGTACTTTTCCAACCCGTCTCCAGATTTCGAGATGCTAACTGAATTTACCTTTTCCTCAATCATTGCGGTTCGGAGTGACTCTAAGCATTGAACTATTATGCCCGCGGTGGCTGTCTCATTTAACTTTTCTTTTATAAATAATGAATATATAATTTTTCCATTCGATAAGTTCGTCTGCACTACCGCGCCTATACCAATGGGTTCTGCCTTTAATTTTTCAATATCTATCATTTCTAGGTCTACTAGCTGTTGACAAATAGGGGTACTTATTTTGCAATCTACTGACATGAAATGCGCGATATTATCTTTCTCATCAGGAGTTGGTCGCGGGAGTATTCGACTGAGGTTATGAGTAGGGTATCAACAAGGGGTTGGGTAATGTTGTTCGCAAGAGGCAGTGTCGTGCTGTCCATACAGGACTGCGTTGTGTCACCCACGCAGGACTGTGTTTTATGACTTTTGTCCACAAAGGATCGTGTAATTTTGCCCACACAGGACTGTGTTGTGTCGCCCACACAGAACTGTGTTTTATCGTTCACATATGACTTTGTTTCGGGAGGCATATAAATTTTTACTCTTATAATTTCATTCTCTACTTTATTTTCTGAATCGTCAGACGCTCCGTCAAGGGAAAATTGGTTGATTGTCATTGATTTTAATTCTCTAAATTGCGTCTGTGTTATTTCGTCCCTACTTTTGCCTGACGGGATTTCTTGATAGGAATTTTCCTGTTGGTCCCCGGCCCTATCTTCCTCAACATATGCGGAAGTACTGCACTCTAGAGTCACGTAGTCTCTGAGTCTCCCATCACATTCGAGAACTTTAGTCGCAGTGGTCGTAACCAGAGGTTTTCTTGCCAGGGTTTCTTGATAGGAATTTTCCTGTTGGCCCTGGGTCCCACTCTCTTCAATACGTACGGGAGTACTTCGGCCCGTCGGGATTTCTTAATAGGAATTTTCCTGTTGGTCCCCGGCTCTCCCGTCACGCATGAAGGCATCCGTCACGTTACCCGCAACCGGCTGTCTATTTAATCCGACTCCTCTTGCGAGGGCATCGGTTACGTTATCCGCAACCGCTGCCTCTCCTCTTGAGGAGGAGGCAGAGCTAAAGTCGTGTGCGTTAGTTTGTCCGTCATTTATTTTAAATGGAAATTGCAATTGTCCGTAAGTCTCAACCGCTTCAGAACTCAATTTCCCCGATTCTGAATTACGAATCATAAATAAATTTTCTATGTTAATTTCGGGGGATGGTTCCTCTATGTTGAGATCGTCGGGTTTCATAATCATGGAAAGGATGGGTTCCTTGACAGTGCGTCTGCATTCATATTGATCTTGCCGGGTTTATGTATGATTTCGTAATCGTATTCTCTTAACAAAATTTTCCAACGGCCTACTCGGGTGATGGGGTCTTTTAATTTGTGGAGCCATAAGAGGGATCTATGATCGGTGACTAATGTAAATTTTCTACCATATAAATAGGGTTTAAATTGTTTGACCGCGTGGACTATCGCTAATAATTCTTTTTCGGTGGTAGTGTATCGCGTTTCAGTATCGTTAAGGGCCCTAGAAGTATACGCAATGGGGAGGTCTTTTCCGATTGGACCTTGGCTTAAAATACCGCCTAACGCATAATCGGACGCGTCCGTAGTTACTACGAACGGTTTACTAAAATCAGGGTATTGCAAAAGGGGTTATGAACAAAGAATTTGTTTAAGGATGACAAATGATTTTTCCTGAGGACTCTCCCACAAGAAACGTTGCTCCTTTTTTAAAAGCAGATGGAGGGGCCTAGCAATTTTCGCGAAATCAGGAATGAATTTCCTGTAATAACCCGCTAAACCTAAAAATTGTTTGATATTTTTCGCGGTTTTTGGACGCGGGAACTCGGATACTGCTTGGATTTTTTGGGGATCTGGTCTAACTCCCTTTTCCGAGATAATGTGCCCCAGGTAACCAACTTCCTTCCTCAAGAACAGGCACTTGTCAGGTTGCAAGGTCAAACCAGAAGTTTGTAGTCTACCAAAAAGTTTTCTCAATTTACGCGTATGTTCCTCTAGAGATTCGGCATATACGACGATGTCGTCCATATACACAAAAAGTTTAATGCCCTGCAACCCACTTAGAACCGGATCCATAAGGGCTTGAAATGTTGAGGGTGAACCCTTTAACCCCATAGGCATCCGCTTATATTGAAGGTGATTAAATGGGGTGGAAAACGCGGTTTTGGGGGCGTCCGCTGGGTCTATAGGCACCTGGTGGAATCCTGAGGCTAAGTTGAGGATAGAAAAATATTTACTGCGACCCAATTGATCAAGAATTTCGGTGATATTCGGAAGTGGGTAAGCGGAGGCGATCGTCTTTTCGTTTAAAGCTCGAAAGTCTATAACCAAGCGCCATCGCTTGTTTCCTTGAGAATCTAGCTTTTTGGGTACTATCCATAG
The DNA here is from genome assembly GCA_036365515.1 of Torymus aiolomorphi. Lineage (NCBI taxonomy): Eukaryota > Metazoa > Arthropoda > Insecta > Hymenoptera > Torymidae > Torymus > Torymus aiolomorphi. The sequence goes on from CM070875.1 coordinate 186,035,234, forward strand.
CGGAGAATTATATGGTGACTCGGATTCTTCTATTATATCGTTATCGATCAATTCTTGAATCTGTTTCTGGATTACTTCGCGCAGTTGGGGTGGGTAGCGATATTGTTTTACATTAACCGGCGCGTTATCAGTAGTGGGTATCTTATGAGCGACCATTGATGTCTTACTCAGCATATCACCCGGTAAATGAAACTGGCAGGGGAATTGAGCGACTAATTTTTTCACGCTATCCTGTTCCACGGAATCAAGGTCTGTTATATTTAGTAAATCTATTATTCTATTTATTCTATGCTGGAATCCGATTTCAGCTTCAGAGTTATTTATGACTTTGATAGAACGTATCGGCTTTATAGTACTATCATACAGCTCCAGAGTGGGGGTGGTATCATGACATTTATATCCTCCGCAGTTGAGTTTATTGCAAATAGGTGAGCTTTACCGTTTTTATTCGCGACTAAACATTCCCCTATAAAAAGTCCGGGCCCAGCATTTATCCTAGGAATATAGCCTGCAGAGCGCGTAGAATTTTGAATTGTGATTTGAACCAACGTTTTCGTCCTAGCCGGCAAATGAAATGTATCGTGGCTTAGAAATGGTATCGTCTCCCGCGGTTGTCCGAAAGAAAGTGATCTATCCTTAAAAGATAGGGTCGCGCCTTGTTCTCGCAGAAATTCTACTCCAAAAATCCCGTCGGCCTCTATGGGGAAGTCGTCCGACACAATATTTAAACGGCAATTAACGCCTCCCAAATCTATTATCGCGGAACCCAGAGTGTTTATTAAGTCTTTACCTATCCCAGCCAATCGGAAAAGTGTATTTGTCTGAATCGTCACATTAGGTTTCAGTAATTGAGCTTTGATAATATTTAGTTCGGATCCAGTATCGATAAGAAATCGCGGCAAGGTCTTAGTTAAATTCTTACTTTTAAAAATTACCACCGGGGATTTAGACCCATCAACGGCGGTGGTAAGGAGGATGGCGCGGGTCGGGGCACTGCGGTGTTTGAGATTAGCGGGTTCGTCATGGCGCCCGTATGGCGAACCACTTGGGAGTTTAAAGACTGGATATTATTGTTAGGGGGGTATGGTCGCGAGGGTTGGCTTGAGGAAAAATTGGCGGGGTTATGGGTCCTCAGACGCTTCCTACATGCTTCGAATATGTGTCCTATTATCTTAAAAAAGTTACAATACGGATCTAAATTCTTTTGTGTTGGGCAATTTCGCGCGATATGACCGGGCTCTTTACATTGATAACATCTGCGGCGCTTGGTCTCGGGCGCGCCATCGGTTTGGGGTTCGGTAAAGTGACAGTACGCTCGCTTCCGACTATCATCTACTTTGTCACAGTGTAGTTCTTTACGTTGCTGTACATATTTTTCGCAATTTATGGCGGTACTAATCGCTGCTTCAAGGGTAGAAAATTCTTTTCCTATCATTCGCGTTGCTATATCGGCTTCTAGACCTAAGGTAAAACATTCAATGGCCGTGTTCGTCGTTCCTTCAATCATACCGCGAGCCACGACAGGATTAAAATTTTCATCTATCAGTTCCCGAGCTCTTTGCAAAATCTGAGTGACCCTTAATCCGTATTCAGAAACCTTCTCTTGTGGTTTCTGTCGTACTCGTGCTAAGTCAGTTTGAATTTGAGATAAATTTTGAGTGGGCGCGAATACTCTCTTCAGTTCTGATAGAAGCTGATTTAAATCGTTAAAACTTTTAAATTGTAAATAATCGTTAGCATCACTGGTAACTCGTGATTTTATTAATTTTAAGAAGAAACTTTGGTCACTCGGATTTACAAAACTCTCGGCTTCCCTAGACTCCCTTATAAACCGATTTACAGAGATATTCTTTCCATTAAATTCGGGGAGTATACGCACTATCTCATTGATCTTTTTGTAACTCGAAAAAGAATCTGATTTAACGGATCTATTATTTATTGAATTATTATCGAAGTCATCGCGCGTAATTGAATTATCCCCAGTATTACGCGACCTCGGGGCGGGATTAAGCGGCACCTTAGCCGTTGTTAAGCTCGGTTCGACGCGTGTATTTATTGTTAAATCTAATGCTTCTATAACGTCAGGTAAACTACTATTTCTATCCGTTGGCCTAGAATTCTCCGAAATTGACCATGAACCCGACGCCTGCTCGCTATTAACCGACATTTTGCAATAATCGTTCGCTTGCTCGCTCGGGTTACTTATCTCAATCACTCGCTGCCTCGCAGATGCTCTCGATGACTCAGGCGGGGCTGATGAACTTGACGAATGCTGGGGACACGTTCGTGGCAGGTGCTGGGGACTCGTTATAGATGCCGGCGACTTGCGGCAGGTGCTGGTAATTTTTGGCCGGGGCTGATGATTTGAAGCTGGCGTTTGTGGCTAAGTACTGGTGGCTCGTAATAAGCTAGTGTCTTTTAACCACTTCTGATCACTTCGCGATTAATTCTGATGACTCGTGGTTAATGCTGACAATGCTTGCAAGCTGGTGGCGTGGAGAGGCAATGTCCCGATCGTACATGACGCTGGGAACGGAGCTGATATGGGCTTCTTCTGCCTTGAGGTCGCCGCCTAGGAGCTGGCCTTAGATCTGCGTCGTTTCCACTCCCGTATCCTGAGTCGGGAGTGCCTTCTCTTGAATTAGGTGGAGTCACTACGTCGTTTTTCATGAAGTCTTTTCGATTTATTTGAGGATTTCACTTTGATTCTTGCCGTGGACCCAATTCCTTGAATCGGATGTTCTGGCATTCGCCCGTGGTCCAGGGGAAACCACGGCTCAAAAACCCTGGACAGAACACTATACACTTCACTTCGTTTAGTCTTTTCCACTCGCGAACTTCTTGAACGAATCCCACCGCTGTCACCAAAAATTGTTACGACCCGAGTCGGGGTCTTTTAGTCGAAAGGTATTTCTACAATGGTCACCGCGTATTGACCAATTAGATTGTGGAATTCGTTCGTTCAATTAAGCGCTGAAGCGCAAGGATTCGCGGCAAATTTGAAATAAAACTCGAACTCGAGAGAATTAACTTTAACTTGATGTTTATTGAATCAGTCGAGAACTTGTTACTTTTAACAAACAAATTGACTTAAAAGCGTGACTCTATACGATTCAAACGGCGTAATTGCAACTGACACAGTGACGTGATGGGGGCGCGTGCACTAGTGCAATTAAACAAACTACGAAGCTTATCATGTGCTTGGTAGCGACTGACTCGAGGCCGGCGGTGAGGCCCAATTTATATTATGGGTCGTAGGTGGAGCTTCAGGTTGGTAGTGGGAGGCAGAATAGTGTAGAGGCTATAGGGCGCCAGGTTGCCTCAGAGGCCTTCCCCACTCCTAGGTAGGAAGAGCGGCGATGGAGGGGCCCCAGGTCAGAAAGCAGGGTCGAGAGTGATGATCAGCGGATGATGGACCTCCTCCTTCGGCGGCGTGGGGCGCCGCTAGTCCGTGATTGGTTGCTGCGTTGCTCGGCCGTTGCGTTCTGTTGCGCAATAATTCCGGGAATTGGTTGTTTCTGCTTGGTCGTTGGGTTGCCCTTGAGGTGACCTTCCCTGCTGATTGTCAATTGTCTCAGGAGTAAACAGCTCTCGGAAGTGTTTACCTCTTCGTTAATGGATTCGTAGAAGTGTTTACTTCTCTTCGCTAATGGATTCGTAGAAGTGTTTACTCCTGTGGATCGCGTCCGCTAATGCATTCTTGGAATTGTTTGTCGTTGCTGAGCCGTTGGCTAATGGATTCGTAGAAATGTTTACCTCTTCGCTAATGGATTCGTAGAAGTGTTTACTCCTGTGGGTCGCGTCCGCTAATGCATTCTTGGAATTGTTTGCTCTGGTAATCCCGTCCTTTTTGTCCTTAAGGTGGGTCCTGTAACAGAGCTGTCCCTACCCGAAAGAGCTTCCCTAATTAATTATTGTTACACGCGTCTTTTATTATTTATCGATTCGGTAATTATATTTATTCCGAAATTGCTTATTTAATCGCAAGCCATTGAATTACCATCTACTCAGATATCGTAATGACTCAGCATCTGCCTCGCAATTGATAGTTTAATAAATTCGTTATCACTTCATTATTAATTCTTATTCGGGTTACTATTTATTGCCTATCTATAATCCGGTTAATTAATTAATGATAACTTTCGTTAAATGCTAATGTATTTGGATTAAATGGTTATTAATTTGTTCCTACTGTAATTGCAAGCTATTAATTATTTGTTCATTTAGAAAATCATTTCTTTAATTAAACGGAAATAATTAAATTATTTATGTTCGTAACGGGTAATTGCGGTTAAAATGCAGGTTAGTATTGTAGAACGACCCTAAATGTCACGTCGTTCACCTATGCGAACGCAATTCATAACACCAAATTACATGACTCGCATATAATTGGAGTCATGATAGGTTCGCGGGAGATCATGCGCGGAACCTATATCACTATGCACGCCGCGCGTCGGCCCGGTTGCCACTATTCGCTCCCCCCGTCTATCTCTCACTTTCGTCTATGCCTATACACTACACGCTAGCCGGCTGCTATTCTCTCCCCCTCCCACTCTATCATCCGCGCCGCGGCCCGTACTCGTATAGGTACTGTACGCGCTGGTCGGCTGCGACTCTCTCCCTCCTACTCACAGCAGTATCAGCGCGCCCCTCTCTCTCCTCGGCGCGCGCGCCGATAGTTGCGCGTAGCCTACACTATCGGCCCGTCGGCTGCTCGTCTGTTCTGTCTCTCTCTCTCTCTCTCTCTCTCTCTCTCTCTCTCTCTCTCTCTCTCTCTCTCTCTCTCTCTCTCTCTCTCTCTCTCTCTCTCGCGTATGTTACGTCTCTCTCTCTCTCGCGTATGTTACGTCTCTCTCTCCGCGCCTCTCTCTCTCTCTCTCTCTCTCTCTCTTTCTCTCTCTCTCTCTTATTTTCTTATTATTTTTATTTAACTATTTTTTGTCTAATTTGTATTTTTTCTTATACCTTATTTACTGTACCGTACCTTCACCTGGCACCAGACGGGGTTTTACCCCATGGTGTAAATAAAGAACAAATCTAAATCTAAATCTCTCTCTCTCTCTCCGTACTGCTCTCGCTACCGCGCTCCGGGTTGCACGACTCTCCCGTGCGCACGATCCCCCTCCTCAACACTCGCTCTCTGCGCGTTCTCTCGACCCGACAATGATAGTGTATGCTTGTGTGTATGTCTTGCTGATCATCCTCGACGCTGGCAATAACAGCAGGACAGCGCTCACGAAACAAGTGTTCGCGTTCTGCCAGCGCCGAGCAAGCAGTTACATGTGACTCTGTTACAATATATTGAAAAAGTTTAAATTATTAAAATCAAACTTTATTGTACTTATTTCATCACCTTATTTCTTTCTTTTTTTAATGAACCTCGGCTTCGCCTCGGTCTTGCAAATGTCGGGCGGGCATCAAACCATCTCTGCAACAGCGAAAGTAGCATACACCCAAAAAACCAGCTCTCCATGCCGGGCCGAAAGAAAAAACAGTCGGTAACATTGACCGATCCAAAGCGGCCGAGAGAGGCACTACTATCGAGCGGGCCGAAAGAAAAACTAACACTCAAACACAGCTAGCAGACGACAACGCAATTTTATTGATTATTTAACAATTACAGAACGTACTTTCGGCCGGGGAGTAAGAAAAATAGTATACAATACTTGGACCGGAAATTGAATACCCTGGGGCTTTATCGAGATAAACAAAATTTAAGTGCTGTTTTCATTTCTGGCCAATCAGCGAGCTGGAAATTTTTCAATAGCCAATCAAATTTCTCAACACCTCGAAAATTTCGCCTTGTACCGAACACTCGATAAGGCCCCTGGGCGGGCGTCATACCCCGCACGCCCCGAAAATCCAATTTCTGGCCCACGTATCGTAATATACTATTTAGATTTTTCCATATTTTTCTGTATTTTTTTTAACCGACTTGATATTATCCGATTGGGCCGACAAAAATATGTATATACACACATACATACATATCGTCCGTTGACGAGTGGACTGTTTTCCGCGTAACACCTTCGAAATTTGTAATAAATTATTATTCCTGAAGAGGGACATAATAAATGTCCGAAACGTCGGATACTGACTGTTAAAATGGTGTTTGTTTATTAATTTTACCTCGAAATAAAAAACACCGCATTGGTAGTAAATTGGCCATTAGCTGCAATATCGAGAACATACGTACATACACTTAGACATTTTCTAGAAAACGCATATTTCTATTCAGGGAGCTCGGAAATATCGAAAATCATCGAAATCTTGGAGTCGAAAAATTTCACCGTTACAAAGCTTTCTCCTTAAGAAAGTAAAAAGAGATATCAATACATTAGTTTGAGGAAGCTAAGTGCCAATGGAATGTATTGGCAGCGGGTTTTACTGTTGTATTGACATAATATCAGTAGCAGCTAATAAAGGATTTCAAGAATACGAAAAAAATGTGTATAATTTTTATAAATATTAATAAAGTTGTCGATCATTCAAAAAACATTTAAAATGAATAAACATATTTTATATTTAAACTATATAAAATATAGGAACAATAAATTAATTTGGAAGAAGCTACGTGCTAATAAATTAGCAGAGGTTTTTTCTATATTATAATCTTTATGATAATTTTTCAAATTTATTTAATAAATTTGTTGCCTACGGAATTTAGCTCTATCAGATAACGTTTTAGTTAATAATATATGTAGTTATTGTACTTTTCTACATATGTGGGACATTTAGATAAGAAGTAAATGACGGCGTTGGTTATACACGCTCCTTGTTAGAGTAAAATCATTTTAATTTCCCGCTCAATATTGGAATTTATCAAACCTTATTTACTGATACAAACCTTTACCACATAATATGAGCTGTATTTAAACGACGAATGAGAACAACAAAAAGGATAAATAACAATATGAAAAGTTATTTTAAATATTATACGTTTCTTATCGTTATTAATGTTGTATTCATATAAATATAAGACACGGTAGAGTTATACACTCAACTCTCATAATACAAAAACTGTTTCGATGACCAATAGAAATACCGAGACCATTAAAATTAACCAATGAACTTGCAAACGTTTAAGATTTTAATATACGCGATATAGTGAAATTATTTCATGAGCAATCATATTTTCCAATAATCGAAATAATTTTTCAACGATATAAGACAAATATTAGTACTATGTAAAAGTGATTCAGATTATTAAATTAGTTAAATCAAAATCCAAATTAAATAAGTATCTGCAGGCCAATTAATATTTTTTGTTTCAATTTATTATAATACAATATTTACGTTGTAATTAAAAAGATTTTACATTAGTTAAGTATCATTATTCTGAATATGAAATATTACTTTTTTTATTTCTTCGAACATATATCGCATATTTTTTAAATAAAAGTTACTTTACATATATTTTCTACACTTGAATGAATTAAATAATGACTTTAATTAACAAATCTGCGCAAAAAAGGAAAACATATTCCGGCTTAATATTTTTTATTTCAATGCGAATATTTGGTATCATGAGGACCTTGCAGAAGTTTGTGTTGAACCGCCTAGAGGATTGCCCGACAAAGCAGACATTAAGAAATTGCTTCCAGCAGCTTGAAAACCTCTTATTATCGACGTGAAAACAACTCGGATGGTCGTAAATACAATGCTTAGTATTCTTCCAACCACATTGAAAACCTGTCCAATTATCCCTCCAACAGTGCGAATTATTGTCAATGGAATTCTTATTGGTAAAGTAAGTAGAGTAGTAATTGGATTACTGTTAGTACTACTACCACTCTGAACTGCAGTACCTGTAAGTACAAAGAAAGATTTTAATTTACGTATCGCTTTCGTATTTTTTTAAATTAAATAGTCTCGAGTCGTGTTTGGGACATTATAAAACGGAATAAAAATAAAAAAAGTAAGTAACTGCCCCTAATCCTTATCTTAACAATGTTTTTCTTTCCACCCTTTTCCCGTACTCGTATCAGACTAATAAGCACACGCAGTCACTGTGCGTCTAATAAGCGCAGTTACATGCGATACTTCATGCGTTAACACTTATAAACACAGTCTGCTTTATACCTAAATAATCGCACGCAGCGTAACTGTATCATATTCAAGCAGTCGCAGGGACAGAGTATCTAAGCGACCGCATATACTTAGTACGTAACAAGTATTAACGAACCCTTGAGTACCCTCGTATGGTAGTTGCAGGGGCAGTGTATCGAGAGACGCATACAAGCAATTGCGAGTACAGTTTATCTAAGCAGCCGCATGTAATATAACAGTTCACCTTCGACACCGTCAAAATTCCAATATACCTTTGTTGTATATATAAGCAGTTATAGGTAGGTACAGTGTGTTTATCAACCATTGCATGTAGAACCTTATTTTGGAAAACCCATTCAAAAATAATTTCCCTTCATCCTAATAATACGACCCCAATTTAATATTTGCACACAGAGTATGCACAAAAGCTTCGATCTAAATAGAATTAATCTAATATATGCAACTGCTTCTGATCACAAGTTTTTTTAACTATAATAAGCTCCAATTATTTAACCTTAGTTATTTCATATCTATAATACATATAAAAGATATTTATTATCGTAAGTAACAAATAGTACCATAAATTATATAAACACATATAAATAATTTAAAAATTTTAATTTGTTTATAGTTTTATATATATATATATAAAACTATAAACAATTTTTATATATATAGTTTTTGTAAATTTGTAAAACTATTAACTAAACATTTTTTTTTGTAACACGATTTTCGAGTTTTTTTACCTATTAAGCGGGACTGAAGTGGCCGTTTTTAGACCGGCGGACGAAAAAAGCCATCACCGGACGATACAAAGTTTTCGGAAATTTTTCGAAAATAAATAGCGAAATATTAACTAAATAAAAATTAAAAGCACTCCAATAAGCGCGTGGTTGCCATGCCTATAAACGATCACATTAGCTCCTCTTTGTATTAAAAAAAAGCGCGAAAAAGAGTGGATGCCTTACAAAAAATATGGTGTACACCAAGAGCTAAGTGAGCTTTTTTATCTCGTGTAGTTACAAAACGTAGTCGCCTTCGATTCATGCTTGCTCGCCTTCGACTTTTACTGCAAACTCCTCACTCATTCTAAAATGCCCTACTTTATGCCCTTGGCCCACAATATACTATTTATAATTTTTGAAAAATTAGCTCTAAAATCGAACTCACTCAACTTAAGTGCAGGCTTCGTATACCTACGATTTATTTATCAGCCCGATGTCTTCCTTCGTTTGTGAGTTATGCATGATATAAAATTTTGTTGACATACAACGTACACACGTACACACGTAACATTAAAATTTGAGTTTTTAACTTATTCAGCACTACAAGGCAAAAATGAAAATAAATCAATTGTGAGGTAACTCGTAGTAATACAGCCACCTTAAGCGGAAAATTTGTTGTATGCTTCTGCAAGCATGTTTAGAAAAAAATTGTTAGAAAAATACAAATTATAACGCATCTTCTACGAAAAAAAGCTTCCTCAAACTTAATTTGCTTCTTCCTTTAATTAATTTTTAATAACAAAATTTATAATTTTTGCAACAATTTATGACATAATTATAATTAAATTCATTTATGAAGATTAAAAAGTATTAATTTTTAAATTATTTATACAATATGAATAAAATAATACGTATGACTTTTTTTTTAAATTATGTGTGAACAATAAATAAAATAATTAATTGTAATATTATCGTCTTCAAATTATATTTTCTTTGTGAAATTTCACACGTAGGGTACTTGTCTCTAGTAGTATGCCTGTCTGTATTTGTGTGCTCTTTCTGTAATTTCCGATGTAAGAAAAAGGTTCTAACCTTAAAAATAATAAATGGCTATTACAAAACAAAAGCAGGTACACCCACGCATAGCGCATAGCGCAGATCATTTCCATTTCCTAGTATGCATAAATGCGCTCCCGAATAATTACGATTTTAAAGGAGGGCTAAAATAGTTTTAACCTCAAATATCTCTGAAATTCATAAACGAATTCTTTACCCTAAGAACTCTTCTAATAAATAATATACAAACTCTACATCTCCACCAGATTTCAAAGAAATTAAAACAATTTTAATGTAGTTATATTGTGCGACAACAAGGAAATTCATTTTCAAAAATACTAAAATTTTAAATATCAACCATCTCAAAAAATAACCATATAATCTGGATGAAAATTTACACAGGTATTGCCTATATCGCATACAAAATAGTCTATAAATTTCAAGCTGATACATGAAGCCGTCATTGAGAAATTACGATTTTGAAAAAAAACGGAAAAAAAATTTTAACCTTAAATATCTCTAAAAATCATGAGACAATTCTTTTACCTAAAGGACTTATACAATAATTTATAAACTCTACATCTCCACAAAATTTCAACATGATTAAACCAATTTTTGTTTTCTCTAGTTATCATGCGACAAAAAAAATGACTTTGTAAAATACGAAAATTGTCACTTAGTGTCATTGTCAAATTTTTACAGTTTTTTTTTTTTTATAACAAAAGCTTCAATATAAGCCCTGGTAGATCGATGTGCTATCAAAAATAACCCAGATATGAGTTTTTATTTTCCAATATTCAAAAAGTAAAAAGTTAAAATCTCTTAAATCTGGGCTATTTTTCATGGCATATGGATCTAACAGGGCTTAAATTGAAGCTTTTGTTATAAAGAAAACGCTGTAAAAATTTGATAATGATAGTAAGTGACCTTTTTTCTAGATGAAGAAACAGATAAAAATCACCAAAAATTACTATTCTTTCGCTCTTTTTGTAATTTTTCGTAAAAAAGTCTTCCTCTATAATTATTCAAATTTTTTTATTTCTCTATTGAAAAATGAACTTTTTAAACTTTGGTTCAGTCATGTGCTTTGCAAAGAACATGAGTTATATAGCTTTTTAAATCTAAAATTTTGGAGTTACCTAAAATTTTAAAAGTTTCTGGGATTTGCATTGCAATAGTAGATTTTTATGCCATAAGTTCAAAAATTAGTATTCACGGGCGCTCAGGGGATTCCTGTTACTCGTGTGAGTTTGGCGTCCTCGTTTCGCTCTGCTGACGTAAGTATTCACGCTTGTGCCGGAATCCCCGTTTTTTTTGCCCTATAGGTATACCTATTATCTATAGATGATCTAGAGGCTGAATTTCGTCCCTGGTGGTGCAAAAAATATTATCGTCGGATGGGAAGAAGAAGGTTTTATCTCATCGAAGCGCGTGAAAAGGTGCCATCTCGTAAGTATCTCTTATAACAACGAGATCTTACGCGCTCGTCTGGGATAGGACCTTTTCACGTGCTTCGCCGAGATAGAACCTTTTTAAGCACTTCGTCGAGATAGAAACTTTTTCTACCCACCCGGCGGTATACTCTCTAAAAGTGAATAAATGAAAAATCGCTCAACTCGTGCGAAATAATACCTTTTACTGCATAATAAGTGAATATTCACTAAAGAATTAGCCGGTTTTATACTTGTTAGCACCAGTGACCGACTTTTCATTTGATCATTTTCAGAGAATAAGTAACACGGGTGTAAAGTGATTAGCCCTCATTGCTATTGCCGTTCGAGCGAAGCCCGTGAACTCGACTCGGGCGAGAATTACCTATATTGCACCTTTGTTACGTAATGTACTTTATTAAATTAAATTTATAATTGAATTAAAAGTGAATTTGACCAATTTGTTCGGATTTAATATTCTTTTTTTTCTGAAATTGAGGTGGTATGTATACAAAAGTTTTCTTACCGTTGTTTTGAGCAAATATTAATATATTAGCACTAGCAGCAAAGATGAGGAAAAATAGTAGCTTAGACATAATTAATTTGTTTACTACTTTTTATGAGTCACCTGCGAAATAATGAATAGTGAAACCATTAGTAGCCGAAAGAAGCCTTATATTTATAGAAAACATTAACTTCAAATTTTATCAAGAAACATTAACTTATCTTCTTAACAGTTTAACCCCACTATCCCCATAAAGAGATAACAGAATTGGACGAATATTAATTGATTTATTCAACATAATGGAAATTTCCATACTGTAAAATAGACTCCATATTTTATACAGAAATTTGGCTTTATTTTCTTTTGAATTTTAATTGAATATAAATGTAGGTTGACTATTTATACAATTAGCAAGTTTTGCTATACTTTTCTAACGGTAATATACTATCTAATGATAAAAATAGTATATTTTAAATGTCAGCATGCAAATATATAAATTTAAAAATATTTTCAGAAGTTGTCTAAAAGATAAACAAAAAACTTCTTTAAGGTGATTCATGCGTTTGGTGCCGTATCAAGTTGAAGGGGCCCCCGCTGAGGGGCATCACGGAGAAAACTGGTCACGCATGCAAACGATGCTGGCCTCACGGCGCACTGCGTGTTGCCATAATATTCACCTCGTACAGCCGTGATGTCACGGCGAAGGACGCTGATGATGCTCCGAGCGCAGAGCGATACGCAGTCGTACATAACCTATACGCGATTGTGTATATGGTCGGCTGAGAGGTGAAAGGTGACAATTCGGTTGAGCAGTCCGTGATTTGTCCCTTTTTTAGCGCTCGACCGAATTGTCTTGTTTCTTAGGACTCAATCGAATTGTCTCCTTTCAGTCGAAGATATGATGTGTCAATGCTAAAATCGACAATTTTGCTAAAAAAACTGTTCAAGAGTGTAATGTATATACATGAATTGCCGTATTATTTTCATCGTAAGAGAATATAGAATATATTATCATGAAGCATAGAAGGTCGAATAGAGGGGTTCTTGTGAAGCCAAAACAAGCGTTAGTTCAGCCCCCATGAGGCAGGCGACGCTACGTTTGCCCATGCTTAAGCATAGTTGAACTTAGCGGCGCCTGCATCATGGAGGGCTGAACTAACGCTTATTTTTGACTTCAGGAAAACCCCCCGATCCGACCTTCTATGCTTAATTAGTAGATTATTATATACCTAAGGAGTAAAGTAGGCTATGTAGGGCCGTGAGGGATTTGATGCCCAAACGAAGCGAGGGCAGCAACTCGCGGACGTTCATAGTCCTCATTGTTCCCGAGGGCAATATACAATTTTTTCGCATGCCCGGTGGAAAGTTATTTGTATTTAATCCCTGAGTTCAGGGTCGAAAACGTCACATAACCTCACTCCTAGAGTGAGGTTATGTGCATGACCTAGAGCTATGCGCATGCACGTTTCCCTACTTTTTTTCTGGCTAGCGCCGCATGTGTGATGCTGCAGGCGGCACTAATCGGGAAAAAAGTAGACACACGAGCATAAGCGTTGCAGTTTCTAGGAGGGAGTACATGTGGCGTTTTACTCCCTGATGTCAGGGAGTAAACACAATGCTTTACGCGTGGTATGCGAGAAAACCGCTGCCAAATTCATTGGCACTTAGCTTCCTCAAACTTAATTTTTTCATTCTATTATATAAACTATTAAATTTAAAAATTCCAAAACTCTAAAAATGAATATCTTCATAAAAATAATTGTGCAATCTTAATGAAATTTTGTACATATACTCTTCATAACATGAGCTAGATAAAAACTTCAAAAAACAAATTAAACTCAAATACCTTATAATTTTATGAACAGCTTTTCTTGGCCACCGAAAAGGGTTCAGAAGTTTAAAAGAGCGATCCCTGAGCGAAATTTCATAAAGATTTATTGATTTTTACTCTTGTTACCGTGCGACAACGAAAACGTATTTTTTTTTTTTTTTTTCTCACAAATATCTTCAAAAATAATCCAGCAATCTTAATAAAGTTTTGTACATATATTCTTCACAGTGTGAGCTAGACAGCCTATAAATTTCAATTTGATTTGTCGAATCGTTTTCAAGAAAATGCTTTTGAAAAATTAAAAAAAAAATTTAGCCTCAAATATCTTCGAATTTTGTGAACATTTTTACTTGGACAATGAAAGGGCTTAAAAAGCATAAAAGAGCTCTCTCTGCGAAATTTCATAAAGATTTATTGATTTTTACTCCAGTTATCGTGCGACAACGAAAATGCAATTTTTTTTCTTTAATAATTTTTTTCTCATTAAAAAATCGATAAAACCTCTTGAAATTTTTAGAGGTAGAATTACTTTTTATGTATAATAACTGATACAAACTTAATTTAAAAATATGAATAGTTTCTGAGATAAAAATTATAGAAGAAAATGACACATTTACCTTCATAACAAATAAAGGACGATAGATATTTAAATTAAAAAAAAAAGAAAATGTAGGTAATTTAATGCCCTTTCAAATGCACTTCAAAACACACACACACACACACACACACACACACACACACACACACACACACAGGAAGAAAAATTTCTCAAAATCAACAAATTTTTATGCCACTATTCTTAAAACATGTTTTTAATACTTTTTTGTCCGAAAAATTTTGAGAAAGCAATAATATATTCTATATTCTCCAGTATTACCTACACAATCGCTTATAGGCTATGTACGGCCACGTATCGCTCTGCGTTTCGAGCGTCAGCGTCCTCGGCTGTGACATCACGGCCATACGAGGTGAAAAGTTAACACGGCACTGAGCCGTTAGGGCAACACCGTTTGCATGCGTGGTCAGTTTTCTCCGCGTTTCTTTATAGGTATTGCAAAACTCGGTTAACGTATTTTAAATCTATTGTAAATTACTTCTGAATATCGAAAAAAATTATTATTTTACAAATAAGTGTTTGAGCAGACAATTTCAAATACTATTTTTTTTGCCTAGCGGGCCGAAAGTGCCACTTTTGCTCCCGGCGCCCGATCGCGAAGGTTGTATTTTCGGCCTCGCCAGGCAAAAAAATCGTATACGCACCACGGGAGCAAATAAAGAATGCCTCAGATCGCATGTAAATTGTCACCCGAGCCGAAGGCTCGGGTGACAATTTACATGCGATCTGGGACATTCTTTACTTTTGCTCCCTAGGGGCGTAATATACTATATTTTTAATGCTTTTTATTTTACTTTTAATTAGAGATATTTTATACAATGTAAAATGCCTCTTTTGCTTTCTCAAAGAGAAATCTTTGTAACGGTGAGATTTCGATGATTTCCGATATATCCGAGTTCTCTGAGTCGAAATATGCATGTTTTAGAAAATGTGTGCGTGCGTGTGTGTGTGTGTGTGTGCGTGCGTATTTGTGTGTATAGTAAATTTATCGGCACCATACACGGAGAAAAAATTCCTGCTATTTTTGCAGCATATGCTGCTATTTTAGCAGAACTTTTGATGCACGGCAGATCCTGCCATTTTCGCTTTAAACTACAGCAGTTTTCGCAGTATGGTGCGCAGCAATACACTATGCCAGAGGCTTAGTAGAAATCTACTACTAAAACTGTGGTAACTGTTCAAAACGAATACAATAAAACTTATTAATACAATAAAATAATTAATACAATAAAACTATATGTTTTCAATGTATTTATTGTGGTATAATTTGACCTTAAACTCTCAGGCACACGAAAGTATGTTTTTATAGGTTATAGGAATTAAATGTTTACTCTTCGTCGTTAGGCTCTAATGGCAGGAAACTCCAGCCAAAACTGCAGTAAGTTACAGCTAATGTACGTTTTCTAATGTTGCCTCAAAATTCGCGGTACAGAGTTCAGCAGTAGCAACAGGACTTTTTTCTCCGTGTACCTCGAAACTGGCTAGAGATATCTTCGGCAGGTATGTAAAGTTCATTTTCATCATACCCGGGCCGAAAGTTCGCCAAAACATGCACGTTTTGCGGCCGAGAAGTTAAATATTACAGTGACGTGTTTTCAGTATATGACGTGACTATAACCTGAAATTTCCCGGCTGCAAACGTGTATGTTTTGGCGAACTTTCGAGCCATGGTATGAAGAAAAATAGTAATATACTATTTGAAGTTGTGCAAGTTCAATTTTATAGCAGATCGGATAATATTAAGTCGTTTAAAACAAATAAAGAAAAATATGAAAAAATCGAAAATAATTTTCATCGTCGCTGGGTTTGGAGATCTGTCCGAAGTAGGTCCATTTTCTGAAAGGTCTTAAAATTTCCTATCTATCATCCATATTATTTTTGGCCTAATCGGATACGGTGATAAATACCGACATAATTTTCAAACGAGTACATCTCATGAAAATACCAATAGAATCATCAAAAAAAAAATCTGAGTATAGTATTAACATATACGGAGCACCTGACGAACGTGTTTTTCCAAAAAAATAATGAGAATTTATTTAATTAAATAAAGATCGTACTGTCCGTAAATAGGAATCTGCAATTGACCTACTTTCCAAACGAGCATAGCTAACGAAAATGCTAATAGAATCACTCAAAAAAATTCCTGAACAAAGTGTTTATGTGTACGGAGCGCTTGACGAAATTTTTTTTCCGAATAAACGGTTCACATGGCTTTAAGGGTGTCATAGACCTGTAGGTCTTTGAGGCCAAAATCACCTGAAAAAATATAATAAAATATAATTAGTTATATATACTAATAAGTAGGCACAATTTCTGATAAAATGCTTAATAAAAATAAATAAAAATAAAAATAAATTTTTAATTCCGAAATGTAATCTGTAGACCAATTTTACTCAGAGATATTGCATTGCCAAGATTTTTGCTTTGACGTAGCTTTTTGAGAAAAGTATTCGACAGATTTTCATAGGACAGGGCCTAAATTACTTGACATTCATCCAGTTATGGATCTAAGAGTTCGAAATATAAGATTTACTGAAGTTTTTCTATTCTATTTGTTTATAACAAGCATGCATGAGCTATAAACATGTCGAGGTATCTTTGCAGGTTTCGAAAATTTTTCAATGTTGATATCGATAACTCTCTACGAAATTGCACGTGGAACAAAACGAGTCCTCCCAATTTTAAATTAGATCAAAAATAAAAAAGATTTTCGTAGTTTATTAAATTTTTTATATTCGGCGATATCTACTTTTGCAATGTTGAAATTTCGTTGAAAAAAACTTTTTTTGTTACTTTAAAATCCATATAAAAATATGATGTTGTTTTTTATAACATTATACCATGTGAACAAACGATTGTAAACAAATTTTAGTAATGTGACCAATTCTCGCTCCCAAACCACCTTAAACTCTTTATCTGATGTACCTTGATAAAGCTGTCAACTCCAAAATAAGTAAAAAAGCGTTCATAGTAAATT
Source organism: Torymus aiolomorphi (assembly GCA_036365515.1). Taxonomy (NCBI): domain Eukaryota; kingdom Metazoa; phylum Arthropoda; class Insecta; order Hymenoptera; family Torymidae; genus Torymus; species Torymus aiolomorphi. The sequence goes on from CM070875.1 coordinate 186,052,426, forward strand.
ATTGATATTTTAAGTAATGTACTAACTTTTGACGTGGACGATATAGCCAATACAACCTTAATGATGAAATATGTGGCATATTGAGAGTAATCCAGGACTTCGCGCTATTTCTGCTGCAAACAATAAAGACAACCCACGATTAGATAAAACAAAAAAACAAAGAATAGAGGACTCAAAAAAGAAGAGAATCATTTACAGAAAATTGAGAATCAACTTACATGAGAACTTCGTGGCCTCCAGCCTTCGCTACTTGGCGAGCGACAACGCGTCGGACATCAATTTGCATTATGGCCCATAATGATTTGCACGTATTGCGCGAAGAATGTCCTTGGCGCCTGGATGACAAGCGAGAGGAGCGAGGTGAAATCAGGGGCGAGCGACCGTGTTTGTGCACATGATATGCGCCATGGCTAGCTGCAGTGCCTGAATCGGCTGCAAAAAGCGTTTGGAATCCGTCACATCCACGAGCGCATTATTTCGTACACGAAAATCTTACGTGAGCACTGACGTGAGATAGCGTATAGAAAGCACGATAGTGTAACAAACGCGTTCCCGTAAAAAATAAATTTTCGGGATGCCACAAAAAAACGTCACGTTACTCATATTAGCGGCTGTATTATTGCGTTTTTTTAATGATAACATTGAGATATTTCAATCGGATAAATATCATTCGAAAGAGTATAAAAAACCTATTTAAAAAAAAAATTACATTAGCTATTACGATTCTTTTGTTATTAACAAAAACGTTTTTATTTTTAATTATATATACACTGACAGAAAAAATCTGGTAAAAATTCTTATGTTGTCGTGTAAAAATTACCATGTTGGAATCGTAACTCGACCATATGTCGGATTTTTAGTAGAATTTGCAATACACGTAGGAAAAATTCCAAGTCTAACATGGGAATTTTTTTATAACTGATTTTAAAGAGCGAAAAAAATTATTTCATCTTTTTTTTTAGGAGTGGGGGAGGAGCGAGTATCAGACACATAATTATTATATTTAGACAATACAGAAGTTATTTTTGAATTAAACATGATTAAAGAAAATTTATTAAATAAATTAAAAATTTTTGACGACATCGAGACTCGAACCTGGAACCCTTGGCACGGTAGTCGGGAGCGCTAACCACTTACCTATAAAGACATATGTCCTACAAAATTTTGGAACTTGTATATCCCCAAACGTAAGATATGCGCGCTAATTTTATAACAAATTATGCTTTAACTCGAATAATACTATTCTCTATTTTAGCATAATTTATTACAAATGTTATATATTAAGAATATTGTTTAACATTTTATAAATATTACCAATACCTTAAATTAAACAAGCTCATTTATTTATTAATGAATTTGTATTTTCGATATAATAGTTTTTCACAACCTTCCTTAAAAATATTACAAATAAACAATTATTTTAAAAATTGTCTCATCATAAAAAATAAAAAAAAAATAAATAAAAACAAGTATATTGGATTAGAACGGCACATTCAGTTGTTGCGTTTAGCGTTTGTGTTTTGTCTCGATGTTGCCAAGGTGGATTGAGTTTGTTGACATGTATCTGTCTGAATCTTTCCTATTTTGACATTGAAGAGGTCAACTTTTCGTGCACTCGCGGGCTGTTTACGATTGAACGTGTGAATTCTTATTCTAAAACTCTCTCAATTTTTACCATGCTAGCCTGGGAAAATGTACAAAAGATAAAGTTCCATTAGCCACGTGTTAATTTTTACTATGCTGGCATAGGAAGTTTTACTTGTGACATTGGACTTTTTCATATAAAAGATAGTAAATTTTTCGATTTTAAGCAGTTGTGGGCAACTTCCAAGAGCAACATAGGAATTTTTCCCCGGGTTTTTCTGTCAGTGTACACTCATATAACTACAAAAATAAACGGTCAATATTTTTGAAAAAAAAAAATCATGGCAATGCATAATATAAATAGCTATAATCTGTAAAAATTTGAATCCATTCTGTCGACCACTTTTTGAGAAAAAAGAATTGAAAAATGAAAAAAATGCGTTTTGTATGAAACACGATTATGGGAGTAAATGATTGGTCAATAAATTTCAGAGATATTTGAGGTAAAAATTTTTTAACCTTTTTTTCAAATCGTAATTTCTCGAGAACGGCTTGATGAATTAGCTCCAAATTTATAGACAATTTTGTGTGTGATATAGATAATATGTGTGCGAATTTTCATTAAGAGGGTGTGGTACTCATGTACTCTGTTTTACCGGCAGAACACGGTAAATTCTATATTATTAAAATAAATATATCGAATTACGTCTTATAGATAGTTGCCCTGCGCAATGTAATAATCTACCAGCCTACGCAGTTTTGAGCTCAAATATCAACGGCATCCTAAAAAATTTTGCGAACAAAAATAACCGAAATTTCGTTCGCAAAATTTTTTAGGGTACCGTTGATATTTGGGCTCAAAACTGCGCAAGCTGGTAGATTATTACATTGCATAGGGCAACTATCTCTTTATAAGACGTAATTCGATATATTTATTTTAATAATATAGAATTTACCGAGTTCTGCCGGTAAAACAGAGTGCATGAGTCCACACCCCCTTAAGATCGTTCAATTATTTTTTGCGTTATTTGATATTTAAAATTTTTGTATTTTAAAAAGTCATTTTCTTTGTCGCATGATAATTAGAGAAAAAAATTGGTTTAATCATGTTGAAATTTTGTGGAGATGTAGAGTTTATATATTTATCTATAAGCCCTTTAGGTAAAAAAATTGTTTCATAATTTTTAGAAATATTTAAGGTAAAAATTTTTTCACGTTTTTTTCAAAATTTTTCAATGACGACTTCATATATCAGTTTGAAATTTATAGAATATTTGGTATGCGACATAGGCAATACCTATGTAAAATTTCATCCAGATTATATGGTTAGTTTTTGATATATTTGATATTTAAAATTTTGGTATTTCTGGAAATGACTTTCTATGTCGCACGATAACTAAGTAAAATTTAATTACTTTGAAATTTAATGGAAATTTAATCTAGATGTGATGGAGGTGTAGAGTTTGTATATTATTTATTACATGAATTGTTAGGGTAAAAGAATTAGTTTATAAATTTCAAAGACATTTGAGGTTAAAACTGTTAAAACTGTTTTAACCCTCTTTTCAAATCTTAATTTTTCGGGAACGGTTTTATGTATATATTACTAGAAAATGGAAATGACGCGCGATACGCGCGCATGTTATTTACATGCTTTTATTTTTATTGAGGTTAATTTACAGAGAGCTCTGCAGAAACATGAAATTAATCAGATACGCTGGGCAATTATTTTGAGTATGAACTAATTTTTTGAATAATCGCGATTTAAGAAGTGAATATAGTAAGAATTACCCTCACTCAATTTTCAGATAAAAATTTTAAAGTTTAAACGTTTATGGTTCACGGGCATATAATTATATATACACTCATTTTGCCTTTACAAAGTTATGTAAATGTATAATATGTACACAATTATTTATAATAAAGATACACAATTATTGAATAATAATATATTTGTAATGTAAAAATTGGAGTTATTATATATGATTTTGAAAATGTGAGTAAGTTGATCTCAGTGTAGATAGCAATTTTTTAATTATTTATATTTTAAAATGTTACTCGATCGATTTTAACCGGACAGGTCTCTTTTTTTTTTGTTTTTTTTTTGTGTGATAGCGGGTCAAAAATTAGTTTTTTGATTCGCCGATGGGTTTGTTTTATTTCGATTTTCGATTTTCTCAAAATTGATTTTTGCTTTTTTTTAATGATCAGATCGAGATATTTGAATCGAATGGATAGCATTCGAAAGAGCATTAAAATACCTATATTTTCTATAAAAAAATTCCCTAGCTATACGGTTCTTTTGTTATTAAAAAAACCGTGTTTTTTTTAAAGCTTATAACTCCTAAACTAAACGGTCAATTTTTTGAAAAAAATCATGATAATGCAGAATATAAATAGCTATAATCTCTAACAATTTGAATCCATTTTGTCGATTAGTTTTTGAGAAAAAAATTGTAATATGAAAAAAATGAGTTTTGTATGTCCAACGATTACACAGGCCCACAAAAAAAAATGTGTCTGGTTCTGGGATGGACACTACCTTTTTCTAATGTATTTTTTCCGCTGAATCTGAATTCGTCATTAAAAATAGGGGTTCAGCCGTAACTTTTTAAGATAACCTCAAAAAACTGTCGAAAAACAGTGTTTCTGTGGTAAGATCTTGAGAAGAACAAAAACATTATTTCCTGCACATCAAAAATACTTTGTTTTTATGTACTTTGGCCTGCTAAATCCGAATTTGCTATGGAAAAAGAGGTTTGACCGACGGATTTCGGAGATAACCTCAAAAAACTGCTCAAAAATCTCATGCACAAGAACTAACTTGGCTTACGCTTGCGTATACGTTTGTCATCGAACGACCTATGCAAAGCATTTCTACGCCGCTTTTTGTTATTAGATTGTACATCTCTTTTTAGCATCCAGCAATAGTCCGCCATCATGTTCACGCTCCATTTCCCTTGCCACCTACGTTCAAATTCCTTCATGTCCTGATAAAATCTTTCACCTTGCTCTTCACTGAAGTCCCCAGGTTTGGTGGAAATTCATCAATGTGCGAATCGAGAAAGTGGAGTTTCAAATTCATTAAGCAACCTAAACTTTTGAAGTTTTCTACCTTAGTTTCTACGATGCTCTTATAGTTCTCATCTTTATTATTACCAAGAAATTTGGTTGCAACATCTTTGCAGCTCAACCAGGCTGCCTTCTCGATATCATTCATACTTTTAACAAACTCTTCGTCCCTGAACATTTTGCGAATTTGAGGTCCATCAAAGATACCTTCCTTCAATTTAACCAGAGTTACATTCTTAAAGATGTTTTCTAAGTATCTGAAGCAGCGCCCTTCTTTATCGAGAGCTTTAACAAATTGTTTCATCAGTCCTAATTTGATATGTAGAGGAGGTAAAAGAATTTTGCTAGGATCCACAAGAGGACACTTGATGATATTGCTGGAACCTGGAGTGAGTGATGGCCTTGCTGGCCATACTTTTACATTATAGTGTTTTGCTCTATCTCGACTGTCAAACATGCATAAATAGCATGGGTACTTGGTAAAACCTGATTGTTGACCTAGTATCATGGTTAATATTTTCAGGTCTCCGCAAATTAACCATTCGTGCTCACTATACTTTATTTTAATAAAAACCTTTTCGATGTTACAGTATTCTTCTTTGAGTTCAGTTGAATGGGCCAATGGCAACTGAGCCAGCACGTTCGTATTCTGAAGAAGAACTACCTTTAGGCTTCGCTTGGATGAATCGATGAATAACCTCCATTCTTCTGGCTTGTATACATTTGGTTGGAAATCATCAATAAGTCCTTGTACATCCGTACAGTACACTAGATCAGATTCGCTAGTGAAGTATTTCCGAAACGCTTCTTCTCGGTTTCGATAAAATGTGACGTTTACGCCCTGTTCTAATAGGTTATAAGACTTCAATTGTAAGGCCATTAATTCAGCTGCATCTTTGGCTAATCCTGCATTCCTAAACATGTCATTCAGTTGAGCTTGAGAGATCTTTTTTTGGCTTTTCTCTCTACCGACGGGAACGTACTCCTCAACACTGTCCGGAAAGGCAGTTCTTCACAATACGAACGTGCTGGCTCAGTTGCCATTGGCCCATTCAACTGAACTCAAAGAAGAATACTGTAACATCGAAAAGGTTTTAAATAAAATAAAGTATAGTGAGCACGAATGGTTAATTTGCGGAGACCTGAAAATATTAACCATGATACTAGGTCAACAATCAGGTTTTACCAAGTACCCATGCTATTTATGCATGTTTGACAGTCGAGATAGAGCAAAACACTATAATGTAAAAGTATGGCCAGCGAGGCCATCACTTACTCCAGGTTCCAGCAATGTCATCAAGCGCCCTCTTATGGATCCTAGCAAAATTCTTTTACCTCCTCTACATATCAAATTTGTTAAAGCTCTCGATAAAGAAGGGCGCTGCTTCAGATACTTACAATTAGAAAGCATCTTTAAGAATGTAACTCTGGTTAAATTGAAGGAAGGTATCTTTGATGAACCTCAAATTCGCAAAATGTTCAGGGACGAAGAGTTTTTTAAAAGTATGAATGATATCGAGAAGGCAGCCTGGTTGAGCTTCAAAAATGTTGTAACCAAATTTCTTGGTAATAGTAAAGATGAGAACTATAAGAGCATCGTAGAAACTATGGTAGAAAACTTCAAAAGTTTAGGTTGCTTAATGAATTTGAAACTCCACTTTCTCGATTCGCACATTGATGAATTTCCACCAAACCTTGGGGACTTCAGTGAAGAGCAAGGTGAAAGATTTCATCAGGACATGAAGGAATTTGAACGTAGGTGGCAAGGAAAATGGAGCGTGAACATGATGGCGGACTATTGCTGGATGCTAAAAAGAGATGTACAATCTAATAACAAAAAGCGGCGTAGAAATGCTTTGCATAGGTCCTTCGGTGACAAACGTATACGCAAGCGTAAGCCAAGTTAGTTCTTGTGCATGAAATTTTTGAGCAGTTATTTGAGGTTATCTCCGAAATTCGTCCATCAAACCTCTTTTTCCATAGCAAATTCGGATTTAGCAGGCCAAAGTACATAAAAACAAAGTATTTTTGATATGAAGGAAATAATGTTTTTGTTCTTCTCAAGTTCTTACCAGACACTTTTTTTTGTGGGCCTGTGTTATTAACGATAATATTATTCGAAAATATGGAAGCTTATTCTATAGTCGGTAAAGTAGATTGCTTTATAGAGCATTTATAAGCATAAGCTTGTATTTTCCATAAGCAATAGGCCTTTTTTGCGCCACTTGATTGCGCTGGTAAGACATATTATAGTAATAGAAACGCGCTGCGCGCAGCTTCTCAATCTTTCCTTTTGATTATCTCAGTAACTACAAAAGCTATTTTAATAATCTTTTTTTTTCGACATAGGCAGATTTGTGCATATGAGAATTGTGCACCGATTTATTGTGCACAGAGAAAAGAAAAGAAAATTTTGTTCACAAAACGTTGTTACTTTTGCACAAAAAATTGTACACTTTACGGAAAAAGATGAAATTCAGTAATGTGCACAAGATTGTTGTGCACAATAACATAAAATAATATTTCAACCAAAAAAAGTATTGCACACTGTGCTTATTTATCGTGCACGTAATATAGGACTGGGCGATTGTGCACAAATAAATTCATTAAAAATATATCTAACCGATTGTGCACAAATCTATTTATTTAATTATTGCTCGCCGATTGTGCACTAAGTCTAGTTCATACGAAGGTTCATACGAAGTCTTATAGCAGTGTTGCCAGATTGGGCAATAAGTAGCGAATTGGGCTAGTTTAAAAGCTGAGCTCGCGGGAAAAAAATCGAGATGGCTATTTATAGGGAATTGGGCTACAAGACAGTACTGTTAATAGAGCTGATATGGCTATTGTGTAGCCAACAACATTAAATTTTAAATCAAATAAAAATTCCAAAACTCAAGTAGCCAGGAGACGCGGGTTCTACGCGTATAGGGGAGCGCGTCAGACGTTTATACATGGCAAAATAATTATTTAAATAATTAATAACCCCAAGCAGGTGGGGGATGCGAGTTCCACGCGTATACGGGAGCGCGTCAGACGTGCATACAAGGCCAAATAATTATGTAAATAATTCTTAACCCCAAGTAGGCGGGGGGTGCGAGTTCTACGAATAAACGAAAGCGCGTCAGATGTGCATACAAGGCAAAATAATTATGTAAATAATTTTCAACTCCACGTAGGCGGGGGATGCGTGTTCCACGCGTATACTGGAATAAGGCAGACATGTATACATGGCAAAAAAATTATTTAAATAATTGTTAACCCTAAGTAGGCTGTCGATGCGAGTTCCACGCGTATACGGGAGCGCGTCAGACGTGCATACTAGGCAAAATAATTATTTAAATAATCCTCAACTCCTAGTAGGTATACGCATGGAACTTGCATCCCTCGCCTACTTGGGGTTAAGAATTATTTACATATTTATTTTGCCTTGTATGCACGTCTGACGCGCTTCCGTATATTTGTGGAACTCGCACCCCTCGCCTACTTGGGGTTAAGAATTATTTACATAATTATTTTGCCATGTATAAACGTATGACGCGCTTCCGTATACGCGTAGAACTCGCATCCCCCGCCTGCTTGGGGTTATAAATGATTTAAATAATTATTTTGCCATGTATAAACGTTTGACGCGCTCCCGTATACGCGTAGAACCCGTGTCTCCCGGCTACTTGAGTTTTGGAATTTTTATTTGATTTAAAATTTAATGTTGTTTGCTAGTCAATAGCTATATCGGCTATTAACAGTACTGTCTTGTAGCCCAATTCCCTATAAATAGCCATCTCGATTTTTTTCCCGGGAGCTCAGCTTTGAAACTAGCCCAATTCGCTACTTATTGCCCAATCTGGCAACACTGCTATACACTGAGAGAAGAATATCTTAATAATTGACTTATTTATTTATTTGGGATTTTCGGAACTCAAATTTTGAATAATAGGATAATACATTATTAAAGTTAAGGAATAATAATTTTAATGTTAATTTCAAACGACTTTACTTTTAAAAAGCAGATATTGTAACAGTTACAATATGAAATTGAATACAACCTTATATGTGGTAGTGGGGGCTGTACGGCGGCCGCATCGGTCGCGTCTGCAGCCGCGAAGTCCGCTCGAACGCTCCCGATACCTAACCGTCTTTTACGCTGCCGCATAGCGCAATCCCGCAACTGAAAAATCTCGGCACTGATTGCTTCTACTTTCTTAACGACGAAATCTCGCCAATAATGGACTTTAAGGAAACTTTGGCTGCCTGGGGTCTTGCGGAATATCACGAAGTTTTAAAAGGTAAGTACAACTGAATTCTCTATTTCTCCCGGCACACTATCTATAACCTCAAACACTCATATATCTTCCAATGTTTTCCCGTGTCTCCAGACTCGGACATAACCGACGTTGAGATCCTTGAGGAGTTAATTAATATACCCAATGAATTTTCAACCTTGATCCCTATCCTTGGAGTTCGCCTTAAATTTCAGAAACATGTAAAAAATGTAATAAAAATTTAATTTTCAGTTACTTGTCTAAAATCTCACATAAAATTGTATTATTTTTAAATCATTTTTTTCAGCTTATTAAAGTAGTGCCAGTAGATAATAGAGTAGTAATAGTAGATAATAGAGTTGCAAATGTAAAGAAAGAAATTATTCAACAACTTAATATACATGAGGACTCTGAAAGCGGTGGAGTTGATGATGATGATGGTATAACGGATGGTGCCCCACCAGTAAAGAAGCCAAAACTTGGAGCGATAGCAGATTTTGATTTAAGAAAAGTTTTGCTTAATCACCCACTTGGAGAAGTAATTTTAATTATTTACAAGTATGAACAAGAGTTGAATTCCCGAACACAGTCATACTTGTGTGACATAATTGCCACTTATTTTGTGAAAATTAAAGTGTAAGTATGACGACAAAGATCTTTCTTCATTTTCTTTTTTGTTTTATATATTTAACTGTTTTATCTATTTTAAATTAATTATTTTTTATTATTTTAGAAAACTAGAGAACGACAATCATGATTATTTAGCACACAAAATAATAGAAATATTTCCCAATGAGTGTAAAGAGACTTACTATGTGCCGCCAACCAGTAAAAAGCAATCAAGAAATAATGTATGTGGAATTGTAATGGGTGAAAAAAATTTTTGGAACAAAAAATGTTTAAAAACATTTTTTAAGACTTTTGGCACCAATATCCGATGTTTTTGAGAACAAAAATTTTCGTGTCTGTATGTATGTGTGTGTGTGTGTGTGTGTGTGTGTGTGTGTGTGTACCGGCTATAACTTTTGAACGAATTGACCGATTTTCATCTATGAGGGCTTATTCTCTTCGTTTGGACATAGAATAGAGATAGCTTAACCTATTTTTTCATTTTATAACCAAAAAATGATTTTGAATTTTCAGTTTTTTTGATTTTTTCATATCATACAGCCATTATTACATAATATAGTAAACTGTTTTTGAAAGGTCTTCAAATTACCTACAATTTCTTTTTTTAAAAGTTGAATTATCTTTACTCTGTCATTTGTTATTAAGGAAAACATTTTTATATTTCATAAATTAATTTCTCAAAAAATATTTTATTTATCGACTTGAAATTTTAACCACTTATAACAATCATTGAAGACTATATTTGGTTAAAATTTCAAGTGATTATCTTCATTTCTTTTCTAGAAAAAAAATATTTTTGAAAAAAATTGCATTTTTTTCGGACGCGATAACAGGAGTAAAAATCAACCAATTGTCTTGAAATTTGGCACAGAGATAGCTTTTTTATATCTTCGAACCGAGTTCGTTGCCCAAAAAAATCGGTCAATTACGATTAAAGATATTTGAGGTTAAAAATTTTTCTTTTTAATTTTCGAATTGCGTTTTTTCAGAGGATTGTTGATTTATCGACCTAAAATTTTAACCACTTATAACACTCATTGAAGACTATATTTGGTTAAAATTTCAAGTGATTATCTTCATTTGTTTCAGGGAAAAAAAATATTTTTGAAAACAAGGGAATTTTCTTTCGGACGCGATAACAGGAGTAAAAATCAACCAATCGTCTTGAAATTTGGCACAGAGATAGCTTTTTTATATCTTCGAACCGAGTTCGTTGCCCAAAAAAATCGGTCAATTACGATTAAAGATATTTGAGGTTAAAAATTTTTCTTTTTAATTTTCGAATTGCGTTTTTTCAGAGGATTATTGATTTATCGACCTAAAATTTTAACCACTTATAACACTCATTGAAGACTATATTTGGTTAAAATTTCAAGTGATTATCTTCATTTGTTTCAAAGAAAAAAATATTTTTAAAAACAAGGGAACTTTCTTTCGGACGCGATAACAGGAGTAAAAATCAACCAATCGTCTTGAAATTTGGCACAGAGATAGCTTTTTTATATCTTCGAACCGAGTTCATTGCCCAAAAAAATCGGTCAATTACGATTAAAGATATTTGAGGTTAAAAATTTTTCTTTTTAATTTTCGAATTGCGTTTTTTCAGAGGATTGTTGATTTATCGACCTAAAATTTTAACCACTTATAACACTCATTGAAGACTATATTTGGTAAAAATTCCAAGTGATTATCTTCATTTGTTTCAGAGAAATAAAATATTTTTTAAAACAAGGGAATTTTCTTTCGGATACGTTAACGGGAGTAAAAGTCAACCAATCGTCTTGAAATTTGGCACAAGGACTGATTTTTTTTTTTTATATCTTCGAACCGAGTTTGTTGCCAAAAAAAATCGATCAATTATGATTAAAGATATTTGAGGCTAAAAATTTTTTTAATTTCCGAATTGCGTTTTTTCAGAGAATTGTTGATTTATCGACCTAAAATTTTAATCACTTATAACCCCCTCATTGAAGACTATATTTTGTTAAAATTTAGAATGATTATCTTCATTTTATTCATAGAAAAAATATTTTTGAATAGAAGTGAATTTTTTTTTCTTTCGGACACGATAAAAGGAGTAAAAGTCAAACAATCGTCTTGAAATTTGGCACATAGACAGCTTTCTTATATCTTCGAACCGAGTTCATTGCTGAACAAAAATTAGTAAATTAATAAAAAGATATTTGAGGTTAAAATTTTGTTTTTAATTTTCTAATTGTGTTTTCTCAGAAAATTTTTGATTTATTGACCTAAAATTTTAACCATTTATAATACTCATTGAGGATTATATTTGGTTAAAATTTAAAGTGATTATCTTCATTTGTTTTCGAGAAAGAAAAATTTTTGGAAAAAAGTGCTTTTTTCTTTTGGACACGATAACAGGAGTAAAAGTCAACCAATCGTATTGAAATTTGGCACAGAGACATCTTTTTTACATCTTCGAACCGAGTTCGTTGCAAAAAAAAATCGGTCAATTACGATTAAAGATATTTGAAAAAGAGAATTATATGGCTAATAAGAAATACATAAAGCAATACATATTAGAAATAAATACATATTATAATACATATTTAAATACAGTTATTTAATAATATTGAATATATTTACATTATTATTTTAAATAATTATACATTTTTTAGAATATATTTTATATAATTCATGTTACAATACGGTATACTTCATTTAAAATATTTATAATATTTTCATATAATTTATTTTTATCCTTGGCCGAAATACCATCTTTTGTTAGCCTCATCAGAGATAGCATCTTTTTCCGATCCGCAGTTGATAAGATATTATTTCCACACCACCTTGCGGTAAATATCATGGTGCGTTTTTTTTTTATTCAACAAAATAAATTTATATTTTTAATTTTTTTAAATCAAGAATAATTTTTTTGATTTAAAATAAATTATTTTAATAATAAAAATTTATTTTGTAGTTCAGTGGTATCCCCAGTAGGCCTAATCCACTGTGCTATAAAATAAATACTATTATAATTTACAAACAACAGAATAATACAAAATATTTAAGTCTTACATATTTTCTACTTATCTTTTCAATAATACTCCAAAATTTGTTACGTATCTCCTTTTCATCTAAATATTTGTTATGCGAAATATGTATATCTAAAAAATTTATGTTGTATGCATTTCCATTTATCAAAATTTTTCTCATCCAAAATTCATTTTTCTGAAAAAGTTATTATTATTTTATTGTTATTCATCTTTTTAACTTTTTTAAAATTTTATTATATGACACTTTTATTTTTTCTTCATTAATTCAATTTCCTTTTTTTCGCTGGCATTTCATGTAGATTTTCGAAATCAATTTTTTTTATAATTTCGTCAATTACTTCTAAAATTTCAATTTTTAAAGTTGCTTGAATTAATAATTCTTCATTAAATAATTCTGCATTAAATAATTCTTCACGTACAAATTCGTATAATCTGTATTATTCAATAAACAATAAGAAAAATAAATTAATAAATAATGGTAATAATTATTTAAATATATTTAATTATCAAATTTCTAACCGTTTATATTCATTACAATTTTCATTTTTTTCAATAATTGTTTCTTCGATTGAATTAATTGATTTTGTATAATTGCCTTTGGTTACTCGTAAATTTGAAAAATGTAATATATCATTTTTTTGTATATTTTTGTTAGAAGCATCTCCCCAAAGAGTCAGATTTATCTATAATAATTTTAATATATATTTATTTTATTAATAATTATTTGACTTTATATTAATCATTGTTTTTAATTTTTAAATTTCTATAAGTAGTACATACATAATAAATGATAAAATATATAACTTATTTTAGTTGTTTATCTATGTTTAATTCTCTTTATAATTAAATTACATAAGTAAATTTTATTGACAATATTATTTTTTTACCTGATTATTTTGATCATCTTTTAATACTAATTCCTTTTTAACGATAAGAATGTTTTCTTTTCTTGTTCTTATATTAACATTATCATGAATTTTATCAACTATACCAATCACGTATTTTAATTTTGTATTTTGAAATAATGTAATTAAGCTTACTTATAATTTCATTTTCACTTAAATTTGGTATATTTTTTATTTCTGTTAAATTTCTTTTTATCGTATACTGTAAATCTAGTTCTCCTATGAATTTTTTTAAAGTAGTTTCTTTATTCAATTGAATCCAAGATGGAGGATAGTGGGCTGCCACCGGAGGCAGTCCCTCCCGATATATACTATCGATGTCACAATACGCAAGCGGTTAAAACGGTAGTATGTATATGGTGTTGCAATGTTTTTCATAAAAGTGACTTTAATAGAAAAAAAATGTAAGATACATAAACAGTGTGTTAGTTGTTTGTGATGAACACGATTTGAGCATAACCTCAAATCAAGATCCCACACGTGTTGTGTTACTAAAACTACAAGAAGATCTGCAAACCAAAACTAAAGCGATTGAGAATCTTAGTAAAAACTATAGGAAAATAGAATCAGAGTACAGTAAACTTAAAATCAACTATGAAGGCCTCCTTCAAGAAAACAGAATGCAAGTTGATGAGCTGGATGAGACTACATGCGAAGACAAGGACAGTGATAAAGTAAGTGCACTAATAACAGAAAACCAGCTGCTTAGCGAACTAAATACTGAATTGAAACATAAAAATCTGCTTTTAAACGAAATTCTAACGAAAGAAAAAGAACGACCGAGTAAATACAAGGAAACATATGCAGATATAATGTCAAAAAAGATACACATACCACAATCCAAAAAAGTGCCGAAAATTGTAGTGACAAGAAAAGACAAAGAAGAGAAATCTGTGATAAAGGAAAAAGTATTCCACTATCTACTTAAAGAAAAATCAATCCAAACGAAAAAAATTGATATGAAAAGTAAAGATGTAATTTCAATAACATGCATGAACGAGGAAAGTGCCAAGACAGCAAAAAGATTACTAGACGCCAAGCTCAACCACCTCTACAAGGTCGAAGAAGAACAGCTTAGTAAGCCTGTCATAAGAATAACTGGCATCGAAAATGAATTCAAGTCTGATATAAAAGCAATCGAAAATGACATAAACCAAAGAAATTTTTCAAATTTAGATACAAAGGGTAACGTATTACACGTAGCTGGCAATGACAAAAGCAGTAAAGTAACGGTCATCATGCAAATAACGGGTGAAATGCACAAACATATTAAAGAAAATAAAGACAGATTATTCGTTGGTTATCAGAATTGCAAAGTTTACGATATAATAAATGTGAAACCATGTTATAAGTGTGGTAGATTGGGTCATAATGGCCAAAGGTGTAAGAACAGCCCAACCTGTTTAAAATGTGCGGGAACGCATCTAACAGAAAAGTGCACATCAGAGAAACAGTGCTGCGTCAACTGTAGCTTCTCAAATAAGACATTTGGAAACGACTATAATACTGATCATGTTACTACTGAATATATAATAAAACCTGACTTACCGAGATACCTCGGTAAGGTAGATAACTTCAAGAAACGGACGCAAGAGTTAACTAAATCACCAACTACATTACAAACTCAGGTGGGCGGAACTGAATTAATACTGGCAAAACCCAGGCTTGGAAGTTCGTCTTCACTTACATCGATAACAACAAGATCTAGATTCTACTCACAACAAGACCTCAGCCTCAGTTCGCCTACCAAAAATACGCAAGAGGGATCAACAAACTTTTAATTTAAGTGATACAAACTTTGGCAGTGAGATTGAAAATTTTAAAAAAGCTCTATTGCAAAAGTGTTAATAGGAAACATGAACTAAAAAATAAACTAAAAAATATATATATAATAAACAAATGTATACATATTGTTTTACTTGCGTTAAGTTTTGAGAATTCTATTGACAATATTAAATGTTTAAGGTTTAAATATTTAATACTTAGTATATAAGCTTTAGTGTATAAGTATAGTCTTAAGTATTCATGTACCAGCCCTCGTACAGGTAGTTAATATCTATCTCTGAGGACTTTACTCTATGTAATTTTGTTCTGGTTTAATAAATAAATAAATATTCAAAACTATTTGATAGCTAGTTTTTACAGTATTGAATTTTTCATTTGAAAAGCCAATTGTAAATTTTTTAAAATAGTAAATTTCGTTAACCTGTAATAAACAAAGTATAAAATTACATTAATAAATTAGTATATTAATTATATTAATCAAAATATTACACAAGGGTGGAGGTAAAGATTTGTCTAGTCTATACCATTTGTAAATTCCCACCCTATACTAGTTAGAGGGTGGCACAAATTTTCTATTGGGTTGCCGTCTTTATCCCCATGTTGTGTATACTATCTTTCATCATATCCTTGTCTAAAATACCACATTCGCTTTTCTTAACCGAGAGCGAAAGTGTTACTTTCTTAAATGGTATGTTGACAATTTATTTATGTTTATATAGGGTAAGACTCCCTATTTGTGTGTCCTATTTGTGTGCTTTACATGTATTTCAATGGAGAGCACACAAATAGGTTTAGGTAAAATAAGAGGGGTCCACTGTCTTGCCGTTTGGCATAGCATGGTATACTACCAAATTTTTTAAATAAATGGCATCGATTGGCGTAGTCTGACATTTATCGGCACAGTTTAACATAGTATAGTATATTATTGCAAAATTTTGAATAGTATATAACAATTTTATTTCACCTATTCGTGACAGGTTACTTCGATTTCATAAATAGACAACGAATTTTTTTTTTCAATACTTGAGATTATGTCTAACTATGCCTCCATATGTTAAACTGCGTGTTCACTAGTCAATGTTATGATCAGAACTAATAAAAACATCAGCTGTTTATCTGTTGTTTATTAAAAATAAGGTATCCTAGCAACTATAGAAGATGAACATATAACGATCATGTCAGATGAAAACATTGCGTTCGATTGACGTGTATTTAATTACTCTATCGATATTTAAAAGAAATTAACTTAAAGTTTTATTACATTTTATTTAAATCAATTCTATTATATATAAATGTATTAATATTAGAATAAAATTAGATCAAAATAACTTGAGCTTAATTTATTGTAACTGTAATAACATTATTTTTGCACGTAAAATTTGCGTAAAATAGTATTAATCATAAATGCTGTACACTATATTCAGATAAACTAAGTGCTGGGCAATTGTAAAAAAGTCAATTTGGAAATCATCAATTATTAATAACAAATAGTTTCTTCTTCAATAAGATAAAATTAAAAAATTATATTAATATAATCTTACAAAAATATTCTATTAATATGAAAATGTATTTTTTAAAAGTCATAAATTTGAGATAATTTAATTTAGAAAATTTTTTTTTTTTTTTGTGAAAAATTTATTATTATAATTTCAATTTAATGAAAGGAATCGATAAATTGTTTTGAGGAAGCTAAGTGCCAAAGAATTGGCAGCGGTTTTTTATATTGTTTATTGGAGAAAAGACATAACTTGTTTAGTAATTGGTGAATATGCAATTATTCAGAGCCAGAACAGTTTTGTTACGATGGATGATTTTTATTCATGCCATAGACATTGTTTTAAATGATATTTTGAAGAAATATCATACAATTCGTAGGTGGTGGGTAAAACCACATCTGAAAGACAATGTGAGAGAAGAATATGGTGCATTTGCAAACATGTATTCTTATTTCAAAGAAAATGACCACGAAGAATTTAAAAGTTTTGTGGGAGTGACTGTTGATCAGTTTAATGAACTGTTAGAGTTGATCGAACCAAAGCTGATAAAAAGGGGTTGGCGAAAGGTACTCTGTCCAGAGCTACGTTTAGCAGTTGTATTAAAGTAATTAAATCATATACTTCATATAATAATATAAAATAAAGATGGTTTTTCATATTTTATCATAATTTATTTTAATTACAGCTTTTTTGCTCACGGAATCAGTGCAAAAAAAAGTGCATGGCTATCTATTTTTGATAGGACGAAGTACACTGTATCGACTAGTAGCTGAAGTGTCTGGTATTCTACGTCAAGTGCTGCAGAAAAAATATTTAGCTTTTCCAAATAGAGATGATTGGACATCGATTTCAAAAGAATTTTATAAGAGATGGAATTTTCCAAATTGTATAGGAAAATTGGATGGAAAACATTTCCGCTTAACGTGTCCACCAAATTCTGGATCACATTTCTATTGCTACAAAAAATTTTATAGCATTGTTCTAATGACGCTCTGTGATGCACATTATCGTTTTACATGGATTAATATTGGAGATTTTGGTAAGAAATTTTATACTTTTGTTTTATAAACTGGTTAACTTGATAAGCATTCTGTTAATTATTGAATTGAAAAATTTAATTATATCTTTTTTACATAGGTTCCTCAAACGATGCTGGAATATTTCAAAGATGAGATTTGGGACGAGCTCTAAATGCAGGACAAGTTAATTTACCAGCTCCAAGCAATTTGCCTGGAACAAACATAACTTGCCCTTATTTTATTGTTGCGGATGGAGCGTTTTCATTAAAAGAATACATCATGACACCTTACACAAGAGATAATCAAATAACTGAAGAGCAGAAAGTCTTCAATTACAGGCTATCAAGGGCTCGCCTTACTGTTGAATGTGCCTTCGGAATTCTTGTAAAGAAATGGAAGATTTTGGAAGATCCACTCAATTTTAAATTAGAGACTTCCGAAAATCTTATAATGGCTCTAATATGTATCCATAATTTTACAATATCTAAAGAAATTGATTTTAATGATGACGACAACAACAATAGCAGACATTGATGGATTTGGAATATATCAAGGACGCCTTGACACTCCATATGATATTCGAAATTCTTTAAAGGACTATTTTGTCTCACCATATGGGAATGTACCTTGGCAATGGAATTGCATATAAATAATGAGAATAAAATGTAAGTTTATTTGCTATTTATATAATTTAGTATATCTTTAGTAATTTTGTTATAGAGATCATTGGAGTGTACATGTGTTGCAGATTACAGAAGAAGCTGCGGTGGAATGTAAAATTCGAATTTAAACAAAGGTTTTATTTATTTATTTATTTATACACACATTCTAGTTCTTTTATATACTCATTGGCTTTGTATTACAATAATAAATCAATATTATAAATCATTTAACTGCAAAACAAATTACATTACTTTATTTCATGTTTTTTTAAGTATATAAATGATATTTTATGGATACTTTTCATCATTAATTAGTAATGTGGTAACAGTTATAACAATAGCATGTATGTAACTATAGCATAAATGTTTTCTGAATTTTCGGTCATATATATACAAGGTCTTGTACTGGTTCTTATGGCATGTTTGCGATAAGAACCAGTACAAGACTCATAAAAGAAAAATTTTCTTTGAAAACTTGAGGGCAGCAGAATTCGAAGTAAGTTTAAAATCACTTTATTTGAAGATTGTCCTGAACTCTACCAACTACCAGGATTCTGGGCAAATTTACCTCCACCGCCAATAGAAGCTAGAGCTCAGCAGACAGGATCAGCAGCACATCAACCTCTAGTTCTTAACCAGGAACGCAACCTTTCCAGACTACAAAAACCACTGGTATCTCTAGCTTTGTACCATCTTTCCATCCAACCATGCAACCATCCATGCATCCAACCATCCAACCCACACCACCACCAAATCTTACAACGCTGAGCACAGAAGAATTGAGAAAACAATAATGGTAATTATGTTAAATTATTATACTCTTTATTATTATTACAGTTATAAAATACAATATGAAAATAATATGAAAATAGAAAATATCGTATAATTATTGTTTCTTGATGTCATTGAGTTCTTCTAAAATATTTAAAAAACAATTATCCACGTCCTTTGGTGGAAGGCTTTTAAATTTTTGTAAGATGAGAGTAAAGTGTGAATCATGAGTTCGTGGATTTATTGCACTTTCTTTGATAGATTCTAATATGCTATTTGATTGCTTTTCCATCATACTTTTTAATTCTCCTACCATATCTTTTACATTAGATTGCTCATTCATTTCTGAATGAGCAAACTTATCGACTGGTGGAACTACATCAGTTTTTCTTTTACGGCTACCTCTTTTTTGAGACAATTGCCAAATACTTGAGGAGGGAGTTGAAGCCATTTCCTTAGATTCAGTGTCCATAGAACTCTGCGCTTGCCTACACTGAGGCACTTGAGTTAGAAAGAGAAGATTCTCAAAATACGGAAATTCAGTTGTTACTGTGGCCTTGGCTGCAGACCCTGAAGGTTTATGTTTAACTGTTTCATAGATTTTCTGGAATTCTTTTTCCAAGTTTTCCCACATGAATTTAATACCTTCAACTATATAAAAAACATTTTCACATTAATTCTATACTTATTTAATTATACATATAACGACTTCAAATAATCTTTTATTACTTACCACTATAAACAGAGTTAAACTTAGAATTTAAGATTTTTGTCACCTCTACAAAAGCGCTTTTCCTTTCTTTATAAAGAGAATGATCACTCTTATCCCAAATTGTTGGGCGTATTTTCACCTCGTTTATGAGTTCTTCAAACATTTTAGAGTTGATGAGATTTGAAGTTGCACGTGCGCAGCTCAATGTGTCGCTTCTTGTTGTTCTACTGTCACTTCAACAATGATTTGAAAAAAGGTCACGTGACAATCACGTTGTATTGCCGATCGCAACTTTAGCGTGACCTCTGTACATCCTATGCGGTGGGCCCATGAACTAGTGCGAAGAGGAATAGTTCTTATGGACCGACCGCATGATATTTACAGATGGCGCGCTAAAGTATGTTTAGAGTGGGGGTACTAGCCGCGTTCTTTGTTCAGGAGGCGGGAGTTCAGCCAGTCGTACTTTGAAAGTTGCGCGTTTAGACAAGTTGCCATTTGTGTTTCTTAACAAAGTATTTTTATTAAAATTACAGGTTTTTCAAATTCGACAACATGCAAAAAAGAGAAAAGAGAACCAAACTTAATGAAGTTGAACTATTTATAATTAAAGAAACAAGAAATAAATCTTTCATTTGGGATATCAATGATGAAAAATATTTCGTAAGGAAAGAGAGAACAGATTGCTATAATTCTATCGCTACAGATGTTAAATGTATTTTTACTTCTGAATGGATAAATACTTCAGGTATTGTTTTCAACTACTATCCTACTTATCCCTTCCACTTATTCTCTGTATTCTAATTTATCAAATTCCAAGTGCTATAAACATAACTTATGTAGTGTGTATAAGCAATGCAACTAAGATACTGCCTTAATCACAGTATATTGTTCAGTTAGCATACGTCTTTCTTTCTTCTTTTTATCTGTTCCTTTCAATCACTGCAGTAATAAAGAGTTTCATTTTTTTTGTCATGCAGGAGAATCTGTTCAGTTACGCTGGAAATACTTGAGGGACCAATATTCTGAAATGCATAAAAGATTTTTGAATGGTACTACAATATCTAAGCTGGGAGAGCAAATTTTACAGCAATTAAATTTCTTGAATCCCTTTATTTCGCACAAAACACCTCCTAATGTTAGAAATACACATTTAACAATAAACGAAAAACCATCATGTTCTGCTGCGCCCAGGAAGGTAGACAATTTCCCAGCTGAAAATCAGTCTCAGTTATCTGAAAACTATGAAGTTCTCGAAATTGACAGCTCTGACGATGACGAACAAAGAAGTGTTCTTCAGTTTGTCATGGAAGACGATTTTCAGCATGACTTGAAAAGAATGAAAATAGAATATTTGCAAGAGTATGAAGCTGTTGTAATGCAAAAATGCGTTAACAAACCTCAACAAACCGTTGACTATGAAAAACAATGCAAGCAAAAACAGCTTGAAAAATCAGAGGATTTGAAATCAAAATTTGTCGCCAAGATACCACAAACAGAAGAAAGTATTGATTTTATCAATTTCAGTAATAACATCGGACAAGTTGATCATGGTCGTGGTCATAGTAAGCAGCAAATTGTTGACCATGAAAACCAATGCAAGCAAAAACAGCTTGAAAAATCTGAGGATTTTATATCAAAATTTGTTGCCAAGAAACCACGAACAGAAGAGAGTATTAATTCAATTGTCAATTTGAATAATATCATCGGACAACTTAAGCAGGAAGAAAAGAATGAGGCTGAGCTGGAAATGATAGTTTCGCAAACAAAGATTATTTGTTCTCTCCTCAAAAGTTTCACAGAGAAAGAAACGTGCGAAGCCCTGATAAGAATTATGAAAATATTTAAAAAATGAGTAAATTTTTTCAAGGGGACAAAACTGTTAACTTTAAAGTTCTTCTTTTATGGTAAGTAATAAAAGTTTATGAAGTCGTTATAAGCATTATTCAAAAACTCAAGAATTAATATAAAAATCTTCTCTTCTAATTCAAGCTCCTCAGCGTAGGCAATTACAGAGTTCTATGGACACCGAGGCTAAAGAAATGGCTTCAACTTCTTCTTTATATATTTGACAATTGTCTAAAAAAAAAAGGTAGCCTAGCCGTAAAAGAAAAACTTAACTTTCTTCGTAGAAAAATTTAAAAGCTTTTCCACCGAAGGATATAATTAATATTATTAATATTTTCTATTTTCAAATTATCTAATATTATCAGTTGATTGTATTTTTATAAATGTAATAATAATAATAAATAGTATAATAAATTCTTGCATGGTAACATATATCGCTTTATTATTATTATTTTCCTCCTAGATGTATAGAGTACTGTGTACAGATATTATTGTTTATGATGATCAACAGTCACTCCCACAAAATTTTTAAATTCTTTGTGGTCGTTTTTTCTTTAAAATAGCAATACATGTACATTTGTAGGCATATTGTCTAATAAACAATATAAACAAATCAATAGCATGAACAATAAACTCTTCTGCTCTGTAAACTATTCTTGGCTCTATAGGTTACGTCGAATTTTGTTACAGTAAAAAAAACTAAGTCTCTTCGCGAGGATAACAACATTTTTTTAAGTTGGCTATGATTTCTGCTCGCATATGAACTGCGCGCGCAGTTTCCGTCCGTATGTAGACGCAGTCTAAGGAGCTGTCCACAACCTCACGCAAAAAGTGTGCGTGCACGCAAATCCCACTAGATTTCGCTAGAGGTAAAAGTGCGACTAACCTTGACAAAAAAACACCAAAGTTAAGGTAAACACGAGTAACCTACCTTAGCAATACAAAGCTGTTTTCTAATCTCACACAGTTTTTGGATTTCAAAGGACGTGTGTGGCTTGAAGCCGATATACCGCTAAAAAAAGCAATAAGTAATATTCGGATATACTTAGTAAAGTAAGTGTTAAATTCTTATTTTTCGTACTATTCTATATATAAATTCTTGTACAATATAGCGTGTCAAATTTTAGTACTAATTGAGGAATGTCAGCTTCCTTGATCGCCACAGAAGACTATCCGGAAAATTGTGAGGTTAGAAAACAGCTTTAATTGCTAAGGTAGGTTCCTCGTGTTCACCTTAACTTTGGTATTTTTTTGTCAAGGTTAGTCGCACTTTTACCTCTAGCGAAATCTAGTGGGATTTGCGTGCACGCACACTTTTTGCGTGAGGTTGTGGACAGCTCCTAATACCGCGAATAGGAGAAAAACAAAAAGAGAAAAATCAGCACGGGTGCATTCGGCAATGGTATAATCTGTCTTAGTGCTGTGTGCGTGCTAAGTACAGAAGCCGTAACCGTTAACGGCTAATTGGTGTGTGATGTCAACAATCGCCGGCTCCCGGCGTTCCGTGCAGTGATGACGGCTGTTGCAATACGCCGCCCTGAAGAATGTCGCCCCTTTCATCGTGTTACTGATTAATGATGATATTCGTCAGAGACATAGAAAGGCAGCGTGTCGACGGCGAGAGCCAATTTCGTAAGCCCTTTCTCGTTCCTAACCTCTTTGATAGCTAAGCTGATGGTACTTTCTCTTGTTACAGATATCTGGCGACGAGAGTAGTGTAAACGATGGGCACTGCTGCAGAATCTTTCTTGACAGCGAATCCACATTACGTGCCATGAGCTTTGTGCCATGAGCTTTGTGCCATACCAAAAAGAAAGTGTTGTTCGACATCTAGGTAACATATTTCCACAGGATTTAAAGGAACAGACCTATATACTCTGACTCTCTCCCGTTGAATAGCGCACATATAGATCATGCAAATCGGAGGACGTTAAAGAGAAAATTATTTACGAAAATGGATTTATTAAAAGTATTAAATATGTTTTATGTGTGGTTATGTCTATTGAAATTAGAACGTTTATTAAAATTAAGAAAAGCATTAACAATTCGAAGGTGGTGGGTAAAACCACATCTTAAAAACCACATCAGAGATACCCTAGGTGGTTATCGACTGATCTTTGTCTATTTTAAACTTCAAGATCATGAAGAATTCAAAAGATTCATCGGGCTTTCCGTTGCAACGTTTGATAGACTATTAAACATAGTAAGAAGAAGATTGACACGATCTGGTCCACGAAAACCTCTGTCAGCAGAGTTAAAACTTGCTATAGTTTTGAGGTATGTTGATATGGTCATATTTATTTTGAACATAAGATTTGATGAAATTATTCTTATTGCTAAAAGAACTATGTATGATTTTTTAGTTTTTTACATCAGGAGGTAATCCTCAGTTTTTTTCAACATTTTATAGAATCGGAAAGTCAACAATGTTCAAATTGATTGCCGAAGTTTGCTCAGTAATTGTGGAAAAACTGATGCCACTTTATTTCCCTCCTCTAAATAAAAATACTTGGTTAAAAATAGCCAGAGAGTATGAAGAACAGTGGAATGTACCTCATTGTCTGGGAGCAATTGACGGGAAGCATTTCAGTATTAAGAAACCACCTCATTCAGGATCTGTATTTTACAACTATAAAAGTTTTTTAGTTTGGTTTTAATGGCTTCATGTGATGCAAATAGACGCTTTACATGGTTCAATTTTGGAGAGTATGGTGAGTTTTAATTAATTACAATATGATTTCTTTTTACATATTTGCATATCATTAAATAATTTTTATCATAACGTAGTACTTATGTTGTTATAATATAGGTTCAGCCAATGATGCAAGTATATTTAATAAGAGTGATTTAAAAGAATTGATTGATAATGGTGAATTAGAAATCCCAGAACCACGTCCATTACCAGGAAGCAATGTATGCATGCCATATTTTTTTGTAGCAGACAATATTTTTGCATTACATAAGCATCTTATGAAGCCATATAATAGAAGAATTATTTTAAATCACACGCAGAAAATATACAATTATAGAATTACTCGAGCACGCATAAATATAGAGTGTGCATTTGGCTTACTGGAATCAAAATGGGCAGTACTGCAAAAGGATCATGCCTTTAATCTAAAAACATTCCAATATATGATTCTAGCATTATTATGTTTACATAATATGGTAATTGGGATACAGTTAGAAGATAATGAAGAGAATAATGGTGCAGAAGAAGAAATGGAAGAATATGCGATTGGACCTGACATGCCATGTTGTGCTCAACGCAACGCTCTTGCCCAATACTTCATTTCTAATGAAGGCTCTGTTGAATGGCAAGATAGATATATTTGATAAATGAAATGTTTTATGAATTTTACAAAGTTTATTTCAATGAGCGTTTAAGATACATTTTTAACAAAAATGGTAACTTTTCATAAAATATTTATAGATATTATTGTTGAACGTATGTGTGATAATAAAGCGTTTGAAAAATGTCAGACATGCAGAGTAATTGATTGTCATATGTCATGTTAGAAAAATCTTCTGTTAAATCATTAAAAAATTGGGTTTCACAAATTAAATTCCACAACATTTTGTTATCGTGGGTACTAGAATTAGATGTACTTGCTTCTCCGTCTTTATTAGCACTTCGAGGAATTTCAATTTGTACAGGTTGTACGTTATCTGAATCATACACATGAGTTTTTGATGTGCTTGCTTCTGCAAAGTTAGATTCACTGCTTTTAACAACTATATTATCATCTGCATCGCTTTCCATCCATTATTTTTACCGTAAAAATCTAATTTTGGTATCCATGAACTTTCATTATCATTAGGTGCATGATCATCATCATCGTCACTAGATGTTACCATCTGTACAGGTGACAGTTTCATTGGAACGTATGGCTTGTGGATGTATGGCTCTGTTTTTGATTTCGATGCTTTTAAATGTGGAAGAAGAAATGACAAGTAATTTTGTAAATAAAATTCTTTTCCCTTGTTTACAGCTCTTGCAAATGATCTGATTGATGTCCATCTTTTCTTCACATCTTCATCTGTATAAGTATGTATATATTCATTAAAATATTCTTTTTGCAATAAATTTTTATTATTTTATATTCGAAGATAATTTTATCTATTTATTTATTTATTTATTTATTTATTATAATTATAGAAATATTTACCACTTATTTCTAAATCAAATCTCTTCAAGATTTTTTTAGAAATTTTCTTGAATATTAAATTTTTGAATTCAGTTATATTTGAGAATTTATATCCTTCCCCCAAATTTGAATGGTCATAAATAATGCTTTCTTTTTCTATACTTTGTATAATTAACAAATCTACTGGATTGATGTTATAATTTATTTCCGTATCACTCATTGTAGTCAATATTTGTTGTTACTATTATAACTAAATTTCTCTTATATTATATTCTAATTAATAAATATTTGTTAAATAAAAATGTAACTGCAAATAACTTTACTGCAAATAAAATTACTAGGTCCCAGCTGTGTTCCCGCCTTTGACCGTTGCTTCCGCGATCGTCATTTGTTGCGCTACACAAGTAAACAAGTTCTTGGTAGTTGATGCTGCATTTCAAATTTTGCGTATACTTATATAAAAAGAACGCAAAAATGGAATCCTCGATGGATGATGCAATTGATTACTTGATTATTCATTTAATAAAAAAAGAACCATTTATGTACGATAAAAGAAACTCCAAATATTTGAAGAAAAATCAGCTTAAATACGATTTATTTGAAATTATATCTCAGGCGATATATCAAGAATTCCAGTATGACTTATCAGGTAAGATTTTTTTTTTAAATCTTTGATTTTTGTTAACAATAAAATTTTTTTATAAATAATTTAGTTCAAGCTATTGAAAGAAGGTGGAACGCATTGTTAAAAAGATATGGCTCTGAAAAGGCTAAATTAAAAATAAAACCAAAGTCTGGTTCCGGTGCCAATGATAAAGAAAGTGAGAAATGGGTGTTATTTGACGAACTAATATTTTTGGATGAACCTACACTAAAACACAGAAAAGTGACAAGCTCACTATCAACAATAGCAATGGTACACGTATTTTCGTTAAGATATAATAATTCAGGAAAATGAATAACGTTTAGCATTATAATATTATGCTTTATTCTTCTAGGATTCGAAGAAAAGACCAGTAAATGACTTACCATGGAGCATCAAAAATGTAACTGATAAGATGGTATGTAGTATTTTTTCAATAATTTTTTATTATAATTATATAAAATGTTACGAAAATTATATTTTTACAGCCACCAGAAGAAAGCTTCTCAAAGCGAAGGAAGACAGAAATTGGAGTAATCGACAAAGAAATAGGAGAAATGAAAAATATCATAAAAGAAGCTATGAAGAATATAACAAAACCTACGGTTACTATAAATCAGCCGGATAAAGAGAAAAATTTAGAAAGTGATAGATTTATAGAGGCTATACGTAAAGGTTTACAACGAGTACCTATTGAAAATGTACTTGATTGTCTGATACGCGTCAAAGAGATTACAAAGAATTACAGAAATGCTAATTAAATGCCCTATGTTAATCTGATTGATAATGTAATTTCTTAATATAACCTGGATAAATAATATAAAATTAGTTGTGTTGTTTGCTGTTTTTTTTATTTACAATAACAAAATACAATAATTTAAATATAGAATATGAAAATTCACAATGATCTATTTTCATTTGTATCTACTTAATTGTCCATCAAACGAATTGAAAAGTAATCTTTGATAATCTTCTTTTGAACATAAAAATGAAGTTTTAATTCATCTTATCCAAAGCAGAGAATATAGGATATATTATTATATTCTATATTCTCTGTCCAAAGGGCGACAGTCTTGGTAGTTGATAATAGAATAATGATAAAAGCCTCCGGGTAGAGGAGCCGTTTCTAAATTAGCACAAAATATTTACTCATAGGTTATGTAAATCATAAGTACATATTTGTTCAATACAATTTCCAGAAAATGACTTCTTGTATTCTTTAGATTGTTTTCCACTGCAGCAGCTTTAAATAAAAAACAAATTAAATGAATTACATGATAAAAGTTTAATCACGAGAAAAAAGTTCTTGACAATATTATTTTCAAAAAGATCAACATACTTTACCTTGTTTTTCAAGCTTGTCACCAACTTCAGAAGCCTTTATATCAGCTGCATCTTCGTCATCATCATCGAAACTATAATTGTCTATTATATAGCGGGTTGATTGTCTTCTAGAATGGTTTTAGAAACTTTTCACTCCGCACCATCCATATTTAGATCATAATAGTTAGTAGGAACATAATCATCTTTTGGATTTATTTTTGGATTATTTATTATTCTTATTCTTCGCAATATTTTCACTCTAAATTATGTTAAAAATTATTTAAGATATGCAGATAAATGAACTATTAAATTGTAAATAATTACAACTCACCATGTTGAATGAAATCCATCCCATCAATTGCTTTGAGACGAAGTCCCTTCCACGATTCTTCATAATCTTTGGCAATTTTTGACTAAGTATTTTTATTTAGAGAAATAAAGTAAACTGATATTAGTTATTCCGTAATTATCAAGCAAATTCACCAATAATCTTAAACACGGTTGGCGTTACAATTCTGGAAAATGTTAAAAAAAAAGACAGAATTACCTCCCCGATGCAGGCAACTAAAAACTCAAAGATGTAGAGTTTTTTTTATTAGTAAAGATAACGCCATTAAATTGTATGTGCATGTTTTAAGATACCTCAAAGTTTTAACAAGTTTTGATCTGGCTAAAAGAGGTTTTTAGATTTCACATATTAATTTCCGTATTTTTTTACTATCATGGGCATCATGCACATCACTTGAAACATACACAAAACTTTTAATCAATCCATTTTGAAGAGTAATTTTCTTTTCAACGTGCTCCAGCTTCCAGTTCGTACAGTTGTATATTATAAGCTGAGCGCTGAGTAGGTCTCTTCGGTTTAATCATATATTGAAATGTTTTTAGATTAAAGGCATGATCCTTTTGCAGTACTGCCCATTTTGATTCCAGTAAGCCAAATGCACACTCTATATTTATGCGTGCTCGAGTAATTCTATAATTGTATATTTTCTGCGTGTGATTTAAAATAATTCTTCTATTATATGGCTTCATAAGATGCTTATGTAATGCAAAAATATTGTCTGCTACAAAAAATATGGCATGCATACATTGCTTCCTGGTAATGGACATGGTTCTGGGATTTCTAATTCACCATTATCAATCAATTCTTTTAAATTACTCTTATTAAATATACTTGCATCATTGGCTGAACCTATATTATAACAACATAAGTACTACGTTATGATAAAAATTATTTAATGATATGCAAATATGTAAAAAGAAATCATATTGTAATTAATTAAAACTCACCATACTCTCCAAAATTGAACCATGTAAAGCGTCTATTTGCATCACATGAAGCCATTAAAACCAAACTAAAAAAACTTTTATAGTTGTAAAATACAGATCCTGAATGAGGTGGTTTCTTAATACTGAAATGCTTCCCGTCAATTGCTCCCAGACAATGAGGTACATTCCACTGTTCTTCATACTCTCTGGCTATTTTTAACCAAGTATTTTTATTTAGAGGAGGGAAATAAAGTGGCATCAGTTTTTCCACAATTACTGAGCAAACTTCGGCAATCAATTTGAACATTGTTGACTTTCCAATTCTATAAAATGTTGAAAAAAACTGAGGATTACCTCCCTGATGTAAAAAACTAAAAAATCATACATAGTTCTTTTAGCAATAAGAATAATTTCATCAAATCTTATGTTCAAAATAAATATGACCATATCAACATACCTCAAAACTATAGCAAGTTTTAACTCTGCTGACAGAGGTTTTCGTGGACCAGATCGTGTCAATCTTCTTCTTACTATGTTTAATAGTCTATCAAACGTTGCAACGGAAAGCCCGATGAATCTTTTGAATTCTTCATGATCTTGAAGTTTAAAATAGACAAAGATCAGTCGATAACCACCTAGGGTATCTCTGATGTGGTTTTTAAGATGTGGTTTTACCCACCACCTTCGAATTGTTAATGCTTTTCTTAATTTTAATAAACGTTCTAATTTCAATAGACATAACCACACATAAAACATATTTAATACTTTTAATAAATCCATTTTCGTAAATAATTTTCTCTTTAACGTGCTCCGATTTGCATGATCTATATGTGCGCTATTCAACGGGAGAGAGTCAGAGTATATAGGTCTGTTCCTTTAAATCCTGTGGAAATATGTTACCTAGATGTCGAACAACACTTTCTTTTTGGTATGGCACAAAGCTCATGGCACAAAGCTCATGGCACGTAATGTGGATTCGCTGTCAGTGTGGTGATGTTGCTTGGCTCATTTATTTATTAGTCATATATGTGGTTTTAACTTCCCATGTGTGTGTTTGACGCTTATACTAGTGGCTCTGTGTCTCTGTGTATAGTTAATCTACTGCTGGTGCCTTCAGTGACTCTCAGGCTGAAAGTGTTTTCAGCAATGAAACAACGAATGAGGTTCCACCAGTCTTTCATCTCTAATTGTTACAGGTAGCTGGTGCAGCGAGGATAGTGAACAACAACCAGACTTTTCTTTTATATGGTAATGTTTTTTTGTGTCATCTATTCATCAGTTATATATGGTTTCTAGGTGCTCAACTCTCCTCGCTTGTCTCCCAGATCAGTGGCTAATTTGTTCAGGTGTTTTATTCATCCCTACTGTGAGGCAGTCCTTGAGATTGAGACACACATGACAGTCTCTATCAGTATTTTCCTCCCAGATGGCTATTAGATAATTCTGAGTAGACTGTCATGCATGGAGTAGTGCCTGCCCTGGGTCATCCAGCCTCAATTTGCAGCTTCTCCAGCTCTATCAGTGATCTTCAAGTGTTAGTGCTTTAGAATGTGAGGGGATAGATAATTAGGAACTGGGGGATATCATAAAAGTGCTGTGTGTGTGGTTAGATGCGATACGGATAGGCAGTTGTCGCTGGTCATATTAGCTCATATAGTTAATTTCTAAGTTTAGTCAGGGTATACGAACTCATTTCAGGGTACCTGTTGTTATAATACATCCTTATGTATTTCGCAGACTTTTACTAAGTTAGACTTGCCAATTTAATAGTTGTCCAGGACACTGGATTGTTATCAAAACAGTAAGAAAACATAATTATAGATTTTTAACAACCGAATTTTTAAACATTTTTCCAATTTTGATTTTACCACATACTAAGTTCTCTAGATCATTGACAAGAAATTGTAAGTTTTGACAGATTTTATGTAACAGATTTTGTTAGTTATTGTTTTAATTTTTTTCATTGGTATTTATACGATATCTATATCCTTTGTATTTAAGAATTCTATTGGAAATCAATTCTTTGTACGATAAGCAAAAATTGTCTATTTTATGTATATTTTCGCGTTTAAAATCGTTTTTATAAGTCTAAGTCGTCAGGAGTTGATTTACGTGAAAATATTAAATAGGAAAAAGTTTTGTTTAACTATTTAACTATATCTATAGCTTATGTATTGAATATTTTTCTGTAAAATCAAATTCTATCATGTTATAGCCGAAAATCGTCCATTTTATGTATATTTTAGCGTTAAAATCGTTTTTATTAGTCTAACTCATCACGAGTTGATTTTACACAAAAATGTTAAATAGAAAAAAGTTTTGTTTAAATATTATCTACAACTTTTGTATATAACATTTTTGTGTAAAATCAAATCCTGTCAAGATATTGACGAAAATCGTCCATTTTATGTATATTTTGGCGTTTAAAATCGTTTTTATAAGTAACTTATTAGGAGTTCATTTTACAAAAAAATGATAAATTGGAAAAAGTTTTGTTTAAATATTATCTACAACTTTTGTATTTAATATTTTTGTGTAAAATCAAATTCTGTCAAGTTATAGCCTAAAATCGTCCATTTTTGACCTTTTGTGCCGTTTTTCGCAGTTATCTTGGCAAATATTGCTCGTAGAAAAGTGTCCGACATAAAAAAAGATGTATTTTAATTAGTTTTAGCAGATAGGCCTGTAGACATTAGCTTAAAATTAATTTTTCTAGACATTAAGCTTAAAAATCGATTTTTTGATATGATTCTTTGTGCTCGCATTTTGAAAGTTTTTCATCGATCTTACTCAATTGAGAACCAGCACTTAGGTATAATTAGAGGAGTATTTTCCCGCAATCCCGATGGAATCGGTTGAAAATTCATTGAGATAATCGATAAACTTGATTACATACGGACGTACAGACATACATACATCACAGAAAACGTTTAAAACACACTCATTTTGGCTGGAAACGACTTTTTACATATTAAATTCTTAGTTTTTGAAGTGGCACAATTTTCGCTATGGTGAAATTATAAGGCTCTCCCGAGTAGCGGTCGTGCCTAACGAGTAGCGGTCGTGCCTAAATATGAAGTCATTATTTTTTTTAAAGATATAATATTTATTATAAAATATTCCTAGCTAACTTACCTATTATACTATTCTAATCCTCACAGCAGGCGCCGAACAATCTTTGTAACAATGTTCATTATAATTATCGATTTTATCACAGTTTTCATCTTCCGATTCAACTGAACGGTTATTTATATCTAAATTAAAACATGTGTCATCACTACAATGTGCACAATCATGACTACATTTGTGCATCGCAATCAGTGCTTTTTGCAACTGCACGAGGCATCTATGCAACCTTTTTTCCTGCATGAACAAGAAATCTTGTCGAGAAATTTTTGCGGGATTGGCCGATCGGCACTCCCCACAGGTACTAATTGTGTCTGCCTCATCTGCCATCCCCAAACGGTTGGTTTCAGATTAATGTTATCTAACCACTGTTGCGATTGCAAGTAAACCCTACAAGCATGTTGTTTTGCCGCTCCTTCAGTCGACAGCAAAGTCTCTAAAGCAAAGTTATTTTTAATTTTAGCTTTGATAAAATGTAAATAGCGTAAATCATTCGACCTAAAATTATTTGATTTTTCAATAAACTTTTTCTCTGCTTTACTACTGTACATTCCTATTATTAACGTGTAGGCATTGCGAGCTATTTCCTCGCCACTGGCATTTCCTTTATAAAACACCGAAGCTAATTCAAACAATTTCTCATGATTAAATGAATCGATTAATTTATTCTTTCCCATCCTATAAAAGCGAGATGTCGTGTCGCATCCGCAGAATGTGTATAACAATGTGACTATGGAAAAAGGGATCGAAAAAAAATTTCAAATAAAATAAATTCCTAAAACTTAAATAGTCAGGGGTGCGAGTCCCACGTGAAATAATACCTACACGCATACGGGTGGGAAAAAAAAATTTCAATAAAAAAGCAAAAACATCCCAAAACTAAAATCCTATACTCAAAATCTAAAAGAGTAAAAATTGACGCAATAATGTAGAATACAGGAAGTTTAATCTTCTATAAAATAGTAAAATAATATTATTACTCTTTGTAAAGAATAAAAAACAAACTTTACTCGTTTATAAATGAGAAACTTTTAAAATTGTATTTTTAAAAAGTAAATAACATTATTTCACGACGGAAAGAAAAATCTAACTTTTGTAACATTGACCATTGGATACAGAGATCGGCATTATTCATCCGCAAATTTTTTCCGAATACTTCAGTAAATATGTTGCAAGTCTCGGATAAAAGGTTGACGCCGTAAATAAAAACAATCTTGGTAGATTCACAAGAAGTTTTTAATAAAATAAAAGAGGTTGGTTAAATTACAGAGTGTGCGGGTTTACAGAGACAGACTAAAAGGCGATCAGGCGAGTACGTCTACTCTCTCGCGCTGACTCTCGCGAACGACTAACTTACTCTCTCGCGCCATCCGCGCAGGAGCTCGCTATAGAGGCGCCACCTTCGAGCGCAGTGTCGATAACGCTTCCGTACATCGCATTTGCCATTACCGATCGAATCTTACATAAAAAAAACACATCGTGAATAAATGAGTAAATCTAATAGCGTTTCTTTACAAAATATTTGATGCAATGACATAATTTTAATTAATGTCATGTTTCTCATAAAAACTGGGCCTTTAGAAGTGTTTTGAAAAAATATTCGAAAAAATTATTCGTCGAATATTTGTTTCGAATAATTGATTATTCGAGAAATTAAGTGAGCGAAGCGATTCTTTCAAAAAGTCTTAAACCAAAATAGCAGGGGAATAGGAGATCCATGCAAAAAAGGAAGTTACTCAGACGTGCGACAGTAAGCGTCGATTAATTAAAAAAGTCTTAAAGCCTCCCGGCTCTTGTCTATTTTGGTTTAACTCCATTTGTTTTTGCGTGGGCCTCGCTACATGTGTTTAAAAATTTTTCAAAAACTCGACTCGCTTACTGTCGCACGTTTGCGTAACACCCGGTTTTTTCATAGACCTTGCGTCCTCCGTAATGTGGGTTTCAGAAACTTTCAAATAATCCACTTTCTTACTGTTAACGTTACGTTGACGTAATTTTCTTTTTCCGTGGACCTGGCGTTCCCTGGCTGTTTAGGCTCAAGATTTTTTTATTATTCGACTCGCTTTCTGTCGCACGTCTGCGTAACTCCCTTTTTATACGTGGACTTCCGGACCCCTGATTATATGGGTTATCATGATTTTAAAATGGGTTCACTATTTAATTTTTATGTCATAAATTATTAAGTAATTCAAGTAAAAAGAAGTATAAGGAGTAAAATGAAGATGATAAACATTAAAATCGAATGAAAAATAAAAAGTTGGCAAACAGCGAAAGTACCTTTTTTATTTATTGAACAATATCTACGTGTTCGATTAACAATTTTTTTTTATCACAATAGTTATTTTCAGTTCAGAAAGTATTTGCATTTCATATCCGTATATTCTTACATTATTATATTTTAATAATTTATGAAATAAAAATTAAATAGTAAACCCATTTTAAAATCACGATAATCCCCTTAAGAATTTTTTAAATAATCTACTCGCTACGTTTGCGTAACTCCCTTTTTAGCGTGGATCTCCCGTCTCCCGACTGTTTTGGTCTAAGACTTATTGAAAAGGTCGACTTGCTTACTGTCGCACGTGTACGTAACTCCCTTTTTTGCGGGTAACTTATGTCCCCGGCTATTTGAGTTTCAGACTTTTTAATTAATCGACTTGTCGTACGTCTACGTAACTCCCTTTTCTCAAAAAATCAGGTAAATATTTAGGTGAGATTATGGCAAATACGCATTCATTTCGACAATATTTTCAACTAAATGATAAAATTTTGTAGAATTAGAACTCTTTTGAATATAGTAAATGTGACATCAAAATAATGGTAACTCATGTTGTATTTATAAGTTTGTATAAAGTGCAAGTATTTCTGTTAGTTTGATGGCTAATTGCTATCATCAAATATATATATAAATCATTGCTTTAACATTTGCAACTCATGCTGATACACATTTAAAGCAAGTTTGTGTAAATAGGTAACAGATACAGCTAGCAAATTGATGGCAAAATGCCCTCATTTCGTTATTAGGGAGTCTATACTTTCCCAAATACATCTACGTAAGCTGATGAGCATTTGTGACAAACAGTATGAAATTGTATTCCATCTTCCGGATTCTATAATTTGTCCATAATGTACCAAGAATTAGGTAAAACTTGTATTTTAAAAATAGTATTTATAAGTTTGAATAAGTTTATCATTGCAGTTAGAGATAGGCCATTTGAAAGTAGAAAATCTTCACTCTTAATAAGCTCGTATCAATTCTTAGGCAATCTATCTTTCACTTAATTGCTTTGCTTTCCAAATCCCTTTCATGATCATCGGGCCAATCACGATGTTAACTCTGTCTTCAAATATGCATGTACACCCTCTCTTAAAAAAATAATGGCGGGAAAGATTCGTTTTAATGAGATGTGAAATACCGACCTCTATTATGCGACCTACCGTACAAAAGTAATTTGTTATAACTCGATTGTTACTACGATTAACGACTTATCCAAATTCGCTTGCCCTCCGTAATGTAATTATCTATCATTCTGCAAAATTTTGACTCAAAACTCACATAATAGAAGTCGGTATTCTACACCCCCTTAAAAACACAATTAATTGCTGGCACACTGACAAAGTCAATGAAAAATAACTTTTGTGTGGCGGGATCGATACATTTTATCCCTCACAAAAACGTACATACCGCATGTCGAAAAGTAAGTAGTTTTTCACTTACTATATAAAAATCGACGACTTTTATACAGAAAAGATTATCACGAACTACTAGGTGTTCCCATAGCTTTCATATGAGTTATCCGGTAAAAAAAATAGCTTTGAAAAAAATAAGTAACGCTAAGGTAAAAGACCCAGTAGTCGGACAGCACGAATTTTGGATGTAGTATTTGGACAGCAGTAAAACAACTACTATAAATGGTCAATTCGAAAAAAATTAATTCGTTAGCATTCTTTGTGATGTTAACTACGTAGTCACTATGACATTGTTTTGATTTTATTTCTCAAATGTTTATATAACGAGATAGAAATTTTGCGAGGTTATGTTTTCGATGCGCGGACAGCTTAGCATCTATCCAACTTTAGGTACCTCTCAATTTCCATAACGCAGTAGTGGGACACATTTAAAAACATAGTCCAACTACTGGGCCCTAAATATGTCCGAGTACTGATCCCAGTTTAATATAGCTTGTCCAACTACACCGGCCTGTAGCTATTTTCTTTAAACATTATTATTTTAATAAATAAGCTAACAAATAAGACATTTAAGAAAGGAAAATGTTACTACAAGGTTTGAACTATCCACTCAGATCATATGTTTATGTATATTACGATTAATTTTCAAGATATAAGAGATTATAAAGATTGTATGTGCGTAAGTGTCCGAGTACTGGGTCTTTTACCTTACCACTTTTTCACAATTTAAGAGCTATTTCTCTCTAGCTTAAATTTGAAAAGTTCGGCGGAATTACTCATATTTATTACAAATTTCTAATATGTTTGTTCATTGAATTATTATTGTAAAGTTATTGATAAACGCAAGTTGTTGAATTGAAGCTTAAAATGATTATAATGTCCGACGCAAGAGTTGTTCTAAGTTTTTTTTTTTTTTTTTTTTTATCAAAGGACATTACTTGTGCGAGTGAATGGAACACTTTATTATGAAATAAAAATTATCAGTTGAAATATTACTGCGTTTATGCAAATTATTCTTCCTTGTTCCGATAGAATTTGACCTTGAACATCATTTTCAACTTTTACTACTACTTTTACATTACTTATATTTATTTATTTATTTATTTATATCA
Source organism: Torymus aiolomorphi (assembly GCA_036365515.1). Classification (NCBI taxonomy): domain Eukaryota; kingdom Metazoa; phylum Arthropoda; class Insecta; order Hymenoptera; family Torymidae; genus Torymus; species Torymus aiolomorphi. The sequence goes on from CM070875.1 coordinate 186,089,503, forward strand.
GTCTTCATTTTATTATATTAATTCTATGAAAATATATGCCTTAAAGCATAGGTATTGCAGTCTATATATCACATTTCCTTAAATACAATAATTTAAAACATTATATTCGCAGTTTTTATTACTACTTACAATCACTTTTCAAAAATACATTGTTTTAAACAAAACTTAAACTATATATTTTCCGCATTAATTAATTGGTATTTTGAAATTTTTTAATGAACATAGGAATACTTCTAGAGCACTGTTGATAAGCTTTTTCAAATCTAGTGATATCATTATCCTAAAACAGGTTTAAATTAGTCATTAAAGAAATGATCATCTGAAAAAAAAATTTTATAAATATTGGAATTGAAAATCATACTAAATAAGGATCTTCAATCACTACTTCGCCTTCAGGATCATAGCGTCCAAGGAGATCAATTTCAGCAATACTTCCTAGAGGTTTTATTTGACTTAAATGTTGAATGTTGTTATAGTCCATCCCCAGAATCCAATCAAATGTATCAAAATCTTCTTTTTTAATCTTATACAATAGATAATTAATTTAATGTATATTGTAAATTGTAATAATGTGAACATTTTTAATATGGATTACGCACTTCTGTAAATATCTTATTGGCGTATTCTACTACACTCAATATATATTTTTAAATAATTAGCATACACACCGTTCGAGCTACGTGAGAGTAATCAGTAATTCCGTGTTTTTCAAGGATTTCTGCTGAGTTTGTATTTATGCATTTCCCTTCATGATATCCGTACAATGCTGCACTGTCAACTTCCCAATATTTCTGTAAGTCTTTTTCTTTAATATATCTACGAAAAATTGCTTCAGCCATCGGTGATCGACAAGTGTTACCTGCAATAAGTATTTGACCAATTTATTTGTTTTTATCGACTTATCAATATTCCATAAAGCATTCCTTATATACACTTGTCATGAATTTAATATATACATTTAAAGAAGCTTTTTAGATTTGCTGCTTGAATTCGTATACACAGAAAGAAATTTGGTATTGCCAGTTTTCCGACATGTTTTGAGTTAAAGAATGTCAATATATTTTCATATTACAACCCCATCTTGGTATTCATAGGTGCCAAAATTAGTAATATGTAAATTCAAAAGTTATTGTAGGTTTAGAATACTAAAATAGTTTAAATATATGCTCAACATGGTAATATTTCATGCTGTAATAAATCGGATTTGGCAATTTCAAAATAAAACATCCCTTATTCCGATGTTGGGCATCCGAGATGCCCAAGTCCTTGTTTACGTTTTACAGAATCGCACGCCCGCCTTGTGTACCATAATAACTGCATCAGAAATTGCCGATCTCAGCTTACCACATTCCACTTTTTCATGAAATTCCTGATTTCAATGTTGGGCATCTAGCAACCCAACGTTGGAATCAGGCAAGACAAACCGTGGATATGGTGTATTTCAATAATATCTGCTTTACTCACTTCCAAGTAGTTCGAACTGAGCCATTACCAATTAAAGCATGCAGTTACACAAAGAATTTCTGACTTCATATATTACAAATTCGAAGTAATAATATTGCCAAATTGTGAATTCGAAATTTATGAATCCCTCAAGCCCAAATTTTTTTCTGCGCAGAACTTATTTTCAGGCATGCTTTTAAAAAATTAACTTACTGCCCTCTGCAATCGTGCAAGAAATCGTGGTCAAAAATACAAGTCATTGTCTTCGTCAGTTTTTTTTTTTTTAAATTTCAGTTTAAAAATGTATATTATTAAATAGTAGTAATTAAACTTAAAATCGACTTTAAGCACAAATTTAAAAAGCCTAATGAATGGAATCACTTTAATTTTTAACCATATACTCATTGCACGTTTGCAAAAGACAGTAAATTGTCTTTTTTGAAAACATGCTTAGAACTTCCGAAAATATATAACATGGTGATGCCGGTATGGCACAAATGTACATCAGTCTTTTACATCTCCATGAAACTTCCGGACTTTTAAATTATATTAGCATAAACATTTTTTTCGAAAATACTTTTTAAATCGTCTAAAATACATAACGTAACGTGTAAACCATTAATTTACTTTATTCTCAATTCCACTATAATGAGCACTTTATATCTTGAAAAGCGGAGCAAAAGTTGCGCTTGATTCCCTCTTTTACTTTATTCCCGCATATACGCGACATAAAGTAAATGCGGAACATAATAGTATATTACGTAACTAGGGAGGTAAAAAGTTGGCCAAGTGGGCCCAGTGGAGCTGGGAATAAAGTACTATATGTAACACGGGAGTAAAGTCGATCATTCCTTTGGGTGTGATCACTGCCCTCGCTTCGCTCGCTCGGGTCAGTGAACTCACCCGCGGGAATAATCTACGACTTTACTTCCTTGTTACATAATGTACTATTTAAATCACTTGAAATAGTAGTTTTCGAGCATAGGCCGTAAAGTCGCATTTTACGGACCAAGTGGGAATGTGCGTCCAAAAACCGGCACAACCGATCCGAGGATTCACAACTCACTCGTTCCGTAAAGTTTTACACCCGAGGAGCAAACATTTTTCGCTATAAGTTTCCGTAAAGTACGTACTTTACGGCCTGTTTTGAGAAAGTTATATTTTTACTTTACAAAAATGAGTCCATAAAATACAACTTTACGGTCTCAAACAGGCCGCAAAATACGTACTTTACAGACGCGTATGATGAAAATTAGTTTTTATGTACAGCCGGTCACTAAGCCTTCGTTTTAAAAATCGACCTCCCTGAACGATTTTTCGAATCAGCCTTGTGAGTAACGAAAACTGAAGTCGGCCAGTAGGAGTTTCTCTTACTATTTATTGTCGATGCCCTTTGCAACGCATATTTAAAAACAAACGGGCGTTCGAATATTTTTCTATATCAGAGCACGGACTGTCTTTACATAAATTTTAAATAAATTTACGAGGATATATGAGCATCAAAAAAGAAGGAAAAAAAGAAAAGAAGATTAGCGAGAATTACCGAGAAATCGTAATACTCCTGGCACGCCATTCAAAATAAACCAACTTCTGATCTCGAATGAACTCATCGAATAAATAAGCAAAGTCTATCTTATCACAAAATTTCCAAAAAATTAGATACTTTTTAAGTACTTCAGTTTCCTTGTGATAACGAAAAACCATTTGTTTCATTACTTAATTTTTTTTCGAAATATAATGCATATAATAAGTTGAAAATGATATGATGCATAGTTCTTATAATTGCACATTACCAGGATTTTTCCTCAAAGTTTAAATATTAATCTACCGAGATATAATTTTTTAATTACAAAATACACCATTAGTTATATAACGAGAGAACAAAAATAGGCAAGGAAAAATTTCAAAATTAAAAAAATAGGTAAGTTTATGCTCTTTCTGATACATTACAAAAAACCGCTGACAATTCATTGGCCCGTGGCTTACTCAAACTTAAATTGCTGATTCCTTTAATTAATTTTTAATAAGAAAATTTATAATTTTTGCAACAATTTATTACATAATTATAATTAAATTCATTTATGAAGATTAAAAAGTACTAATTTTTAAATTATGTATAAAATATGAATAAAGTAATATGTTTTTTTTTTTTAAATTATGTGTAAAAAATAAATAAAATAATTGATTGTAATATTATCGTCAAAACCTTTTAAAATTCCTAAATAACCTTTACTTCAAATTATATTTTCTTTGTTAAATTTCACACATCGTCGCTTCCCGGTTAAAAGGCGTTATTTAAAAATCGGCCTGAAAAAGGCGTTATTTGGAAATCGACCTGAAGAAGGCGTTATCTTGTAATCAATCTGAAAAAGGCGTTATCTAGAAATCGTCCTGAAAAAGACGTTATCTAGAAATCGGCCTGAAAAAGGCGTTATCTCGGAATGAACCTGAAGAAGGCGTTATCTCGCGCGTACATTTTTTTACTCTAATTTAAGTTGGCAACACTGTCAACATTTTCTTTATTTAATTTCAGAAATATGTTATATGATAATAGTGTACAATTTTTTAAGTTAACTATACAAATGCGGGGCGATAGTAAAATTAATATTTGTTTTTTTTTTTATTAACGATTTTTTTATACAATACTATATTGATTTTATAATAAATATATAATAAATATTTGTAATAACCAATATTATATAATTTTTTTTAAACACACCTCCCAAACAGATTTTTTCTACTACTTCTTTATACCATAAAGGAACGGAAAGTACTCGTGTATAATCCAAAACGACATCCCTTTTCTCGACATTGGGAATAAGAAAAGGTTTTTTCTTAATTCCAGAAACAAATGCTAAAAAATTGCCCTTTTTCAAATGCTAACCATTTCCCTTAAAAGTTACGTGAGTTTGAAGGTAAAATGTTAAAAAACGGTAAAAGCAATATCTCCAAACTCATGTAACTTTTAAGCATGTGTAAATTACCGTACGAGCCGAAGGCGAGGCTGGCACACATGTGCTTTGGATGGCCCTCTTTATCCCTGTGTTGCGTATATTATTTTTCACCATACCCGGGCCAATCGAGCGTCAATCTTCGCGCGTGCATAATTTCCTTCTTTATGCACGCGTAGCGTACACACTATTTTTCCTCACAAGTTACGGAATTACATTACGCAACGAGTGCGCAAAATAGGTCATTCCCACACTCGTCTCTTTTATATATCGTCCGTAACTTGTGAAGAAAAATAGTGTGTACGCTACGCGTGCATAAAGAAGGAAATTATGCACGCGCGAAGATTGACGCTCGATTGGCCCGGGTATGGTGAAAAATAATATACGCAACACAGGGATAAAGAGGGCCATCCAAAGCACATGTTTGCCAGCCTCGCCTTCGGCTCGTACGGTAATTTACACGTGCTTAAAAGTTACATGAGTTTGGAGATATTGCTTTTACCGCTTTTTAACATTTTTGGTGTATCTTAAACATACCTTCAAACTCACGTAACTTTTAAGGGAAATGGTTAGCATTTGAAAAAGGGCAATTTTTTAGCATTTGTTTCTGGAATTAAGAAAAAACCTTTTCTTATTCCCAATGTCGAGAAAAGGGATGTCGTTTTGGATTGTACACGAGTACTTTCCGTTCCTTTATGGTATAAAGAAGTAGTAGAAAAAATCTGTTTGGGAGGTGTGTTTAAAAAAAATTATATAATATTGGTTATTACAAATATTTATTATATATTTATTATAAAATCAATATAGTATTGTATAAAAAAATCGTTAATAAAAAAAAAAACAAATATTAATTTTACTATCGCCCCGCATTTGTATAGTTAACTTAAAAAATTGTACACTATTATCATATAACATATTTCTGAAATTAAATAAAGAAAATGTTGACAGTGTTGCCAACTTAAATTAGAGTAAAAAAATGTACGCGCGAGATAACGCCTTCTTCAGGTTCATTCCGAGATAACGCCTTTTTCAGGCCGATTTCTAGATAACGTCTTTTTCAGGACGATTTCTAGATAACGCCTTTTTCAGATTGATTACAAGATAACGCCTTCTTCAGGTCGATTTCCAAATAACGCGTTTTTCAGGCCGATTTTTAAATAACGCCTTTTAACCGGGAAGCGACGACATAGGGTACTTATCCCTATTTGTGTGCCTATCCGTATTTATGTGCTCTTTTTGGAATTTCCGATGTAAGAAAAAGGTTCTAACCTTAAAAATCATAAATGGCTATTACAAGAAACAGTAACAAGACGATTTATCCCATAAATTACTCGGTTGGATGTATTATTTGTTAATAATCGTTACTTTGTAAGTGTTACTATAATACGGACTATTGTCTGCTTTAAAAGTACACTAATACGGTCACTTACCCTACATTGCCTATACCACTCACAAAATTGTCTATAAATTTCATGTTTATACATAAAGCCGTTCCCGAAAAATTATGATTTGAAAAGAGGACTAAAACAGTTTTAACCTCAAATATCTCTGAAATTCATAAACGAATTCTTTTACCATAAGAACTCGTATAATAAATATTTTCAATTTTTTTCTCAAAAACTAGTCGATAGAATGGATTCAAATTTTTACAGATTATAGCTATTTGTATTCTGCATTATCATGATTTTTCTCAAAAAAATTGACCGTTTAGTTTGGGAGTTATAAGAGTTATAAGCTTTAAAAAAACACGTTTTTGTTAATAACAAAAGAACCGTGATAGCTAGAAATTTTTTTTTTAGAAAATATAGATATTTTAATTTTCTTTCGAATGCTACCCATCCGATTAAAATATCTCGATCCTATCATTAAAAAAGCAAGAATAAATTTTGAGAAAATCGAAAATTCGAAATAAAACAAAAACGTATCGGCCCAATTAAAAAACGGATTTTTGAACCGCAATCACACAAAATAAATAAAAAGAAATGAGACCTGTCCGGTTAAGGACTCTCCTACCTTTAGCATAAAATCAGGGAACAATTTAAAATTTTTATATGTTATTCCTTAACTTAAAAGAAGATTACATGAATTTTTTCAGTATTTTTCATCGCGCATTCTTTCGGAGAAAATAATTCTTGAAAAACGAGTTTTTAACTCTTACGGAAGATTGGGATTATGTGGTCTTTCAATATAAAAATTCCTTACAAAAAAAGCAGAAAAAAGTTAAAAAACTTTTAATTGAATAGAAAAAAACTGCTGCCAATTCATTGGCACGTAGCTTCCTCAAACTTAATTTACTGATTCCTTTAATTAATTTTTAATTCCAATATTTAAAATTTAATACTTCAGAAAAACAGAAATAACAAAACTCCAACATAATTTATTCAAATTTTTATAGATTATATAGATTCTGACCAATCACCATGATCATTTCTGACCAATCACCAAAGCTCAATGACTGTCTTTTTTGTATTCATGGATTGTAAATTATATCTATTAGTTATTGTCAAATTGTTGTAAAAATGACCGACATGTAAGCAATGTCGGTAATTTTTATATTTATGTATTGTAAATTATGACTATCAATGACGATAAAGTTATTGTCAAAATTACTTTAAAGTTAGAAAATTTTGTCAAACGATCATTCCACATTAATGCACAACTTTTTACGTAATTTTCATCTCGTAAGAGATAGATGAAATTATACATATTCATATAAAATTAAAATTCGAAAAATAAATTTTTCACGAAAAAAATTGGAAAAATTTTATGGAAAATATTAACTTGTAATTTTTTCATGGCCAATTCATATTCAGTGGTAGAAATGTACCCATTCTGCACCACTACCACTGAGTATGAAATTGGTAGATGTCGGACAACAAATTTATTTTCGTGTACGTTGAACATTGAACGTGTTATATTGAATGCGTTATGTGGAAAGGCTGTTATAATGTGAGGGGATGTATTTTAAAAAATTTGATAGAGACAGATTTTTGTTTTCATTTTTCAATTTTTCAAGTTTTACATTTTTGTTAATAATAAAAAACCGCGATAACTAAAAATTTTTCTTTTTAGAAAATATAAATATTTTAATTCTCTTTCAACTGCTACCCATCCCATTCAGATACACAGAGCCATCCTCAAGAAATAGATTTTAAAAATGTCTAGAAAAATTGTAACCTCAAATATCTCTGAAATTTGTGAACCAATCACTTTGCCAAAAGAACTCATCTGAGAACTATCAATAATATACCTCTACAATGAATTTTGAAGCAAATAAGACAATTTTACTCTTGTAATAGTTGAACATATAAAACTCATTTTTTTTCATTTTTTAATTTTTACGTTTTTGTTAATAACAAAAGAACCGTGATAGCTAGAGAATTAATTTTTTTAGAAAATATAGGTAATTTAATTCTCTTTCGAATACCACCCACCCCATTTAGATACATAGAGTCGTTCTCGAGAAATTACGATTTAAAAAAAAAATTGAAAAAAATTTTAACCTCAAATATCTTCGAAATTTATGGATCAATCCTTTTGCCCAAAGAACTCACTCGATTGGTATACAAAATCTACTCCTACAAAGAATTTCAAAGTGATTAAGTCAATTTTACTATAGTTATTGAACGACAAAAAAAATCTAAAAATTTAGTAAGTTATAGTACTTAATATCCTTTATAACCAAAAAAATATTCATGTTAATATCTTTTTTTAATTTCGAAATATAACCTATTTACAAAAAATTACGTTTTCATCAATAACTTATGACGAAATATAGCTACCGTCTTTTTTTCCCTTATATAAATTGAGCATTCGAGATAATCTATTTTGCCCTCGAACGATCTCGAAATCTCGAATAATCGAATCCGTCTCGAATCTCGAAAGGAGAGAAACAAAAGACGAAACAGTGGCGCGCGTAGCGCGCTGATTAACGCTAGTTTTTTTAAATTGTAGATAATTTTATCCTACATACAGAGAATTCATGATATATAAACAATATTTGTTCTAAATATTTAAAAAATCGAAAAAAAAATTTTGAAAATTAAAAAATGGCTATAAAAAAAAAAATTTATTTTACAAAAATAGAATATTGACCCCAATTGTGGAAGCAAAATCTAAAAAAATGATCACTCTCCCGTTAAAATCGGTCGAGTAGATCATGAGATATCAGCGTATACGGACATACATACACACACACACACACACACACACACACACACACACACACACACACATCCATACGGACATTTTCTAAAAATAGTGTATTTCGATTCCAAATTTGCTAAATAACATTTCTAACACATTATCTCATAAACTTTTTTTTTACTATCACAAAGCTTCCTCTATGAGGAAGCAATAATTAAAGAATAAAAACGCAGACGGGTCTTGGTCGATTGTCAGGCATTTGGGAAAGAAGTAAGAGAAAACGTAAACAAAACACCAAGTTTGTTAAGGGGGTTCTCCTCGGGCACTACAATTTTTTGCTCAGCGAGAGCAGAAACTATACCATGGGCGTCGTTCTGTCTCTCTCGCTTTCGTGCACGTCGTCTGCTATTTGTGTTTATAATCATTAATATCTTTTTAAAAAGATCGGCTTGACACATATTTGATAAACTTAATAGAAAGAGCCGAATTTCATATTTCTTAAGCTATGTTTTTCTTTTTGAAGTCCAGTTTTTTTGATGAGTAATACTATTACTTTCTGTCACAGTTGATATAGCACTCATTTACTCTCATGTAAAAATAACCATTTTCAAGAATTTTTTTCTCAAAAATTTGTTCCGCAATGTATGTAAACAAACATATGGTATCATTTCTGTGACTTTGAAGAATATTTGTATATTTTTTCAGAAGCTTTTTCAGTTTTTGCAATATGAAGAGAACTACCTTAATGGCTGCGCGAGGTGGTGCGCGGTGAGCGGGGACCGCCCGCGGGAGGAAAGGGACCCCCCTAGCCTCACCCCACTAATGACATGATCGAGATAAGGGGATGCCTTATACCGGGAAAGTTTCCTGCCATACCGGCCACAATGTTTTCAATTAAATATTAATTGTTGAAAGCTTTTTCTTTAATTCTAAGAGTTGACGCACAAAGATAAACTTATTCCCTAATTCCCGGTCTAATTTTAGATAAATCTATTTGAAAATAAGGACGAAATTTGAAAAATTGCAAAATGTTATATTTTAAGGTTAATATAGTAATATGCTAGTAATATGCGACGTTACGATTTTTCAAATTTATGTTTTAACATTGTAAATGTTATATTAACGTAAATGTAATTTAATTTAATTTAATTTAAATTTAATTTAATTTAATTTAAATTTAATTTAATTTAATTTAAATTTAATTCCAAAGTTTTTCACTTTTTCAAAAAAGTGACCGTTTTCCTTATTTTAAAAACTGTCATGGATTTCCACTTACATATGTAGTAGAAATGCACTTTTTATATAAGTTATTGTGTTCTCACTTTTTGATAAAGTGAATATTCACTTTTTCTAAGTGCACGACCATGTACTTGACGAATAAGTAATAAGTAATAATAATAATAATAATAATAATAATTCAAAATACCGAATTTTTATTTTTAAATTTTTATTTTTAAATTTGCTTTAGGGTGGCGCTGCTTGGCTACAATTCGCTATGTAAAGCGAGTCGTGAGATGCCTGGCGTCTGGGAAATTAAATGATCAGTGGGAATTGAAAAATGGGATAGTATCAAAAGTTAAGATCAGTTTTTTAATTTCAGTGAGTAATTTAATCAGGTGTATAGGAGACGGCCAAAGATGCTACGTCGAGGGAGAGTGCTTCTTGAATGCAAACCACTTGTTATACCTTATCAAACACAGATCTATTATCTCAATTTTATTTGAGGTCTGAGAGTTTATACTACAGTATATAACAAGCGATATGCGTTCAAGACGCACTCTTCCTCGACGTAACATCTTTGGCCGTCTCCCACACACCTGATTAAATTGCTCACTGAAATTAAAACCGCTGCCAATTCATTGGCCCGTAGCTTCCTCAACCGTAATTTGTTGATTCCTTTAACCCATTAAGTCCTGAATGGACGAATTTTCACTAAAGTTTTCAACGCTTATATTTTATGTGAAAATGAATTGTAAAAAGTATATGAATAAGCGTATTCCATGTAAAATTTGATGAACTTTTAGAATCTTTCGTTAGATTTTTCAAAAAATTAAACTGTCGAACACTGTACATGATTTTTTCCAAAAAAAGATGGTTTTCAAAAAAAAAAAAAAAATTTTCATTTCGATTTTTCAAATGGAATGCATTTAAGATTTAATGATCAAAATGCAGAAAACGTGGCCTCGAGACCTAAACTTGAAAATCTAACGATTTAGGTTTTGAAAAAAAATTTTAAAACACATAAAATGGCGGCTGAAACGCAGAAAAATCATAAAAATCTTCTGAAATTATTTACTCGAAAAAGATGGACTTTAGAGAAAAACTTTACTGAAGAAAAAGTTCTTAGAATTGATTAAAGAACACGCTGGAATTTTTTCAGAAACATAAGAAGCGTTTTTAAATTTTTCAAAATTTGAAAATTTTGAAAAATTCTGAAATTTGCCAAAAGGTTCTGGAAAAATTCCAGCATGTTCTCTGATCAATTCTAAGAACTTTTTCTTCAGTAAAGTTTTTCTCTAAAGTCCATCTTTTTCGAATAAATAATTCCAGAAGATTTTTATGATTTTTCTGCGTCTCAGCCGCCATTTTATGTTTTAAAATTTTTTTTCATAACCTAAATCGTTAGATTTTCAAATTTAGGTCTCGAGGCCACGTTTTCTGCATTTTGATCATTAAATCTTAAATGCATTCCATTTGAAAAATCGAAATGAATAATTTTTTTTTTTTTAAAACCATGTTTTTTTGGAAAAAATCATGTACAGTGTTCGACAGTTTAATTTTTTGAAAAATCTAACAAAAGATTCTGAAAGTTCATCAAATTTTACATCGAATGCGCTTATCCATATACTTTTTACAATTCATTTTCACATAAAATATAAGCGTTGAAAACTTTAGTGAAAATTTGTCCATTCAGGACTTAATGGGTTAATTCATTTTTAATAACAACATTTATAATTTTTTAAAAAATTTATTGCATAATTATAATTAAATTCATTTATGAATATTAAAAATTGTTAATTTTTAAATTTATTTATTTATTATTTATTTATATCAAATTTATATAAATTTTGAACTGATAAATAAAGTTATCATTTGAAATAGAAGTAAAATATCTATATTTTATAATAAAACAAATAGCTATCACGGTTGTTTTGTTATTAACAAAAACGTGTTTTTTTTATATTTCATAATTCATATTTTTTAAGAAAAAAAAATTTATAGCTATCATTGTTCTTTTGTTATTAACAAAAACGTGTTTTTTTAAAAAAGTTCATAACTCACAAATAAATTATAATAATTTAGAATATAATGCATTCATAATGCATAATTCATAATTATAATAGATTATAATAGATATAATTTTTAAACATTTTAATTCATTTTGTTGGTTGGGATTTTAAAAATTAAAAAAAATCATCGAATGCCTACTCAATGACGTTTCCTTATTCCACACCACCTAGCGGTAGATATCGTATCGGTAGGTAGCGGTAGCGGAGTTATGAGTTTTAAAAAAAAACACGTTTTTGTTTTTGATGATAACTAAAGAACCGTGATAGATAGAAAATTAATTTTTTTTAGAAAATATAGGTATTTTAATTCTCTTTCGAATGCCACCCACCTCATTCAGATACATAGAGCCGTTCTCGAGAAATTACGATTTTAAAAAAATGTCAAAAAATTTTTAACCTCAAAAATCTCTGAAATTTATGGACCAATCATTTTGCCCAAAGAACTCGACCGAGAACTATAAAAAATCTACCTCTAAAAGGAATTTTGAATCGACCGAGTAGAAACTGAGATCCAGGCGTACACACACACACACACACACACACACACACACACACACACACACACACACACACTCACACACACACACACACACACATACACACACACACACACACACACACACACACACACACATACATCCATACAGACATTTTTCAAAAACCATGTATTTTGATTCCTAACACCTCGGAACACAATTATAACATGTTTTTACAACAACTCAAAAATTTACTATCACAAAGCTTCCTCTAGGAGGAAGCAAAAACTGATCTTTTGATACTATCCCACAAAAAGTTTGTGACTACAGTTACCTGAGCACTGGGAGTACAAGTATAAGTACTCATAAGTTTGGGAATATAGTGTCCTCACTTTTGAGCTCGTGGCTATGCCAAAAGTCGGGAAAGCTGCTGTCTCAGACTGTTGGGAGCGCTGCTGCCCCAGCTCTGAGCGAGCTGCTACTCCACGTATTTGATCGCTCTTTCGCTTCTAATAATCGCGTTTTCGCCATGTTTTGAGTATCGTTTAATTAATATTAATTCGTCCAAATACATTTCATACGTCTTCTCTACAGTTCTTGTTTCAAATTCTGAAGGTAATCGAGCCTCTTGTCCGAAAACTAGTTCGTGAGGAGTAAAACCGTGCGCCGAATGAACAGATGTATTATATGAAAACATAGCTATTTTAATCCATCTGTCCCAATCAGTTTTGTCCGTGTACATTTTTAAATATTCTACTAACGAATGGTGACTTCTTTCTAGAGAACCCATAGTTTGAAGATGGAATTAATTTAATCTTAAATATTTTAGCTACTTTTTGTATCAGACTACTTTGAAAATTGCTACCCTGGTCAGTTTTAATCACTTCGGGGCAACCGAATTTGGTTATAAAATCATACACTAACGCAGTAGCGACCATCTCGGCGATTATATCGGAAATAGGGACCGCATCGGAGTATTTGGTTAAATTACATTGTAAGGTCAAAATATACTTATTCCCTGCCACAGTTACAGGTAAGGGGCCTACAATATCCTAACACCTCAAATGCTCTGCTGGGGGTAGTAATTCTCATGGGCTGTTTCGTTTTCACGCGTATTAATTTCCTTTTCTGGCATTCTGCGCACGTTCCAACATACTCTGAAATATCTTCTTTAATTCCGGGCCAGAAATGTCGCTCGCGGACGCGACCCCCAATCACTGAGTCATAGGCTTCAATTATAATTCTTAATCTATCATAGGGAGGAGAAATAATTACTTCACCCGTACAAATAGTTAATTTTGAAATTCCGGTTTTCCAATGCTCTCGCAACGTTATCTCTATGGTATCTCTATGGTTATCTCTATGGGTAACCAATGATTCTTTTCTAAGCCGTCTTCGATTTTCGCGATGCTAACTGAACTTACTTGCTCCTCGATCATTGCGTTTTGAAGTAAATCCAAGCATTTAACTATTATAGCCGCAGTCTCGGTCGATTAGCGTCACCGGTGACTCATGATTTTACTACTTTTAAAAAGAAATTTTTATCGCCCGGATTTACAAAATTCTCGGCTTCTTTGCATTCTCTTATAAAACGATTTATAGAGATATTTTTCCCATTAAATTCAGGAAATATACGCACTATCTCATTAATTTTTTTATAACTGGGTACCTCTGATTCTACTTAGTTATTATCCGAGTGATCACATGTAATTAACTCATTAATGCCTGAATAACCAAAAATTTTTCTTTGATTTTAAACCTATAAATTTTAATGAAGTTGGAACTAGTTCTTATCGAGACTAGTCTTTTTATATATTTTCGGGCCCGCTCAATACGATGCGTCCACTTAGAAAGCTGTAAAATAATTATTTATATGGTTTTTTTGCAAATTTACATAAAAAAATGCGATTTTTTGTGAATTTTTTTTACAAAACGTCAGATTTAAGTCGGAAAAAATTATTTATTCGTTCTTAAAACTGTGTAAAAAGTGTTATAAGATATAATTCTTTCAAAATATGAACATGGTTTTTTTAAAATTTTTTTTATAACAATAGCGGGCGATAAAAAACAATAACAATAGAAAATCATCAATCGGACAGGTGTTATAAAAGTTTTTTCATTTTATTTATTCTTAGCATATTTAAATCTTCATGAAAACGTATACTCGGGGGTTTTCGAGGTCGCTGATAACAAATCTGCTGTCAGATTTTCAAAATTCAAAATGGCGAATCCAATATGGCGGAAAAATTTTGATAAATTTACCGTTTTTCTCAAAAATTGATGTAAATCATCATGAAAATGTATACTTAGGGGTTTTTGGGGTCGCTGATTATGAATCTGTTGTCAGATTTTCAAAATTCAAAATGGCGAATCCAATACGGCGGAAAAATTTTGAAGATAGATACAGATTCGATGATTTAGACAGGGCTGATGAGTTAGGACGGGTATTGAGGCTCGCGATTGGTGCTGGTGACTCCTGGTCGATGTTATTCTGACAATGTTTGCAGCTAGGTGGTGAGGACAGCCAGTGACCTAATCGCAGGTGACATTGGGAGCGGAGCTGATAGGGGCGTCCTCTACCGCGTGATCGTCGTCTGGGGGTTGACCTTGGAGTTCTGTCGTTGGTCCCGCTTCCGTACCCAGAGTCGGGCTGTTTTCTCGAGAATTCCCAAATCTCCAATCACACGTTCCGACATTCGCCCGTGATCCAGGGAAAATCACGACTCGAAAACCCTGGGCAGAGCGTGATCCCTGAATTCCTCTGACGACGTCTCTTCTCCTCCTCACAACTCTTTGAGCGAATCCCACAACTGTCACCAAAATGTTACGACCCGAGTCGGAGTCTGCGAGCAGAAAGGTGCTTCTGCAATGGTCGCCGGGTTGACCAATTAGATTGTAGAATTCGTTGCTCAATTAAGTGCTAAAGCGCACAGAGTTGCAGAGAATTAAATTCTACTTTCAAGTTTATTCAATTGAGAAATTAACTTTGGAACTTTTAACAAAATATAGAAACTTTCAGACGTGACTCGATATAATTCAAAATGACTTTGACTTATGGCGCTTGACTTTAAAATATATAATCAAGGTTAATTTATCAATTGAAGCCAATGCCCGAATATTTTTATGTTAATTAGTAAATGAAGCTAATGGCTATTATCAATCATCGATTTTATTCTTTTTACATGTGTATACTTACACATCTCTAATTATTCTAAGCCATTAGAGTAAAGCAGTCAAGGATATTAATGCACAATTATTTTAATAATTTTAAAGTGCAGTCAAGAATTTTTAAAGGATGAGGAAAGGAAAGGTAAACGTATAGGATGAAAAAATGAGAACGAAAAAAATAACGGCCCAGGTCAGGATCGAACCGACAACCTTCTGCATACCGGGCAGCTACGCTACCATTTGCGCCACTGGGATGACGATTCTATCAGGACCCTAACCGGTTCTTAATCGTTCTCAATTTGTTATTTCCCCAAACCCCCCCCCCCCCCCCCGTCTGCGTTATTAAGCCAAAGCAGACAATGTTAATTTATCAATTGAAGCTAATGCCCGAATATTTTTATGTTAATTAGTAAATGAAGCTAATGGCTATTACGGGCAATCAATAAAGGATAAGGAAGGTGGCTAACTTATCAATCATCGATTTTATTCTTTTTACATGTGTATACTTACACATCTCTAATTATTCTAAGCTATTAGAGTAAAGCAGTCAAGGATATTAATGCACAATTATTTTAATAATTTTAAAGTGCAGTCAAGAATTTTTAAAGGATGAGGAAAAGAAAGGTAAACGTATAGGATGAAAAAATGAGAACGAAAAAAATAACGGCCCAGGTCAGGATCGAACCGACAACCTTCTGCATACCGGGCAGCTACGCTACCATTTGCGCCACTGGGATGACGATTCTATCAGGACCCTAACCGGTTCTTAATCGTTCTCAATTTGTTATTTCCCCAAAACCCCCCCGTCTGCGTTATTAAGCCAAAGCAGACAATGTTAATTTATCAATTGAAGCTAATGCCCGAATATTTTTATGTTAATTAGTAAATGAAGCTAATGGCTATTACGGGCAATCAATAAAGGATAAGGAAGGTGCCTAACTTATCAATCATCGATTTTATTCTTTTTACATGTGTATACTTATACATCTCTAATTATTCTAAGCTATTAGAGTAAAGCAGTCAAGGATATTAATGCACAATTATTTTAATAATTTTAAAGTGCAGTCAAGAATTTTTAAAGGATGAGGAAAAGAAAGGTAAACGTATAGGATGAAAAAATGAGAACGAAAAAAATAACGGCCCAGGTCGGGATCGAACCGACAACCTTCCATACCGACACCTAATAGCCATTAGCTTCACAAATGGTAGCGTAGCTGCCCGGTATGCAGAAGGTTGTCGGTTCGATCCCGACCTGGGCCGTTATTTTTTTCGTTCTCATTTTTTCATCCTATACGTTTACCTTTCCTTTCCTCATCCTTTAAAAATTCTTGACTACACTTTAAAATTATTAAAATAATTGTGCATTAATATCCTTGACTGCTTTACTCTAATAGCTTAGAATAATTAGAGATGTGTAAGTATACACATGTAAAAAGAATAAAATCGATGATTGATAAGTTAGGCACCTTCCTTATCCTTTATTGATTGCCCGTAATAGCCATTAGCTTCATTTACTAATTAATATAATCAAGGTGCTTGCGCTACGGCAACTGAACTCTCGAACTTTATTTCCCTCCCTTTTATAGTCCTAGAGAAAGTTAGAAGTGGGGAGAGGGCCAATCGGGGCCATTTTCCCTTCTCAAGTGGGAGTGACCTTGTTGGACAATTCCAGTTTAATCCAGATTGTTCTTGAGAGTGGGGGTAGCTAGGTCAGTTATAACTGGATTTATCCGATTATCCTCAGGAGTGGGCGTGGCCTAATCCGGTTTCATCTGGATTTCCTCTTGAGAGTGGGGGAAGTTTCCGTTAATATTTATTATTGGATTTAACCGGTTTTATCTGAATTTATCCAGTTCCCTTCAAGAGTGGGGGAAATTTCCGTTGGAAACTCGCCGGCTTTATTTAGAATCTATTGACCTTGGTGTAGTTCTAAAAATAAGAGGACAAACGTGAAGGGGGGAAAGAGGCAAACAACTCCTGGAAAAATATGGAGTAAGCAACTTTAGGAATTTTAAATAGAATAATTATTAATTTAGAAGAAGGAAAGAGCGTTTCCCTGAGCGATGTTTTATCTAGTTATATATTTATTTAATCTTATTATTAAACTTCTAATTATTATACGCCCTAAATTAATTGCTATTAATTTATTTCTACTCAAATCGCAAGCTGTTAGTTATTTGTTTATTCGGGATTTTATTATTTGGGTAATCATTTAGTTACACGGAGCTAAACAATTTATCTATATTCGGGACGGTTAATTAATTATTTTGTTCAAAACGTAATTTAATATTGTAGATTGGCCCTAAATATCGAGCTATTCGTCCATGCGAACGCAGGTCATAACTAACAATAGTACAGTGGGAGTCCGCTCACTTGGTACTACTGCTGTCTCTATTGAGAGTGCTGTAGTCCCAAACCTTTTTCCATTTTTCAATTTCCGCTGATCATATAATTCGCTTCTCGAGGGGTACTCGAGGTTTTGAGATTTATTTATTTATAGGTAAGCGGTTGCAATGTTGCATTCGGGCCAATCTGCTGCGTGCATGCACACGCTTAGCTTGGCACTCTGCAGGAGCGCGCTGTTTGCTTGCGCATATACGCAGCGCGCTCTTTACCGACAGCCTATTGATGCTCTCCCGGCGCGCTGTTTCAAAGTGGTCGCGCGCGTTATCAATCAGCGCATGCTTTTAAATTGCATACACTTCTTTAAATAATTTAAATGTATGTAAGATTCATTACTAAATTATAAATAATAGAGTAAATTAATGTACATTTAACAATTATGCAATATAACTACACATTAAATATTAGCAACCTTTATTAAATTTAATTAATATTCATTATTAAAATCTAAATATTTGCTAGTCCATCGAGCGATGAATCTCACCGATACGCCCCAGGGGTTCTAGCGCAAAGTGCTGGTAGCGGAGGGGGGGGGGGCTTCTGATGCAGAGTGCTATGGAGGTTCAGTTGGGTTAACGGGGTTCACAGAAATATGCGCCTTAACTCTTATAACACTTTGGGTCAGAACTCTCAGCTTCTCTACTTATTTATTAATGTTTTCATTTTCTACTATAATTGTTATTAAATAAGTGCTGTTACGGATACATATTAATTATAAATACTCAAAAAGTAGAAAAAAGCGTTTTTGTAAATTCATCATTATTGATTATATACATATATTTACTAAGGTTGCGATTAGTTCGAAAAAAACAAGTAAAGACCGTTGCTAAGAAGAAGCGAATTTGTTGATTTTGTCTTTTGTGGTCAGTCGTTCCGTAACCTTTGAATAAGGTACTAACCAAGCATGAGAATAAACGAAACTTTAGAAGCATTTGTGCTTATTTTTAATATTTCTCAATCACCCGCCACGAATTCCGTTTTGTGCGGAACAAGTGCTATATACATTTAGTACATGTATATTTTTTGATCATTAAAATCACAGGAATGCAATCAACAGTTATAGAATTTTTATTGAAAATTTATGGCCGACTACTGATTTACATGCACATGGCCACTACTAGAATATGTGTCCAACAACTAACGATTTCTATGTATTTTGAAAAAGGTAATTTTTTAGGCGTTTCGCGGTAGTTTTATAATGCCAAACTAAATTTTAATGCAAATTTAAATATATCTCAAGTATATTAGCATAACTTCCGAAACCAATTTGATTATTTTTTTTACTCTTTATTCAAACTTAAAGTTCTGTTATCTTTCAAGTGGCCGGCAACAGCTACGTTTACCTTATTCTTATCATCCACAAAATGCTCATAAATAAAAATTTTTTTTTCAAATAACTTTTGTGTAACTGTTTTATATAAAACACAAATAATACAAATTAAACACAATCATAATCGTTAATATAGTGAAGATTATGTTAATGATTATGATAAGATTATGATAAGATTATGTTAAGATTATGTTAAGATTATGTGACAACATGCTGCAAGTTGTATGTACACCATAATTTTTTAATAAGCTCTCGCTGGATTCGCGCAGCTTGCTCACTATTTTATATTTATTTTCAGATTGACTAAAACCAAATTCAATATAACCTGAATTTGAAAAAATAAAAATTTTATTTCAAATGTACTATTTTTATATCTTTAGTGTGTATTTATTTGCTTGGCATTTTGACGTCTAACGTGAACTCTGCATCGCGTACTATCTACTGATACATAAATAGTTTATGTGTCATACAATGGATGGCACTATAGTGTAAAGACCGAACAAGCGCAACTGACTGCAGAGTACCAACCAAACTTCTCAGCAAATGAAACAGTATATTATGCAACTAGTGTGAGACAAGTCACACACGAGTTGCATACGATATTTTTTGATCGATTGTGTCTTGTATTGACTTCACATGTGAAATCCGTGTGTGAAGTAAAATAATCCATGTGGTGAAGTAAATAGTATTATTTGTTACACTGATTATTTTACTTCGTGCACGGACTTCACGCACAGTCGATCAAAAAATATATTAGTTGTAGCTAAGATTTTCGTAAAATCGAAGTCAAAAGTAATAATTAATATAAGAAAATTTAGTTAACACACATAATATTTACCAAAACAAATCATAAGAACTTTCTTTTTCTTTGGCATTCTTGTTATTCAACATGAGAACATAGTGTGCGCAACACAAAAACCAAATATTTTTACGTAAATAAGAGTTGGTACAAAACATATGATAAAATTTCTCTCCTTTATAGTATGCGGACTTTATATTGCGTGTCGCGAGTCAGTAAAACGTGTACCCTAAAATAGACAGATATGTGAGAGCCGACAATGTGGGTTCCGCCTCGCATATACATATACATGTATACTGCAGTGTGACTTTTGACAATGGTAAAGACAGATACAGAAAAATCTGTACATGAAAACATGAGACGGAAATAGTTATCAATCACACAGTATAAAGATAATAAAAAGTTTGCTTATCTAGAGAAAGAAAGAAAGGAAAGAAATCATTCAAAGTTTAATATCATATCAGACGGCACAAAGCATCCGATGAAGAGTTTCGTATCAGAAAAGATTTTCGAGTTCTTCGATTCGATGTATCGTAAGCTAAACAGGCATCGGAAATCGAGTATTGTGCACTGGAAGAGTGTACTACCTGAGGGTCAGGGATTTTGCTCGAACTGTAGGATATCTTTTTGGACGTGAAAATATGAAGAAAGCCACAATAGTAACCCGTAACACTAAAAAAACTATAGAGTTATATTTTTAGTCTTGTTTTAAGAAAATGTTGAATAAAAGACTCTTTTTCAAACAATAATTAAATCATCTAAAAAAATTGCATATATAACTTTAAAAATAGAAAATGAAATTAGAAAAAGAGGGCATTCACTCACTTTCTTTTTCAGAATTGAAAAATACTACTTTTTGCCTAAGCTTATATAGTAGTTTTAAGTTGAGCAATGAAAGTGTGCTAAAATATGAGCAAAATTAAAGTGCAGATGTTTGAGAATTTTTAGCGCATTTCTTTGCTCAACTTAAAATTACGAATATAAGCTTAGGCAAAAATGAGTATTTTTCAATTCTGAAAAAAGTGAGTGAAATCTCTCTTTTTCTAGTTTCATTTTATATTCTCTTGACACCCCATGCGTAAAGTACTACTTTTACGCACGCTTACGTTTGCACGCGTGCTCTAAAATAACACGATTAAGTAGTACTTTCACGCACGAAGTGTTAAAATAGTACATTTCAATACTATTTTTTTAGTGCGATAAAAAATATTAAAGTCGCATATATGCGGTTCATTTAGATTGTTTAATTATTGTTTGAAGAGTCTTTTTTTCAACATTTTCTTAAAATAATAGACTAAAAATATCCATAACTAAAGTTTTTTAGAACGTCACGGTCTATCTAATGGCTTTCTTTATATTTTCACGTCCCAAAACATATCTTATAATATATTAGCAGAATCCCTGATCCACAGGCAGTACACTCTCCTAGTTAGTTTAGAAAAATAAATTATCAATTTATAGAAAAAATAAACTACGATATCAAAACGACCAGGACGTGTTTGTTGTTGTTGGTGTGACTTTATTAAGTACTCGTATATAAATAAAAAGGCGATGTAAGTTAGGAAACGGCGTTTCCAGTTCTTCCTTTTAATTAAATTTATTTAAATTGAAAAATTTATGTGTTGTATCAATACTAACTGATTTTTCCTGAAAATTGGTCAAGTATCTGATGCGATTATGCTAGCCTTAATATAATAAATAAATAACATTCAATAAGTAAATAATATTTCAATAAATTTAAATAATCAAATTCTACGTCTGCAGGATTGTACCGTCGCCAACAAATGTTTCTATACTTATGTGGTAGGGGAAACAGACCCAATAGTATGACACAAGCGCCAAAAGCATTATACGATTCCATTATAGCGTGGCGATAGTTGGAAACGTAGGTAGGGTGGTTAAACATTCATCTGATAAGTTCGCTCATTCGCTACACAGAATCTTCAGATGGCGCTTTTTACGATCGCAAATAGTTACTAGCAGCCGATTAGCCCCCAGCCGAGCTGCCTGATTGCCTCTGCTGCCAGTGGCAGTCTGCCACTGAGTAACAACCGTTATTGCTGTATACTATGTTACCGCCTGGCGCCTTGTATGTTGTATATTGAGTAAATTCGGTTGTAACCACATATCTGCATCTCAAAATACCCGCCACTTCGCGCGCATGCGCACCGCCTGTTGATGGCCCGTAGGAACAGGCTGCGTAAGGGCCTTTACACGCTAAAAGCATAACGCAAAGGAATAAGGAATAAGAGGGCATAAGGGCCTTTGCACGCTAAAAGCATAACGCGAAGGAATAAGGAATAAGAGGGCATAAGGTGGACATAAGGTATTTATGCTCCGCTTATTCCTCTTATGCCCGTGTTGTGTACGCAACAAACGTGCATAACCTCTTGATTTTTTGGAGTAAAGTTTTCGAAATGAAATAGCTTACTGTAATCATTAATTGACTCTAATTGGTTACAATGTAAAAAGTTGACAAAATAATAAAACTTGAGGGGCTTTTGTATTTTATCATTTCAACGTGCAGAAGTGAGAAAAGTTTTATTCTTAATCATTTAGTGATTATTTTTATAATAATTTATAGTGTAGACATTTTTGAACAATGGATGAAGAGGTAAATGTTTACTTGCAATTTATTATTAAAAAACTTACTCCAAAACAAGCAATTTAGGGGTTATGCACGATCCGTTGCGTACACAACACGGGCATAAGAGGAATAAGCGGAGCATAAGTACCTTATGTCCACCTTATGCCCTCTTATTCCTTATTCCTTTGCGTTATGCTTTTAGCGTGCAAAGGCCCTAACAGTGTTACGACCTGGGGCCTTTCTACATATGCGTGTTCTGTGTGTTCTGTGTGTTCCCGACAAAGACAGATAGATCTGTTCCGTTTATGTAAGACAGAGACAGACATAGAGAGAAGTTGTCTAGAACAGACAGAACACACATATGTAGAAAGGGCTCAGAGTAGGGGTCTGAGAGCAGAAGGGCGCTTCTGCAATGGTCGCCAGGTTGACCAATTAGAATTTGGGAACGTTGCTCAATTAAGCGCTGAAGCGCACAGAGTTGCGGGTAGTTTGAAATAAACACTCACGAGAAGAATTAACTTTAACTTGTTTGTTTATTAACTTTATCTTAACAATTTGTTTGTACCGGTTCGAACAATTAATCGATGACGCGTGACTTTAAATAACTTAAAATGACAATAAGATGGAGCCAAATTACGCGCACTGATGCAATAACTGTTAATAAATAGAATTACGTGCACTGATGCAATAACTGTTACGAGGCTTTAAGAGTACTTGGTAACTCTCGACTACAAGCTCGACGGCGCAACGTACACAGTGACTAGCACTAGATTAGTTGGCCTCGATTCCAACGTACATGGTAACAAAGACCAGACTAGTTGGCGACCGACTGTTAGAGCTTCTGGGCGCAACATGCACAAGTGCAGCAGAGGACCAAGCGAGTTGGTAACGACCCAGGTCTATAGCTATGAAGCGTCTCATGTGCTCGGTAGCAACTGACTTTGGCGGCCCGGGGCTCTTCTTTTATATCCTGGACGCGGATCTTAAACCGTTGACGCGAGGGTATGGGAGGAGCCAGTTCCTCTGGTGGCGAAAAGCTGAATCTTCTGGAAGTCTGTTCCGAGGCCTGTAGGTGCCTAGAAGGGCCGAGAGCTTCCCTCTCTTCTCTTAATCATGGCGAGCTTCGTGGTGGGGGAACACCTGTGGATGCTCAGATCCTGGCCGAAAATCCCTTCTTGACTTGCGGCGCTTGTGCCTGCCTCTTGATTGGTTCCCCTCTGTAGGCCGTTACATTGTGATGTAGTAGCTCCCGGTTGATAGTGGGGACAGTACGATGTAGAGGCTGTAGGGCGCCAAGTTGCCTCAGAGGCCTCCCCCACTCTGCGGTAGAGAGAGTGGAGAGAGCGGCGGTGGAGGGGCGTCAGACCCGAAAGTAAGGTCGAGAGCACTGAGCGGCGAATGACGGTTGGCGGCGGAGAGGGGTTACTAGTCTCTGATTGGCTGCTACTCTGCCAGCCGTTATGCTCGTAGCCCCTCGAGTTGGTTGCGTCATGGACCCACGAGCTGATGCAACGTTGCCCAACGAATTCTAAGAGTTGTTGACTGTTGATGACTCATAGCTCGTTCCTTGCCATGTTCAACCGTCGTGCATTCAAGAGGCCCTTCGCTAATGGCCCTTCTCTGAATTGTTTGTGCGCTGCTGAGCCGTTGGCTAATGGATTCCGGGAATTGATTGTCCGTTGATTGTCGTGCTGCTGACTGTCCTCCTAAAAATAGAGCTTTCCCTACCCGAGCGAGCTTTTCCCTAACTATTATTATTATTACGGTTCATCTTGAGTATTGATGACGTAATTATTATTCATTATCGCAATAGTTATTAATTTAATCGCAGATTATTATCGTTATTTATTGCTAAATCCCAATTTGTTTGTTAACGTTAATTAGTTAACAAATTCAGTATCGCTTGTTTATCATCAATTTCTATTAGAGTTATCGTTAATTACTTGTTTATAACTTGGTTAATTAACTAAACAATGTATAGATTAATCTTTGGTATTTATTTAAATTATCTTATTATTTATTTGTGGGAATGTTCCGGAATCATTGTAGGGTGACCCTAAATGCAACGATACTCGTTCGCGTGAACGCAGTTCATAAAAACAGCAGCCACACCAGCGCCACAAGAAAGGAAGAAAGAAGAAGAAGGTTGTAACCACATGGACTGATGGACACATGGTTTTTCTTCAAAACCGAATGAAGACTTTATTATTAATTTGAGATACTTTTATTAACATGTCGTTTTTTATACGGAATCAACGGGACCCTAAAGGTGCTAAACGAAAGGTAAGCTTTTTTGTAAATCTGATAATTTAATACGTTTTCTGCTCTACTTCTTTTTAGGTTAGAATAAACTATGTATATTTTGGAATTTTAAAATTTATTTTGTAAATATTTTATAAATGATTTTCATACTGCTCTATTAATTGTATACCTCATTTGAATTTCGTCCTTTATGGAATTATTTTAATGAATAATTTCAATTTATAAAATGTTTTATTGTTATTGATTCTTTTATTCATATTTATATTTCTTAAGTTACACATTTTCAATTGCTTACAAATTGTAGATTAATAGTGTCAATGCTAAAAATACCAAAAGTCAACGTTCTAAGTCTAAGAAAAAGTCAACTAAAATCTATAATAATGACGATAATGAGAGTATTAATAGTACGGATGAAGAATTTGCTGAAGAACAAGAGAGGTATGTTTTTTATATTATTCATTATCTTTATACTTTTCTGTTACATCTTCACTGATTTTAGTAAGAATGATGAGTTCAGAGATGACTCTGAAGAAGAATTTGAAACAGCTCAAGAGAAGCGTCTGAAATTAGCTAAAAAATATCTAGCAGAAATAGAAGAAGAAGGTAAGTGACAAAACAAGGATTTAAAGTTCTAAATTTTAAAAAAACGAAATCTAATTTTTATTTTTTATATTTTAGAAAGGGACAGAGCAGAGTTTGAAGAAGGGGCAATAGCGAAAAGACTCAAAGATGAATACCTGGAAGAAAAAGGACGACTCAGAAAAACCATTGCAGAAACTTACACAGGACATAAGGAACCATGTATTCTTCGATGTAAAGATCACAAAATTTCCATTACCTGTATTTGTTTATCTAGTGATGGACAATATTTGTATTCTGGATCTAAAGATGGTAGCTTAGTCAAATGTAAGATTACAAATTTTTATAATATACAAATTTGCTTATGACAATTTACCTGACATAAATTTTCTGTTTCTCAAAAGGGTCTCTGTCAAACAAACAAAAAGTGAAATCTTTAAAAGGTAAAGGAAAAAATCAAGAAGGATTAAAATGTATAATATGTATTGCTATTAGTACAGATAGCAAATTTTTGGTAAGTCAACAAAATTTTTTGCATGTCATAGTTTCTATAAAAACTCCATAATTAATTTTAATTAATAAATAATAATAATAATAATAATATTATTATTTACAGGTAGTAGGATCGGAAAGCTCAAAGAACATAAAAATACTTTCAGCAGTGGATTTTAATCATATAAAAGATTTACAAGGTCATAGGGATATTGTATCCAGTTTAGTTTTTCGGAAAAATACACATACTTTGTATTCTGCATCTAAAGATAGATGTGTCAAAGTTTGGAATCTAGACCAAATGGCTTATGTTGAATCACTTTTTGGACATCAAAGTGGTATAACATCTATTGATGCTCTTTCCCGTGAAAGAGCTATTACCAGTGGTGGATATGATGGAACAGTAAGAATTTGGAAAATTGTCGAAGAATCACAATTAATTTTCAATGGTCATAGTGGCAGTATAGATTCTGTTAAACTGATCAACGAAGAAAATTTCTGTAGCTGCGGAGATGATGGAAATTTATGTGTATGGGGCTCGTCAAAGAAGAAACCATTGTGCTGTGTACAAGAGGCACATGGTAAAGATGCAGATAACCGTTTACCAATAGGAATATGTAGTATAGCAACATTCTTGAACACAGACTTGATTGCTTCAGGTAAATATATCTTACAAATATATGAGAAACTATGATGTTTCTTCTATTCAAATGTATCCCTTGGTAGTAGCTCTCAAGAAGATCGTCCAAATCCATTCCATTTAATGTTTTAAAATAACTTGTAAGTTTTTCAATAATTTCATAAATTAATAGAATGTTAAAGTCAATATAAAATCATGTACTTACTAATACCAATATTTTTGTATTATGTTTTACTTTTTCTCAGTTTATATTTTTGCTAATTATTTTAGTTTTCTGTTGTATAGCTCACTATAAACAATACATCATCAGTGGCTACTAGAAGCATTCTGTTAAATTAAAAAATGTTTGCTGAAAGACTTAAAAAAATATGTAGTTTTAAACGGTAGAAATATAAAATTATCGTTTATTTCAGGATCAAGAAATGGTGTTATAAGATTATGGAAATGTGGAGATTCATTTCGAAGTTTACAGCCTTTGTTTGACATAAAAATAACTGGCTTTGTTAATTCACTTATTTTCACCCCTGATGGGAAGAACCTTATTGCCGGTATTGGACAGGAGCATAAACTGGGAAGGTGGTGGCGTATACCGGAAGCTAAAAACAGTATAGCCATTATACCACTTATTCAAACTCAAGCAAATATGTGATCAAAAGTGTTTTGTGGAGAAATTAAGTTTACTGTAAACTTAGAAAAACTCTATCAGGAAACATTAATGTTAATGTTACAAGTATAGTTGATAGGAGAGTTTTGTACAAAAATGTTATTGTACAGTAAAACATGTAACATATTTTTTTAAGATAACTAACTACATACATTTAATACATACACATAAAAATCGCTGTAATTTAAGTTCCATTTAAATTCTATTCAAATAGATCTTTTATTGAGCAACATTTAAGAATTACCAAATTTGTAAAGACTCACCAATGGTGAAATCCATTTGTAGGTTCTCAATTCTATAAATTTATAGATGTTTGCTTTTAGTATAAAGAGAAAATTTTACGATCTTACGTTCTCAATTAGTTTCGAAAAAGTTGTGAAAAAATGAAAAGTATTTATAAAAATTGAATAAATTCTGAAAAAAAAAAAATTTTTAATGATTTAAAAAGAAAATTTAATCATTAAATAATAGTTACAGTTGTGTGTAGAAGAACTTTTTATTATGAACATGATTTAAAAAAGAATATATTTGATTTAAAATATAAATATCAGACAAATCCTCAATAAGACCACAATATTTTATATTCCTTGTACAAGTATTTAAATAATTGCTTTGTAAGATTATTAAAAAAATATAAAATCTAAGTGCACTGTACAAATATTTATTTGCCTTATATGTAAGTGAACTTATAAAATATTTCCTTATACTTTAATAATGTTTTTATATATCGTATTCACTTTTAAATTGTTTGTGAGACGTAATTGTTTGTCTTATACATTATACTATCAATAATTGTATATTGTATAATTATTCTTTTAAAAAAGTAAGAACTGTTTTTAAAATCATCTGTATATTTTCTATACAAAACTATTTTATGCACCCATTAAATTTGTAATCGACATGATTAATTCTTATCAAAATACGTTTTAGATTGATTTAATAATTAATATTTTTTACATACAATAAAAAAAATAATTTAAACGGGTTAGATACAATCTTATGCACTTTGCATCCAATTAACCGTTCCAACTTGAGCTTAAAATTTGTGTCTTTTGTACAATTGCGCAGCAGTTAGTTTTGCTGAATATAGTGTACAGCAGTTATAATTAATACTAATTTACGCAAATTTTACGTGCCAAAATCACTTTATTACAGTTAGAATAAATTAGGTTCAAGTTATTTTGATCTAATTTCAACCTAAAATTGATACATTTATATAATAGAATTGATTGGAATATTAAAATGTAATAAAACTTTAAGTTTCTTTGAAAGATCGATAGAGTAAGTAAATAAATTCTCGAATTTGTAAAGTTAAACGTTATTTACAACATTTATATCAGCGTTTTTCCAGATTATTACGTTGGCATAGATGTAGCTCTAGAAAGAGGCAACTTATCTACTGAATTCCACGTATTTGAACCATCATTTGATTTTATACTTGTAAAAAGTATTCTTGGGCAATGTAAAAGTATAAGTACAAAAGTACCAGTAACGTTGGCAGGTCTCATATCATGCTGAATTCTCTGTTTATATCCGTTTTTATTTTTATGCGTTGAATAGAAAGTAAAAATTTATCATCGAATAATAAAAAAAAAAAAACTTGAATTCAACAGGAAGGTGAAGTTTCTTACAAAGAAATTTCACTGTACTTACCTCTTTTATATTTTTAAGTCCAACAACATTTTTTTAGCTCGTGAAAAAAACACTATTTTAAACAACTTCAATAGGCATACATTAATTATAAGTGTCTGATTAGTAAAAATATTTTGTGGGAAATGACATAAAATATAGAAATCAATAAAGAATAATAAATGCAAACATAATTTTGAAGTTTTATATTTTTTTTTATTTTCTTTCACTCTCATCGTTTTTACATTCTCTTCACACTAACTTCTACGTGTTTTAGAAAATTATCAAATTTTTACAGTCGTCTTGTATGTATATACGAGTACGTAAATTTTTCATCATCGTCAAACTGTTTCATCGTTTTTTTTTTAAGAAAAATATAAACAAGTTTCCACTTTATAAATGTATAATAGCTGATTACAAGCATTTCGCGAAAACAATTTTTTTCCATTCACCGTAAAACAAATATAGTATGATATACGAAATTGTTTTTCCTTTTGCCGAGAAATCACCATACAAAGAATTCTCCAGCAAGATTATACAATGCTATAGTAACAAATTTCCTCGTAAATAAATTCGTGACGTTACCCAGCCTAGATCTCTTATATAAAGTACTTTGGTTTTTTTTTTTAATTTTCACTACATATCGCTTCCCCTCGCGCTACGCGTAGATACAAAAAATTAAAATCCGCGAGAAATTGTTGTGTAACATTATTTTTCGGTTAATGAAAAATTTAATTCTTATCTTTGGGGGTACACGCACTGGTATAGCACTGTGTATGAACTGATTTTTTTACGTACGATTATTTGCAATTTTTTTGTTGATTATGTCGCATTTTTCCTGTTTTTTATTTTCTGTTCCTTCTGTTTAAACACTATTTCGCTACGATGGACTACTGTTATGAATTCTACGCTACTTTGTATTGTATGTAATGCAATTGTATGAACGACGTACTGTACTGTATGTGCTTACGTGGGCACACGCAACCTATTTTAAAAGTCCCTGCTTACGGAACCGCTCGCGCACGATCCGCCGCTCGACATTTTTCTTTCTTTCAACTTCTTTGTACTGTTGCGAGTGACTCTGACGAATCGCAAAGTCGATCGATATACACTTTTATATATTTACTTTATTATTTATTATTTATTATATATTCGACTAAATGCAACGGTTGGGACTTTCATCTGTAACTCATATAATATATATGTACTCAAGCTTTCAACGAATATGTCAGTGCAGCCTTTAAACTGATTAAAAATGTAAGTATTCAGATAAGTAAAGTTTAAAAAAAGAGTGAAAATCATATGAGAGTGAAACTTATTCTAAAGAGATCTAAACCAATTCAATTGTTAAAATATGTAAATATGCATGCTAAATAACATTATAAGATAATTGTAAGGTAATGCAAAGACCCGAAGGACTGCAATGAAGCAATAAAATTATTCGATATGCAATGCAGTGCGAGCAGCACCTTGTGTGCGAAAGTATTAGGCCGACTTCGGCATTGCTTAATATCGAAAAGAGAAGAAGAACAAGAATGCTGCTCAGAGTCGATGAAAATTCCCAGCCGCGCTCGTTTGCGCATCTGTATATGATGTGTAAATGTGTACGTGTAGGTGTATATGTATAAAAGAAGAGTACATACATACATATGTGTAAATATGTAAGTATATTGAGAAGAAAAAAAGAAGTAGAGGCGGACGATGATTGGCGCGTCGCAGGTGGCGGATCGGGCGGCCAGGGTCTCGTGAATCACGAACGAACGGCGGCTTTTGCAAATATGTGAAAACCTCTCTGTTGTGTATGTGTCGCAGGCGCGGCGGCGAGCGTGTCTGCAGCAGGCCGCGGACGCGCAAACTATTACGGCGGGGGGGTTACAAAACAATCATCAATTATGCATCGTCGGTGTGAAATTCATGATCTCGCTAAGTGTGGCTTGTAGCTTATTCTCTCTTTCTCACTCGCTCTCGTTCTCTCTCTCTTGCTCTCTCTCGCTCTCTCTCTCTCTCTCTCTCTCTCTGCTTCACAGTCAAACACATTCCCCTCCTCCAGCTCCTCGTATAATTAGTACCTGACGCTGATACCTTTTACATATAATAATCATAATGAACGAATTAATCATCAGCTTCCCATCCTGTGCCCATCCCACAGCTTGTGAATCGACAGCGTTTTATATCCTCGTTATCTCGTGTCCCAGTGTGTTCCCACCCCCCTACCCCCGTGCTCTTTACCCCTTTCGTCGCTTTAAAAATCTTAGACATCAACGTACATTCACTTTTATAATAAATCGTTATTAGAAACCTATCTTTTACCTACTATGTATTTAATATAAACTTCGTCGCATTTCTCTCTTCTCTTATCTTCTTTTATCATTAATTACTTTATCGTTTTCTGACTTGTTTCTTTCGTTATTTCACCTCTGTCTTGCTCGTCTCGTCTTATTATTTACAATTTTTCGGCAAGTCGTTTCACCTTCTCTTTTTTCCCCCCCTCTCTCTCTCTCTCTCTTCCACTCTCTCATTCGATATTTATATATATTTATACTTTATATATATAACGTACATCGTTGATCGACGAACAACATTTCGTCATATTTTGTTCTGTAAACAAGTGATGAGTCTTTGTGAATAATTATTTCTTAATCTTCTGTATATTTTCTTTGTATTTCTTTATCCATTCATGAGCGCCATTTAAAGAATCTAATTTGTGACTTTAACTAGGTCAGACGTGGGCCTTTTCTTAAATTGTCTATCTGAATTTATTTATCCTAGTAAGAGCTGTTTGGTACTGGCTATTACTTTAACACTTATTATTATTATTATTATTATTATTATTACTATTATTATTATTTTGCGGTGAACAAAATAATTTTTTTTTAATTATGTAAGACTTTTCTGCATGAATATTTTCTATTTAAGGTATTGACTAGATTGGATAATTTCTGAGGCAATCTTTTAAACAATCTATATTCTACCAAATTTATGTTTAAATTATTCGTGTAAAAGACAGTAGAAATGTATAAAATTAAAAAATTTAAATATCTGTTTTAAATGCGCCCACGTCTGTTCTAGACGTACTGCATGCATCATTTAAATATGCAAAAAGTCGACGAAGCGCCAGGGATGATTGAAATTCGGAAAGGAACAGTATTGCGGACGTGCAAGGATTCTGCTAAGAAACTACAAATAACGATTCTTCTTCGAACAGTAATAATGGTTTCTTCCAACTCAACATCAGTAAACATCTTTCAAAGCTTTTAAAAACCGTTTTCAAATTTAAACAATTTAATATGCGTTGAAAAAATATTTCTCAAATAACTGTTTTAAAATTTAGCACTGCAAAGGTATTATGTTATTGATGTATATTAAATATTATAAAACTACATTTATAAAAGAATACTTTTTTGTATATAAAGAATCGGCATTTGTTTTTCTTGGCTACGACGAGCGTGGAAAATAAAAATAAAAAGGTAAAACGATAAACTTAAAAAAACATTTATGCGATTTAGCATGTTTATATCGCGCACAATACTTCGACTCTCGATAAATTACATTCGCAGAATGCTTTTTGGGCGTTGCGCAAACCACAAGGCGAGTCCTTTTTGCTCGCGTACTCACGTGAAATATGCGCGGTACAAAAACAGAGCCAAAGTATATAGGGATAGCTTGTTGATTGGTCTTTTGTAGGATGTTCGAGGAGATTGACCGTCCTTGCATGGAAATGTCGGCGCGCTTTCTCTCCGCTTTTTTTTCCTTAACCGACTTTGTTTTATAGGAACATAACACTTTTACGCACTTGTAACAGTCGGTTACTTTATCTAACAATAAATCTCATAATATTATTTTCAAATGTGTATTCGTACATGTGTGCGCAATTGCTTGTTAAATAAAATGTACTATACAAGTTTTTTAATTACACGCAAAAATTGTCATCGACACAATACCCTTGTATAATACAAAGATTCGAAAGACAAGAATGAAAAAAAAAATTATATAAAAAAAAACAACTAAATTCAAATGGAAATGGATCTTAAGAAACAGGGAAATGAACTGAAATGGCTACAAATTATTGCAAAAACCTGCTTAGATAATGAATGATATCGCGAGATAAAAATTGACAGCAACCACGGCAAACGATTCCATTGGCGTTCGAGAAATCACGAGGATGCACTCTCCGGCAGACAATAATTTCACGCACTTTTCGCGATGCACTTGACTAGAAGACGCTTATAGGAATCTGTGCGCGAGTTCTTTATTCTCTCTCTCTCTCTCTCTCTCTCTCTCTCTCTCTCTCTCTCTCTCTCTCTCTCTCTCTCTCTCTCTCTCTCTCTCTCTCTCTCTCTCTCTCTCTCTCTCTCTCTCTCTTTCTCTCTCTCTTTCTCTGCATGGCTGAACACGCGATTTTCGCTCGTCCTTCACCGCGGACCTCATCGTGACGCGCATATATCGGTCGTGAGTACGTTCATCGAATTTATACGCGGGATTCTTTTGACTTTTCCATTCATTCGATGAAAAGTTGTAAAGCCAGAATAGCTGTGAGAATTTGTTATAAGTTTTTAAGTGAATTTGAAAAGTAATCTAACTTGTTTTTTATTTTTTAATTTATTTGATTGAACTTAGACATTAGGTACATTTCTTAAAACCCAACGAGAATATGAACCGAACGATTATTCTTAAACCACCACACAATAGAAAACTGTTACACATTAAAGATTAAAATTACTTCATGTTGAAAGTAGATGAATAATGAGACAATAAAAGAAATGATTAAGGTATTGGTTATTCATGGACGGTTTATAGTATTTTTGTACGATTGAATACGTTTATAAAAAAATTCGACACGTACAGTAGACAGTTACGCACATTCTATTTTAGTTACATTGCCGCATTTCTTTGAATAAATTGTGATCACGAACGCGTTTTTTTTGTTGTATCAGAATCGACTGAGCGTTACCAATCTTTGTCATTTTTTAAATGCATTAATCGATATATCTTTATATATTGCAGATTACATATTTTTTAACGAATAGCTGATTTATATTTTGTATCTGACATCTTTTTTATAATAAAGTATTTTTTTTTACATCTCTTGGCAACTAGGAAACAAATCTTAAATAAGAAAATCTTACATAAATTAAAAATATAAAGGATAAAAAACGGAAAAAGGGAATTGATCATGCACATGCTAGGTTCATAGACAACACAAATAATGGATAAAGAAAAATAAAAACAACTAAAAATAATTTTTAAATAAGAATTTTATAATTTCATATGTATAATGCTACATATTTTACAATTTTTATGTACACATATAAAAATTATTTTCTAATAGTAAGTAAAGGATAAAATAATTTTTATACATCCTAGATAAAAATCATAAAAGAATCGCGCGAATTTCCATCAACGCAGAACAGTCAATCTCCGTCAATTGAACACCACGAACAATCAAACGGAAAGTCTCGTCGGCATTACAAACTTTCTTACAGACGGAAAATGCACTTTTACAGCTTGATATGCGTGCGGCCGATAAACATAGGATAAATGGTACATAATGAACAGACACAATGTTGCTACAATCAAAGTACAATTGCCTTCTGTACTCGACGTGATCACTCGAGTGTGTAAATGTGTGTATAATGTCGGTTTACTTTTCGCAGACGCAGAATAATAAATAAAAAGTTTGTAATTAAACTGAAACGTAGTATTAAGGACGGGGTCTAGGAAAATCGGGTTAAACGAACGCTATCAATCCGTGCGTTGGCGAGTGAATAAATGCCTCGTCCGGTTCTTTCAAGTAGTATAAAACAAGACAGAGCAGGCGCTTTTTATTTTGGACGTGCCTCCTCTATTTCGCAATTTATTCACTATTAAATTTGATATTTTTACTAATAATAATAGAATATCGAGTAAATATTCGTAGTGTCGTTATAGTAATAGATAATAAATATAATACAGATCTATAGATAGGTGTCTCGGTATAATACAGCTATGATACAATAGTCTTCGGTTATACATTCTTGCTAGTCGCATGCTCTCTCCCTCGCATTCTTCCACTTTCTCTCACTCACACTCTCGGAGTCGTACGTCAATGTATATTTACTTTCTCTCGCATTATCGCCGTCGTTTAATAACTCACACACGGAATAATAATTAAAAAATAAAACAAAAATAGTTTAACACAAAGAAAAATATTGCGAAATTGACAGTCACGTGGATTTCGTAATATTCTCGCGACGTCCCGCGCGGGGACGCTCTGTTCAGTCCGAATTCGTTTTCTTCCTCTCCTCGTTTATATCTGCTTCAGTTTTTTTTTTTGTTTTTTTCCTCGTCGCCTATATCGTCAAAAGTGCTCGTGGGCAGTGGCTGATATATATGTTTCGCCGCGACGACCAGCGAGACGTGGGCATGCCGCCCCCGGCAAAGGCAGGATATTTTTAATTTACTTTTTCTCATTCGTTTTATACTTTTTCTCACCGGGGGATGCGTTGAAGAGAGAGAGAGAGAGAGAGAGAGAGAGAGAGAGAGAGAGAGAGAGAGAGAGAGAGAGAGAGAGGGAGAGTGAGCGCGAGCTCGTCTTGCCGTGTCTCTGGCTCGCTCACTCGCCCGCACGATAACATCCGCGCGCGCGCGCGCGCGACCGTCGCGTTTCTACGGAAAAAGCGCTTTTCAGTAGACTTCTCCCCGTTGAACCGCTTGTACAACGCTTGTTAGGAATTGTGTGATTAATTCTTCTTGCTATTCTTCTTCGCTTATTTACACAGAGGCGTGCTAACTTTCTCTCTTTTTCTTAAGCCGTTATGCGTCCGGGACAGGAGCTTAGACGCGCGTCGCTACGGTGTGTCCCGGGCTCTCCTTTTTTCGCATGGAATGATGCGGGTTTCTCGCAAGGCGCGCGTCTGTTGGCCAGTTGAGTCGCTCCCCTTGTATACAATTCCATTATCGAATCGGCTTTCGAGTCCAGAACCAGAATTTCCGCCGAGCAAAGCCAAACAATTTTTAGCAACAATTTTCCGAAAATTGACGAATTTTGGATACGTTTAGGAGGCCTGCAAAGCTAATTCCGAACGATTAGATTGCTCGACGTCGCGGAGCTTGCGCGCATGGTTCGAGAGACGCGGGAGAGACCGTTCATGCGGAGGCTCTGCGCGCGCGCGTTTGTCTCTGTCGCCTTGTCGTCGATGGAACTCGCGAACGTCGAAGAGGATCTTGAGTATCCTGCTGTCGCGTGACTCGATCCTCGTGCGTCCTGCTCCGTATGACTGACGTGTAGTGTGGCCACATCGACACGGCGGGCTCCCGCGTACGCATGCGAGTGGACAGCCGGCAGTGCGCAGGAGCAAGGAGGCACGTTGTATATACTTAATTAGTCACTTGTTTCTTTGTTTTATCTGTATATGCTCCCCCGAGCGAGCGGCCATTCTCTCTCCAGGCTCGAGGATACATTGCTGCATTATCTCTCTCTTCTCAAATATAGCACGCGTCGACGCCTAGCACTCGGAATAAATACCTAAATAGGATTAGCGCAGTGATAGTGAATGACAACCAATGTGACACGACTACCTTCTTCACACGCACACACATACACGCACTTTCTCACTCTCTCTCTCTCTCTCTCTTTCTTTCTGAAAATTATAGTAGTGATATAATTATAGTGGGCGTACTATGGTAGTGCCTAGTAGTTTAGTGTACTCTCATCATCACATTCTCTCGCATCACGCTAACAGTTAATATGGCTTGCCGCTCTCTCCGCGCGGACGCGCGAACGCGCTGCACGAGTGCGCATCCGGCGCTGTAGCAGCACAGCAGCAGCGTCTTCTCTTCTCGACCGCGGCGCTTGGCTCCTCGGACGTGGGACTACGTGTTATACTTCCTTTCTCTCACTCTCGCTCTATCTCTTCGGCCGGTTCGCGCGCACGCACACTTCACGCACACACAGACACGCGGAAAGTTCGTGTATCCACTCTCTCTCTCCCTCACATAACATTACTTTTCTTATTTTTTCTTGTTTCTTTTATATATCCCTTTCCAGACGTAGGCAGACCGAGGCGGAACCGGCGCTCCAGCGGAAATGAATTATAAACGTAGGATTACAATCACAGAAGAAGGGGGTTTTATTTTGTTGTATCATTTTTTTTCTCTTTTCTCTCTCTCTCTCTCTCTCTCTCTCTCTCTTGTTTCATTGACGAGGTCCGACTCAACGACTCGCGGCTCGTGAGTCGCTTCACCGCAGCAGATAAGGCAGGAGCGCGCTGCACAGCAGCGCCAGCGTCCACGCAAGCTGCTGTTGCTGGGACAGCGTCCGCGCGGTCAGCGAGCTTGCCCCGTTGTACGTCAGCTCCTCGTTCTTCACCACCTCGTTGGGGTGGTCCGAGTACTCCTCTGCAAAACGGTTCAAAGTACACATTAGTTTTCATTACATTCAACATTTAAAAGGCACATATATTATATAGTATAGTTTGATTTACAGCAGTCTTATGCAATAAACCTTTGATTTATTGAAACGCTGCGCGGAAACGTGTGAAAATCCAATCGTATTCCCAAGCTAGCGCCAAACAAAACTGTTTTTGCAAATTCTCACTGCATGTAGTACAGTACTACTCCTGCAGGCGCAGCTTTCAAAGAACACGTCTAGTTTTCGCGAAAATTTCAGCAAACAATGAATTCCCACTCCTTAATCAACGAGCCCTCCGTCTCGTGCGAAGAAAGGCGAGAGGAAAAAAGAGCACGCTCTACAGAGGGGGGCAAAAATGCAAAAACAGAGAAACGCCATATCCAAGAGCGAGAGAGCCGCAGTGTGAGCTGAATTTCGCAAGCTGCGACGGTATGGTATAGTTGTAGGCGGTGTACTGGTACGCGCGCGAGATGCAGCCGCGAGTCATTATGCAGAAAAGCAAGCAAACCGCGAGAATTCTCATTTTACCGCCCGACTGCCACTAGGTATATACATATATATGCACGTACACCACTGTGGCGCAGAAACAGAGAGCTAGGAAAAGACAGAGAGGGAGAGGGAGATGATTGAGCAAGCGCGCGCGAAGGAGCGAGCGAGAATTTGTTGCTAATCTCGACGACGAGGACACGAGTTTTCGCTCTTGGCGCGATTTACAATTTGCTCACGCGAGCACGCGGGAAACGTGACGAGTTCTCCATGGGTCTCGGCTGCACATCGCCACGGCGTGTATATACCTACTTCCTTTCGACCGGGGCACCTTTCACCTATATATATGGAGACAGAGGGAAAGAGAGCGTGTGCACTCATACGGGTGCGACACACACAGAGCACGCTTTTTCGATGCGCGAAACTTATATATCAGACGTGGCGATGCAAATGAGAGGCAGGCCGCCGGGCTATTTCGAAGTCAAATTACTAGGTGACGACGAGAAAGACGAGATCGCCGCGACGGCTCTCTCATCGTTTGAACAGATGGCCGACGTCGGAAAAAGTGCTGCCATGCAGTGGCCCTCTCTCGGCAACTCCCCCGTTTCCCCGTGTGAGTAGAGACTAGAGACGTCGGCGACGTGCTGCGTGTGTGCCTATTCAGAATAGGGCTCTTTCCATGTGGCGCGCGCGTTCTACTTTACTATTAAAAACGATGATAAGAGCATTCATTGTGAGCATGCGCGAGCTACGCGAAAGGGGCGGGAGCGCGACGAATGTTTATTAAGCTTTTCCAGGCTGCGCGCGTGCCGCGCTGCATTTTATGGGAGGATGTATGTGTGGAAGGGCTATCAAAGGGGGCGGCCTATTATGGAAAACAGCCTCATTCGTCTTCGGAGCCGCTTTTCTCTCTACCGGACAAAGATCAAACTATCGGACTATTTTCTCACACGCTGTAATTATTATGGTAATTTTTTAAAGATTATAGACAACGATTTTCAATTAAATGAATAAGCAGGTAGACGGAAAATTTTAATGCGCTTAACTGTATACAGTATACGTTCTAGAGTTTTCCTGAACATTTTCGTAACGAGCGTTACAAAAGTGTTTCTGCAAGCATTTAATCTTGCAGCATTTCGGCTTAAACACTCGCAATAAAAAAACCGCAGAAGGTCGAGCAGCGGTGGTGACCGCGAGTTCGCCAACTCTTTTCATACGCGAATTCTAAAACCCGCGCACGGATCTGCGAGCGGCGGCGGTGGCGGTGGCGTGCAGTCGCTCACTCGCTCGCGGAACATAATTCATAGCGCACGGCGAAATCTCGGGCCAAAGGGGGACGAAAAGTCTTTCGCGGAGGGAAAAAAA
Source organism: Torymus aiolomorphi (assembly GCA_036365515.1). Taxonomy (NCBI): domain Eukaryota; kingdom Metazoa; phylum Arthropoda; class Insecta; order Hymenoptera; family Torymidae; genus Torymus; species Torymus aiolomorphi. Next base: position 186,128,602 of record CM070875.1, read on the forward strand.
GCGCGCACGAGCTCTTATCTCCAGTACTGGATGATTTTACAGCCTCGGTGCGTCCATTACTTAACGGAAGTCCAAGGCTAATTTGTAAAGAAAAGCTGCTGCTGTTGTATGCAGCCGCGCCCGCCCGCCGAAACGTGCATGCGTGCGTATAATGCGTGTGTACAACGTAAAGAAAAATAAAACGAACGCTGAGTGGAGAGAGAGAGTCTGAAGGGGGAAGAAAAATAAAGAGGCTGCAGCGCTCGCCCGCCAGCTTTTCAGACTACGCGATACGCGAGCTGCTGCTGCCGTAGCAGCAGCACGAATCAAGAGAGAGAGAGAGAGAAAGAAAGAGAAAAAAACGAGGGCGAGAGCGAAAAGCCGACCGGCGGCGAACGTCGCGGCGCGCCAACGTCACTGACGCTTCCGCGCTCTCACTGGATCCGACAGCCGCCTGCCTCATACGCTCGCACTTCTCCGATGACCGCGGAAAGACGATAGCGCGAGACCAGAAAGAGATAGCGAGACACGAACCAAATGAATAATTAATTCGTTATTAGCCGCGTTGATAAATATTTTGCTAAAATTAAACCGATTACACGTCCAGTTAAAAGGTAACTTGCACGATTCATTTGCTTCAGTTTTATTAGGGATTTTCTCGGATACGAATGTTTGCGATTATTAATATATTGATATAAAAATAATTTTCGAAAGAATATTAAACCGCGGTAGAATATTCACCTCGCCTGTTTTAAATACAGGCAACCGCTACGAGCAAAAACTGAAAATTGAAAACCAGTAGCAGGCGTAAGAGTATTAAGAAAATAAAAAGATTAAAAGTAGCGAGAAAATGAAGGGTGAAGGAAACGGAATTGCAGCATCGAGGCTAATAAGTGAGTGTAGGAAAGTAGTTAAATTATATGAGACCGCGTAACCAGCAGTTGATTGACTTCCTGTGTCATTTCTAAGCGGCGATATCGAGGGGAAAAATAAAAACAAAAATATGCATTCAAACTTATCTGCGGAATTCGCGAACTATAATCAGTTTCACTTCCAGCTGAGGTTTTCACGCTCTCACATCACGCGAGGAGGAAAAAGGCATATCGAAAGATCGCCAGCGGCTACTTTTTCAATTATTTTGCGCGCAATCCAGTTCTCATCCCGTACAATCACGGATATCCTATTGCCTCGTTCCGAGAAAACTTCAAACGTCGTCCGAGAAATTCGTTGCTCTAAATATCCATAATTTCTGGCGGGCAACGCGAGAATAAAAAGAATTCCGGTGTGCCGGGAGAAAAGGAGGCCGGAGGAAGTGATGAAAAGACGAAAAATAAAAGTGAAGAGAGAGGCGCAGCGAGAGATAAAAGGGAGAAGAAGAAGAAGAAAAAAACGAGCATACACATGCGATATGTACACGTGAGGCGCTTTTTCACCGCGCCTCGGAAAGAAGAAAGCGAGTGTATATATCTGGGCGCTTGCAAGGGCATAAACGGGAAGGAATACTCTCGGCTGCGCTCCTCGTGGCGATCGCGCAGATGTGATAAGCCCGGCCGCACCGAGTGTTGTTTACCGCTCTCGTTTTGGAAGACAATAGTACGCGAGAGAAAGAGAGAGCGACGAGCCCCGGTCTCCTTACCTCCCTCCTCCTCCCTCCCTCTCCCTCTAACTTCTCACCTTTTTAAGCGCCGAGCTAAAGGATAAAGCGATGGAGAGCGAGAGCAGCGCACACTGCGCAAAAAGAAGGCTCGAGAGAGCCGTTTTCTCACTGATACGACGCGATTCTTCCGGCGTCGTAAAGTAAATGCGCGCGAGCGAGCGCTCGTAAACGTTATTATTTATCGCGCGTTCGTCAAGAGAGCGCACGCGCGAAAGCAAGCGGGGGAAATTGCGCGCGATTATTCAGGAAATGGAAATTAAAGCGCGCGCGCGCGAGCTCGAGCAAGCTATTAGCCGCCGCGTCCTTTAGGCCTGATTTACAGCTGTTCGGGGCGCGAGTCGATCCGAGAGCCGGATTATGTCTTCAGCGGCTCTTTTGTGCGCGCTGATCAACATGAAAATGGCCTTGGTAAAGGAATTCTTTTCCCCTTCGTATTGCGCGTAGTTATTATCTAGTAGAGACGCCAGGCTTCAATGATAATTAAGGTAACTTCTTAATTTAATAAATTAGCGTTCGAGCGTTTGCTGCTGCATTGAAATCGCGATAAATTAGATTTTATAGTTTTCCACACGAAATTTACAAGGTAATGAAGATCGTCTCTCGCCTTTTTTCCAATTAGCTGAATTATCTTATTGCACTTATATACACATATATACATATTTTTATCCTACTGTCTAAAATTTATATCTTGTAATAATTAGCGATTTTCCCACAATAAAAAGAAGAATGTAACAAAAGAAATGGAGATTAATTGTACAAGAGTATTAGCTGTTGATTCCGCGCATAAAACTTTTTGTGCATCCATATTTATGCAAAACCCTGAGAAATACTTTGAAATTAAAAAAAAAAATCTTTAGCTATAAAATAAAACCCGAGGTTTTCTTGCATAAGACCTGCTGTGTATAATATACAGCATAGTAAATAAATGTACGCACTGTTCTTCTTCTTCTGGGTGATGGAGGTCTTGGGCGGCTGCGAGACCGTCGGCCCCAGGTAGATCGGCGGCTGGGGCTGCTGGTGCGGGTAGTTGGGGAACATACCCATCGGCGGCTGCGGCACGTGGGAGAGCGTCGGCGAGGCGGGCTCGTTCGTGCCGGGCAGCTGGTGCTGGCCGTGCTCGTGGCCGTGATGCACGTTGCTCGGGTAGAAGCGATCGCCGCCCTTGTACACCGAGGGCGGGATCGCCGCCGGGATGCCGCCCTGGTTGCCGTTGAGCACCGCCGTGCTCGTCGAGCTGCTGCTGCTGCTCACCGTGCTGCTGGTCACTGCCACCGCTGTACAAAAATCACATTAGTACTTCTTTCCACTATAAACGTTTCATACAATATATTATATGCATTTTCGTATGTTCGATATCAAAAGTACGATGTTTGGGTATATCTGCGCGACGATTGGGCAACAGGCAAACGCATAAGAAAGAGATGTATTGTATAACATGAAAAGACATTAATTCATCGAGTACATGTATAGGGCCGGGAGAGTAAAAAGCCAAGCACCGGATACCCGTAGGTGCTTGATCAAAATCAACGGCTGCGCGGGAGCATTAGATGATTTCGTCAAACGAAAGCCGCGCCGCGGCCGAGGCGAACGCGGGGCTTTCGGTTTCTCGTTAGGGATAATAGAAGAAGGCGGCGTCTCGAATCGAAGCCTCGAGTCGCGCCGAGTCACGCCGAGGGCGAGGATGAAAAAAGAGACGAGTAAGGCGTGCACGTGTATATACACGCACGTATGGACACATATACATATATATACACACACACGCGCGCGCGTGTACCGGGGAAGAAACGAATTTGGTTGATGGAAGGAAGAAGAAGACGCAGGTGTGCGCCGCGAGCGCGCGGTAAAAGGCCGACGCGCCGCGGCCTTTTTTTCAAAGGGGATTGCGTTATGTGTACGGATTTCGTACGCAACACACACGCATACACATTGGGGAAAGTATACTACTTGGATATTTGATCGATGAAACGCGTCGGTAGCGGTGAGCCAGAGTTTTTTTTTTCTCCTCCTTGTTTATTCTGAATTATTACGAGCTCTCGGCTTTGCCAGGGCGAGTGTCAAATTTAACATGTAAAAACGAAGGTGAATTCCATATTTATGAAAGGACGTGGGGGATACGCGCGCGCCTGTGTCCATTGTGGGGAATTTTTCGTGTGAATATTTTAAAACATTCGTGCACTCGCCTGCGCGCGATTCCGTTCAAATCCGGGGGTATATGCCGGGACACAAAGGAGACAGAGATATGTGTGTGTGTGTGTGTGTGTGTGTGTGTGTGTGTGTGTGTGTGTGTGTGTGTGTGTGTGTGTGTGTGTGTGTGTGTGTGTGTGTGTGTGTGTGTGTGTGTGTGTGTGTGTGTGTGTGTGTGTGTGTGTGTGTGTGTGTGTGTGTGTGTGTGTGTGTGTGTGTGTGTGTGTGTGTGTGTGTGTGTGTGTGTGTGTGTGTGTGTGTGTGTGTGTGTGTGTGTGTGTGTGTGTGTGTGTGTGTGTGTGTGTGTGTGTGTGTGTGTGTGTGTGTGTATATATAGACACGCGCTCGTGAAAATAATAATATTTCGTACATTTCAAACTTTGGGCTGTCATTTATTGTTGTCTACAGATTGCGAAATTTCGAAAGTTTGTAATCTGTTTTGCTATGCATTATAATGCATAGACCTAAGCTGCAATACAATAAAAATTTAGTGAGCGTAAAACTGATGTAACACATTTGATGGTAAAAGAACATTGTCTATATTTAGACAATGAATCGGAGTACCAGCCTATACGATATGATCTTTAATTAACGTCGTGTAAGAGCAAAGTAGTACAAGCTACATCTGCAAATAAAAGGAAATAGAAGCTCAAGAAGGAAAATCATCATCATCATCATCGAAAGTTAATGAATCAATTACTCGTGTCATTAGTCAAACTAATTACGACGCGAGTCTGCATTTAAATGAGCCGGGCAATAAGAAGAGGAGCGTCGGAGGGGGGGGGGGCAGCAGCAGGTACTTACAGTTGTTGCGCCCCGTGGCCGGGTAAGAGGACGAGTCGGCCTCGTTACTGCAGCAGACCTTGAAGACGACCTTCATGTTGTGGGTGGTGCAGCGGCCCCCGATGCGCCTATGCAGGTCGTCCTTGGACGACGTGCTGATGAAGTAGTAGTCGCGGCCCGGATGGAACTCCAGGCCGCCGGGCTGCGGCGTGAACGGCCTGAACGTTATCGTAAAGTACATCGTCTTGAAGGGCTTGTCGCAGATCGCTATGACCCGCGGACTCGGATTCGTTATCCGACACGTCTCGTACTCCTCCTTCGACACCTGCGCAAAATAAAAGCCAGCGAATTAGTCGACGCTCGAGGTAACAAACAGCGCGCCGCTGTCACGCCGATTCTATACCCGAAAGTCAACGTGCCGTAAAAGTGAAGGCAAACTATACCTACAACAACGTAAATCGAATTAAAATTTAAATCTTTCCAGCGATTCGAATAAAATTAGCTACGAAAAAAGATCTAAAATCCTCCAAGTAGAGAATCTCGACGAAAAATATAAAAAGCGAGCATATATTCCCCCGATTCAACAATAAATCAATTATTTTATATAAACGGCTCGTTTCGCGACTAGAAAGGGCCCGCGCCTCTATGGCAAAAACGACGCGAGAGCATCTTGAACAATACACCGTACGACCTGGGGGCCGCGGCGAAAGGACTTTCGCAAGGAAACGTCACATTCCGAGCGAAGGACAAAACAATCACCCGCCGCCGATATAATCCCGCGAGAAGCCACGGCGGCGGGCGACACGTGTTTTTAGTCTACGCGAGCGCGCTTTTTTCGGGCGAAGGACCTAATTTATAGGCGCGCGCGGCCGCAGCTGTCTAAACAGTCTAGTTCTTTTTTCGTATACGCGCGCGCGCGCGGCGATCTTGGTGCGGCTGCTATGCGGCGGCGGGTAGCAGACATTAAAAAAAAGAAGAAGACGCGCCCGGGCTCCGGATATACGTGTGTTCCATTAATTTGCCGCCGGCTTCTTCATTGATAGAGGCGCGCGCGTGGGGGGAATAACGAGCCACTTAACGTGAAAGCGTCTTTAAGGTGCTTCTCGCGCCTGCGGCATATCTTGTTTTATTTTCGTTTTTCGTACATCGTAAATAGGAACTCCCGCGTGTTTTCACTGCCGAGGGAGAAAAAAAAAGCGACATTGAAGTATCAAAAGCTCTCGTCTAATTTTATGTAAAGTGCGCGTCTGAAAGATTGATCGAAGTCCCCGCGGTTATCCGGGAGAAATAACCCCGCGCGCTCTTACACATATATATATGTTTTCTATTTTCGACTGCCAAACGCATCAAAAAGCCGAGGACGTTGGGGAGGTGCTAATTTCTGTTTGCTTAACGATTTTTTCTCCTCGTGCAAACAGCCTTTATTTCGAAGCCACTTATATATTATTATTGTTCGTAACGAGGTCTTTAGATTTTCGCCAAATATACCCCGCGGTGTAAATCTTCGCAAGCAAATAATTCACGCGAGGGAATTTCATTCTTTCCCGAAGTGCTTTCTCAATTCTTATTATTCACGCGCGAAGAGCCAAGCAAATTCTGTCTAAACGCGAACTCTAACTCAATAAGCAAAGCGAGAGTCCAGAAATAATAATCGGCTCGAAGACGCGATGAATATGTTGTTAGGCGAAAATAGAAAATCAAAGATATACGCCGGCAATATATAATTATGACGGAGACTTCGGAGTTCTTCATTATTTAACGGGTCGTGAGTGGGCAGCGAGCTTTAAATAGTTGCTATTGGGCCGCGATGTGGCAGTCGTCGACCCAATGAGGCTTTCGATTCAGCGGGCGGGCGCAGGTACGCGCGTCAAAGCGAAATTTTTTTTATTCTGAAGGGCTTCTCCCAGCCGTCATACTTACGTTGTAAATAATGTACTTCTCCGCTTCGTCATCGTACGTGCCCGGCTGGTAGACCGGACAAATTATGTTCACTTGGTCGTACTCGAACGCCGCGTTGTTCTTGTTCACATCTATTATGTGATCCGTATTGTCTATCCGAAATCTGAAACAAAGGAGAAAAGGTACTTCGTTAGACGAGTCTGAGTTGTATTAGACATTTGTGCTTCGTCAATTCTTAATAATGCCAAATTATGTCGCCCATTACTTTTTCTCTACGAGACATTAATTATTTAACAATGTCGGATCGATTATCGACGGGGGGCGCGGTAATTACCGACAGCTATGTAGCAAATTAGAAGTTAAATGCACCCCGTAAAAATAACGGCTTGTACTCATTATGCATAGCAAACAGATACACCTGTTTGACGATAAAATTTGCTTTGCCAGCACGTAAATGAAATTTCGAGAAAAATAATAAAACACGCCGGCTAACTTTTATGGGTGTATAATCTTTTTTTTTTACTGTAAAGACAAAACACCCTGCGGTTACTTTTCACGTCATTAATATCGATCTTGTCGGTGTATAGGCTATCAAATTCCCTCACGCCTAACGAAAAAAAATATGACACACAGTCTACAGCTTCTTTCCAGCGAACGCACGGAAATCAAGATCAGCGAGGCGAAGAAAAAGCAAAAGACGCCCTTGCTTGAACGTTAAAAAAGAAAAGGAGGACCGAGGACGTGCGCGCGCGCGCCGTTAATTACAATCTTATTTGGGGAACAAAGCAATAAAGGAAGAGAATCCCGAGCGATCGGCGCCAACGAAGCGAAGAAGCTGAATAAGAGCTGCAGCAGCAGCAGCGGAGCTTGAATCCCATCGGGCAACGACAGCAGCGACGCCGGTGTAGTGTTTTGTTGGCCGAAAAAGAAACAGGGATTTTTTCTCGCAAGCTTTCACAACGTATTAACATCGGGCGAGAGGAGAGAGGTAAGAAGGCACGAGAGGAAGGAGGAGGGAGAGAGTGTCAGTGAGGAGCTGCCGGGCTGGCGTGCGTGCAGAATAACATCGAAAGAGTTAGTCGGGAACGCGAGAGAGAGTAAGAGAGAGAAGGAGATGCTGCCGTACGTTGCAGCATCAGCAGCAGCAAAGGAGTGGGTGCAGAGAAGGAGGATCGGCCAAAAACGAACGCGCAAAAACACGCTGCAGCTCCTTCTTCTTCTTCTTCTTCGGTCTGCGCGAGAGAGGAGAGACGAGGGGTCGCGGCGCGCGCAGCCAAAAGGTGAACGCGCACTGCCGCGAAGATAGATGGCCGGAGAGGATAATATAAAGGTCAAGGATATGTGAAAAAAGCACGCGCGCCGTGCGTGCGTGCGAACCTCCGCGTATTATGATCCTTTAATGATATATACGCCGGGCAGTTCACTTTTCGGACGCGAGGGGAGATATATAATTCGAAGGTCTCTGTTCGCCGGCCGATGACAAAAAACCCGAGCGTTCACCATCAACGATATAATATATTGTGTTTGGACGTACACATCGTGGCAGGTGCAGCTTTGAGTGCATGATTTGGCAGAGTTTGTAACAAGTTTTTTCACCTCCTAATGGTCTCAATAAAATCCTCGCAGATAATGAAAGCAACAAAAGATATCGAGAATGTCCATGAGGAATGTACTTGAACTACGCGACGCGCACTATCAAGATGCATCATTCGCAAGGAAATTATTCCCCAAGCGCTTGTATATAAGTAAAGTTGAAGCGGGACGTAAATTCGTAATGTAATGCGTATATGAGTATCAGCAAAAAGTATCTTACGCCCGGCTGTTTTCTCATAATGCGCAACCGATATTTACAGCCGAAAGAAAATACTGGCAAAAATAAGAGAGACAAGCCCTCCTCGCGAGGAGGAAGAAAAAGTGTGTACAAGCGAAGAGAGAGAGAGAGAGAGAGAGAGAGAGAGAGAGAAAGAGGCGAGCAAGCGAGCTAGGAGAAAAAAAGGCTAAATAAAAGAAACGGAGAAAGAAGTCAGGAAGAGCAAATAAGAAAAAAATAAGAAGAAATGAATAAGGTTCAGGGTGAGAAAGGAAGAAAAGAGAAAGAGAGGGAGAGAGAGACGGAGAAGGGCAAACGGTTCGGGTTCGGTTCCTATAGGGCATAACCGGTTCCCTTGGCTTCGTCCCTTCGCACGTACACATACAGACACTCGCGTGCAGCGTATTAACCCGCGCGCGAGGAGAAGGACGGGATAACTCAGGGCCGCGCGCGGGAGCGAAAGAGAGAAAAGGCTCTGTTCTTCTCCCGCGTGTGTGTGTGCGCCTTCATCGCGCGTCCTATATATTTCGCGACGCGGACGAATATGCAGTCGTCCGTCCGCTGGCCAGGCCTATTTTACGTTCCGAGATCTCCCGGCGATCCTCCCTCGCCTTTCTTTCTCTCTCTCTCCCCCATATCTCGCGCCCGTCCTCTCACCGCCGTTTTTCGGCCTCCTCGCCACGGTCCTTCTCTCCCCCGCCTCCCCAGACGTCGAGGGGGACCCCTTCTGTGTACTTTTCTTTCTTGCAAACGTGACGAGCGCACACGCGTACAGCGGGAGAAAGGCAACGTGCGCACACGCGGGATACTCGATCAGGTGGATGCTGCGCGCGTTGCTGCTGTGTCTTCCTCCTTCCTTTTTTTCTTCCTTGCAGCGCGCGCGCAAGTCTCGTTCCTGCTTTTCTTTTCCTTTATTTTTTTGTTTTTTGTTGCCTTGCTTGAGATTGTGCTCGGCCGCGCGCGCGGTTTATTATGTATGCATTGCGTGCGTTTTTTTAGCGCGTGTTTCGATAAATGTTTGCACACTGTTCGTTTTAAAGACGGGCTTTGATGATCTTTATTCTTGTGGTGTACAACGTAGCAGAGGAAGCCGCAGTGCCGATTTCAAAGGAAAATATTTCTCTTACATTCGCTTTTATCTTAGCAAAATAAATATTGAAAACGAACGTAATGTATATCTCTACAAGGTGATTCAAGACATAGACTATATCGACACTCCCTACGAAAACTAGCACGATTCAGATTGCCACGAAGACTAGTCCATTTGAGCGTTGGCCGCGAAGATTAGCACGCCCCATTGAGTTGCGTTGAAGACTAGCCCGATCCGCTTGATTGCGGCGAAGACTAGCACATACCACTGCCTCTTATGTAAATTAACACGGTGACGCGAAGTGCTAGTTTTCGCGGCAAGCTTGCGAATCGTCTTACTTTTCGTTGCAAACTCGCGAATCGTGTTACTTTTCCTCGCAATATTACGAATTGTACTATTATTCGGCGCAAACTCGTGAATGATGCTAGTTTTCGCGGCAACCTCGCCAATTGTACTAGTATTCGCGGCAAAGTCGTGAGTTATGCTAATTTTCGTTGCAGTTTTCTGAAATGTGCTAGTCTTCGTGAGGAGGCCAAAAAAGGTACTAGTTTTCGTAGGGAGCGTCGATATGTAGTTATATGTCTTCATCAAATTAACTTCGCGCCACCCCTTGAAAGAAGTGCCGCATAGACCACGGAAACGACAAATCAAGACGTCTAACGCAGACCCGCCAATTCACGAAAGGGGCAGAGGCCGAAAGAGAGACCATCAGGCAAAACTCCCGGAAAGTGTATATAATCTTCGTAAGAGCCGTCCTAACGAGACGCTGCAGCGTATATACCACGTGTCACTCCGCACAGAGTCGTAAAAAAGGCCGCGGCAACCTCAGCTCGTAAAAAAGCGTTCATCCCTTTTTCTCTCTCTTTCTCTCAGGTAGAAGGCAGAGCGAGCTAGCGAGAAAACGCGGGCGTCGAAAGCGCGCGCGCGTTTCGAGGAGAGGTAGGAGGGCAGAGGGCCCGAGAGAAAGAGCGCACACGCTGCATCGCCGGACAATCTCGTAAGTGGGCGTGTAAGGGCTCGAGAAATTGGAAGGTAGGCCGGTCCCGGGCAAATTAACGTTGGGCGATAATATCCGTTCTCTCTCTCTCTCTCTCGCTCTCGACGTTCCCTACGTGCGCACCCCGGCGACATAGCTCTAGGTCGGCCTGACACGTATGTGTGAGCGCAATGTCATTTAAATTCCTTTTTTTTCTTTTCTTTTATTTTGTTACATGCTGTAGAAATGTTTGTGCGATTTGAAAAGCATTTTACATTTTTACATTGCAAATTCACCTGACAATGGACTTTGTCTTGTTGTTAACAAAACGCACGAAAAACTGTACTTTCGTCGTTATTTTCTGCTTTTTCACGTCATTATGAACCAAACACTGTTTAATCGCGAATTTATACGCTCCGATAACCGTTCTTTCAATAAATACTCAATTGTACGAAATACCATACGAGCATTCAACGTCAAATAAAATTCGTAAAGAATGTGTGCACACCGTTTTTAAACTCCAGGACCAAAATACGAGCACCATTATATCGCGCACAAAAGTGAATACACAATCGAGAGCTGAATCGGCGAGCTCAAAACATCTTAATAATTGAGACACACATACACACATGTGCTCACACATACACATACACATATACACGGAAAAAAGAATGAAATCGCATCTAGCTGAAAATACTCGAGCCCCGATGCGGCGGGGACCATTCTTCGATGCGCGCCTATTTTCTCCTCCCCGCGCCTCTATACTCTCCTATTCCTCTCTTACTTTCGCTGAAGAGCGGAGCCTTTCAGAATCCGATGATCCGGATGAGTCGAGGGCCCCATGCACGCGCACGGCTAAAGTGGAACAAAGAGCCATCCTCCGTGTGCGACGACGCTCGACCGCCTCGAGAAAATGTGCCGCGCATAGCAGCCTCTTCACTCCTAGTGCGCGAACGCGACCGCGCACGATTCTTCACGTTATATATCGGCCAAGAAAAATGGGCTGTTGATCCAGATTTCATTCTTTTTTGCTCTCTCTCTCTTTCTCCCGTCTATTATACTATTCCTTTATCCGTGTTTTGTTTGCAAGTATAATTCGGCGTAATTCGGTGCAATCACAGCGTCAGAGACATCATTGGGCTCCAATGAGCCGGATAAACGGAAATACCCAGCCAGGCGGATCCGGACGAGCGTTTTCGCGCGAAGCGAGACGTGTAAGAAAGGAGAAAGGGAGGAGGAGAATTCGCGAAACTCGCCGCTAATGAAATATCTCGCGCCGATCGACGGCACAAAAGAATTCCGGCAAAATCGGTCTGCGGTTTCGCTCGCTCGCTCGCTCGGCCATTAAAGGCGCACAATCGGCTCTGGATTTTCTGTGGGCCTTTATGCCGTGAGCGCTCGAGCTCGGCACAGTCCTCGATGGGTTTGTGTCATTCGCGACCGAGGCATGGGCGGCTCGTGAAAAGGTAATTTTTCGGACGATTCGCGCGTAAGCCGCCCACGCGAGAGGACTTAGTTACCCGCTGAACGATTGAAAAAGTATCGAGCAGCTGGCTGGTCCAACGGATGCATCAAATCAACGGCGAAATAAAGTTGAGCGCTCGGCGGAATGAGATTGAGAGGGGTCGAGTTCGAATTGAAATCTTGCACGTACGCGTTGTATATATATTAGTCAAAGTGTGAAAAGACGCGTGATGACGAGGGGAAAAGGAAATCAGTGTTTTTACAGCGATGTCTCCTTCGTTTAATTAAATCAGTGACATCGTGTAATGAAAATTTGATTATTTTAGAATCAATCAATGTTAATCAAATCAAATATATTTAACATTGTAATCCGCCCCACTTAAAGCACCAGGATCAATTCAATCAAGTTTACAGCACTATATACTAATGCATGCAATATTTTAATCTTATAGTCGGAAGCAAGCGTGATCTGACGTGAATTTGTACCGCGAGGATCGATAAAATAAATTGCATCGTAAAGTTGTATTTATTTTTAATCCGTCGAGTGATTAGCTTATATAGTCGGCGAACGTGAGTTGTTTACGCGGACGGGGAGGAAGAAGGGGCGGAAAAACACAGGAGTCGAAGAGGAGGCAGGAAGAAAGGACGATCGTGGGGGCGAGAGAAAGTGTATATAGAGTCCATGCGAGGGGGGAATAGTCAAGCAGCAGCAGCAGCAAGCTGCACGGGCCGCGGAGGGAAAAAGGGCATAAAAAATGTAGGCAAAAGGTAGCCTCGCGCTCCCACAGCCGCGCAAGCGCGTGAGGCGCAAGTGTGTGTGTGTGTATATAAACGTCCCTAAAAATCCGGTCTCGTTCGGGGCCATTCTCCGTCCGTCTGCCGGTCATTATCGAGTTCGCCCCGAAGAGATAGCAGCGTCGATATTGCCGAGCGAGTGAGCGAGCGAACGAGCGAGATGCGCCGAAAAATCGATGCCGCACCGAGCGCACCGACGAAACGAGAGAGAAAGAGAGAAAGGGAGAAAAAAAGGGGGTAGGCCGCAAGATAAATACATACGAGGGCCGGGGCCAGGACGACGACGATGCGCGATAAGGAAATTTCGCCGCTACGTTAAATTATTACGGCGGGCGCGCATATCGCCGTAAGGTTACATAAAAGCCTTTTTTCTGCCGGGCGGCGCGGGTGGCGTCGTTTGATATTCGGCGCGGAATTCCTTCTACGAATTTTTCGAAATTGCCTCGAATAATCGTCTCGCGAGCTGTTTCATTGATTCCACTTTATCGTTATACGCGCGCTTATCATATACCTTGCGGCTATCGGTGTAATAAAATGAACTCGTCGAGATTAAAATAATAAGATCGAAATTGCCAAGTCTTGTCGCTTCGACGTTTTTATTATAATTCATAATGAACTCGAATTTACGGCCGATTGACTTATGATTACAAAGCTATATAACGTAAGGCTTTTACAATACGATATAAGAAAAAGGTTCTTTTTTACATATCCAAGAAACCGTGAACCTTCGCGCGAACTCCGGGCTCGAAAAATCGATATTCGGCGTAAAGTTTCACTTAACAGCGGCCCCTCACGCCCCCTCAAAAAAGAGCGAGTGTATTTACAATCCGACGGGGCCACGGCTAGTTGGCGTCCCTCCCTCTCTCTCTCTCGTTCTAAACGGACTCGTCATTCGTCACGGCTGCAGCGCCGCGGCGAAATCACACGAATCGATGTGAAACTAATTACCGAGACGAAACTCGAGAGGATCGCCGCGTCCAAAAAACGAACGGTATAACTCCTCGGGCGACATTGGCTCGATTGAATTTTCACTTAAGCCGCAATCGAAGTTCGGTTTAATCAGACCAGGCATAAATTAAAAGATCTCCCGAGACGTATATATATACGGCGAAATTTTCCCGTCGCCGTCTTTGTCGACGCATATACGTCGAGTTCGGAAGAGCAAAAGGCGGACACTATTAGAGACAAAAGGGAGCGAGACGCCGAGACGTACGCGCGTCTAGAAATAGGAGAAACGCTTTCTTCGCAAGCCGCCGAGGGGAGGCCTTCTCTGCCTCATGTGTGTGTGTGTGTATGCGCGCGCTCTCGAAACTAAAAAGAGTGCGCTCCGCACGTGCGACGAGGCGGTGGTCGTCGTCGGGAGGGGAAGAGATCGTGCGCACGACTAAAAAATACAAAAGGGAACGCGAGCAGAGGAAAGGAGGAGGCTAAGATATGCCGCGAGGTGTCTCCCGGCAGCCCTCGGCATGTGTGTGTTATGCCCTGCACTGTACCGTAATCACAATGGGCGAACACATACATGTTAAATAATGCATTTAGCAAACTCGATCCCCGCTTCTTTTTATTAAAAATTTTCATTTGAAAGGAAACTGCCAGTAATGATTCTTAGAAAGAGAAAAAAGGAACAATAACGAACCAAGGAACTGGTACACATGCAGAAAAAGCGAATTACGAGACCTCGGAAACGTCTCGAGGAGGGCTCGGGTAAAAGGAAGATATGTTCTGACTGAAATATCAAAGTCCCGCGCGAACGCCATGCGTCAAAGAGCCGCGTGCTCGAAAGCTAGCACTGCGCCTACATGAGAAATTCCGCAAATCGCTTCTTTAGCCAAATTACCGTCGCTCGTGCCGGCTCACTTCCAATTACCGCAGGCGGGCGCGCTCGCGTCTGCGGCTCGATTGCGAATTCGTCCCGCGTGCGCGCGCAGAAAAGTTCGCTCGCGCGAGCAAAGCTTTATATCCCCGGCTACGTCATACACGAGCTTAAAGAAGATAAAGCGCCAGTCTGCGGGTCTTTGCCGTGTTATACATGGACTCTCCTCAAGAGTCGGAGCAGCGCGGCGGCCGTATCAAGCCAACACTCGCGCGGGATTTTGCATTTTACATTGGATTATGGAGTCCGCGACGTGATTTTCCTTGATGGAGTTAGAAGTGCAAAGTGTTTTACTGCTCTGAATTCTATGTGCATATAAATGTCCTGCTTCGCGGTTGCCGCCTCAGAGTAATTTATGGCTATATCTCATGGGACTTTGGCGGAATTCGTTTTGGCTTACTTTGGTGGGTATAAACATTGCTGAACATTCTCAAGGTAATGCGCATTCGTAATTATTATTGTAACAAATTGATCCGATTTCAGCATCGCGTACAATTATATCGAGGCGAGTAAATAAACTGCTTATGCACGAGTAAACCTTGATAATGGATCAAAGAATGTTCGAGCTAATTGTTTCCCCGTTTAAAATTCTAATCAGACATGCTCGCCGCAGTCTAAACAATCGCGGAGCTTATTATGTAAATGCAGTGGAGCGATATATAACCCTGCGTCGACGATTAAAATCTCTTCTTACTCGACAGGCCGCAGCGCGCTCACCATTTACATTTGCATCGATCAAACTCTATCCAAGTGTAAACAGCTGAAGTGTTTTTTCGCACTCGACCGTATGTTATAAACACCTAATGGAACTTATCGCAGCTCTGAGCGATCGCAGATGTATATATGTTAAGCACAAACAAATTTCTTTCTCCGAAACTCTCTCTGCAATATATACAAAGCGGCGCGAGTGCGTGATGTATACGAGCCGCTCGAAATCACACATTTTGCATTCCGAAAATCGGTTTCTCGTATTCGGTACTCGGTAATCAAACGAAGCGCAAAGAGGCGAGAGGGAGCGAGAGAGAGAGGCTGGTAGCCGAACAGAGGTGGCAGCGGACAAGCGGATTTCGCGCGCGCAAAGGAATCGAGAAGTGAGGAGAGAGAGAGAGAGAGAGAGGAGAGAGAGAGCGCATCCCGTTTGCACCTGCCCGGAACGATCATCGGTAGTTAAGGCCGCCGATACTTCGATTGCTTCCCTCGGGTGCTCGGATTTCGCCTGAACTCGCGCTCGCTGCGAAAGAGCGAGAAAAAGAGAGAGGGAGATGATGAAGAGAAGCGCTCGCGCAAGAGAGTAAGAGAGACGCCGATCCATTCCCACGCGGAGGCGACGCGCGCGGAGACGAAGGCGTCGTCGCCACGGGGCACGTTTTTTCCTTTTTTTCTCTCTTTCTCTCCCTCCTCTCCGCGCCGCTCTTTCTTCTTCTTTCGCGAAATTATCGCCGCACGCGGACGCGCTCGCGCAGAGAGAGAAACCCCTCGTGTTTGACTTTTCGGAGCGGGATGAAAAAGCCCGAGGAATCCGCAAGGAGAGAAAGAGAGGGAAAGTGGCTTTTTTCTCGATTTGCGCCGCCCGAGGGGCCGATCGCGGCGCACAAGAAAGAAGAGGAAAAAAAAACAAGCGCACGCGATATACTTATTTATAATATACACGCGCATTATGTGCAATCTTATTAGAGTTTATGTATACATAAATATGCGGGGAGCATCGCTTAATTTTGAGTTATTGTCTGCATCAATTTCAGATAGAATGTGTATGTGTGTGTGTATATATATAAAGCCGGTTGAGTAAATTTCTGGTAGAAAAAATAATGCTGTGAAAAAACTGGAGGTACAAATCAGCTGACCGACTGGATTAGAAACGAGCTACGCGTATAGCGCCGTGGATTTATAACGCGGTGATGAGCCTTAATTGCAGATACAGTTATATACTTTCCGGGTAAGAGAAAATAAAGAGTAATAATAATCGCCTTATGATTCACAAATTGTGAGCATAAAATGTCGAATACGCACAAAAATAATAAATTGTCGTGGAAAGCATACGTGGAGAACGAGCGCGCTCGCGCAAAGGGGAGAACGAGGGAGACGAGTGAAATGCGAGGGAAAAGGGACAAAGAAGCGCAGAAAAGCACCGAGAAAAATGAAGATACAAAGGCGAGGAGGAATAAGAAGAAGGGGGAGGAGGGAGCGCGCCGCTGAAAGAGAGAGAGAGAGGGAGAAAAGAGACGCAAGGAGGCAACGAGAAGCGAGAGCGATGTAATACGAGAAACAGTTATGCGAAGTTACGATGAACAGTCGCGTCGCGATTGGCCGGGCGGCTCCCTTTCAAGTTCTGCTCTCTCTCACTCTCTCCCTCTCTCTGTCTCTCTTTTTCCCTCTCGACGCGCGTGCGCCGCTCGCCGACGACATCCCGGGCGTTATTATTAGTTTACCTTCAAATATTTATCGTATTCTCCGCCTCGCGTATTTTCCGTTGCGCGTGTGCGTGCGAACGTGTGTTTTCGTATTCCCTCAGCTGTCGCGCCGGGGACATTTAAACGTCGCGTTGCGCTAGGCTCTCGACGGGCTCCTCTTCCGAGACGCGTCGTTCGTTTTCATTGAGTTATCGGACGCATCTTCGTAAATAGAGTCGAGTCCCGTCGCCGCGCCCACCACATATGTATATACACACACACATATACACCGGAGTCAGTGATGCTCCGGTTGCCATGTTTTTTTTATTTCATCGACATTCGTATATGCATAATTTTCCTCGTGCTGCGCATGCCACCCGTATCACTGGCAAGATCTATAATTAAAATCTTGATGGACGCCGTTGAGTATGATTCGATGTGAATTAATGTAACCGAGTGCATTTCAGCGATGAGAAAAAATCGGGGCGTGCGTCTTTGCTGAGCCTATAAGTACACATCTTCGCGTCATCAATCACTAGCAATACGGGACAAAAATCACAGCTTACCATTTCCTCAAACAACTTCATCATCGCGTTCACGTTCAAGTTCCATCGAGTATTTAAAACCCCGGAGTCACGAGGAATGCCTCGTTCGACCCCGAAACACCCTGGCATCAAAGAGAGCGGCACGGTATATACGCGCGAAAACCAAAGGCACATCGGCTAAACCTCGGAATAGCGCTCTCTGCTCCGCGCGCATCGAGAGAAATTCCTCTCTCTCTCTCTCTCTCTCTCCCCGAGCGAGCGAATCGATGATGCGTGCAAAGGGAGGCACAGGCCAGCGCGCGCGTAAAACGGCCAGTCGCACCGAATTACGTGTGTTTCGCCGCTAGCACGCGCGCGTTACACGCACTGCGGCCTCGATGCAGTGGCGGCGGCGGCGGCAGCGCAGTGGCCTGTCACTGCAGCATCCTATTAAAAGCTCAGTCGGAGCACGTAAACGTACAAGCATCTCTCTTTCCCTCTCTCGCTCGCTCTTTGGCGTCCTTTTTCTCGCTTTGACAGCTTGCGCGTGAGGCGTGGGACAGAGACAGCGTGTGCAAGTACAGTAGAGCGGAGAAAGAGAGAGAGAGAGAGAGAGAGAGAGAGAGAGTACTAAAGTGGCTGGCCGCCGAGTGTCAAGAGCGAGGATACCGCGGAGGCAAGATCAGAGGACTCGCTGAAAGAAATAGTCTACTATATACTGCAACGAGCCGACTTTGCTCTCCCTTCTCCGCCACTCGAATCTCGACACGACCTAATCTAAGATTTTCTCTCTCCCTCTCTCCCCACTTTTACATGCACGTGTTCGAATTTTACTCGTCTCGACTCCGCTAATTTATCAGCCGGCGCGCGCGAGCTATGTCGGACGCCGCGCCAAAGGCCTACTACTCTCTTTCCGTCTCTGTCTTGAGTATCCTTTGAATTTCGGGGTCGGAGCAGGTGATACCGCTCGAGGTTGCACGCCTCGCTTCTTTCTCGCTCGTTATTTCCCTCCTCTCTCTTTCTCTGCTCATCTTTCGCTTGCCCTCGTAATCTCTTGCCTCTTGCTTTGAGCTCCGCGGCCGAGTTTAACGTCAGGGTCGCGCAAGGCAGGCCAACTCTTGGGTAAATAATGCGGTGATTAGTATTTTGAGTTGACCCCGCGAGCGCGACAATGCGGAAAGGTAAAAAAAAAGAAAATGAACCACAGCATGCGCAGTGAAGCGTTCATATTTTGACGCTGCTGAGTTGTGCGCGTGATGCTGGAAATGAGGCGGAAAACGCGACCGTTGCCCGTAATCGAGTGCATTTTTGAATTTCAAATATCCATCTCGTCAGCTGCACTATTGTTTGATTAAATTGTTCTTTCTCATCGCCAATTTTGCATATAGTATTTAAATCAAACGCTATTTTAAATGAATATTTCATCAACAGCCAAGACTTTCATGCTCTTCTTTAACGTCAATCATATATTTACTATATAAAAGCCATTTATTTAGCAGTGCGAAACGAGAGAAATAAACGTCGTCGAAAGTGACTCGTGTGCACGGAGCAGCATAGTGTATGTACGGCGAAAAAGAGAAAATACGGGCGACCGCGAAGAAAAAGGCAGTAGTAGCGGCTGCGGGAGAGGAACGAAGAGCGATGAAAGGATGAATCCCTTTTCCCGATCGGACACACCTGTCGGAGCTCGCTGCCTCTTTCCCTCTCTCTCCCTATACTCTGCTTTGCTACATATAACATTGCAGCGCGACTCTATCGCAACTCTCGTCTAGCTGCCGTGCGCGTGCAGCGCAAAAATCGCGAGACGTATATACCCGCCGAAGGGCTTGCACACGTACGTACACCAGGTATATACACGCACGCGTGCACGCAAGCCGCAAAAAGGGCCTATACGAGAAAGAACGCCGCCGACGCTCAAACGAACGTACGAACGAACGCGAGAGAGAGACCCATTGACGACTTGTAATGGGAGGATGCATGCGAGCGCGCGAGAAAGAGGGGAGAGAGCAGCAAAAAGCGAAAAAAGCCCATCGCGAGCGAAAAAGTGAATGAGGGGAGAGAGAAGAGTGGAGAGGGAGCGAGAAGATTAATAAGCCGTGTACGATATTGAGTTTTACCGAACAGCCATTGTGCCGTCTCTTCGCGCTATTAATGACGCACGCACTTATATGCCCGCGCTGTCCGCGCGCGCACGTATAGAATAAAATACATTTTTTTTCGCGCTGGTGCTGCTCGCGCACGTGCGCTTAGTGTTTTACGCGGTACCGTTAGCGCGCATTTTAAACAGGTTTCGCCAGGCTGACTCGTAAAAAATACCCAGCTGATAATAATTATCGAAGTATGGGATTCTTCTCGCACACGCGGCAGCGGCACCGGGTTATATTAAAAAATAAACGAAATTTACCGACGTTCGAATGCACGGATACATGCAAATGACGTTCTTTGGCCGATTTCGGTGAACGAACGTTGCGGGCACAGAAAAATAGACGGGAGCAGTGTGCGGTAAAATTGCCGGGTTTTCGCTGGAAAACGCGGCCCGTTGCCGGAAGCATTTGCACTAGTAAAGAAAGCTCGAAAGAAAGAGAGGCGATAAATTTAGCTTTAGAAGGTGAAGTCGTACTCCGTAAGCGCGCGTCCTGTCTCACGTGTATATATAAGCACTATACCTATATGCGCGCTCAGTACAGCTCGAGCTGGCTATCAAGGTCGCGAAATGATGCAAGTAACGCTGACCTCTCTTCCACCTTGTAAAAGGTACTATGTTGTACTGCAGCGGGAGAAAGATCAGCCGTAACGCCGGCGGTGATGCCCTCTGCGCGCGCTTTTTTGATCGCTATATGCATGCTGCCGCTACACACGACGGAGAGTTATATACGTTCGACCACCGATGCAAATTACAGGAAAAACGGAATTAGCGCACGCGCGGCGTGTTTTTCCGGGCGCACGCGGTAAACGGCGCGCGAGCGGGGCCGTTAATCGCCGGGCGCGTTTTCTCGATTTTGCAATGGGGGTAGAATATCTGCGCGCTCAGCGTGTGTATACGTCTGTGTACACGTGTAATTGATGGTTATGTACGGGGGGGAGGAGAAGGAAGAGCGCAGGAAAGGCAAAAAAGGCCTGATTTTTGAGAGATGCACGAAGGCGCACAACCGAGCTGATTGTTGAATTTTACTTCTGCTTTTTCGGCCGCCTACTTCGTAGCAATCTGCTTTTGTTCTTCTGCCGTGCTTTTATATAGACGCTGCTGCGCGCAGCGGGCTAAGTGCAGCGATGCAGTTTGTAATTAAAATTCCGCCATAGTTAGGAATTCGTAAGAAGCTAAAGGCTTATTAATTTCGTGAAATTAAATTTTCCTCCGTAATTAATGCAGAGCAGCGTTTTTCGGGGGGGGGGGGGGGCGAATTTAATTATAATCTGTTCTAAGATAAGTCTTCTCGGAAAAAGTAATTATACCCGATGATTACTCAATATATAAGGCGACGAAAGAATGGGGGATGCCGGTGTGACGTGCAGGAATTTAAATCAAATCGTAAAGACACGGATACGACACTAGGAAGAAAGGTGAAGACACACAATGTTCCCACATGGAGCCATCAGCGGTGGCTTACAGCATGCTTACACGGAAAAATCAATCTCTTTCTCTCTCGAGTACACGACTCTCGGAACATCGTCCTCACATACACCCTTTACACTTGGAAGAGAAAAAAAAGATCAGAGGGAACCCGCTCTCGGTTCTCGTGGCGTGTAAAAATTTCAAAAATTTTTCCCAAATCCCCATAAAGATCAAATCTCTCGCTGTGTTCTCGCGCTCGCTCAACGGCCCGTAAAAGAGGGCCGAGCGAGAAAAATCTCTCCGTCGGCGGCTCGCCTACAAATCATCCGGGCAAGTGCGCGCGCGCGCCTCTATAATATAATACCTACACGCTAGGCCGACCAGCCCCATCGAGATGTGGCGCACATGACGGCGTTGCAGCAGCCCCCTTTGTCTCTCCCTTCCTCCCTCTTCTCTCTACATTGAGACATTTCTGTCGTTGCGCGATATGGTATAGATAGCCGCGCGCGGGTTATGTGTGAGCGAGAGGGGGGCCAGAGGTGGGGAGGTCAGGGCCCCGTTCCACGGGGTCAGATCCTCGGGCGGCCATGGCAGTCGTGTTGATACCCGGAGATAGCTTCATTGTTTATGGGCATTGTCGTGTGCCCGCGAGGAGGGAGAGAGAGCGAGAGGCGACGTTTTCGGGTCACTTCCCGGTGCGAGCCGACGGCAACGCTTTTCACGGTGCCCAGTTCCCGCCGTAAGGATGTGCCGAGATCACGAACGCTCGCGTGACTCGCGCGCTTGCGAGGAAATCCCGCTAAGGGGGAGCGCGCGCGAAGGGGAGATAGCGAGGTAAAGACGCCTCGAGACACGTGTCATTTGTCGCCGCGGTGCCGATAAATTCGCGCCGATCGACTTTAACGGCGCTTCTCGCGCGCACGCGCCCCGGCCGCCGAGGGATCCTTTTTCTCGGTTTTTCCGTGCCGCGGATCCGCTTTGCAACGGAGAGAGAGGGGGGAAGAAGAAGATGCGCTAGTCGCGCGAGTGAGGGATCGCGGAGGAGGAAGCCGGCGAGCGGTGCACGTATCGAGATTCGAGGCTACGAATCACCGTAACGTAACCCAGTTCGCGCAATTTTTCTACCTCCCGCGTTTTCCCACTTTTTTCGGCCCCCTTTCCAAACTCGACGAGATTTAGCGTGTCTAACGTGTACTCTCGCATCCGTTACTCGGATACCCTAAATTCCAGATATCCTTAGAAATTCGACTTCTCCGCGCTCTTACTCTGCATTTTTAATTCAAATGCGCTCAATTTAACTGATTTACCAGAGGCTTAACTACATTATCCGTGACTTCAATTAATTTTAAATCGAACGAAAACATCGTACATGCACTCTTCTCTGGCCCAAGCCATTACTTGTAAAAACCATACCAGTCGTCAGCAGCAGTAGCAGCGTTCCAATTAACCCTGCGTCGCAGAGGAAACGAAGTGTATATATTCACATACCCACCACAAGAGAGAGAGGAAAAGAGAAGGGCCTGCCAAACAAGCGCACCAGCAGCCCCTTAAAAAGCCATTTCGCTGTGAGAGAGAGAGCGCGCTCGTCCGCGCCGCAAAGTCCACGCCTGATCAAACAGACGTCCTGTTTCCCCGGCCCGTGAGGCAGTGTGCTTTTCCGTGCTTTCCCGTCGCACGTGCCGCGAAAAGAGCCGAAAGCTGTCGGCAGGGCCCTGCGCTCGAGTTGTTTTATTAACGACGCGCTAAGCAGCCAGGTAAACAGCCCCGCGCGTCTCCTTATATACACTATCCGCCCGACGGTTTCGCACGCGGCATCGCGACGACGACGGCGACTTTACGACGTCCTCTCCTCTCGCACGGCGACAAAGGCTCTACTCGAGAGGAATTTCGGGGCTCTGCCTTGTTTGCTCTCGGGGAAATTTGGAGGAGAGCGTGCAAGTGGCTCTACCAATATACACGAGTGGCCCATTCTCCGTTTCTACTCGGTACACACGCGGCGGCGGTGGCACTACGATGGGCCGTCTTTTCTGAGAGAGCGCGAGAGCGTGTCTAGGCTAGAGAGCAAGCCAATCCCTTTTAGTTGGAGAGAGAGGGAAACTACAGACAATTGGGAGCCATCAGTGCGGATGTATACGAACCTTTGTCCTCGAAGCGCGAGATCCTCTCAAAGAACTTTCTTTCTATCCCTCCTACTCTCTCTCTAGCTCGCCTTTAAACGCGCGCACGTGGTTTGTACATACCTGGATCGAGCTCACCCCCGAAGGTCCTTCTCTCACATTATTATAAAGTACCTACCGCGGCATTATGAACTAGCCCGTGCCTTTCAGAGCGCTCCTAGAGTCTCTCTCCTTTCATACAAAAATCTCCCCATTCGACCTTTCCGAGGACTCGCTTTTTTGAAAATCGCTCGCAGTGTGTTGTGTCGCGCAGGCTCCTTTTTTTCATCATCATCATCATCATTCACTCTCGCTCATTCACGCTCTCCTCGTAAACGTGCGACACACACGCACACACCACACACACACACTCGCGCTCCTCGAGAAAAGCATCTTATATACTCCGCAGCCACTCGAGGAAACGCGATTGAGAATATGCGTTCGAGAGGCAGAGATTTTCGCTCCCCGCGCGTGCGCGCGTGACGACGGCTGCTGCTGCTGACGGTAACAATGGACATTGTGGAAAAAACGCTGAGAGCCGCAGGCGGAGGACCGGTGCGTGTAACTCTTCTCGGAGCCCTCGAGTGGCTTTTTTCGTGATTCGAGGAATGCCTCTTTTGTCCCGATATATATATAATATAGTTGCTACTCAGGGACTTTAAGGACTTATGTCTTGGAAAATTTGAAAAATCGATGCCCCTCGAAAGGTAGAATTATCGAGAAGTGATGTTTTGTGTCTGAGTGCAGGAGAATGCTGTTTTACTGCGTCCAAGTATTGGGTATTTATCTTTCTCGCTTAACCATACGATATATATCTTACAAGACGAATTTAAATTTCATTTTAAAAAGTTGGTTGGTCAAAAATAGAAGAGTGTAAACAAACAAAAAAATTTGCGAAAACATTTATAAACCGAAATTTTCGGGTGAATAATATTGTCATTGACCTTTCGATGGCCCCCCCGACTTTATCAAAGCATAATAAATGGACGCCACGAAAGCGTGTAATTACAATTTCAATTAAAAATCGACCTCCGGACGTCTGGTTTATTAAGGAAAAAATGTCAAAGCTTCCGAGAAGCGCCGAAAAGGAGGAGGCGAAAAAATAAATATACAAAAATACGGCGGGCGCTCTCGCGCGCGCTGGTGATGTGCACGCCTCAATCCCGATTTCCCGGGTTAAAAAATCCAGCGCGATACTCATCGGCAATTTTGCATCTCCGCGGCTCGTTAAACGCGCTACTTAATCATATTCATAAGATCCGCCTATTGATATACCCCGCGTGCGCATAAGCACGCAATGTCTCAAAATTATGTCGAAAAAAATATTTGGTTAGGCCTATATGGACCGCAGGCAATGACCGCCTCTTTTCTCTTCTTATTTCTTCCTCAATCTTCCTGCCCTGACTTTTTCGTTAATGGCATTTATTAATTACTATTTTGCGATTTATCAAGTATATAGCAGTCTTGAAAATGAAAGCGTATGTATATATAATATAGATTTGCAATCGATCGGCCAGGAGTTTTCGGATATGCGTTATAAATTTTATTTTTCAATATAAAACGCATCTTGATAAGATTATTACGGTACAAAATGATTAAGTTTTGGGTGCGTTCTTCCAAAAATTTCTCGATATCGAATATTTTCGAAGATAATGTCCGAGCGATTAAAGCAAAGCCAATCTCTCTCTCATTCGACTGCGCAAAGCAATTTTCGAAATTGAGGCTGAATGTCGAAATGAATTTTGGCATTTAAAAGAATCTCGGCTGCGCTCGCAGCGCAAATTAGTTAATGCCCAAGTGCAAATGGCAATAATTAAAAGCGAATCATCGGCCGCAAGCCGGTCCAAATTGAGTTCTTATATACACGCGGTTCTCTCCTCTCCCTCTTTCTCTCGCGAGAACACGCGCAGAACATAATAAAGGACCCACCGCGCGAGCGCGCGTATCGCGCTCTCTTTCTCGCGTCATCGGGACGATGAATGAATCGACGATAATGCGCTCAGGAATCACGCACACGCACGCACACACCATTACAGATAGAGAAAGAGGGATTTCGGCGACTTCATTCGTCATCGCGCAGGCCCGAGCGCAAAGCTTGCCTCTCTCTCTCTCCCTATCGCTGTGCACGCGGACCACCCGAGGAATCCCCTCGCGATCCGATCGCCCGCCAGGATGTATATACCTCACCGTGCGCGCGCGGGAGAGAGAGAGAGAGTATAGTATATGTATAAGACGAAGGAGAGCAGCGATTCTCGCGGTTGCAGCAGGGAAAGGGGAGCTCTCTTGCATACTTGCTGCACTGCGTGTACTCAGTACGTATATATATATATAACTGCGCATGCGGAGTAAGAGGGAATTCGTCATTAGGCCGTCCGAACGTCTTTCGACAATGCTTCTTCCGCAAGCGTGCAGGGGAGGAGAGAAGAGACGGCGCTGGGAGAAAGAGAGAGCGAGAGGGATAGGTGTATATATAATGCTACACACACACGGTTATGGATGTCCGAAGAAGCGCGAGGGAGCGGCATTAATCTTTCGGAGCTCGAAAATTCAAAGAATCCATTCTCTCTTTGGAAATCGCGCGCGGCCCGGTTTCGCTTTCTGCTCGCTCCCTCGGCGCCCATATCCCCTCGCTTCATTTTTTCCCTGTCCTTTTTTTCCGCCTCCTCTCTCTGTCTATTCCACTCTCAGTGTCTCTCTCCCTCACCCATTTCTCGATCTCTCGCAGAGCGTCGCTCTCCTCTACGCAGCCTACGCAGACGCGGGCGCGCGTTGATCGTTCCTTTTGGAAACCATATATTTTTCGTTTCGAATGCCCAGGGCGCGCTAGCCTAGCTCAGCCGCGCGGCGCACCCATTCTCGGGGTGCATCCTCGCGCAGGTATAAATTTCGGCGTCCGCCTCTCGCTCTTTCTTTCTTTGCCTGCGTGTGCTGCGTCGCCGTGGTGCGGCAAAAAGGTAAGAGGGAGGAGGAGGTGGAGTAGGAGCGACTAAGAAACGGTCTCTCGCGATAATCGATTATACGTTCCTCCCCCGTGGGCACTTTCGGCGTACGAGGCTGACTCTTCGTCATCTTAACGAATCCAAGAGATTTCGATCTCATCGTAGAAATTTCGTAGGATCTCGGCATTTTACGACCAATTAGGTACTTTGTGATGAAGCGAGAAATGCCTTCATTCCCAAGCCCGGTGAATTAAAGACGCTATATATATTCGTGGCCGTTCGCACACGTTCAATCGTAAATCTTTGCTATTTTTTGCCCCTCGCTATGACGAGTATAGACTTAAAATAACAATATTCGTTTATTGGAAACGAAATGGCCGGTATTTGTTACATATCCGATGGAAACAAATTGTATAAATGAAACGTTCCGATATCCATATACAATCCTAGTTTGCTCGTGACTTTTTATACTTGACCCGTTTATTCTCATCCCTCTCACCCTTTTTACATTCGTTTCTGCTCTACCTAAATAATCGGCCGCTCTATTTTTGACGATGGCCACTCTCGGCGACGGAATTCCCGTTCTCTCTTCCTCTCTTTCTCGCTCCCGGTTGTCCGGTCCAAGAGCCAGCGAATCGCTCTCGACGCGGCCGAGTGGACAGTTATGCGGGACAGGAGAGAAAGAGAGAGACAGAGAAAGCGAGGACAGAGACCGTAAAAAAGAATCGCCGAGGTGTTCATTAACGACCCGGGTTATGGATCGCGCTTTTTCGCGAGCGTCGCCGCCGCCGCCTCGCGCGGCTTATCATCGCGCCGAACCGCGCCGGAAATTTACTCTCGGCAACTTTTTCGCCCTCTCCCTCTTCCCTGTCCTTTTAATGCACTTAATTAGATGATTGCCCACGGAGACATTTTTTAAATGGTAATCGTACCAGCGCGCGCTCCTGCACCTTTAAGTGCCGTAATATTAGCAAGAAATTACTGTGTTTTGCTCGACCCGATTAAATATTAATTAAAATAGCTGTATAATAAGTTAATATCGCGCACGCGCGTATACCCACACGTCATTATATAGCATTAAACGCCCGTATTAAAGCATATTTTAATAAAGCTCAAAGTCTCGCGCGAGAGATAGTTTCCGGCTAGACGTTTTTAGAAAAGCTAAAACGCGCGTCCTCTGGAAAATATATAGCTGCTACGTCATAAGCGTAAACATAGCTTAAGTCAAGCGCGTCGACGCGGGAAAGAGAGGGCGTAAAAGAGTGCAATATCCGAGCGTAAATCAGCGATTTAAAAATTTAAAGCGCGAGATAATGTCGCCTAACGCCGTGCACACACGCGAAGCGTCGGGCTATATGTACACACCACGAAAAAAGTGCTCACCATATTCCCCGGAATTCGATTAAAACATCACGGCCGAGGCGAGGCGCGAGAGCGCTCATCACAAACGCATTAAGTCTACAACGATATTCAGCTCAGATAAATCCGACACATTTTTTTCAAAACGCACAAGCTTGGGAGAGGGAGGGCGCGCGCGAGCGCAGCTAATGAAGCGTTATTAAAGTCGAGGCCCGTGAATTTACGGCGCGCAACATCAGATTTACACTCGTGAGCGCGCGCGCGCGCGATCCCATGAAAAGCGATTCGTTTATCGCCCGCTCACGCTCGAACGGGGCAAGAGAAAAAAATTTCGCGTTTAACGTCGTCCTCCGCTCTTTCCTCCGCTCGTTTTTGCGCTAGCTTCACACGTCGCCCGCTTGTGTGTCGTCGTCGCCGCACGTGCGCCGCGGTGCTATATAGAGCGAGCACATAGGGTGTGAAAAAATAGTGGCTCCGCGCTCAACTACATAACCCGGCTTGTTATTTTCTCCTCGTATCGCCTCCCGAGGGGTAGATAAGCCGCGACGATAAGATCCTTTCTCTCACGTGTGATTTCGTCGACTCACTTCCCTTTCTCTCTCTCTCTCTCTCTTTCGAGATACGAAGTCGGAGGTAAATCGACGAGCGTGAGCGCGCGCGCTTCCAGTCGATTTTTCGTTATTACAGCGGGGCACAAATACCAACGCGTACAAGCCATATACACACTCGACACGCCTGCAGCTGCCTCGGGGCCTTTTTCTTGCCTCGGGGTTGCATCTGCCTTCCTTTCCCACCCTGTCGCGCGCTCGCTCTCCTTTCCCTCTCTCGCTCGCTCTCAGTCGTCTCCTTTTCCACTCCCGTGTAGCACACACATAGAGACGGCTGAAAAGGCACTTGCGGAACGGCCCGGTCATCGCTGCAGCTACACACAAGACTACATATATAGGCGTTACCTGCTCTCGCGGGCTACGAAATCTACGCGGCCTCTTTTCTGGCTAAACGGGGCCGTTTTTCCGAATGTTAGACACACGCATACACATACACGCGCACACACGTACACGGCATCACATATTTTCCTTTCATCCCCTGGTGTGGTTGGACGCGAGACATATAGGAGAAGAACAGGGCCAAGTGAAAGCCGTCCTGGCGCTTTGTTATTCATCCGACGCGGGGGGACCTTCGCTTCTTTTTCTTCGGGCACCGGTACGAGGGAGGGGAAAAAATGACCGGACCGGGAAAAGTGTTTCCATTCCGCGTCTTGCGTATTCGTCAGACAGCCGTGGCAAAGATCGTTAGATGTATGGTTATATATACATATACGGCTGATGCGGAGCACCCGCTGTTATATTCACGCGAGAACCCACGGTTTGCCCATTTCATTCGGCTGGATTTTCGCTCCGGATTACATAAACATGCGTATAAAAATGGAATTTATAAAAAAGAAATATCACGCCAAACGAGGGTAGAGGAGAAATATCATGGGAATAGTTTAAATATTAATATTTTTATTTATACAACGGAATGATGTGTTTTCATAATTTTTCGCCTTGTAATCAGATAATAAATGTGTATCATGAATGTTAAATATGTTTACATTTTCATAATGATGCAAATTAATTATTGTAAAATATGATAGTGATATTCTCAACACGCGTATACATATACAACACCACTTTTATCCAGAATCTGTAGAAAAATGTATCTCAACAAAAGCTCGCAACCTTGGCAAACTACGAATTCTCTCAACATTTTTCCCATCGCATATACATACACACAGAGATCTTCTGTTGCGTAAACAAATAAATGAAGTCAGGAAAATCTCAATTTAAATCTAATATTATTTACCATCTGCGGTGAGCGTAAGCCTCGAAATCCCTCGAAGAGATTATCCGAAAAGAGGGTAGTCTCCTCGGCGACCAGCCGAGCGGTTCGCTCATATATGGATTATATATAGAGAGAAAAAGAACGTCGAGGAGAGGTATATAAGGTAGGTATATAAAGCGCGAGCGGCGAGTCAACACGCGCCGGTCACCGCAAATCCGAAAATCTGTGGCGCGCGTAGAGAAGAGGGCGAGGCGCATTGTTGCCTGAGGCCACATTTTTCCGTGTATATATATTCACCGCTAACGCATTGTGCAAAGGCTGCCACGCACACACACACACACGCGCGTGTGTATATGCGTATAAGCGAAGAGTAAATACGCGGGACGATCTTCCGTCCCACAGCAGGTATATGACGCGTGGGGAGCGCGGCGAAATAATGGCGAGGCGGACCGCGGATTCCGTCGTTTGTGCCTCGCTGCTACTGCTGCTGCTGTGACGACGACGTGCTGCCATTCACAGCTTCGAGGTACACACACACACACATGCATGCATACAACACCACCGCGATCCCATTCACTCGGATCGGCTCCCATTCAGCGTGAGCTGAGTCTCGCGTACAGCGTTGCGTCGTGTCCTAGGTAAATGGTGCTCGAGCACTTCCGCCCAGCAGCAGCAGCAGCAGCAACTCCCTCGATTTTTGTGTCGCAGGCGCGCGCGTGATTTGTCACTATCTCCTTTTGTGTACGAATCTCCAGGCGCTGAATACGGGGAAGTAAGCCGGTCTTTCGCCGCGCGACGAATGTTAGTTGTCTCGAGATCGATCGTCGCACCGTCTGCAATATCGCACATACACACGGGAAAGGTAAAAAATGCAGACTAGTTGTTTCGAGTGTGCAGTCAACGGGGGAGTGCAGTAGCACCGACTCGTGAAAATGCGATTTTTCAGAGACTTTTTCCGCGCTCATTATCCGGCGAAAGAGTATAGATCGTATGTGTACGTGTGTGTACACGGCACGATTATGAACTCTCGGGTAGTCTGCTTTCGTGTAGCTTCCTTTATGAATGAGTGGCCCCGGGTATTTCGAAAAAAGGTCCAGATTGATGGGGGGTTTCGAACTTTTTAAAATGTATACCTGCATCCCATTAGGAACAGATTGCTTCTTCTACGGAATATTAAGCGGGCCTTGGCCCGTGAGAAGGAATTAAGTGTTTTTTTTGTGAATATTTGACTTAATTGAGGCATAAATAACGGAACTGATGATAATTTATGTGAAAAACAGTGTATTTACGAAAACCTACTTCTAAATGAAGTAATTATAGACCTCACAAAACGCGCTCGGGGATGAAAAATTACGCGCGCCGTGAATTATCTGGTTGCAATTTGTTTGGAAATCAATACGAAGCCCAATATTTTTTATTTTATTACGGTTGCATTTATTTTTCTATATAGGCGTAGGGCTGCTATTACAAAGCAATCAATCTCTTCCGTTCTCGCAAATACATATATATGTGCACATATACACTTGCGCGTATCTTATCCGGTGAAATGAATTTTTAATTAACGGCCAGCGGTGTATATGAAGAATAATAAATAATGGGTGAAAAGGGGCTGAGTGATCAGCCGCGATAGAGAGTGCGGCGCTTTAAGCGAACTCGAGGAAAAAGTGGCGAGCGAGAGAGGCAGAGAATGAGAGAGAGAGAGAGAGAGAGGAGGCGATCCTTAAAAGGATTTTTTTCATCGAAGAATTACATTCCCGCGGCGATGTCGGAGCGAGTCTGGCTCGCTGCTCTCGATTACAGCCGCAAGCCAGCGAGATATAAAGGAGGAAGAAGGGAGGCTGCGGCGGCCGACGAGAAACGAGAAATCGTTTCTTCGCGATATCGCAGAGTCTCCACCGCGACGTGCATACACACACACACACACACACACACACACATATATATATATATACGCGCTCGCGCCCCGGCCTGGAATTACCGTCAATTGTCGATAAGTTATCGCGGGGGGCCGCTATTTAAAAGAATGCCGCCGGAAGGTGACGAGCCTACTACGACGCAGCGCGCAGACCCGACAATTTGTCGGCATTACGAAAGTATATACGCACGTATATACGCGCGCCTCTCCCTCTTATAACGCCCCTATATATTTCTGCATACGCGGTTGCTGCTGCTGCTGCTGCGCCCCACTCTCATTTTGCTTCTACTCGCATGCGCCCCGAGAATTATTCGCGCTTAGAAAATAAGGCGTTTTTCGCGTTTATATATCCGTGTGTGTGTGTGTGTGTGTGTGTGTGTGTGTGTGTGTGTGTGTGTGTGTGTGTGTGTGTGTGTGTGTGTGTGTGTGTGTGTGTGTGTATGTATATATGTATACGCGCGCGCTCTCTCGCTCTCTCGCACGTCGGGGCCGTTGATGCCTTGATCGCCGGCTTCCGCTCGCTCGCTCGCTCGCGCGTATACACACCTCGGGGACGGGTTTTGCCAGGATTCAGCGCGATACACGGTGCATCGTTCCGCGCAGAAAAGAAGCATTTCGAGGCTCTGCATAACGCGCTCACGTGATGGCTCGACAAGTCACTCTTTCTCTACCTCGACGTGTTTCTGATGCTTTACAATCGAAAACGGTACTCTTGTTATTTTGCACTTCAGCTGTGTGTGCGTGCATGTGGATCAACTCGACCTCCAAAGGAAGTTGCCGGATTGAGATATTATTGCGGGATTACATTCGAATTTAACGCTCGGTTATACAATGTCCGCTTAATTTTTCTTGAGCGCAGCTGTCACTGCACGCGACTCTACATGTTTTTCTGACGGTTTCGGTAATTACATTTAGGGGATGATGGCGTTTCAATTGACGAAGCTTATTTTTCGACTCCTGACGATGAATCGAATACCAATCACACCCTTTAAATTAATTATTATATTTCGAGTGTATGCTTGAGCGTTCGAAACACACAAAAGCATCACGCGAAAATATATACCACAGGCAGAAAACCGACAAGCAAGGGGGGTTGTCGCATTAATAAATTCCTCGTTACATATTTTAAAAGTCCATCAATTTAATTTCAGTTCGCGCGGGACAATGGGTAAAATGGCTTTTATTGAATAAAACGTTTCAATAAAACAATTTAATTTTCCTTGGCGGTCGGTCGCTGCGGCGTCGGCGTCGGGCATGAATCAATATTTTTCCCCCGCGGCCTGCAACACGGCGGGCGACGCGCTGCAACGGCAGCAGCCTGAGCGCGCGCGCGCGTACACTACAGCACAAGTGCGGCTAACTGGTCGTGTACATAAATCGCGCGCTTCGCGCTTCATTATCGAGCCTCGAGCCGCATTATTTACCATAATCGCAGATCCGGCGCAAAGCGGCCAACAAAAATCTCGCATTACAATCGCGCCAGCGAGCGAGCGCTGCTGCGGCCGCGCGCGACAGAAGTCACGCGCGCGCACGTCGGCATGAGCGGATTAACAACGGCCGGGATATCCCATCCTTCTACCTATACCTTATACACATACACATACGTGTGCGAGCGACATCGTATACGCGACGCGATGCACCTTGATATACTTTCTTACACACAGGTATGCGAGCGATCGCCAACCGTGACGAGAATGCACGCAGCACGTTTGTATGTGTGTATTATATATACACGCACATACGTGCAGCAGCACGCGGAGAAAACGATTTCGCCCTCTCTCTCTTCGCCCATACATCCATCCCTATGCGCAGGCCTCAGGCGAGACTTGCTTTATTCGAGTGCGCGCGCGAGAAAGACGGCCGCGGCCGCCGACACCCTCGCAACGATCTGCCGGTTAATTTAATTACCGGATCGATCGATCTGACCGGGACGCGCGAGAGCCTTTTGATTTAAAGGCTCACGTATTGCGCGCCGCAACAGAAAGAGAGAGAGTCGAGAGTGAGCCCGGTAACGAGGAGACCGAGCAAGAGAGAGAGAAAGAGTATAGGGTTTTTAACGGCCTGCGCGCGCACCGTTGCACTCGAGACACTTTCGTAATGCACGCACTTTAATGCGGCGCGAGCCTGCAGAAAAGTGCACTACTCTTGCGACGTACTCTCCTGCG
The DNA here is from genome assembly GCA_036365515.1 of Torymus aiolomorphi. NCBI lineage: Eukaryota > Metazoa > Arthropoda > Insecta > Hymenoptera > Torymidae > Torymus > Torymus aiolomorphi. The sequence goes on from CM070875.1 coordinate 186,161,937, forward strand.
CGCGCGCGAGCTGCATTAACGAAACCCTAAATTAATTTCGGCGGTCGGGAATTCAATTTGCAAAGGCTCGCGCCTGTCAAAGAATCTATAGGTGATAAATTTATAGTGTCGAGGAGGTGTGAAAGTATCGGGCCTTTTTTCGGCCCCGTCGGCTTCTTTCACACTCCCTCTCGCTCGCCTCGTTAATTCTTGCGCTAATTAATTTTGATGAATTCCGGATTGTTTATTTACTCAATTTGCGCGCGAGCCGCGCGTGGCCAACCATATTTTCTCGGGATAATTCAGTCTTCTCTAGCGGCCTGATCAACCGTTAAAATCTCGTACGAGATGCAAAATTTAACAGAGGAAAGATTAATTAAATGCCATTATACCTGACATACTTTTTATGTATCTCTTATAAAAAAAAATTATATAAATTATTCATTCTCGGACCATACTCTATTATTATTGTTATTAATAACAGCTATATCGTGCGCATCGAAGTAAAAAAATAGAGACTAATTCTAAACAAGTTTTTTTATTGGCAATAATAATAAAAAATATATATAATGAAGTAATTATTTCTTCACAATGGGAAAGAACAACAGGTTTCTTCAAGCACCTCATTTACTTTTTCGCTAATTTACACGTAACTGTTCAGATGTGCGACGACGGCGAACAAGGAGGAAAGGAAAAAAAAGGATCGCCACAAGAAGAAAGAGAGTCGACCTTTCACGCCTGTGCACTGCAACGTTAGCCGACAATGACGAGAGGCGTATGTATATACGCAGGAACGAATTACCATGCACGAGCTACTGCGCTACCCGAATTCCTCGCGCCGCATGCGTCCAGTGCGCAACGTACGGTCACGCGCGTTTGCGTAACAATAAGTGATGCCGGCGGTGCCACCCTTTCTCCCTTCGTGCGTAATTCGCTCGCTCGTGATGGCGTGTCTCTCTCTTCTCTCTCGGGGGACGGACGGGATCTCACAAAGTCGCCATGCATTCAGCCTCTGAATAAGGATGATCTCGGGACGGTGCACATGCGCGAATCGTAATTAGCGCTTTTTACGCCCGCGGTTTTGAAATCGCGCGCGGCGCTCTATTGGAATTTCATGAAGCCAGGGCTGGCGCACGCTTGCGCGCGTGCTTAATGACGGTTTTGCTCGCTCTCTCTCTCTCTCTCTCTCTCTCTATACTGCCGATTTGTATTCATTGGCTGTGCGTATCAAAGTGTTTGATTCGCCTGGCTCTTCTTGCGCGCGGAATCTGCTGCTGCTGTCGCTCTCGCGTGATTTATCTGCCGCCGCTAAAGCGGGGGAAGGGGGATTTAGGATTCGCTGCAGCGCGTGCCCTGCGTATATGGCCGTCCTCCCATCAGCGAGAGAGAGGCTGCCGCACTTTTACATATATTTATCAGTGCATTTAGCGATTGATGGGCTTTTAATGTATTTTAATTTATAGCGATTATGCTCGCGGACTCTGAATGAGCTATCGCCTCGCTCTTCTCCCCCCGTCGCTAAATGCGGCCCCGCGCGCCATTTAATGAATCGCACCACTCGAGAGCTCGTGTGTTTAATTAACACCGCGGTTAGAAAAAATCACTTTGGAAAAAATGATTTATCAGCGGTCCCCGATAAATTCCTCCAATCGCGTGCTTTTTTCCATAGTCTCACGCGTGCGCGTCAGCAGCACTATTTGTTAACTCCCCGAGAGGCTTCTTCATTTAAATTCGAGATTCCGTTCCGAGCAGGTTCTTGAATGGCATCAATCAACCATTCATCGTACAGTTTTTAGGCATACTTAGTATTTATCATCTTTTCTGCTTACCTACTCGCTTGGCAAAAAAATACACGCTTCGTAATCCGAGTCGGGCATAAAGAAGAAGCAAATTTCTATCTCCCTCCCTCCCAGCAGCTACATTATCTCCCGACTCAGTGGCAGAAAGTGGCATCTAATCAGCCGCAAGGAAAGCCGCGCACGCAGTCGAAGAAACGCAAAAGGAGCCTACAGCGTGAGTGTATATAGCCTAATGACGCAGCTCTACTTATCAAAGCGTATAAAAAAACGCCCACGTTGCGTCAAGACCTATATACATATATGTGTGTGTGTGTGTGTGTGTGTGTGTATGTGTAAGCGAGCGGGCGCCTGAGAACCGCCTTATTAGCGCAGCCCCCAACGTGCGTTATCGCCGATAGCGCGCGTTTTTATCGTCCCGCGTGTGAGCTCGGGAAGAAAGGGCCCCCGCGCGCACACACATATACGCGTTCGCCGGAGGCCGATTATCGGAGGCTGACCAAGGGCGCACATGCCGCCGGCGGCCACATGTGTGGAAGAAGCTGCGGCGCACACGCACACACGAGTGTAGGCCGCGTAGGTGCGTGCGCACACACATACATATACGTGTGCGGGTACAGGTAATCCGATATCGCGGAGTAGCCGGCTCCCGCGTATACGCCTATCTCCGTGAGAGAAGGAGAAGCCCGATATGCGTGCATGCGGTGGTGGTGGTGGTGGTGGTGCGCTGCCGTCTACGACGACGAGGCGGCTGTTGTTGTCTCTCGTGTGTCTCGGTATATATAGTCTAGCCTTTTTCCATTTTTGCTGCGCGGCAAAAAATAGGCGAGCTCCTTCGAAGGAGGTCCGCGCCTTATTCCGCGAAGCATATCCGCCAATGTGCCCTATGGGCCCGGCCGACGTCGAACTTTAAGTCGTTTTCCATGCTGCCGGGGGATTTGAAACTCAATGCCCTCACTTCCTTTTACGTCATTATTTTTTCCTTCTTTTATTTTTCACTCCGCGCCGATATCTAAAATCGAGATTATAAAAGGCCCATGCGATCGAAAATATGTTTATATATAATGATTTACGGTGACTGTGGCGATGATAAAGAAAAAGAAACGGAACGATTTTGTTTACGATTTTGTATGTACGCGGCAGTTAATCATTCGCGGAATGTCATATAACGAGGGAATACGGAGGTTATGCGAACGGTTACTAACGATTCTATTCGCGCATAAAGAATCATAATAATCGTATGCTAATCAATACGATAAACTCCGGTCCTCTTCTCCCGGAACATGATTTATATTGATCTTTCTTTCGAAAATCCATTCGAAAACGCCGAGAAAAAAGAAAGGTCTCTCTCGAGTGTGCCGGAATATATATATATTTTTGTGTACTCTAAAACGGTCCCTTTATCCCTCTCGCCCGCCGCTCATATCCGTTTTTTGTTTTTCGACGAAACTCACAGCTCTCGAGACGAGCGCACACACACGGCGAAAGCCCCAAAACGACTTTGTGACTTTCCGAACAGCGGCGCCGCGGTCCGCCCATAGCACATGTCACGAATTCGGCTCCTCGCGCATACACATATGCTAAACCATAATTTTCACTGCTCCTTCTCCTCCGACTTCTTCTTCCTCCTCGTGTGTGTGTATTTTTTTTCGCAACGCCCGTATGGCGCGTGCGGTAGTCTGTCTCTCGCTTTCTTCTCGCACGTGGACGAAAAACGTCGTTAGTTACGCTTTACACGTGTTTTTCCGAGGATCGGCCGAGATAAGGCGCGGCAGCGAGAGATGAAATTTCGGATATTTCACGCTTCGGCCGCGAAGCGGCTAACGAGGAGGCGGAGGAGGGAGAATATATATACACAGAAGAAGAAGAGTAACGAGCGCCGAGCGATGCCTTCCGCTGAGGAGAGAGAGAGGCGACAGGACACACTCTGCGCGGGTATCCCTCTAGCTCGGCATATACGCCCGCTCTTAATATGGAAATGGGCTCCATTGGAATTAATGAAATAGCCTCTTAGGATAGATTATGTAAATCGGCCGATTGCGTGAAACTATCGGCGACGCCGAATGAACGCGCTTGCGGATTTTAATTATATGCGCGTGTGCGTTGGACGATCGAATATAGATTGTCCTTTTATGATGATCGCCGAACCGGCCGCGCGGATATCGCTCTGCCAGAACGGAACAAAGGCGATATTTACGAGTTCTGGGGCCAGAAGTGAGAAAATATCTGTTTGAATAAATAAGTGCGCGCGAATGAGCGGCGCGCGCGCGCGCGGGCGAGCTTCTGCGGTATATAATGGCAATTTTTAAGCGTTCGAAAAACAGTTTTAAAGCTGATTTACGCCGAGTTTTATGACCCCTACATACGACCATAAATTAGCTCGCAGCCGAGCGCTCGTGCGCGGCAGAGATCTTTCGGCCTTCTTCTCGCTTGCTTATGCGAGAATGGCATTATTACAATGAAAAATTTCGCAGCATTAGTTCAACCGCGCGCGTGCGGATATCAATTTATCGAACGCGTTTCAATCCGACTGATGCAGTACAATTAATATCATTTCTCGATAAAAATCTGGACGGTACAGCTCGCAACGATTGCAACTATTCATCTTAATAGCCTGTGGTCGATTTCCCGCGAGAAAGAATTAATTTCTCTCAAACAAAGCCACCGAAAAAAAGCGAGAAGCGAGGCAGCAGCGCACCCCTGTTAATCCAGCTAATAATTGACGACTGAAATTTATCTCAAATTAAAATCACGAGTGTGCGTATCGCTGCGGCTGCTGCTGCTGCCAATGTCAGGCATTAATATCAGATCCCATTGAACCTATGAAATATCGCGGCACGTCTTCGCGTTCACGCGGCTGACCCTCTGCAGTCGCAGCAGCAGCGGCAGCAGCAAAAGCCCTTTCACGCACAGCCGGCTGGCCATCACGCACACGTTTCCTTCACCTTCGCCACCGCGTTGCCTGCGTTCCCCCTCGTCGCGAATGACCCGAGCCAGCGAACCTTCTCCCTTTCTCTCTCGCTCTGTGTAAGGACACACAGCGACCCCTCTGTAAACCCTTGGTGCACAAAGCCCGGCGAATCGAGAAGGAGGAGGAGGAGGGATGAAGCCTTGGCGGAGCAAAAATTTTCCTCTCTCTTCTGGCCTAGCGACGTCGCGTGTATGCGGAAAAATGACACGCGACTGCCTTTTTTCGGAGTCCGCGCGAGCGCGGGGAATGTTTCTGATGTCCGGTCTGCAGGGATGCGAAGGAGAATCGCTGCGCGCCTCTTGTTCCACGAGCATATATATACGCGAGATGAAATCTCGCAAGAACGCTTTGTGCGTTATATATTGCACGCATAACTGGGCGCGATTTGGGCGATGAAAAAAACTTTCTGAAAGAATTTTTTCATTTCACTACGAATAAAGAGGTGAGAGATTTTGTGCGCGCGTGCATGCGCGCGCTGGAGGCCGATTTTTTTTTTCTTTAGACGTGAAAGAGGTACAATAAAAAGCTCATAAACGCACGAATTTCGCTCCCTAATTTTCTCGCAGTGGATGTATTCGCGTCCTGGTTCTATTAGGTAGAGCATAAAGCGCCCCGCGAAATTTCATTTTGTTTACTTTCACTATCCAATTTGTTTTTATTTTCCTTTATTTCCGCAAAGTGTACTTCTTAATTGTTAAATATTATATACGCAGATATTTCGCCATCTCCGTGCGCTAACCCGAGGCTAACGAGAAAGTTTTAAATTTGCGCTCCGGGTCTCTTGAAAAAAGTCTCACCAATTATCTCAAAGTTTATGCCTCGAAAATGTCGCCACGTACTTTCGCCGCTAATTAGTCGGTTGTAAAAAGTAAACATACTCGGTGGACATCAATAGAGCCTTCAATTTCTAAGGCGTCCTTATTGAAGGGACAGGGTTATGCTTCTCATAGGAAGCAAAACTAACAAAACGTCGCGGTGTTATCAGAATTTTTGCTTGCTTTTACGTCTTAAGGAGCGAAAGAGAGTGAGTGAGGGACAGAGGCGGGTGAGAAAGCCGGGAAGATCCTAAAAAAGACGACGAGGCGACGAGAGGAGGCATGAAGTAGGAGGGGCAAAATCGAGGAGCAGATAAAAAGGTGTGCGCGCAACGAAGTAGAAGGTGCACAACTGCCGTCGTCGTCGCCGCCGCCGTTGTTGTTGTTGCGCGTCGCCCCGTCGCCGCAGCGCCGCGCGCGTCGTCGTTTACCTCGTCGACGGGAAAAAGAGGCGACTCTGCGCCGCCACCGCCGCTGCGCCCAGGTATTCCATTATGGCCGCGGTTATCTAGATTATGGCATTCCTGGCTTCGGGGAACCTGGTAACGCGGCCGGCAGCGAGAGTGAGAGGGACGAAATGGGGCGAGTTAAGGAGGAGCGAGCGAGCAAGAGAGAGAGAGAGGGAGAGAAAAGGAGGGAGAGAAAAGGAGAGATAGGGAGGTTTAAAACAAGGAAAAAAATGATGAAAAAGAAAGAGGAGGAGGAGGAAGAGATGGAAGAATAAGGAGAAAGAGTATATGGGATCTGAGGAGCCTCTCTCTCTCTCTCTCTCTCTCTCTTTCCAAGGCCCCATTAATCCTCGACGCTGGACGAAAGCCCGAAATTAAGAGAAGAGCCAAGGACTTTGGCTCGACGTGTCAGAGACTATCGCGCTCTCTTGCTCCCCCTCCCGTGCCGCCGCGGCTTATGAACAGGTAGCGAGCCGAGCGCATTCGGGTGCATTGTGCTATGCGCGATATGAACCGCCGAGGCGAGAAAGAGCCGGCTGCGGAGTGAGAGAGACGAGAGAGACGAGAAAATGCAAAAGGACGAGTCGCACCCCACAGTCAAAACTACTCGAGAGGAGATGGGAGAGGAAAGAGAAAGAGAGAAGAGGATGAAAAAAGAAAGGCACCGCGTGAATTAGCACATGCTTGAACCCTTGATTAGGACATTAGCACGACTACGCGGCTGCTCTCTCGAGAATACGCTTTTTGTCGCCCCTCGTGGGAAAGTCCTGCAGGTTTTTACACGGGCTGTATATACATTGTACGGAACAATTGCATTATGAAGAGTCACTGGAGTTAATACGGGCAGAGCACAAAGGATTAATATTTTTCGAGTGTGGTCCGGGATGTTGTGCTTTGAAGCTTCTTTTTTTTTATACGACAAGTTTAATATTCATATATAGTAATTTTCACTTTTTTTTAACAGGCTTAACTTACGAGGTATAAATTTTTATACAAGCTCTTTAAAGATAACGTCAATCAGTATAATCGTACAATTCGTAATTATTCTAAATGAACGCGAAGAGGATAGACGTTAAAAAAATATTAAATATATTTCTCGTCGGACTGGTGAATATATATATGTACATAAGCAAGAGAGGGCCGTTTAACGAGTCTTCAAGGGAAATCGCTATTGAAAGTTTTCATGCAAGCGGAATAATAATCCGAGCGCGGCGGTATCATATACGCACACACAGACATCCCAGCTCGCACTTATCCTCGCTAGGGCGGCTTTTGTAGCTCTCGAGTCGGCTCGGTGCGAGCGCGCGAGTGTCGAGACGTCGCTCTCCTTCAGACGCCGACGACGACACGCCGCGCTGCATTAGCGGGTACTTGCCAGGTATTAATGGTCCCGATCTCTCGCGCTCCAATGGGATATTTCGCGCGCGAGGGTCGCTCGACGAGCCGTGAAAAATATCCAACGGACACGCGCAATCGAGACCTCGATTCTCGGAAAAACTTCACCATAGTTGCGCTTCGCCTTTTTGATGCAGATTTCCTCTCGCCGGAGGAGAGAATATTGGGCGCGCACTAGCAGCTCGCGCAAGCAAGCGAGCGAGCGAGTAGTACACTCTCTTTACGGCTTTTCGCCGAAGGGACCGCAGCGCGCGAGGTGGATATTAAAGTGTCTTTTCATCGCGTTTTTGTTCGCGGCGAGTTAAGGTCGTCCCTTCGCGCGAACGTTTAGCGCGCTCGTCGAGTTGGAGACGTGCGCGCGCGCAAAGACGATTTAATGGCTGTTGCAGCGAGATGTTTAGGAAGTACCGTTGCCTTGTGTGTATGAAATTCGTAATAAAGAAAAACTCGTAAAATGCAATGCAGTAATCTTCGAGATTTATCTTCGTTAGAACGTTTACCGAAACTTTTGTGCGCACACGGCTGTCGGAGTGGGGCGAGCGAGAAAAATTACAAGTCGTCAACTCGGAGCGTGTGTTATACATTAAACGTATATTTCTTCGAAAAAAAAAAAAAAAGTTGATTACAGCCTTTTTAATGCGCTGCGGAGCGGACCGCTTAATTTTCCCGCTTTAACAAAAGAGAGGTCCCGCCTAGAGGGAAGAAAAAAAAAAGCAAAAATGGAAAAAAGCCTATTAGAGCGCCCTTAATTGCGCTCCAAATCTCCGTTTTAGAAGCGTTCGCGAGCGAGTCCCACGAGGCGGAGGAAAAAAGCGGAAACGGCCTTAATATTCGTGTCAATTGTGTTTATCGCCGTTAAGGAGGAAAAAAGCGCACGGGCGATTAACCAAAAACCAACGTGAAATTAACGCGACCGTCAGCTTAATCAGGTGGAATGAGGTGTGTTTTTTTCTTTTCTCGTCGCGCTCGCTCTCTTGTCCCCATAGGCGACAAAAAAAGAGGCTGCGGCTACGGCAGCTCAACGGTTGACTTGCGATGCCGCGCGTCGCTTCTTTGCGAGTCATAATTTTTCGAAGCCCCGCAGACGATTATAACGATCGCGAATCTCGTCCCTTTGCAACTCGATCGTGACGTCAAACTTCTCCTGCCCGAAAGAACGCATGCACGTGTCCCGTTCGGGAAAGAACGGCCGTCGCCGTGCGATGGCTACTGAAAAACGTGCCCCGGGGAAAAAAGCGAGCAGGCGAGAGATAAAGGAGCAAGAGAGAGAGAGAGAGAGAGAGAGAGAGAGAACGAGTGCGAGCAAATACTTGCTACCAGCGCGTGTGTATATGGCGTAGGCATATAGACGTATATACTGTGCAACGGTTAACGCGGGACCTTCAGTGAGCCGGCGAGAAGAGCTGCGGCGAATTCCGCGTAACGCCGAGAGATGGCGCCAGCTGTGTCGGTGAGCGGGGCTGTCCGAGTCCGTTCGATGCACTCTCGCGTGCTCGCCGTAGCGCGTATGTATACAAGCATATATAGCGCCGCGCATGCACTTGTGCTGCCATTCATTCATTCATGCTGGCTAGATATTGTGTAACTGTAATTGATATTCCCTTCTTTTCTCTGCTATTTATAATTTCATTCATAGAGTTATTTGCGGATGCGTGTTATTGTGGGAAAGGTCGTTCTATTTTTAATTCTAATCGCGTATATAGCGTATACGGAAATACTCTGTGCATTAATAATATATATTACCGGTAAACTTTTGTTACCGGTTGACGTCGTGTGCTCTTGGTACGAAAATGTCGAAGATTAATTAAAAATTTGTCAGTTCTCGTGACTAATGGCAGGCTCGTCGTGTCCGTGAAAGAGGATAAATAATTTCGAGGCGAGATAAAGATGCAGCAGCGCGCAGCCAGTGCAGCGGGAATCATCAAGAGATGAATTGAAAAAGGGGGGCCGAAGACGAGAAAGAGAGAGAGAGACGCGCGAAGAGAAGGAAGGGCGATTTCTCGGGGTACGTAACGGGGTCCGTTTTCTATAAGCGCGTTTCTCGCGCACAAGGGGCCGTCGCCGCCACAACGGGGGACGCGAATGCGCCGCTCATTACTGGATAATGGGTTATTTCGATCCTCCTCGAATTACCGAGTCGACAATGAGGGATTCGGGGCCGGAGCGAGAGAGGAGGCCCTTTAAAGATCGCGCAGGCGCTCGCGCAAGTGGGGAGAAAGAGCGAAGAAAAAAAGCGAGCGAGACGGACGAAAACGAGGCGACTGCCTGCACTGCGTGCGGGAGGATAAAGAGCGCGAGCGAGAAAGAGAGTGAGAGAGAGAGAGATAAAGGGAGATACGTGGAAAGAAATGAAAGAGGCTCGCGGTGGCTGTGCGAGCGCGAGAGAAGGAGACAAATGAGAACGCAGATCTTGAAGAGAGCAGCTCGTCTCCCTCTCTCTCTCTCTCTCTCTCTCTCCTTCCTTCTCACCGCGTTTTCTGCCTACTTTTCTCCCCGTCCGCGAGATTGGGCCCAAAGACGACGAGCGCAGGACCCCGAGGTGTAATCTCCTTGACGGTTCCGCGTGTGTGCATGCACGCCCGAGTCCCGCATATCAACGCACGTCGCCGCAATCTTCTCCTCCTCTTCCTCCTCCTCCTCCTTGTCCCTGTCCCTTTTCTTCGACGCCGACGGAGCTGTGCCCGCCGCGCGGCTCGCTCCCCTGCGTGCGCGCTCGTCACTCACGCGGCTGCACGCGTGCGCGCCTGGAAAAATCCTTCCCGGACGCGAGCTCGCGCGACGAGCCGGAAATCGCCATTGTGCACGGCGGAGAGACGACCCGGAAGAGACGAGAAACAGTCGCGAGCGAGAACGTGCGACGGAAACGGAAAATCCACGCACGCGGGGTAGTCGAGTGTGGAGAGAAAGAGAGAGGAGGAGGACGAGAAGAGAGACACTGCGTGCAGCACTCGGATTTTCTTGAAAGCTTTTTTATGTCTCAGCGGCGTTGATGCTACGCAGAACCGCGATTGTTTACTCGCAGTGGATGCACCGTTTCAAGCTCTTACGCGCGCGCGCGCGCGCGTGTGTGTGTGTGTGTGGGGTCCTTGCGGAGGGCGTTAAAATAAGCGATTGAAAATAGCCGGCTTAATTATGACGCGCGTGCCGTTTAAGCTCAATTTTCCGTGCGCGATGCGCTGATGATTTATACGGAAACTGAAAAACAGTGGCGATATGCTGCAGCGGGAGTACAGCGAACACAAAGTGTCGTAATTTCGAGAGCCGTTAAAACTAGAAATAAATCATGTGGAAAAAAAGACACGTCGAGGAAACGAGGACGCGACGCTCGGAAAAAGCCTTTTCCAGCAGAAACACGCGCGCGAGGATATTTCTCGGCGTGGAATCAAAGTCGCCTCTAGCGATTTTAAAGCCTCTTAACTTCTCCTCCTCCGGCGCACGCCACTCGTCATTTCTATCGCCTTTTTTGCGCGTGCAATCGCGGAGTCGAATCACGCGCCAACGAGTCGCGCGGGATAATGCCCGAAACACTCATCCTTTACGAGCGCGCGCGCTCGCTCCGGCGCGATTTTCGCGTTTTACGAGGCGCGTTAAATTAGTCGCTCACTTACTTGCCTGCCTGCCTATCGCCCCACTAGAGACGCGAATATCGCGCGCGCAGGCGACGAAGAGGATTAAGAGACGCTGGAAAACTTGCATCGACGAGTGCGAAAATTCTGTATGATAATAAAAGTGGCGCGTATATGAGCGTTGCCAGGCGCCGCGCGCGAGATAAATGTAAGAGGGCGTAAAATCGCACTTGTGTATAACAGCAGCAGCAGGAGCAGCGGTGTGCGAGTCCAAGATTAAAGCCTCGGCGGGGGAATTACGAAGGAGAACAAAAAAGGTGGAATGTAATTTCTAGTATTATGCGCATGTAAAAGAAGGAGAGGGAGAGGAGAAGGAGAGAAAGACCCCCGTGGTTTTCGGAGCTACAGCGCTCGCGCCTTTCCCAAGTAAGTAGTGCGTTTTTGTAACAGGAAACAGCTGCCGCGCCGCAGCACTTCGGGGCACTTTTCGGTGATTATTTCGACGGCCGGCCGACGCGATGCACGAACACACATGCACAGGTTATTATAACCGATCGCGGAGCCGCAGTTTCCGCATCTCGGGCCATTTAATTAAGCCGGCGCTGGTGCGTTCACGTATTATACATATTCGGCCCGACTTTCGCAAGGCGCCCGCTCTACAATTCTTCTTTTTTTTTACGCCAGCCGCCCGCTCGCCTATTATATATGCACGTGGTATGCATAGCTGCGTGCGTGCGATCGACTGTGTATGTTTTTTCTTCCTCGGCCGCGCCTCGTTTTCCTCCTTTTTCCGCCGCCTTAGAGTCCCGACGGGATATCGTTAAACATAAGCGCGAGCTCGCGCGCGCGCGGCGAGTTTCTCTTGTTTCGAGTGCCAATTATCGACGGTCGCGCGCGCGCGCGCGCGCGTGCTACAAGAACCCGACACATATATAGAGGGACTGCGCGTTAAAGCTATTGCAGCGTACGCGACGCAGTTTGCATTATTATGCGGCTGGAATTAAAACGTCATTATTCGCGCGTGCGAGCGGGAATTTTAAATTTTACGAGACTAGCTTTTGCCCATTTTAGGCTAATGCAATGCGCCGTAAAGCGGTTTATGAAGAAATGCAGTAAATCAAAGGCGCGCAGCAAGCGGGACCACGATTTTCCTTCATTATCTGGTATAAATTGATAAGGAATGATAAGTGGCCGTAACTCGCAGAGACAGTTCGTCGACTCGTTTATACACATTGACTGCGAAGTTTTCCCAAGAAATACTAGTCGCTCTCCTTCGCGGAACCTAAACTGCCAGCGTGTAATGTCAACTATATACAGTACCGCAATTTTCCGGCAAAATAATAATCGCATCACTGCGTCTAGGCATATTGCCTACTTAGCATTAACCACATGCCTCGGGAAAATCCGCGCCGATTTCGCGCCGCGTGCGGAAAGACTTCAATTACACGTTCGCGCAGCGCAATCGAAGCTTGTACGTTTCTTTTTATCGCGTATAAATAGGTTGCAGACGACGGCGAAAAAAGAAGTCGGCTGCTCGCCGCATCGGCGGCACGGCAACAGCAAGAAGTTGAGTGTAAACGTCTGTAGTACCGCAAACGGCTTTAATCGATCCCTAAACAAGGCCTCGATCACGCGCCTCCCGGGACAGATTACGCGAAAAGAAGCGTCAAAGAAACGCGCGTTATACACGCCTGCAGTATATAGCAGCCGTATAGCGTGGCAGCCGCAGCCGCAGCAGCTATGTTTAAGATCGTTATAAGGCTCTGCCGCTCGCGCCTCTCGCGAAAGGAAAGTGGCGGACTGCTGCTGCACGCGCGCACTGCTCTTTTCCGATCGCGTGAGTCGTCGCCGTCGCCGCCGCCGCGCGCACCGACTTCCCCCCGAGAGGACGGCACTTCCGGCGCTGTAGAAACTATACAAGTGGCTTCGGCCGCGCAACCTGTTCCTCCTCTTCTTCTTCTTCTTCTTCTTCTTCTTCTTCCTCGCCTCTCCTTCGCGCGCTCTATCCTTGTCGGTCGTTCGCGTTTCATCCGGCCCAGAAACCCCGCTCACCACCGCCGCCTACGGTCCGTCATTACACGCGGATATGTATTACTATATGTATACCCGGTGGATCGTTCGCCGAATGGAAAAAATGCGCCCGCCGCAGCCGAGGCGCGAGAACTAGAACCTAGGGTCTAGGTCGATCGCGATCGCGTGCGAGCCAGACGAAACCATATCGTCGCTCTCGCAGTCTGTGAGCAAAAAGACGACACGTCTCGAGGGGGGAATTAGGCTCCGGGGACGCGTCCACTCAATTTTCGTGTCTCCTATGTAGGTCTGTCGTTCTATTATGTTTTGCGGTTTCAACTCAATTCATAGAATGTCACGTTAAACCTCCTTTTCTCTCTTAATGCTCTATATTTTTTGCAAGGGCCTGTGCTTTTTTACAAACGTATATTACTGCTAATTAAATTAATTAATTAGTGTAATTTATTTTTACGTTTTTTCATTCTCTCACGTCGTGTATGAGAGGATATGCTTCGGTTGTACAAGGTGAGCGATAAACTTTCTCAGACGAAAAGTGAATGCAGATTATACATGTATAGACCGTTAGTAATGTTGACGTTATTATTCATAATTAAGCGTCATTTGCGTTTCTCCGGGGGCGTTCGAAAAAGCATTGGAACAAAAGGAAAAAAGGCCGAGTCAGCCTAAAAATGATAACGCACAGTCATGGACCTGTCATGTGCATACACATCAGACATTCATACACGAACAAGCATCATGCGTCATGCGTGTCTGCACGCAATTTTGTCACCCGTTTCGTGACTCCCAGTGTTATACCAGTAGCGCGACAACACTCAAGAAGCGATGTGTATATGCGTTGAAAATAAAGCAGACACGAGAAAATAAAATAATATTAAAAAAAAAAGAAAATGTCGCAACAAACGAAGCGTATTACATGCATTTTCACGGCAATTGCTATTGGCAAGGACTCACACTCTCTCGCCGAAGGATATGACTTTTTTTACGCCCGCGGGATTCCCTCTGCGTTATACCATTGCCATGCAGCGCGGGATTAATTATTTAATTATTCGCGTGTGAGAATGTAAATAAGACGCGGCTGAGCGTAATTGGCGCGGAATGGAAACGGTTCATGATGTATACATATCGTGTGTACATGCAGTAAATGTGTGTACGTATGTATATATGTGTGGGATGATGCGAGGAACGGCGGTAGCTCTAAGGTGCATTAGCGTGAGTGAGGATATCATATGCGTGGGATATTATACACGTGCTTTGGGGATTTTCTGTAATTTACTTTAATAAAGCGGGGAGCAGGGCTCCTCTACCGGTTTCGATGATTGAATCTGTCGATATCTTCCCCATTCATGAGCTTATACATACCGAGGCAAGCTGGCTCTTTTAAACCGGAAAACGTGATTATTATTATTGGATTTCATGCGAACAATATAAAACTTTTCCGTTTCCCACACAACTCTGCTCATTCACAAGGAAGTCTATTGATCTCGTAACAAAGTTAAAACCGCAATGACAACTGTCAGTCGAATGTCAATCCGGGCATTATAAAGTAATAGAATTCTTTTACCTTCATTATAAACGAATCACACAATTTCAATAATATCGTCAATTTACAACACCAGTAATAAATAATAAAAACACGCGCAATATTTATTTTGAAGAAATAATTATTCCACTTAATTACAGCTGTACGTTTTTAATCACGCTATAGGCTCTATAATCATCGCTCCTCATTAAAAGCCCCGAGTTACGCCCTCGCCCTCTCGCGCGTACATGTATATACACACAGACAAATTCGCAGAAGGGTGAGGAAGAGAGCGGGAGAGAAGCAGGCGCAAAAGAGAGGCTAAAAGAAATTTCTAAAGATCCGGCATCGCGCAGCGCCACACCACAATGAAAACATTGGCATGGAGGAAGAAAAAAAAGAATGGCGGGTATACGGCTAAAGAGCGGCAGTAGCAGCAGCAGCAGCAGCAGCCCTTTGGCAGAGCGATCCAGTTGCTGCTCCTAATCCCAGCGCAAAAGGCTCTAATTCGCTCGGCATAGCGCGACAGCATCTCGCCGCGCGAAATACAATAAACCGAATTTTTTGCCCCGAAGAGCCTGCGGTTTCACCTCGGAGCTGTAGGCGACGGACTTCAATTTATTCGCGCGCTGCTGCACCGAGCAAAACCCACACACACACACACACACAGTAGAGAGCGGGGGTTTTTGCCATCGTTTTCTCTCCCTCGCATACAGGCACATATGTACACACAAATAGAGCCCAACACGCGCGAGGAGCCCGTTATTTCCGTGAATCGGCTAATAAATTCCTGACGCATGATACTATTGGCGGTGCGGCCGCTTCTATTAAGGAACGCGAGCGAGAGAGCGAGCGCGCGCGCGCCTGCACCACTTTTTTTCCCGCTAATGCGTTCCGAAGAGAGAAACGAGGAGGAGGATTTTTATTATCCCCGGTAAATAGCAGATAAAGCAAAGTCCGATCTCCCCACACACACACACAGATACGCGCACACATGTGTGTGTGTAGGGAGGTACGTGTATACGGTAGCCGCGACTGATCCCCGTCAATTTTCTCTTTCTCTCTCTCTCTCCTAATCTCTCCTGGCGCTCGCCAAAGTGCAGTATAAAGCTCTCGCTAATTGGGCGCAATTAGCGACGATTGTTGGCGCGATTATTTAATTACGCCGGGGGCGCCCCTGGAAAGGAAAAGACACTGGAATCTACTCGCGAAGGAGGCTGCTGTGCTGCACTGCAGCGAGATATATGTCGCCGCCGCCCGCAACCGTGTGTACGCGCGATAGAAAGAGCGAGCGCGGCGCTCTCGCGAGGGGGAGAGCGAGAAAGAGAGATTACGTGAGCAGAATGCGTTGATGCGAGCGCGCGCTCGCGGAGAGGTCGGTGAACGACCTTGCCCAATCTCCGCTCTACTCTCCTCTCTTTCATGCGGAGCGTTTATACACCGACGGCGGACCACTCGGCCGAAAAATGAAGAATAGGCGGGGACCGTCGCGACGCCCGCCTCGCACTTGCCAAACTCGCACGCCAGCAGAGAGTCGTTTCCGCAAGAGTCACATACCCTCCTCAAGCGTGTGTGTATATAGTGGTTTTATTTATTCTCTCTCTCTGGCTCTCTCGGGCGAGCGCCACACTCGTTTCTGAATTACTGTTATTCGCCGGCTATATCCTAGCGCGCGGCACGCATTGTTACATTGTGCGCGCGCGCGCGCGGTCTCCTCGATCGTTTTGCATCTATTATCGCTATTTATACGCTGCTTCGTTCGTGAATGAAGAATAACTTTATCTACTTAATAGCCCCGTCACCTTAAACAATCACTGCGAGGCTGATTCACGTTATTAATCAATTATGCGGGGATATAATGATATTCCTGTAAAATTGAATGACATGCAAGTGTTAATTTCGAATGATTTAGCTTTCGAAATTCCAGCAATGCTCAGAGCATTAATATCGAGAGGAACCTAGACGTTTGCCGAGGACGTGCTCGCACTGCTGTACAGAATAAAACGAAAGTAGCAACATTAATCCATCCTCGGCTGCTCTAAAGTTCTGACGTTTACGGCGTATACCGTAATAATTAGTGTATTGCCTTAATGGAGACGTTTACTGGCACACTGGCACCTTTTATAGACGCTTGGTCAAGCTCTTCCCTATCAAAATACAGTTCTCTCTTACATTTTTATGTTACTATATGGCACTAATGATGTTATAATTATCGCTGCATATTTTTATGTAAATTAAATTTCTTTGTTAAAATATTATGGGCATAAAAAAAACGCTCCGCGTATTATTAATAAATTTTGTAAAAATTGGGGTATAAATCATTGGGTATATATTAAAAAAATAAGCTACAGGCGAGAATGAGTAAAAAATTTGAGAAGACGAAGCGAAAGCTCATTTGGTCCAAAAATACGCATTTCTCCGGAAAGCCTTGCAATAAAAACCAGTTCCACTTATCGGGCGCGCAACCCCCTGCTTAACGCCCAAAAGAGAAAATCGACGTTTGCCAAAAAGAGAAGAAAATCTCAATGGAAAAAAGGCGAAGAAGAAGGAGGAGGAGGAGTGAAAGAGGGAGAGAGAGGAGGGAGGGCAACTGGTAATTTTTCGGGCGCGATTTTACGAGCCGCAAATCACAGCTTTTTGACGTGTGTGTCGAGAGGACCGGCGCTCTCTCTTCCACTCGGTGGCGGCGAATCCCAAAGGGCTGCTACAGCCTCTTTCTCCCGAAACGAGGTAAAAAGAGTTGCGCCGCGAAAGAGATACGACGATCGACTTGAACTATGGCCGTTATATATATATATATATATATACACACACACACACACGCACACACACACACACACACACACACGCCGTTTGCTATAAGATGATCAACGAGCGCTCGACTCGGAAAGAGAAAGAGAGAGTTCATCTGCGGCTGCCTCGTCCTAGCATCGAAGTCTCCTGCGGCTGGCGCTGCGAGCGCGCCGCACAGTTGAAATGGCTTTTCCGACCTCGTTTTTCACTTTTTGCCTTTTTTTTTGGGCGCTGACGATGACTGTTTTTTCCAAACGATATGTTATTCGCTTTTATCTCTCTCCCTATTTCTCTCTTTCTTCATCTATATTTCTCGCATGTTTCCCTATGATAATCGTGGAATGGAAGTTAAAAGCTCTTTCCGTTAGCTTTTTAAATGACTTCTTAAAATGAACACACTTTTTTTTCTAATCTCACTAAATGTTTTCGAATGGAAATTCAAATCGGTCGGAGTGAACTTTTACACTTCTGTAAAGGGGCGATATTTCTTCGACAGCACAACGACGATTTTTACTCGCGCGCTCGATTACAATCAGCGATAAAGTGCAGAAATGTACGTGAGGCTATGCGCGTATGTATTCAAACATGTATGCATGCAGTCAATTTCCTATCTCATTCTAATTGGAATGGGAATTTTATGCTGCAGATTGAGTTAAACCCTATTGAAATGAAGTCTCACAGTAAGTTTAATTCACACCATTACCGGAGTTGGAGTTTCACTTTTAACATTTTAAAACAGGTTATCTTTACATTTTTAATCAATGCACACAAATTTTCAATAAATCAGCCTCTTTTCATTTCACACTTTTGCAGGGGCAAAGGCCGCGAAACTTAGCATAATAAAAAGAGTTTTACGCAAACTCGCGCTCGCTCGCGAGCTTACGTCACTTGCCAAGTATGAAATTGTTCGAGGAAGTGGAGGTGGTTCTCTCTCTCTTTCACTGTTTCCCTCTGCTCTTTTTTCCACGCTCCTCCGCTCTCGCAAAGTATACACCCGAGCAAGGTTCGGCCCGCGCAAAAATTATATCGCTCGCGCTGGCTTTTTCCTCAAATTTCGCGAAAACCGGCGCGCGTTAATCAAATTGCAGCGGCGCCACACTCATGCCCGAGCTAATCGTTTTCTCACTCCATGGTAATAAGCAATACAAGTAAGAGGGAAGAAAAGAAGGAATATAAGACCTCGGCTTACTCCTCATTCGAATGAAACGCGTTAGCCGCAAAAACAAATTACTCCAGCGAGACACACTGTGTTTGTAGCAGCGAGAACTTGCCCTCTCTCCCTTTTTCTCGCCCGCACAATCCTCACTCATAACATAAAACTTTTAAGGCGACGCCGTAAAAGAGGGCCTTGCATTTTCGATTTTCAATTTTGCCGATTGCGAAACGAGGATTCGCGTCGCAGGTCGTTAAAATCCAAAGAGGCAGCCTTCGGCTCCCTCCTCGCGAGGAGAGCGGGAGAAAGAGGGCTCGGTCTTTGTCACGAGTCGATTTCGACTCGAGTCACGAGCGGTCGTGGACTTGTATAGTCTAAAATTCGGCTGCTCTAATGCGATTGATAAATCTGTCATCGAGACGCAAGTAGTGAGGATTTTTCGTTACACTCGCAATTAAAATACGATTTCTCGGCCCTCGCTCGGTTTTTGCCGTCTATTTATTTTTATTCAAAGATCTGCGTATCGATTTCTCCTCCGTTCCCTCCATATTCCTCTTTCTCCCCTCTTTTTTTAAGCACAACTTTCGTCTTTTTCTTTGCATTTCCATGAGCGATACGCGATTATTCGAGAGTCACGCGCGCGAGATGTATCTTTTTTCCATTGTTCGAGCGCGTACATAAAGAAGTACACACGTACGGTGTTCGGCTGGTTTCTTTCTTTCCGTTTGGTAGTCGTCCTTTTTACCGCCTCTTTCTCTCCCCTGTCTTTTTTTCGTTCGTCGAACCAGGACCCCAGAAAACGATTTCGAAGGTCCGAAGGAGAGAGAGAGCGAGAGAGAGACCGGGAGAAAGAGAGCGCGAGAGTGTTTCGGTGAAAAACTCAATGGGGCGTAATTCATCATCATTAAAAAATCGTGTAGAAATTAATCACTATTTCATTCTTTCGTTTTGTTCCGTGTACCAAGATTTATGTTATATTTCTCGACGTATTTTTTTCCGATGTCTATGCACTAGATCGCAGTGTGACGTCGCACCTCTGTACCTGTAAAACGCAGTCCTGCTCAATTGATGTAGAGTTATATGTCAACGCGTTAAGAAGCAAAAACGGAGCGACGATTTAATTTAAATGCCCATTAAAGTGCACAGCGTGAAGAATCGTTAAAATCGTGACGTACCTTACAAGTATAAAAAATTATATCAGATTAAATACTCACTTTCGTGTAATAAAAATTTTAAAATTAAAGTTTTTCAATTTCAACCTAGAAGGAAATATGTCTGACGAGTGGAAATCACATTTTTCACTTGTCGTTCAGAGAATTTAAAATGGTTACCGATATAGAAAAAAAATACTTTTCTTCGCATTTCAAATATTACGACTTTACCGTTAGAAAAATTTATGTGCATCGAATTCGAAATGAAGAATCTTACTTTTAAGACCGTAAAGATTATACTGAATAAATATTATTACTTTCACACGTGTCCGTCACATACATCACTGGCACTTATACTGAGACACCTCGGCCCATTAAAAATATCGTAAAATCTCCCACGAAACACGGAAATTCACAGTTGGACACTTAAATAACGCTTCCTCGATTGCGGATATCATTGACAAGTACCTCGGGATCTCCTCCTCGGGAAAACGCTACCCAGTAGAAGGGAGCAGAGAGCTCGCGCGCGGACTTGTTTCTTCCGCTCGGCGAAGAAAGGCGGTTACTCAAAAGGGAGAGCAGAGGAAGAGGTCGATCGGGGCCCGGCGTTTTCGCTCGCGCGAAATCGATTCACTTACGCGAGCGAGAGGAAGAAGCGCCAGTGTCTCGTCGGCAGCGTCTTTATAGCCCCGCGCTGGCTGCCGCCTGGCACGCATGCCAATTGCATCTCGCGTCGCGTCGCGCAGGATAGAGCACAGCGCGAGCGTAATGACAAAGGAGAAAAACGAGGCGCGCGCGAGCTAGCCGTTCCTTCCTCCGCGCCCGGCGATAAAACGGAAAAGCGATGAGAGGGAGAGAGAGAGAATGAGCATTTTTCTTCGATTATGTTCCTCCTCCCCAGCTAGGAGCGCGCGCTATACACAGCCCCATGAGAGTTTGCCTCGTTAGAAGTTCGTTGCTTCGAAAAATATTTACCTCGCTCGCTCGCTCTCTCTCTCTCTCTCTTTCTCTCTCTTTCCCTCTCCTATTGTCCCAGGAATTTCGTCGACGTTTATCGAGAGAATATTTCCAGATAAAGAAAACGCGGGAGGAGCACTGGCGTCTGCGTTTATGTTTGGCTGTTTTCGAAAAAACGATAGCGACCGAAGGAGAGAGGGAGAGGGAGAGAGGGAAGGAGAAAAGGAGAGTGAGAGGCAGAGGTGCTTGACGTTCTCGCTCGATATCGGCAAGGTTTAGAGCGGAATATAATCTCGTCTCGGTTTTATTTGACGGGCTTTTCCCTGCCGGCGACAAGGTTCGCGCATTAAAAAAGCCTTTATCGAAGAGGATACGGGCGAAAAACAAAAACGTGTTCGCTATTTATCATTGGCCACTTCAGCGCGGACGGACTTCTTCGTTAACGCGAGAGCGAGTGAGAGAGGAGCAGAACGACTCTTCGATATCGCGAGCGGAGATGCGAGTTTTTTGTCATCTAATCGTTAAATTTGCATACAAAATTTTCAAAGAATACTCGCTCTCTCTCTC
The DNA here is from genome assembly GCA_036365515.1 of Torymus aiolomorphi. Lineage (NCBI taxonomy): Eukaryota > Metazoa > Arthropoda > Insecta > Hymenoptera > Torymidae > Torymus > Torymus aiolomorphi. The sequence continues at coordinate 186,183,079 of CM070875.1, forward strand.
CATCTTTTGCTCCTGCTTCACGGGGCCGTTAACTACGGAGAGCGCCTCGCGGATTTATGGACTTTAATGCGTCTGCCTCATCTTCGATTGAGTGTTTTAACGCCGAGCCGAGAATTTTAATGATAAAACGTGAAACTTTTACGCCTGCTTAAATCCCCAGCAGACTCGTAACTTAACACAACACTTGTATATTTTTAGATATATATTGAATACTTCTCGTGCTCCTTTTGCATCTTCATTATCGAACTATGTTTCAACAAGTACTTTTTTTTATTTTCGATTTTTTTCTCATTTTAGCTATACGCCAAGAAAAAATTGATGTGACACGAGCAGATAAAAACTTAATACATTAAATGATGGATAATCCGTCTTGCATATTGAGGATATTGAACTCGCTTTGAACTTTTGAAATTTTCAACTCATTCAACTTTTCAACCTGCATATCTAATTCTCAACTTGCACTACTTTATCGGTTATTTCAGCACTTTTCTAACATTTACCGAGCGTGAAATGCCAAAATATTTTGAAAATTTGAAGTGTAACAAGAAAAATGTACTGCAAAGAATTCTAGGTATTTTAACGCTTGTAATCATTATTTATTTACACATTTTAAAATCCCATTTGCAATTTAAAATTTTTTAATTTCGACAAAGTTAGCGACGTTACTTCTTTAACTTCGCGCACAACTCGTTCTTCAAACTTGTACCTTAAGTACTGGCATTTTAAAGCAAGTTAGTAGCGCGAAGCGGAAGGAACCACAAAACTTTTTCGTCTACTTTCACCCACCCCGCGCAATTTTCTTAAAATGTAAAATTGTGTCAAACGCGAAGAAAAGCGCAATATCTCAATCCCTTCCGAAAGTTCGCGACACTCTCCGCCGCAAGTTTAACACTTTAAACTCCAGATAATTAGTCCGGCGCCCGGATAAACTCGACCGAAACTGCGATAATCAAAGCACGCTGCCGTGTATCTTTACGCTATATATCTGCTCGCGTCGCAAGAGATTTTCCGATGCAACGAGCGCCAAACTCTCGGCCGAGGTCTGGCAAAAAGACCTGCACCACTACGAAAAAGCAACAAGCTTCACAAAACACTCGCGTTTGTTCGCACAGCACAAAGAGAGAGAAGTACCTACAGCCACGGGAAAAGGGGGGTAAACGGAAAACACTTTGGGGTCAGTATATATAGATGGTAGCTTGGCAATCCGTCGGGTGGGTAAAAATCGTGCGAGAATGTCACTTACATCGAGTTCGTAGTATTCCAATACATGCTGATCGTCTTGGCGCAGTTGCTCACGGTCGAGAGCAGCACCGTTTGGAGGCACACGAGGAACACGAGGGTGACTATGGACGTGGACACCATGGTGGTGGCGGCCGGTCGCGCGTACAGCCGCGCGGCTATTCGGCCTCAGCGGCGTCTCCTCCTCAGCTCCTGCCTCCCGCACACGCTGCAGCAGCACCCGCGCCTCCTCCTCCGTCTTCCAGCACCTGGCACCACTGATTTCGACACACAGCCACATCCACGATATAATCACCACTGCGCGCGCGGGGCCGTGCAACTCGCCGCCGACGACACGTTATCGCGGCGCGCCGCGCGAGCTATATATCCTAATATAGCTCACGAGCACCGCGCGACAATTCGCATTATCTCCCACTTCTTATATATAGCTTATGAATCCAACGCCCGGGTACACTTTTTATTATTATTATTACTTTTCACTCCCCTGAGAATCAATCACACTGTTTGGCAGCACTGTGTCGCGAGCGATGCAATTATATTTGCGTGCCTGCGCGATTATCGTCACGAACCACTCGCGCGGAATGCACTACTGCAGGCCGGCGATTTCTCAGCCATCGGGCCGTCCGTCGACGATGCCCATCATCCGAACTGTTGCACTAGGTTTGTATATATGCGTGTGGAGGCAAAGAGTGCCGAGCGCACGCTCGCTCTCTTGACTGTCCGACGGGCCGCTGCGATCCGACGCTTCTTGCCGTGCCTCTGCTATACTATCCCTTGCACGCGCGCGCGCGAGAGCGCACGGTACACCTCTGTGTACTAGAGATCTGCTCCTGCAGTCCGTCAATTTTTACGACGCGCGGAGTTCACTATACTCGCCTGCAGTGAACTTTTCACGATAAGCACTGCGAGAACTCTCGGGCATCGGTGTCTTTTGCCGCCTCGAGCAATTGTTGTTCTTAGTGCTCGTGGCAAACTTCTTTATCTCCGGCGTTGCAAACACAAACACTGAATCGCTGACTTTTTAGCGAAAACTTCTCGGGGAAAAAAACTCGCGATCGCGACAAGTTGAGAGTCTGGTATATACACGCGTATGTATATATGCGCGCCGGGTGCGCTGCACAAAAGGCGGCTCACTCTCTCCCTCGCACTCACTGAGTACTATGTCGAGGAGAGCTGTAGAAGTGCAAACGGCTGGATAGCGCAGCGACAGCACCTCCGGGCAGCTCGGGGTCGCGGACGCGTCTGTGCGACTGAGCGAGCGACTGAGCGCTCGGCTGCGGCCGCGGCGGCTCGCGCGCCGGCGAGGAACGGCCGTAGCGGCGGCGGCCGAACGCCCGCGGACGGGCACGAAGAGCGCCCCGCTGCGCTCCGCGGCCGCAAGGGGTTCGCCGAGTCGGCGAGCGCGCACCCGCGATCAGTCGCCGAGCGACGTTGCGCCGCTCGCGCTCGCGGATTTTCAGAGTGCACCGCGCGTATTTTCTGCACTACATGTAGTGGGTTTATTCGCGAGTGTCAAGTATAACGTGTCGCGCTTGAGGTTCGCGATCGCGGTGAGCGTGGGTTAAGGGGTACTCCTTGCGCAAGGTTGAGCGGTTTTGAAGTGCTTTTGGTTTTTAACTTTTTAAGGCTGCTTGACATCAATTTTTTGGGCAGTTGGCAGTTTTTAAAATTTTTTCCATTTTTTAAAATCTTTATTTTTTTTGTAATACTTAATTGCAGCCTTAAACTGTTAAATATATTATGTGTATTACTTTTTTTTCTTACCAACTTCAAGAACTTGTCGAGAATTGTGGCAATATAGTGTTACACGGTGATATGGACAGACATTATTACATAAACATTAAATAAACAAATTATTGTGATAAGTATATTGTGAAAACTAATTATACGCTATCATTGTTAAACTACTGTAGTTGCATTATAGATTGAATAAATTAAATATTTTAAAGATAATTTTCAATTTTTGCAATCTTCATTCATTATAACAAATTTCACCCTAAAATTTTTTAAAATTTTTATTTCGCATTATTATTGTTTTTACCAATTGGCAATTCATCTGTCTCCGAATTTTCATATTTTATTTTATAATTTACAACCACATTATAAATATTTAAGTTCCATAGATTATTACAATCGCAATATTTATGAGATACGCTTGGAATATGAAAGACGCATATAAAAGCCTATAAAATTATATGGTCGATTACGACTCGAAAGTCACACCGGGTTGTGGCTATCGCGAATCGCTCTAATCCTATGATTTAGCTTCAAACTTAATTAGAAGAGACAAGTGACGTCTTTGGCTCTGAGACGAGCGATAGGTTGCTGCTGCTGACCCATCGTAAAAATGTCGGGCTCGTAAAACAGAAAAAAAGACACACGGAAGACACGCGATTCCGTTAGAAAGTTGCTCGCGCGCGATCGCTCCGCGCCAACTTTTAATTTATTCAACAATTAATTCCAATCCAGGATGGACGATCGAGAATATAGGTAAGCGCGGCGAAAGACACGCGGGGGCAAGCATAAAAACGCGAAAAAAGCGTGTTCGCAAAATACGCTCGGCGTGTGTGTCCGTATGTGTGCCCAGCAGAGCCGTATCTTTTTTCCTCGTGTCGTTTATGAAAGCCGCGCTTATAAATCGTCGCGTGGCGCTTGCTGATTTAAAAACTCGCGTATAGTGTGTGTGATTCAAGGAGCGCGCCGGCACTGACTTTTCGACGACGCGATCTCCCCGTGTTCAACACTCGTCGGTGCGCTACCGCGCGCACGAAATCCGGTTACACGCGCATTTTTCGCCTCGCACTTATTCTCATATATATTTCACGTATCGACTTTTCCCCCACTTCGGTCTGGCTGTATTTCGTCCATGCGAAAAACTCGATATTTACGGTGGTTTTCCGCGTCGGGGGTTCAAAGGCCGAGCCGACGCGGAAAAAAGTGGTTTTACGCCTCGTTGGATGTCTCAATTCCTTTCGGGAAAGCGATCGCTCGGCCACTTTTAGATGCCGCCGATTTTCGCACTGCCGCGAAAAACTCGGCGGTGATTTCGGAAAGACTTTCCGAGAAAACAGCGTGAAAGTGACGCAATTGCCGCGCGCTGGGACTGATAATGAAGCGCCATTTACGGGCTGTTTTATGGGTCGCGAGGAGTTTCTATTGCAACCGTTAAATGGCGGAAATCGAGGAGTAACGACACAAGCTGACGAGATTATTCGAACAAAAAAGGACAGTTAACGACTTTGTTTGCTACGTAGTGTAATTCTGATTTGGATTGCGGAAGGCAAGTGTTAGATCAATTAACGCGGTAACATAAAATTCAACGTAATTTTCAACGTAAAAGTGTTTTATAAGTTTCTATTATATATGTATTGCTATAAAATTTCTTATTTTCGTGCAAAAATACATCTTTTAACGATTTTAATCAAAATTATATATTTACGTACATAATAGGATTTTCTTAAAGACACACATCGTTGTTTCCCTATGCTTAGCGTTCGTATCGAATGTAAATTTGTCTACGATCAGGCACTAATGAAAAAAATCCGGCAGGAAGCGGTCAGAGTCAGAACTTCATTAACGATTAGACCAAACACGGAAACACGCCGCGAGTGAGAGAAGTGTCGGGTGAGTTAGAGCGGTGCGCTCGTGCGTCCTAAACACACAAAGTCTCGCGATCGGTGGGTTTTCCACGTTCGAAGGCTCTCGGGGTTTAAAAGACGCGTACATCACGCTCGAGCGCGTAAACGGTGTAAGTGGAGTCGCTCGCTGAGCGCATCATATCCACACGTCCGATAACCGGGAAATCATAGCTCGCGCGACCCGCGATGCTCTCCTCTCGTCTATATACGACGGGCAACGGGGCTGATGGTCTGGAAGAGACACGAACAGGCGGCGGGCACATTAATCTTGACTATACTTGTCCGGCGTCACGAGCGCTCCCTCTCTCGCCCATCTTCGCTTTTCGGCTTCCCAGATCGCTTTGGTTTCTGTCGTCCCTTAGCGGCGCTCAGCTCGTCGCCCTCCCCGTTTCAATTTCGGTCACAGACAAGTAAGTCCATAGCGGAGCCCCGCCAGACCTGTTTTCCCCGTGCGCGCTCTTCTTTTCTCCGTCGCAGGAGAGACGGAATTTTTTTTCTCTCAAACTAGAGTCCCGCGAGAGATAGAAAGAGACGGATGAACGTTAGATCACTTTATCGAGCGCGCGAGACTTGCACTGCCGCATGAATGACAGAGCGAGGAAAAGTCATTGATGGACTAGAAAAAAAAGGGGAAAAAAGGATGCCCTTAGTGGAATTGATGTGGAGTTTTGTATGATATGCTTGATGAATTGAGCCGTAGTTTTGTCGAGGATTGTTTGGATGACAACAGTGAGGGATGATGAGAGTTGAAGGAAAATAGAAAGTAATGGATGGGCTGCGGACCTTCTGTCAAAATAAAGAGGATTGTGCCATAACTTTTTTTTCCATAATTGATAACTTAACAATAACTTATTAAATGATCGTTTAGTAGAATCGTTAAAATCGGCACTCTGTGCAAACTATTTACTACGTAAAAAAAAAGCGTTTTTACAACATATCGATTATTGTACTCGTTCAACAAGATTCGAACAAGACCTCAAACCACCGACGTGAAACTTTGAAAATCGAAGGTATAGAAGCAGCAAGAACCGCAGCATCCAAGCCGCCTCAGCCTCGTGCAGGAAGAGAGACGGCCGCGACGTCAAGAAGGTGGCGCCCCCAAGCGACACGGCCGCCGCTCGGCTACGTGCCTCGCGCATCGCTCCTCGGATCTCGCCGGGGAACGGGTATATATCCGCGCCCACGGACAGCCGTGTTAGTCATTAGTCGCGCTAATACGCCGGGGCTTCGAATTTTCTCTCTCTTTCGCGCGCGAGCGCACCTCATCCTCCTCCTCCTCCTCGAGACTCGTTTTATTTTCCGCGCGGCTTTATTACATTGTTTTCAGAGAGTGGAGAGTCTAATGGCCGCGGAAGAGCAGAGGAGAGAAAGTCGGGCTATAACTAATTAGCTCTTGCCACGCGGCGGATTTAAATTTTTGTTTTAATTTCTTCATTAAAATGGCCGAGAGCGGCTCGCGCATACACAGGCGCGGTTTTTGATACATCAATGGGGCGATGGTATTTTTCGATAAGCGAGCGCTCTCTGTGTGTGCGCGATAAACATCGTAGCTTATTTAATTTTATTAATCGGCGCTGCGTCGTTAACCGGTTTATTAATTTGAATTTCGATGCGGCCGCGTTCGTTAGCCGAGTTTTCGGGAATGAAATTGTCGTAGCTGCATATTCAATTACGCACGCGGGCGTTATTAAATTAAACACCTTGGGGGGGATAAGTGAAATGGAATTCTCGTGTCGAGTCGAGCTTGATGTTATAATTTTGCATTACTTTTGCCCGTGTATTCGTATGTTGAATATTTATACTTTTCTGTATGAAATTTTCGAACGGAATTGGTAATTGTCCTCTATACAACCGTGCCGATAAAAGGATGCGCGTGTATAAACTGCGAAGTTAATGTCAATAATGCTCCTTTTTTGTAGAACCCACTGTTTTTTCAATAACGGACATAAGAATGCTATTTACGAGCGTGAATCCGCGCGTATGCGTGCACGTACGTGAAGTCCAAAAATACCGAAATTCATTCTTACATGCGGGTGAGGGAGGCGAGAGGCTTAAAACGGAGAGAAAAGCATTCCCTAATACACTTAATCGAGTCTGAGGCGATATTTCGTAACTGCGGCGCTGATGCATCCGAAAAACAGCTGGATCGTGTGTAATTCAAGCTCGCTTTCGGGGACTAAGCGCCCGGCGTATAAACGAGTCTTTAAAAAATCCAGAAGCCTGGATGTATCTTCTTCTTCTTCTTCTTCTTTTCCCTGTGCACGCGCATATCGATTCCAGGCTCTCACAACTTTCCGGTTTCTCCTTCTCTCTTGCTCTCGGCCGTTCGAATTTAGCTCGTAAAGACCTATTTTTATTTCTCGACCCGACGTAAAGCTCGCCGCGCGCACAGCATTAAGCGATCTCCCTCTCTTCCTCTTTCTCTCTCTTTTACTCGCTCGGGTCGCGGGGTGTTGTCGGGACCGTAATCCTTCGGCCCTTTATTGCCCTTTACCCGCGTGAGAGGAGAGTGAGGAGCATCGGACGATCTAAAGGAGACACGCTACGAGTGAGACTCTCCGGGGCTATATAACGAAAGCAGAGAATTAAAAAGGAATCCGTTTTAGGAAACTCATCTCACTCGGCCGTCTATAAAATGGCAAATCTCCGCATACCTTGTGTATAAACTTCAACGTTATCGGGTTGAATGTACACATTCAATTATTTCGCAGACATTCTTATCGTCGTTTTATGTTTCATTCTCAATTAGTTTAATTCTGTAGTAATATTCGTCCCAATAAACGTTTTAACATCGAGAATGGATAAACTGTGTACTTTATTGCATCCGAAGGAGCAAATAGTGTCCAATAATCATAACGTGAATTACTCGAATAATCTGACTTACGACGTTTATTAATTATAAGAGAATTAAAACGATATATATAAGACAAGGAATCGTACATAAAAAAATAATTCAGTCATATAGGCGAGCCCTCGGCTAGGTTTAACACGCTCGATGAGTTGCTTAATTAATTAAATTTTTTCCCAATAGGAGAACGACACGCGCGCCGCGGAAGAAGAAACAAAAAATATAGATCCAGAATGACTCGGAATGAAAAATCTCGAGATGAAGATCGGGATAAAGGAGACGAGGCCGAAGTTGTGAGGACGGGCCTATTAGAAAGACGCACCAGCAGCGCGCGAGAATAGAGAATAACTTATAGCCAGGCCTCGAGGTGCTACGGGGCTAACCCATACAGCGCGCGGCTTTAATAAAGTCGAGTCACGCTCGCCTCGCGTACATATCACGTAGATATACATATATACACGAGCGGCCGATCTTTAAATCGTCCTCCACAGCGTACATACCCGCACACGAGTGAGCATAGTGTGCGTATACACATACGTCATCGGGGCCCGGGCCGATCGCTTGACCCTCTTCGTCCACACTCGCTCTCTATTCCGGCGGAAAAGTGCTGCACGCGTTGTACGTCGACTCCTCTTCAAACACATGTCTAAATTGCTGAATTACGCAGCCCTGGCCCCCCTTTCTACGGCAGTATACTAAGCTATCGAGCGCGATGCTTCATTGTATCGGCCTTTGTATCGGCGAATGGCGCGCTCTTACGATTATTGATAGGAATAATTGAGTTGATAAATGCGCGAACGACGCGCGCATACGATCGAGAGAGAGAGAGCGAGAGGAAGAGAGAGAGAGGAGCGTAAAGCGACGCGGCATGGAAAATGATTATAAGCACACGCGATACCCTTTGTTATAGAGCTCTATGCGCGCACCGTTAAGCTCCGCAGTCGAAAAGCTATTTTATATACGGTAAACTGTTTTATTGCACGTCGCGCGTTATACTGTTGCACGTGTGCACACTATACGTGTGTGTGCGCGTTCCAACGGAATTTGTTCAATGGGAGAGTTTTCGGCCTCGCACAATATGTTTATTGTCTTCGAGCGCGAGGGTATCTCGTGTTACTTTATTGTGTTGCAGTTAGCGCAACGCTGAACCTCCTTCGTTCGCTCATATTTTTCTCCTGCACGCGCGCACACACATGTATACGAAGTGCGAAAAGCCTAATGTTATTTTACGGCTCGCCACGGGAGATTTCACTTCCGCGGAAAACAACGCAACCTGCTGCTGCTGCGGCGGCGGCGCGGAGCGGCTGAATTCCAACCCCTAATTTTCCTAACAATAACGAGGATTATGGCGTTTTCTAGGCTGTTGCCTCGCCGCGGCCCGTTTCGAATGCCGGTTTAAGTCGGGAGAATTTTTCAAAGTGCAAATGTATGCAGAAATTTCCAACACAATTTATGCAAATATAATGTAGCACCTTTAGAACAGCACGCGGTTTTAAGAAAATCTGCGGCTAGAGCTACTGTGCATTGCGGACGTGAATTTTCTTATACAATCCTACTATTATATATAGCGTTAATCACAAATAATTACAACCTCAAAATATTGTAATATACGTTTCATAACAAAAACTTTTGAAAGTATGTTAGACAATTTTTTTGAAATCCTTACGAGTTAAATGCCGTTAAATCGCTGTATTATACCCTTATTATCAGGAGAAAACACGTACACAGCTCTCTAGAGACTCTTCCAGCCATACATTTTCACTTTTCCAAGCTAATCGTTTCAAACCGATACACAATAGAGCCTACGCCGCTAATCCGACAGCAGTGGCGCGTAAACACGAAATTCCGCCAACCCGCATAGAACGTATACAATAAGGTATTAAGTAAATCCAGTGGCGCTCCACCTCGCACTTTACCTCTCACGAAAAGTGCGTCTACAGGCCACACGACGGGTCTCTTGCCATGTGCGCGAGAAAAGCATCAGCACTGTCCCCTCCCACCTTGCCGCGAAGAAAAGCCACCCGAGACAGGACACGCGGGGACGGAAATCCCAAGTAAACAAGGCGGACCGGTGCCAAGAGCAACCTTTTCGTCTCCCCCTCGCTCTATTACAGAATACACACTATGCGCACTTCGTCAAAACGGGCGGCGAAGCAAGTGACTGACAGGACGGAGGCGGCGATGGCGGCGTCGGCACCGCGTGACAGGTATACACCACTCGCGGAGCGGGAGAGGCCATACACCGGCATACGCATCACGTATATAGCAGCTATATATATATACACACACACACACACACACACGCGCGCGCGCGCGCAGATTTTCGCCGCAGGCGCGCGACTCCGAAGTTTGGAACTTTGTTTGCACAACCCGGGGACAGACAACGGAGATAATTCACGCTCCCTTGGCTTGTTTAAAGACGACCCTAATGGCGCGATTATCGCTCGCGCGCGCTCGGCCTTCTTTATCGAAGCCGTGCAGCTCCGCACGCACAGAGGCGGGCAAGAAAGAAAAGCTCGGCGATCGGACGGGCCGAGCAAACAGGGGAATGCTCGCGTGGTTTATGACGAATCGATAAGGGGAGACGCGCGCGTTCTGATGTTTGCTCACGATTTTAATATGATGGCTTTTGGCGCTTTTTAGCGCGCGGGCACGGCCGAATTGATGGTTCTTCCTTCTCAGGCTGCGCCTGAGCCTGCCTGTCGTGTGTTGACGTATCGTATATATGAGCGATATTGCCAGCGAGAGACGCTATATATAGGCGGCCTTGTTTGAACTACGCGACAGCGTTCGGTTTTCACTGAAGGATGTGCAGTTTTCGTTGTTCTTTTATGTAAGGCGAACGGGGGTTGACAAAGGAAATAGAAAAATGAAATTTCGCTCACGGTACGGAGTCAATATGCTGTATGTAAGATAGATGATGAAAAATTGGATCTATGAAAAAATGTAATTGACATCGGAATGCAGGGACGCTTACGTAAGATACCCATGAGTTTTCTTGTCATAATTTTATCATTATATAGTTACGACTCACCGCGGAGCAGAACAATTCAAGAGAAACGGGCTTACGCATGCAGTTGTTCTACAGCGCTCTTACGTACCTGAAACAAAAAGGATAAAGACTTTTTAGTGATTTTGCGCGTGAGAGGTTGCTCTAATCGTTACAGTTTATATTTTTGCAAACACTTTTTCCAGGTGACGCGCACAATTGCGCTGTGCACGGATTATATAAAGGTTATTATAAAAAGGTAAATAGCACGGGTATTCTGCGGAGTCATAAAATTCGGGGCATAAAAGTAAAGTGTTTGTAAGTGTTGAATGAGCCGCACGCGGTCGTCGCGGTTCGAGAATCGTCGACAAATTCGATTTTATGAGGCGAAAACTTTCTAGTTTGCGAAACTGGCGCAAAGTAATGCTCTCGTTATGATTGAAACAAATAATTCAATAAAATTATCACAATTTTCAAACAATTATGCGCGTAAACAAATTCCTATATCGCTAAGAATAAAGTGTTTCATTAAGTAATATTCAAACAGCTGCAATATAAGTAGCTTTCAGAAAATTACAAAATTGCTTTCTGAGATTGGAGTTGTCGAACTTTTACCTCGAGTGTTGAACATTTTCCTCGAGTGTTGAACATTTTCAGGCCCAAATCAAAATCGCGAATATATAACAATCAACACTCTAAACTATAATCTCCTGAATAAACACTCGCGAACTGCAGCTCAACGCGATGATAAAATAAACTTTCTCCCGCCTGTGCATTTCATCTGAAGAGCATTCCGCAGCTGTATTATGCCTCGGGGCGGCGAATGGCATAAAGCGAGGGGCGATTCCCCCCTCTCAAAACGGCCGCTTGTCTGCGCGTCTGAATCCAAGAACGCGGAGAAAACGGAAAAGAAAACCGAGAGCACACGCTGCTGCAGCCGTAGATCTGCAAACCGAGCAGCAGCAGAAGCAGCAGCAGCTCAAACAGGTTCAAACCGCACAATCGCGCCCGATGATCCCCTCGTCCTCGTCGTCGTCGGAATGCGCGGAGGATTAACTTCTCAACGGAAAGGCGGGCACGCGGGAGAGCAAAGGCGCTGTATGTTACGGCCGCGTGTCCCGCGAGGCAGAATAGGCGCACATACACACACTCGCGAAAGAGAGAGGAGAGAGATCAGTTCGCGGCAATATACAAGTCTACGCTCTCGAGAGATCGAACTCTCGAAATCGCCCCGAGAGCCTATCGCCGCGACGTATCGCTTTGCGCGCCGGGATATATCCTCGCGGCCGTTCATATGGCCAAGGCCGTCGCGACGGACGCGTATATACGCGCATAAATACGCGCAAAGGGACACACCTCGGCAAGAGAGAGAGAGAGAGGCAGGATCGTATCTACGAGAGAGAGCCCACCGCTCGACCTTGCCACGCTGCAGCCCGTCGGGCCTTCGACGAGCGCGCGGCTACCCGCGAGGCGGCCGCCGCCGATTTTTTCACCTCGTCCTTTTTGACATTCGATTATATTTATACGCCTCGCGCCGCGCGGCTGTGCTCATGCTAGTCTTCCTTGGCCCGACGCGCGCGCGCGGCCGTATATACCTTTACGAATTTATGGACGGTGGCTAGGATTTAATAAATTCAATTTTCAAGAGAGGGTTTATGCGTTTTTTGTAGGGGTCCGGGCCCTCGCGGAGATAAACTAGTTTTCGATTTTATTGCGAATTGATCGGAGGATTAATTTCGTTGCTCACCGCGGGGCTATAGCGTTATTCGCTAATTTGCCGGGCAATAAAATCCTAATGAGCTGGATTTATACAAAAGTTGGAGAATCCGGGACAAATGTATTGCTTTATCTTAATTTATAAAAATATTTTCATAAGTCGGGCTTAAAAATACTATGTCTCCTGCGGTCTTCAACTAAAGTGGATATAACAAAACATGTTTTTGTTTTAATAGAGGTTTGATCCCTAAAAATTAGGTGGAATTTCTAATCTTATAGCGTAAGTTGTGGACAGTAAACCCGACTTAAGCATCTAAAGTGTAAAATTTTATTATGGAGAAAATCATTGTCGAAATCACGGCCGCAACTTGTTTTCTTGAAACCGCAGCGTAACCTACACTATTTTCAGTTATTAATGTTTCCTTTAAAAAAAATAACTTGATAAATTATTCCGAACATCAAACCGTATCCCACAACAATGTCAATAAAATCTGCCCATCATGTGACCTTTTTTGCAACCCAAATTAAGTCATTCCAAGTATTTCGCTTTCGGGACACACCTTCATCTATATTTTTTTTTTATCCGTCACTTCCAGTCGCGCCGATATACAAGACGCGATAGCCACATCCTGCGTCTCACGAGGAGTCACCTCTTTCACGCGGCGGCGTGATATTCTAGAAGACGGTGACGCCTCATCACAGGCATACGGTTGCATGCATACAGCTCTCGTGCCGATACTTCCATTAGCTATTAGCTATTAGCCAATCTCCGCGCGCCCATCAATGAGCGCATTCGGGGCGAACAATGGGCCGAGCCGATTTCTTTCCTCCTTTTTGCGGCCTCCTTTGCAAACCTACGCACGCCTTTTTTTCGCCTGCAACCTTGCCTCTACATCTCGATTGCTTTTCGGATTTTCACGAGCTCATAGGGGATAGACTGTTTTCGTTTGTTTTACTCCATTTCGTATGACGTGAACTGTTGTCGTCGGCGGTTCGATCTCTTTTTAGATCTGACAGGCGACCTGTGAAGAATCGCGGGCTTTTAGTCGTTAAGTTGACAGTTTTCGGGTGCTAAAAATAAATAATTGATTCACAAAAAGAGTGCGTCAGCAAAATACGGATACCACTATACTGAATCATTAAATGGAAACTACAATTTGTGATTCATATCGAACAAGTCTTGTAATCCTAAAATGGAAAAAGAAATCATTTACGTAGAATGCTAGAGATACACAAAATTCTTTCATCCTGTGAGAAGCATAAAAAGAAAAAAAAACGCGTCGACTAAAAGTTTCGGGTATAATTGCTTCCATGACCAAATAAATAATAAATTCACACTTTATTATTAATCTGATTTATATAGAAGCAGAAAAAAAGTGGGAAAGGCCAAGGCCCGTAACTCTACGTAATAAGAGAGCGGACTATTTCTCATTACAGCGATAAACGTAAAATCAAATTTAAGATTCAAACATTTTTCACGCTTCGAACTTTAATTAAAGTCCTTTCAATCGCCAGCTGTTTCTTTCTCTCAGCCACTCTCTTCTCAAGCATGCGCGCGCACACACGGACCCTACACAGACTTATATTTCTTCTTCGTAATAATACTTTTACTATCGCTCCTCCCACCCTCCTTCATACCGTCCCATCGACTGCTTCTTCTTCTCCTCCTTTTTTTGCCTCTCATCTCGCTCGGTTTCGTCTGGCGCGATGCATTAGGCGCGCGGCCACGCGTTTTTAGACGACGTCCTCTCTGCTCGCGTGTCCTTTTCGGAGAGGTGTTCGTCGATTATATCGCATTGTTTCCGAGGCAGGAGAGCTAGATCTCCGTCAGCGCCGCCGACGCCGCCGCCACTGCTGCTGCGCGGGAGAGACAATGGGCTCGGGCTCTTTTCCCGCATTGTTTCCGCGAGACGAACGGAATTCCGTGTGTGCGTGCGCATGGCGTAGTCACAAGAGAGAGAGAGAGGGGGGGCGAGAGAGAGAAGAGACGAGACGCGGAGCGAGGGGAAAAATTAAAAACTCGGCTACCGCGAGTGCGCGCACAGGCTAGGTAAAAACCATAACGCGACACAACACTCAGAGAGATTAGATTTGTGATATTTGAGAAAAGCTTTCTGTCCACTATTTATTTTAATCGCGGTTATAAGAGCTTCTTGCTTTATGTAATTTAATTTTAAGTAGTATCGTTTTAAGCTTAATATTTAATGCAAGCCGCTGAATAACAGAAGGAAATCTAATTTTAAAACTCAATAAATGCGGAACATAAATTTTTTTGTTCTTCTATATCCTTCAACTTGTAATAGTGTTTTATTACGCATCATCAGCGTTTATTTTAATTTAATTGAGAATTAAGAAACGTTCTAATAACATGACCTATTTGAATAGTCATAATGTTTAACTGTTATTAATTGAAACTGTAATAGCTAGAAAAGGTAAAAACGTCTTACAAGATAGCATCTAACGTAACCAACCCATAGCCCGAGGTGAATAAATTTAATTAAAAAAAGGGAGAGAAACAAATAGATTAGCGATAGAAAAGCTATAATCGAAAAATAAATTGACCACAATTACATAAAGCGGTTAGAGGAGTAGAAAAAAAAGAGGAACCATAACTCGAGAGCGAGACGGAGTCGAACGGATGGCGAGAACATAGGCAAGGAGCAAAAACTTGCCGGTGGAGAGAGAGAGAGAGAGAGGGAGAAAAAAAACGTACGTATACACGATAAGAGAATGAATGACGAAGCAGAAAGACAGAAAGTGGATGAAGTCTGAGAAGGCTCAGAGCTCATGGCCATTGTTGTACACTCCAGATATGTGTATATGTGCCGTATGTGCGTACACGCGTGTTTGTGTGTTGATGTGTACCATACATACCCGGCGCTCCTGTGGGGTTCGTTTTTTTAAACTGAAAGAGAGGAAGATTCGAAGCGGCGATACGCGATATGTTGCGGAGGGAGGAAGAGCCCCGTAGAGTCTGGCTGCCGGCATCCCTTCCTCGAGAAATTCGAGCATTGTGTTTTTGGACCCACGCCACTCGCTTCTATGTTCTTCCTCGTATTGATTTGTGTCCGCACGCGCCTGTGTGTGTGCCGAGGCTCGCTCCTCTCGCGCTCATTATGTTCCCGGACTACGTGAAATCACTTTTATTGAGCGGCCCGCGCAAGCGTTGAGTTTCGAGAGACGGGTAGTTTTAGAGGCCGGAAATTTATACCTTCTTGCGAACAAATGTTTTCAACCTCGGGTAATTTAAAGGGAAGGGAAAACCTATTTTGTTCTCTCCCTCTTTCGGAAAATTCGGTCTCGCTCTGGATTTTCTATGATCGTATAGGACTTGACCCTGAAGCTGTGGAACAATGAGAAGAAAACGTCAACGAATAGAGCTGACCAGAAATTTAGTTCTATTCGAAAAATAATTTACTTACAAAGGGGAAGTTTCTTTTTGTGACATTTACTGAGGTTGAGAAGAGGGATGGTTGTTGTTTTTAAACGGTTTCAAGTGTTCTGAGAAAATGCCAAATTTTAGAATTAAATAAAATATGCTCTTATCTTTTCAAACAACAAGAAATTATTTTTTAATTACTTTAATAACGAATAAAATTAGAGTATAATTGAGAGTAATCACAAAACTTTATCTAAAATTGTAGTCTGCTTTTTTTTTATAAATATAAATAACACAGATAAATGATATCGGTTTGGCGTTCAAGATAAAATCTATTATCTGCTCTTTTTCTGACTCATAAATTAAGTATCTTGTAGCATTTTAATAATTTAGTGAAATTCCTCGAGTCTTATCACCGCGCATCGAGTAAAAATAAACAGCAGTATATGTACGTATCGTAAAAAAAAGAAGAACGAGTCGTAGATGAGACACTCCAACACTCGACTGCGCGCGCGACATCCATCCGTTATGTATATGGTATACATAATCTGACCGGAGGACAGACAAACACCAGCAGCAGCGCAACGCAACGACTCCATATCTCTTTAGGTACTCTCTGGAGGTTATATAGCTCTCGAGGCGTTTTCTATGAATCGATGGCGCGGGACGCATATAATACCCTTGTCAATACACCGCGTAATCCGGCGAGCGACGTCACAACGGAAAGAGAAGGCGGAAAATAATAATAATAGCGGAGAGAAGTGAGGGGAAGAGAGAGACGCGATGGGGCACTGGGTATTATGTGACCTAAGCCTGGAGGACCCATGCTGCTATAGCTTTCTTTTCATTTCTGTATCGCACTTTTTCTAGCTCGGCCCTCTTGGCCATCGTATTCCTTTCAGTTTCTATATACCTTTCCTATTGACTCCGCTCCATTCGGCCGGCGTTCTCGGTTTTTATTTTCTTTTAAAATTTTTTATTTTCTCCAAATATTTTTTTCTAGCTGCCGCGGGTTTATCCTACGGTCCATTAACAGTATTAAAAATACTTTCTTCTTATACTTTCTTTTTTCGCTTTTAAATTTATTTTTATAATTCTGAAAAAGAGGATTCCTCGTAACTGTTATAACACGCAAACCATATGATTCAATGTAATTCAATGTAATTCAATTTCAAGCTGCATTACAAGCAGATGATTTCAACCCAATGTTTAATCCTAGAGCAATATCACAATGAATTTAAAGGGGGGGACTATTTTTAATGATGTTATACTTTTAGGCCAGCCTTTGTAAACAGCGGGACAAAAAGAGTTGAACTTTTGAACTGGGCGCGCGAGCATGTCACGATTGTAACGTTGCTGCTCCACATTTGCATACATCGCTGTTCTTCATTCACAACTCTCTCGAGCTCTCTTCCACCTCCTCTCTCTCTCTTTCTCTCATTCATGCATTCCATTCTAAAAACTCGAGCAGCCTCATTTCTTCCCCTACCGCTGAGGTATTTTTTCGCAATCGCGCACAAGCTGAATTCTTTCTCTCCTGATCGCATCTAGGCTCTCTTAATCATTTTTCCGTACGCGTTATTTTTCGCTGGGTAATGCCCCGTGTTCCCCGAATATAAATGTATACACTTTTTGCCTCTCATCACTCTACACGCTGTAGCCCCCCAGACCCTTTACGTCGCTGCTGCTCTCCACGTGCACACGCGCGTGTATGCGTAAGTACAGGAAGAAAGCTAGAGCCACATCAGTCGCACAATGGCAAATGGTATTCTATTATTCCAGATGGGCCCGCGTGCGCGCTCGTCTAGGGCAATGTGCTAGCTTTCTCTCTCTTCTCCTCCTCTTTCCGCTTCTCCCCTTTGCCGCGTGCGTATACGTGCGCAGTCAGTCCTACGGAATGCGAGCGCGATGTATCTCGCGGTCGCTTAGCTCTCCGAAAACCAGTCCACGCGCGGACTGTAGAGGAGCGTTTTTCGGGGGGAGAGAGAGAGAGAGTGAGAGCACATGTTGTATACACCTCGGCGTCATCTCTCCCCTATACTCGATAACGGCGGTGGCTCCCTATATATATATACTCGACGGACGCGCGCGGTTAGCACGGGACCACCGCGGTCATTCATCACACTCGTCTAATAATCCTCTTTGCCGCGTGCGGGTGAGCCGTTGCGTCTACGTCAAAGTGGCGGCAGCATTCATTTACCGCGGCGTATATATAGAAGAGGGAGACCCACCGAAATTGCCCCCAAGTAATACCACGCGCGCCCCCGTCTACGCGGGAGCGTGATCGATACTGTTTGCATTACTCCTTACGTTTTTCCTCAAATTTAGACGATTTATCAGAGCGCGCGGAAGATTTGTGGCCGTGACGAAATTGTGAGAAAATTCGTCGACAAGCGCGCGGTATTACAATATCGACGAGGGGAGAGAGAGGCTGCATTTTTTCCGCCCAGGGGGCGGTTTGATTACACGGGGTGTTCACACACACACTGCATGTTTTTATCAATAGACCGCTCGGCTATAGCTCGGACGATGGGGGAGCCGTGTGTGTTTTTTTCTCTCTCTCTCTCCTTTCTTCGGCCTACACCAAGCTTTTTATCTAATCGTCGCGGCGGTTGCAGATGGTGTCACGGCTCGTAATGCGTATTTTCTGCCCGTACGTATTGCTGGTATTTTAATTTCTCGAACGAATTAATGCGATTAGATAGAGTGGCCCGCTCCACAGCGTTGTTCTCTCGTCCACCCTCGGATCTGGCATGATCTTTAGATTGGACATGGTGGCTGCAGTATTGAGACTAGAGTAATTTCATGACAAAAAGTGTTGAGGCATGCTTTATTATTTTTTATCAAGGAAAAATACGCAGAGTCATAGGAGAGCGGAAACACGCCATTATATACCTTACTTGGTAATATAGCAACACGACGATGTGAATCAATTATGGTGTGGTATATCGACGTGTATGATTAATTGTAAAATTTAAAATCAAATAGTTAACCTGAATCTTTGCTCACATCACTTTCACTTTAATATTTTGATTAGTCAATGGGGATATTTATTTTATGTAGAGTATATAAATCGTTTTTGTAGCATACGAAACAATTAGATTAACGAAAAATAAATTAGCAAATTCCATTTTGAAAATACGAATTTCATAACAGCGTGGGAAAGCAGATACAAACCGCCTATAAACAGATTATTCGTAAACGAAATTGATTCTCATGCGGCATCTAGATAACTCATGTAAAGAGACTGTTAATAAATCGCATTAGCATATTTTTAAAGGTACTTAGGTTAACTATATGCAGTTTACAAATTTAAATGGTCAGTAACGTTCTATTTACCCTACTTTCCACTCGCGTTTCGCAAAAAAGCGTATTAATGAATGCATTCATGAATGAAATTTACGATCACAGTGTGGCACTGCAAAGGCTTTCTCTTCTTTGCATAAATTTCAAGTATCCGTGTACTGAATTTTCCCTAATTCATTAATCCTTTTTCTAACATCAATGCTATTCACCTATCCATCTCGTATCTTTTTTGTTACTTTCTCAATCATAATCTCGATTAAAATTCACCAAAGTCGGCTTAAAAAAGTCATAAATATACACACACCGATCTTATAACCAACTGCATAAACAATATGTGTATTTCATATAAGAAACAACAACAGATTGAGCAAGCACACTTCATCGAGACAACGTTTTCTCCGTCGCATTTGTCATCTCGGCAACTGACAGCTACCACTTTATGTCATACAGGATTGTTAACCAATCGCTCGAAAAAGGCGCGGACGTGTGGACTTTTCCAAAACCGAGCGTAAAAAGACTGGCCGGCGCGCCATCGTTAAAAGGCACATTAAAAGGCACTGCCGCCGCCGCCGACACGCTGACGAAATCAATCGGATCGCGGGCGCACTCGCGAGACGCTCCCCGTTTGGCTATCCACATGCATCTCGCGCACACAGGCGAATTACATTCTGCACGCGTGACAGGTGCGTGGCGCACGCGTTCCGCATACGCAGGTCTCTCGCTCCGTTTTAGCGCGTGCGGCGCCGCGAGAATAGCGAAATCTCTCCCGCGACGAGGCATTATTTTTGAGCGTTTTCGGGTGAAAGAGGGAGGGGGAGCGACGACGACACACTACTTACTTTGTCGAGAGGCAGCGGGAGTCACTCGTGGGGAAAAACGAGGCGCGCGCGTGCGCGTGTGCGGAGGTGGCGAAGGGGCAAGCCGGTGAAATTTACCGAAAAAGGGGACTCGGTTGGCATATCATTATGTAGCCGAGTGTCACCGTCACGCGTCGTGAAACAAAACAGTTTTTTTCCTTGTCAGAGAGCTACTTCATTTTCGAGGGTTCGCCCGGCGCGAGGCTTTTCGTGGATGAATCACAATGCGACTTTCTATTCATAAATCAACTTTATATTTCTGTTTGTTTTTTTTTTTTTGTTTTATAGTTTTGTGAATTTGGAATTTATATAGCTTGTTCTTTATTTAAATAAACTCCTTATAAATTATAATTATTATAGATTTTCAATCTACTATTAAGGCCTTTTTTTATTTTTATTACGATATATTTCGAAATAGTTTCACTTTTTACAGAAACGTATTAATCACGATTGTGGCATTTAGGACAGATCGATAATCTGAAAAGATATTGCACGCATCAATCAAATTGGCAAAAAGTTTAGCACCATATTTATATCGCTAACAAACGACACTTTGAATCTGCAATCTGGTCACTGCACTTTTTGCCAGTCCGAATATAAAATGTGACAGGCCGATTGTTGTCAGCGCGGCATATATATACAATCCCCGAGCTGCACATGCACGCACAGAGGCCGCGGCAGCTCAGGCTAGGCAATAAATTAACGCCGCGATCAAAATATTTGCAGGCGCGCTTTTTTCCATAAGCTCTCAATGCTCATGATACCGGTGGCAGGCGCATATATGCGCGCGCGCGCGTCATTAATTAATTTATATCAAACCCCGGGGTGTCGAGGCTCCACGGCGCGCTGCAGTGGCAGACTGAGAACTGTCTACCGCTTTTTAGCAGCCGTTATCTAGGAACGACTCAATCGCGCGCGCGCGCCCCCAGTCAGAAATCGCTCGGCATCTACATTCATTAAATTTCTTTACACGCCGCGCGCGTATCGCACACGCGCGGAATTCCTCGAACGAGTGTCATAATCGGAATCCGCGATCTTAGAGAGCCCGGTGCGCGCGCATGCACGGAGCGCCGCAGCTGTGTAATAAATCGACGGGCGTGAGCTTCGCCAGTGGAATAAAACCCGCGAAGGAGTGAAATGGAGAGAAGGGAGAGCCCGGAGAGCGAGAAAGAAAGTTGCTTTACACCTGGACCGATAGCCTGGGCCTGTGTGTATGTGCCTAGAGTCGATATTGTTTGGAGATAGTTTAGTGATAAGCTCGGTGAGACGGGCTTTGGAAAATTTTTTACAGCTGCAAGACATTCACGTGACACTTGATAAGGATTAATAATCCTGGCTGTCTAATAAATGAATGACTTGAACAGTACAGAGAGAATAATTTAACGTTGATATCACTTTTTCATACTGCTTTTGCATGTTTAATTCTAGCAATTATTTCGATACGACTGTTATATGTAACTTCGACTTTATTGTCGATGAAAACGGCAGGGTATATTTTTAATTCCACAGTGATATCATAGATTTATATGACAACGTTTCACTCACCGACAGTCAACCTAAAATGAGTATCCACGTATTAATAACGACCGTGGTATGAACTATCGGAGAAAAAACTGGGCCAAGTTAACAAATTTAAACTTTAACCATAGCAGTTATATCCAATGCACTGCATTTAAAATTAGGTCATACGCCTGCTGTGGAGCGTCAATTTGAAATTCAGCCGGACCATAGAAAAATGAGACGTTCCAAAAAAGAAAGACCAGCAGCAAGTCAAGTTCCACCCGCGCGCTTGCAGGAGAAAGAGAGAGAGAAAAACGAATGAAACAGCGTTGCTATCATTATGAGAGGTCGAGCCGCCGTTGCCGCCGCGCTCTCGGAGTAAAAGTTTCTCTCGACGACGGCGGCGGTAGAGATAAATCAGACAAACAGAGTCGTGCGGCCGGCAGCGGCGGCAGCTAGTTGTAACTTCGTGTATAAGAAGGTGGATTGTATTTTCGCATGATATTACGCGACCATTGCGCAATCTGCCGCCACAGACATCATCGTCCGGCGATCGATCTATCGATCCCGTGGGAGGACTTTGGCAGAGAGAGAGAGAGAGAGAGAGAGAGAGAGAAGGAGATACGACCCTAATAATAAATGCACAATTTTCAGGTTTATTCATCGCCCAGGCGCCCGGAGGATTCGCCATTGTCTTAATCTGGGTGTGTACCTCGTGGTATGCACGTAAATGCGCGGTGCGAGGCGGTTAAACACGGCATTATGTTCGCGCGACCGCGCTAGTATCTGCAATTCTGACATGGGCATTTCGTCGAGATATATATATACGTGTTTTGCTCGCTATGATATAGTTGTTACATATGATTTATGTTAAACGTTTCCGTTCTAACGAAATGTATGAAGGGCAAATTTTTCTCCACCGCTTGGTTGAAGTTATTGGCTAGGAAAAAATACTCGGTAGATTTATGAAAATGTGTAATTAACTTGCTTTTATTGGCTGTTCTGTGTATTAATAATTCTTCATTTTCGAATTATTAGTAGAGATTATAGTAAAATGGTGTGTATCTATCAAGAGATTTTAATCTACTGAATAATGTTATACGTCATGTAATATGTCAGGTAATAAACTTTTTACTTACATCGTTTATTTGATTTTACTCTTACTGTATTGAAGTACCTCAACATTTCTAATTAATAATAAGAAAAAGTAGGCAATCTTGTTTCGAAATCAAATCATACAACGTGGCAATGTTATTTGATGTACTTGATGCATGTACTTTCTCTTAAAAATAGTTGCAGTGGAAAGTTTCAATATCTTGATAGGATCATCACTTACGATTAACAATACTGATCAGGAAATGGTATTCAAACTATTGTAATTGATTAATTCACCGTGAATCTATAAATAATGTATGCACCTCTTTTGTCATCACCTACATACTTATGCGTATCAGATTTGATATTTGTACAAAAATTCAAAAGGTTAAGGTGTAGCCTAAATGAAATACCTTGAGTAATATATTGAACGTTTTTTTTAGATATTATCTTGATGTTATTTACTTCTTGAGAAAATATAATTAAAAATGAAATTAATTGATCAGATAAAAACGTTTAACAATGGCGATGAAAAATCCTGAAGATTGCATGACTCTAAAGCAATATACCCAGTCTATACATGACCCTTGCCTACTTCGTGTCAAAATCTCACTATTCAACGAAGTAAACTATAAAAAATAATATAAAACGGTTACACAAAAGTACAACTTCTCTTAGGTGCTGGAAAATATACAAACTTGGAAATACGGGCAAAGTTTTGAACGGTGGGATTTATACTCATTTTAAAAAGTATTAAAAGTAATTGTTCATGATTTGAAAATTTATTAAGACTTATTATATGATTTTGTACATGAACGCGAATTTAATATGAAAATTGTAATAACTATTTGTATATATTCAAATATAGAAATTGTATAATTCTGATAAAAAAAGGTACAAACGGAAATGTTCGTTTACGGATGTTAACGACTTCACAGTGATTACACCAATTTCTAATTGCCTCACTATACAACCACGCTTAAATGACTTTTTTTCTCACCTTTAATTCCAGGTAACGTAATTGTAAAATGCATTCGGCAATTACATTCAAAGTTGCCCGGACCGGCTTTTACCCTAGCCATTTTCGAATTAGGTCAGTTTTTTTTTTCTTTCCGTGTTTCAAGACCGCCCTAATAAAGTGACTTCCGGTGATTTAGCTCTTTTTGTAAATGTAAAAGGCCTCTATGATCCAATTATTCGACTGTCGTCGTCCTAATGTATATTGAAAACCTCCCTCCTCCGCACTTATGACAAAGAAAAAAGTTCCTGTGCGTCGCGCGGGGCACGTCCTCCTCCTCACACGCCGATCTGGGAATAGACTCGCGCGCTCGCAGGCAATGCGGACCGATGCAGTATGGCCCATACACCGCATATATACCGGAACGTTCCTCCTTATATTCTCGCGCGTGCCGGAGGACTTAACCTTAATTAGTCGCCGACGTGGTTCGCCGAGATTTTGCGCGCGGCCTTTGTCTCCCCCGTGCGCATGCAGATCGGCCGCGGTGACGAGGGCTATACCTATATTATATGCACACGTCGTCGCAGCCCGAGGAGAGCGAGAGCGAAATAGAGAAAGAGAGTAGTCCGAGAGCAGTGAGCTAATCGCCGATCGCTTTCTCTCCTCTGCGGCGGCCGTATCGATAATACCGCGATTTATTGACCGCGCAGCGTTAGAAGGGCCCGCGCTCTGTCCCAGATTCTTCCGGCGAGCGCGCGCGCAGCTATAGCTCCGCGCTATGAATTACGCCGGTCATTTAATAGCCGAAGGGCGTGGGCGAGGCCAGCAGCGCATGCACGCACTCTATACATGTATGCGCTGCTATAACGCGGCTTCCTTTCCAAAGGCGCGACTACTATACTCTGTATACGTAGGCCGCGTATAATACATATCGCTCGGGATTTTCAGTGAGCGTGGCGAAGCTACTTTCGCATGCATGCGCATATTGTCGTTTATATATACACCGGCGTAGTTTACTTTGTTGCGTTCGCGCACAAGTAATGCAGCGCAGGTATGCTGTTCCTGCACAGCGCGTATTGTAATTTTTCTTAATTATGGTTACAAGTGCAGCGAGCGAGCGTTGACGGGGGCAGCTGTGAAGTAGCGCGCGCGAGCCGTACACATAATAACGCAATCTTTTATGAACACGCGGCAACTGTGCTTTGTTGCCTATTAACAGCCTTTCTTACGCGCGAAAACCGTGTGTTCTCAGCTGACTTTGAAAAATGCTTATGAGCGCGGTATAGATCGTTAAAAACGTCGTGTTTTTTTAATCGACAACGCGGTAAGGGAATTTATGTAACACGCGCGTGTGTGCTCCCGCGGCAATAATAACCTTTCTTCGCTTTCAATAAGCAGAAGTTATAACAAAAGATCCCAGCTTATAACGAGATTGATTAATGGCACAACAGTGTAATTTCAAGCGTAATCGCATTTTTCTCTATCACAAAGTCCCGCACAGTCACCCTCTGGCACACGAACGTCATTATAGGCTGTGCGCGGTGCGAAATTTGGCCTAGCACCTATATATAGCATCTAGTACCGGCACGAATCGGCGTTTCGTCAGCACGGGTTCCTATAACGGTATAGGTCAGCGGCAGCAGCGCCTTGCACACTCTAGAAACGTCACTTAGGTTCTTACTCGCCGACATACACACACACGCGACGCGGTTACGTAATGCACACCGCTCCCTCGGCAACGGCTATCGCGAGTAAATATGCATTAACGGCGGCGCGTAGGAGCAGCTCTCGCTGCCCTTTAACACGAGAGACTCTCGCTTATACACACATCACACACACACACATATGTGCCTCGGCACAGAAATACAAAGCAGCGAAACGACGATTGAAAAGCGACAAATAACGCGACGGCGGCGTCGATTAATAAATTACGTATACAGCGAGCGCACGCGCGAAACGAGTGATTCGCCGCCGCGCTCACGGAATTTATAACGCGCGCGCTTACACGCGGCCTTTCTCGCGCGCTAGAGTGGCTGCGGATTCTTCATTGTGCTGCAAGGAGCTCGATACGGAGGAGGATAAGTTTGAGAGAAAGAGAGGGAGAGAGGTAGGTAGGAAAATTTCTCACAGCCTTGCGTCTTGACTTGTCGTTTCGCTTTAATGACTTGACACTATCACCTCCGCCGTTATTTAGTGGGTGATTGTTTATTCGAGAAATTGCTTCCCTCGACGCTGATAATTGCTTAGGCTGTTTAACGGCCTGCAGAATGTTTGATGGTAATATTTTTGTCACGTTAAAGTATTTATAAACATTTAAATCTATTATAGGTTTGCTTAAACGTTATGTACGCTGTTAAAATTTTATGTGGCTATTAAAAATTGTATAAATATTATTACTAGAATTATTATATTCTATACATGTTTATATTAGAAGATTTTGTTAGCATTTTTATAAAACTTATATGAAACTGAACAAAAAAATATTTATTCCTGGTTTCTGAAGAAAAATCGTTCCACAAAAACTGAGTGAAAGTGAAATATTGCACTTTTATACAATTCATTCGAAAGTGTACCAATCGCGTACAAATTGCTCTTATATGTTCATATACAGTTTTTATGGAAGGTATCAAAACAGGTCTGCAATATTATGGCTGCTATACAAGATGAAGAAATTTTCTAATTTTAACTACAAATACACAGTTGTATTTCTATGTAACTCTTGCACTTATAAAATTCGTATTTATGTTTTATGAGAAGTTATTCTACTATTTCATTTACATTTGTTTTAATTTATGACGCATTTACGTGGCAAGCATGAAACGCAATGGCTTTATTTAGTACGCATATATATTTATCAATGCGTTATAACGTAGTAATGCGGCTTACATTGAACATATTTCACGCAGAATTAAATTAAACAAACTACTTTTTTTTAAAATACAATTTTATTTTACTGTGAATATTTTTATTAACTTTTACTGAAAATGATATTGTTATTTTTTATTTCACTAAAATTCCCTAAAATATCAAATATCACGTTATCAATGTGAGATTTATGGCTCCCGGGAGATAGCTTGGAAAAATCTCGAGGCGATTGCGTCTACTCCTCCAGTAAACACAATAATTTCGAACGAGTCCGTGGGGATTATCTATTACCTCGAGGCACGTATTTACTCTACATATAATACCTAGAGGGAGAGAAAGCAGCGTGGCGCAAAGGCTCGCGCGCGGCCGCTCATAGTGAGTAATTCCGGCGCACTTATACACCCACACACGCGTTCGCGGCCGCCGTTGGCTTGCATGTTGCGACAACGGCAACGACCACGGCGATGACAACGACACGAACAACAACGACGACGAGAGGAGAATCCCGAAAGAGTGCGCGCGTTCGCGCAAAGCGATCCGAAAAAAAGCACAATGAGCGAGTTTGTGCGCGTTTCTTTTCCAGATTCCTTGCTTCTTAATCAAAGGCGGCACGCGATGTTAACAGTGCGATTCACGAGCGATGGCAAAAAGTCCCGTCGCACGCGCTCACTCTCTCCTTCTCTCTCTCTCTCTTTCTCTCTTCCTCTCGTCCGCGCCGCTTTTTTCTCGCGCTACCACACGACGCGTATAGGGCGAGTCTGTGGCTACACGCATCGGACACCCAGAGCAGAGCAGAGAGTGAGAGAGACGATGAGAGGAGCGAAAAAATGCCGGTCCAGAAGTAACGAGGGTAAAAGCAAAGAGATTCGCCAAGAGCGAAGCCGAGAGCGAGAAACGCAGAGAGAGAGAGAGAGAGAGAGAGAGAGAGAGAGAGAGAGAGAGAGAGGGAGAGGGAGAGGGAAAGAGAGAGACCGAGAGTTAATAAAACGCAGCGCGGCTTTGAAGGGGGAGAGACGCCCGCGTGTGCGTGCGCGAAGAAGGCAAAAATAGCGGGAGAGGAGACAGATTAAGAGAAATAAAGATGTATAGAGGTAAATAAGTAGATAAAAACTAAGCTCACCCGTGAGAGAGAGAGAGAGAGAGAGAGAGCACAAGCGGGTTAAAGATAGAGGGGCAAAGGAGCTGACATTGATTGAAGCTCATGTACTCGGTAGCGCGCGCGTGCGCTGAATCATATAGATATATGTATACGCGCGATATTATACGCCTACTTTAAAATCCGCAGCGCACAGATAAGTGCTTTATAGAGACACGCGCTGAGAACCGCGCGTAGGTGACTAACCTACGCTCGAGATTATAAATAAATGAGCGAAAAACGCGCTGGAACAGGAAAAGGAGAGAACCGACGAGGCGCGCGAGAGTGCGAGAAAATGGCGAGGGAAAGATATAACGTATTGATCTTTATCTTTCGACAAATGGATGTATCGAGAGGCCGATATGCACTTATAAGGTGCGAGTTATCTATAGGAGTGTTGTGATAGCGACGACGGCAAATGAAAGCTTATCTTTACTTACTATATCAACTAATGTTTTTAAAAGCAGAAAATGAGTAGTTTTATCAGATTTTTAGAAAATTGCATTTATCCCTAGTCCAAGTATTTTAAAGCCAATGCTATTGAGGACTGTAATCTGTGCGGTAATGAAATTATAGTGCAATATCTCTTGTAATCTTTAAATTGGCTTAAAATTGATTTTTCATTAGCGAAAATAGTACATAGTCGAGAATTATCGAATCATCGACGATAGAACTATGCGCGGAAATATCTTCGCGAATAAAATGTTAATACTCTTTGTCGAGTCGAACTATGCGCACTGGGTATATTTAATCTGCGTGCTTATTTATATGCGAAATTCCGTTTGAATTAAATAAGAGTAAAACGTTTTTGTTCATATACGGTTTACTCAAGTGGAATACTTAATTAGCAGTGTGCAAATAAATACAAATTAATTGTTTCGAGTACGGCCGCATTTATAAACTATTTTTTCATTATTAATTTTGACTGATATAAACGGGCATTTATTGACTAGTTTTCATACATCCAAATTATTCTAAGAAATATTAATAGCACAAAAATTGAAGCGTACTCAACACTCGTGATGTCGGTCATTTTACCCCCGCTATTAATAACACAAGTCCCTTGTGATTAAAAGAAGTATAAGTACGCTTGATAAATTTTTTTTAATTAAAGCCATTAATTCCGTTTAGTGCACGTAGCGCCGCAGGATCGGCGCACTATAGTCTGAGAAATAATTTAGCCGGGCGGAATCGGGGCGAGAGTGGGAGAGTGAGTATTACAGGGTGTAACATACATACACAGAGAGAGAGAGAGCGAGAGAGAGAGAGAGAGAGAGAGAGAAAGAGAGCACGTAAGACGGCGACGACAACTAGGCGAAAGAGCAAAAGCCTCCTTTGTCAAAGTGAGAGCGGTGTGTAGTGCTGGCCGCCGGGCCATTGTCTCGCACAAGAGGCAGACGGCGTATCGCCCGAATCGCACACGTACATGGCCTGTTGTAAGTGTCAATGAGTAGCGTGACTCATGCTATAACTGCGGAATGATATCACACTCCCCGCGCACTCTCTCTCTCCTGCGTCTCGTTTCGCTCATTCTCTCCCCTCCCGCTTTTCTCTTGATTCTCTCGCATTTATACACACATACATACGTATGTGTATGCATGTGTGCAGCTCGGCGGATATAACGCGCGCGCGCTCGCAGTGCGTGTCATAATTTAAGTGGCGCATGTTGGCGCGATTCGAGCGACGACGACTGCGAACGAGAGAGAAAGAGGGAGGGAGTCGGGGGAATTCCCCGATACTTTTACAGCTGCTGCTGCTGTTGCTGCTGCTGCTGCCGTTGCTGCTACCCTGGCCTACTCCGTACATTCGTACGTGTACCTACGTGCGATGGGGATCGCGCGCGCGACGAGTTTCGATGTATATATATGCACTTATGCGCGCCGTGTTTCGTGTGTTTCATTGAGTGAGAAAGAGCGGGAGAGGAGGAGGAAAGAAACGCAAACACAGTACGTATCGTGCTGCGCGCCAGCGAGCGCCTTCGAATTTTTCTCTCCTTTGCGTCGATTATTCTCCTCCTCTCTCCTCTTATTCTCTTTATGGCATATGTTATTCAACGCTGTTGTAACCGAGCTGCTGTTGCTGCACGCTGCTGCATACACTGCTGATCCTCGGGATTTTTCTTTCTGATTAAGGAGGCTGCGCGCCGTTGTGCATACACTTTATTGCGCCTATGGCGTGGAAATGAAAAAATATTGCCCTCGTGATACCTGCAGAGGCGAATAATTAATTCGCGAGACGGCCGAACCTTTTTTTCCTTCGTTTCGTGCGCGACGCGTACCCTTTCATTTTCGGAGAAATTCGTCGGAATTCGAGATGTAAATAAAGAAATCTCTCCGTGCTATCTATAATAATAACGAAATTCCCGAGATAACAGAGATAAGGAAGCCGCACTATCATCCCTGAGAAAATGTAGCAACCGACACAAACATCGATTAATCAATATAGCAATATCAAAAACGTCAAAATATTTCGGCCGATAATCTCGAACTAATAATGAGAAGAGGCGCACATAATAGAGAAGCAAGCGCCTCTCGCGTGCGCCTGCGCTGCACGTGGGCATGAATGGACGCAAGAGAATCCCCAGAACCGTTAAGCTTTTCGAAATCGAAGAGGCTGCATAGCTGGAGCCGTATCGCGAAGAAAGGTCCTCCTCCTTCTCCTCCTTCTCTTGGGTTCCGGAGCGCGGGCGTGTTTCATTCTCGAGGCGATCGGCTCGAGAAAACTCGGAGGCGCACAACAACAACGGCCCTGGGATAATGAACTGCGCGCGCGCCAGTGCCGAGGGAAAATAGTGAGGAGCAGCGCTAGAAGGAGGAAGAGAGAGAGAAGAGGAGAGTAGAAGCGGCTCTTCATGGGAGATTATGACTCGGCGTTAGCCGAGTTTCGCCGAGGTGAAAGTTATACTACGGGAGAGACGCTCCAGCGGATCTTCTCCTATAATAGTAGTTGTTGTATGTTATATATACACGTATACACACACGACACACCGATCGCGTCTGGGGGTCCGTTCCTTTTCCACGCGCCCAGAGCGGTCCGGCGCATTGTAGTCACGATCACGACACGCCGCACGCGTATATATACACGTATATAACACGGCAATAACAACAGCAATAATCCGCGCTATACGGGGTCTCACTTTTTGCCCGGCGTAGTCGCCAACTTTATGGCGCTCTCTCTCTCTCTCGCGCTCACTCGGCCATCATCTTTCCATATATACCTTTCTCCTCGCCCGACACGTTGTCGTGTTCATAATGTGCGGGATTTTTCTTCGCCCCTCGACGTCGTCTTCCCTTTCGCGCGTTCTCGCGCCTTGTCTGTGCATTCCATCACCGCGGCCCTACTCCCTCCACTTTCTAGCGCGCGATGACGAAAACTATAATGGAACACGCGATTTCGAATTAAATCGATCGCGTTTTATTAATCAGAGGGTACGTGTGCTCGCTAGCACACACGTACGCGCAACACGCTTTATAGTGCTTAACTAGCTCTAGACGCGGCGCATGCAGCGTGAGCGCTCGCCACCGTAATTTATTGCATTCTAAGAGACAAGCGGGCCGATAAATCATAAAATAAATGCAATGCGTGCTCAAATACAATAAATAACCGTACTTTGCAATATTTGCTCACGTCTCTTCCCTTTTTAACTTTATTACATGTTCATTAGAAAGTTTTTCAGATCGCGGCCAATGAGCAATCGACATTTGACAAATTATTAGATAAGAGCGCAATCGCAACTTAATGACTTTGGTCGGATAGCGCGGGATGAAAAATACATATCGCGCCAGCAGCGTGACTGCTTTTATTATCGAATGTGTGCATATTCATATGTATTTTCATTATTTTCAGCTTGTGACTTTCGTCATTATTGCTACATTGTATCGGGAGTTTTTTGTAAAAATTTTTGGTTCGACACGGTCCATGTTACTTCGAACGTATGAATCTTTTCAGGTAGCCTTGGATAATAATTTCGTAATGTACGATTTGGATACTTAACATATATTTAATGGCTTTCTTGCACCGTAATACTTTTTCGCAATGTCAAATATGAGTTATCACGTCATAAAAAACGAAACTACAAGATGTAGCAGTCATGCCAATCCTTTTACGATCTACATCTCAATTCTAGACTTAGCTTTCATATGCCTACGAAAATTAAAAAGCAATTTAAAGAATGGCATTTCCATGCTTACAAGGGCACAGGATTAATGTTGTGCAAACATTCTTCTGATCAATCAATCAATGAATTTGTGAGAAAAAAATGTACCAAATGTTCCAAAGTAGACTAAAGGATTCAAAAAGCAAGTGAAGTGTTGCTCAAGATTTTCGTAATGATCTGTGAGTAATTTACTAGGTGCATAAAACACAGTTACTACGCAACGAAAGAATGTCACTTAAAATTTGACACGTCTGACGTTTTAAAAGTACGATCTAAAATCGCCTTTGCAGGTTACATGTTTAAAGTGAAAACGGATTAACATATTAACATCGACCGGTCACGTATTAATTGGGTAATTAGAGTTCGAAATGTTTTACGTCAGTGAGAAGCGATGATGCAAACAAGAATAATCCGAGTTATGCTGTTTAACCACAATACTCTTATTTATTATGAAATCGGAGTAACATTTGCGGTTGACTCCGATTAATGGCCAATGAATAAGAGACCAAGGATTTGACTTAACAAGAATGCCCGGATATTAATTCTTATTTTATTTATTCTGATGAAATCATAATACGAGAATAATTGTTACACTTATTCCGAATGCTTATTTGATGACAGCAAAAAAGGTCGGATAATAAAACTAATAATTATTTTTATTCCTGTACAACTAATTTACTAAAGTTTTAAAAGGAAAACGTTGTTTAAGCAACCAGCACATTAGATATACAAAATATTTGAACATATCTTACGCTCGCAGTACTGGAAACTAAAATCACTCCGATTTCTCACCCGTTCAACCCAATTACTCAAAAGCAACCTTTTTCCGCTCGCCCGAGCAAAATTCGCGATATCCACGCTCGCCCACACTCCGGATTGCAATTGCATTTGCCCGACCAACTAAATTACAAAGCCAACAAACTCGGTGTGCAGCAATAGCATAGCGCCGGTACATAAGTATATCTGCACTTGGCCGCCGCCGCCGTTCGCGATTTCTCTCTTTCGCTGCGCGCGAGAGCTTGACCCCGACTCGCGCGATCTCGCCCGGCCATTAGTCGCAATTAGTCTCCCCCAATGAATTTTCCTGCGAGCGAATAATAATCAGCGGCCGGTATACCGGTTCGAGCGCGCGCGCGCACGCACCTATATTCGCGCACGCGCAGGCGGCTTTAGCGGTACCTATCCCGCCGGGCTTATTTCCAAGGCTCCATTACGTCCTGTACGCGCGCGCGCGAGATATTCTATATGTGCGCTATACAGCGGCCGCCTATAGAAATCCACGCGAAACGCGTGGTGCGCGGGCATTGCAATCGAAAATACAAGGATAGTGCAAAAATACGGAAATTAGTATTT
Organism: Torymus aiolomorphi; assembly: GCA_036365515.1. Classification (NCBI taxonomy): domain Eukaryota; kingdom Metazoa; phylum Arthropoda; class Insecta; order Hymenoptera; family Torymidae; genus Torymus; species Torymus aiolomorphi. The sequence continues at coordinate 186,216,113 of CM070875.1, forward strand.
AGGCGCAGCGAACGCGCGCGCCTATATGGGCTTCCAGGAAGTCAATGGAAAATGATAGGTTCGCCGAGCGTTCATCGCTTAGCGCTAAAGTGAAATATTATTTTCATCGTGCACGAAATATATTCTAAAGCTTGAAGTATACGGTATTAAACGCGCTATGTATAACGATACCATCTCGAAGCGAAATACCTAAAGATTGCAGGTTATTTTTTTTCCTATAAATTTTTACAATTCTAAAAGCCAACTATAGTGATTCCTCATTAATAAATCCATTAAGTTTTCAATTGAATCTTTCAGCGTCTCTCCAGCTCGTCCATATAGCGGATGAATAATGCACCTCCGGCCCCTTTCTCTTTCACCTCATACGATAAAAAATTAGTACTTGCGGCGCGCGCGGGGCGGTGCACAGTAGCCGCTGCTACTCCCGTGAGCAGCGCATCTATCGAATTTTCAGCCTCTCGCTAATCGAATTTCGCCCGACTATATATACGCCAGACCTCGAATCATCTCCTCTCGCGGCGCGATGCCTATATGTATATCCCGGCACACTATCCTCATAACGCGGGCATTCTCGGATTCGCCGGCATCCTCTGCGGGCGCGATTATGGCTTCGGTCACGCGAGCGCACCCGAGCCAGCACAAAAGCCGTCTAATTAACGTCGATTACGCAATTAAACAGGCGAGCCTTCTATTTATTTTTCCAGCGCCGATCTCTCCCCTCGCCACAGTCTGTGTGTGTGCCGCGCATGATGCATAGTCATCCTCTAATCCTGCGTGCGGCCGTATTTTCTACAGTCTCCGGGAGCGCATGTGTACATGTACTTATGTGTGAGTGTACATATATATGCGTAGACGCTGGATGCACGTATATGGCGCGAGAAGAGGCGAGCGATCGGGGAGTGGTCCATCGACATCGTTTTCGAAACACGAAATGCGATCTGTCTCGGAGAGGAGCTCTCCTGGCTTCCGTGCGCTCTTCTAATCATATATTCATAAGCAATCCGGGATCGACTCTCGTACGCCTTCGAATCCGGTATGAAAAAACGACGGCGACATCTCCCCTCCTCGTATATAAGCCGCGTCCTACGCGTGGCAAGCGCGCGCGGCCAACTGCATCTTTCTGAATGGGAATTGATTTATTTTTTTCTTCGGGGAGAGTTCGATTTTCTTTCTCGCCCGTGCGCGCGATCTGTATTGACACGCTCTTTAAGCGTTTGAATGATTTGTTGTTTATTGCGGTCACACTTATTTCCATAATGTTATCTCCCGATTTATGGCTCGTATGTTTTTTAAGCGCGTGAAGGATAAAGGAAATATTTACAAGATAGTTGAAGCTCTCTTACGAGCGTATTATTTTAAACGGATATAGGTGCAGTTTTTCATGTTACAAATATTCATTAAATTTATTCTTTTATTTTGTACGAAATTGCAGTGCAAAAAAGGTTATTGGTCTTAAAATATTATGATTATTGAAGTAAAGACATTTTATCTACAGTGTCTACTTTTTTAGAAACCTGATATCTTTACGAGTAAATTTCGCTTTAAAGTACTAAAATTTGCAAATTTAAATATTAATATATAAAAAACCTTAATATTCTCTTGAACATCTCAAGAACTCATAAAAATATAAACATAATCTTCACATGATATTCGTGATTTGTCCAAGAACTTTCCCATGATAAAGCCTGCTTTACATATATTTATCTGTGTTCCTTATCAGAGTAAGCAAGACTTTGTAATTTCGCCAAGACATTTGACGACCTTCAGATATCAGTAACTCCGAGGATAGTGCATCGTGTATGTATACGCACGCGCAGTATAGTATATAAAACGTGTCATTTTTCCCGCGCTTAAGACCCACACGTATACGAAAAACTTTACGACGGAGTCAAGAAACCCATAGAGCTCTCTAAATCTCCTCTGCAGTACAGGCATTCCGGTACCAACGGGGCACACATCGCACCGCACGGACATATCCTCTATCACCATCTTCGCTGAAACGTTGCAAGCGCGCGCGTCTTCTTATCTCGGAAAAAACTGCCTCGCCGTCGACGTTTTACCACTGACTCGCAACTCTGCTGTACAACGGGGCGCGCGCAATTTCCCGAGTTAGCTCGCGCTCGCTTCGTTTATTAATCGCGATAAGATAAAGACCCGCGCGCCGCACTCGGACGTGGGAGTTCCGCGCGCGATTCAAACGGAATTAACGAGCGGATCGCCGGCGTGGAGGGAGAGAGAGATTTTTGCGATCGCAATTGTGTGCGCGGTACACGTAACAGGTCGCGCGATACGTCCGCTGCGCTTTGTTGTTTCAACGTGTTACGAGCGCGTGTGCGCTGCTCAGCCGAGCGATGAAAGCAAGCGCGAATTGATTTTCTTCGGCATTTAGCGAGCGCTTCTATATGCGCCGCTCCACGTGTGGGTATAATATTCGCTCTGGCGAAAGTGCAATAGGCGCGCGAGCGAATATCGCCGCCTATTGTTTCCGCAGATTTTTATGGGATGTCGATATTATGTTAATCCGCAATAAAGTGCGCAGCTTTTTACGCGATTATCCAAATAAATACAGTCTGTGTGCATATAAATATTACTCGCGCGCTCGATAATAATTTATGGAGTTGCCGGAACCTTTTTCGCAGATTATAAAGTCCGCCTGTGAAGGCTGATTGCCCGCGATAGTGAGATTTAGATTTATATCTCTACTGTAATGTAGATTATAAAAAATATATGTGAGAATTGATTATACCTATTGTGCATTTTTATCCATTGTAAAAGTACAATAGAAAATAAAGTTTAGAGAGCCAAACTTCTTTTTTTTTTAATCCGTTTTTCTTTTTCTCGTAGTGACAATACATTTATTCTATTTAAATAAGATGTTCCAGTTTCATCGTTTAACGATGCAAGGCTGTTCAGTTATGTTTTTGTGCTTTATATAAGAAAATGCATCTCAAATTACGTTCTTGTATAAGTGAACGCAGGAATTCAGGTTAAGAGTTTCTCAATAAAAAAAAGGCAACTAATAAGTTGAAACTTATATATAAGAAGTTATTTATTTGAAAGCACATGAAGCTATTGTGATTTGATGCGAATTTTTTTTTATAAAAAAGCGAACTTTGAAAACCAATGTTTAAATTATTATAAAAGTAGAATATTGTTAAACGTGCTTGCAGTATCCCGTTCTTAAAAATTTCAAATTGTATTTCGACATTGAATGTATAACTTTTACCCGCGGTCTTCCAATCTCGCGCTCAAGACACGAAAACTAATTTATTGTCGGTCCACATTAGCATCTGGCCGCACGGCGCGGCGACTCTTCGACCGCTCGCTCGACATAATATGGTAATCGGTCATAATTGGCATTTCTCATTAATTATTTTATAAGGCCGCGTTTACACGCGTAACCGCGCGTAATCTGGTATCGAGGTGCGCGCGTTCTCTCTCTCGCTCTCGCGATCGATCTCCTTTTCGCTCCTGCTACCGCAGCACATATACAGCATACATATATACATATACGCGCTCGCGCGCGGTCGGCTAATTGATTGAAACCGCGGTGGCGCACGCGATACTTGCACTTTCCGCGCGTAAGTATACACCGCGTTGGAAGTAGCATCGACATATATCCACTTATAAGCGCCGCCTCAGCCTCGCGCTTTTACGCACGCGCGCCGGTCATCAACCGCTATATAATAATTCACGATTTTACGACACACGCGCACTATACCGCCCCACCACCTATTCCTTGCATTACCTATAAGCCGCCGACGCAGCTTTTTGCATCTTTACGATAGAGCTGCCCCCCCCCCCCCCCTCCAGCGCGCGCTAATCCGAGAAAGTGGCGTATAGCTCATACGGGCGTTCAGCGTCTACGCGGTGCGTGGCAGGTCGCGCGCGGATTAAAAATAAAGAAATTGCGCTAATGCCGGATTACCCGGTTTGCGCGCGCGGACGTATTATATGGCGCAATTGCGCTCTAAACGAACGTGACAGCCGAGAAAAAGCGAGGAACCGATATGACGGGACTATACGGTGCATGGAGACGAGAGATGATGTGCATATATACGCGGGGTGCAAATGAGATTAATGCACTGCGGCCTCGTGCAGTGGTAGCACCACACGCTATGTAGCCGTCATTGGGAACGCGTAACTAGCGGCTGCAAATTGCAGATTTGCGGTGCGACACGTGTGATGCTTCAGCCTACATTGTATGGCCGAGCAGGTTATTAACATTTTAACGCTCTTAATATTCTTTCCTTATTGCGTGATGGATATACGTAGAAGCGCAAAAAGTCACGGCAACTACGTATATTATACGCGGCTTGAATTTTAATCTAGCAAAAACTTTTTTAAACCTAACCACATTGAATCGTTTTTTTTTCTAACCCATGAATCTACTTGTGCGAGTCATAATCCGTCAGACGTGAATCCCATTTGCATGAGATATATTGGTTCCCATTTTTCAAATGTGAAAATACGAACCGTTATGGACTTAGAGAACGGATTCAAATTAAGTGACATTTTTATGAAATTATACTTCTTATGTCATGGACTTCCGGGTAACGTTGTGCTATCTAACCGTTAGGTCAGTAATGCATGCTGTCGCTGTATCCTTGCTGACCTTACCTTTGAATAAAACTTCACTTTTTTTGTCTCTTCCGAAGTTAATTCTTCTGGATTTAATTCTAAAAGATTATTCCAACTGCTAAACAATCAATCATATTTTTAACTCCCAGGGTGGCGTATTATTATTATTAATTCATTTAAAATTATAATTAACTGGGAGTGGTGTGTTTTAGTTGCTCGATTGGTAGCCCCTGTTTCGCATTACAATGTATTAAGCTGCAGTTCTAGAGATAAAACGTTAAAGTATTAAAGCGACGTTGTGAAAGCGAAAGTTCTGATACAAATCTTTGTCCGCGGCATTCCTATGCGTTATTTTAAGCGCCACGAAGAATCCAGTGCGCACAGCAGCGAGCGATATTAACCGACCAGTTAAGAAACACTTAAGATCGCATTAAGGCGGGAATGTAAATTTGAAAAATAATGCAAAAAGCCGAGATATTGCTCAACTGGCGTTGTGCTATGTCCAATTAAAACTCAGCGTCGCGGCAGAGGAGGCGACCCGTTCGCGCCTCTTCCCAGAACAATTATGTCTGTCGCAAACGCTCCATTCCGCGAGCGAAAAACGCGCCGAGTGCCGCGGCGAATTTCGCCGAGATTGCAGTGTAATGTTCGCGCCCCAAAAGAGGGAGATTAATAGATTATAACGCGCACGGCCTCTTTTCGTAATGCGCGCAGGTGCGAGCGCGCACGTGCATTCAACTTCCGCGCGCGCAGCAGCAGCAATGCTCGGGGACGAGGAAATGCGCACGGGGAGAGAGAAAGAAACGAGGACGAAAGAGGAATAAAGGTGTATGCGCGTGGATATATGAATGGGCAAATATGAGGGCAGTTGCGAGGAGGATAAGAAGGAAAGACACAAAAAGAGAGAATGAAAAGAGGCACGTGCGTGTGTGCGCGCGTGATGCAAGTGTGAGTAGAGAGGGCTCGCGTAGGGAGAAGAGGAGTTTTAATTTGAAAGAGCGTGATGAAGAAAGTAGCGGCTGACAGGAATGGGAGGCGAGAAAGAGGGGAGGAGGAAGAGGATATCGGGGGGGAGGCATGGGAGGAGAAGGAGGGGATTAAAGGGTTGTCAAGATAATTACGCAAATTGCTCCGAGTCACGTGTACAGCCTGGCGCTTCTGCAAAACGCGTTTATAAACAGAACCGCCGCTTGCGCCCGCTCAGCCCGAGCGCGCAATTTCGCGTGCAATTCTAATCTACGAAAACCTATAATCATCGCGCACGCGCGCACAGCCCGATATCGCGGGCGCCGGACGGGACAAAGTGGCGAGCTGCGCGCGAGTCTCGTTTTTCGCGCTGCCCAAAGTGCGAACGGCAAACGATTTAATTACACAGCGGCGCGTGAGTGCGGCCGAGGCGAGAGCTGCGATCGTTTAATTATAGCCCGGGCTTTCGCACAATAGACGAGGTGCGTAAAACTGCATTATTCGCGCCCGCTCTCTCGTATTCACGATTATTGTGCGAGCTGCACACACACGGCCGCGGCGCTTTTCACCCGCTCCTCTTGCTGTCGACAGCTCGCATGCATGTGTGGATTCTTTCTTTAGGCTCTCTCACTCCCTGCCCAACGAGCGAAATTTCGCGCATCGGTGTCCGCTCGCAGCCTCATCGTCCTGTTTTTGCCCGTTGTTTGCTTTTTTGATTGACAGCTTTTTCTTCCGCGCTTGTTTGCTTTTTGCGGGCGCAGCCTGTGTTTTTATATAACAGGTATTGACAACGTACCTGTTGTGACTGGGATTGCTGAAATGTATTCGCTGTTGTTTAGACAGAGCATTGTCGATTTCAAAGAGAAAACTGAAAATTCTTTTTAAACTAATTCTAACGGTACCTCTTTTACCTGCATGAAGATATGTTAGATAATGAAAAGAAAGATAGTATCCACCAATAACAAGTATAACACACAGGAAAATGTAATGAAGTTTGAGTAATTTAGTTATTATTGAAACTGCCTGCAGGTTGCAGTAAAATTAATGGCAAATGTTACTCAAAGTTTGTTTTATTTTTTTTTATGAAAAAAGGGCATTAGTCGCGAATAATTTGGCAACGATTTTCATTTTACACTCACCCTACAATTACGCGAGTAGCGAAATAACTCCATTGTTTCCTCATAATGAAGCAATTAAAAAAATTATTACAGCTCGCGCCGAAATACACAAAATTTTCGTCTAATTCATTCTGGCAGCTCCGAGAATTTCGCGCCCGCTGGAGCCGTTGCAAAAGGCCGCACGGAGTGCATAAACCTCCTAATTTCTATATTTCCGTGAAAGTCCTCGCAGCAGCCGTTTCTGCGATCTCGCAACGCTGTACACACTATAACAGCCAAGAGCATAAACGCCAGCTCTACACTGCACGCTGCTACAGCCAGCACGAATGCTGCTCGTAATAGCAGTCCGCGTCCATTGCGAACTCTCAGGTCGTTGGTTTGGTTCTCCAAAAATCGGACGCGCGGCCGACGAGTGAGAGAGGGCGAAAAAATTTCAAAAAGGAGAAAATAAGGGAGAAAACGAAGTGGAGAAGAGCAAGAAGAGAGAAAGAGAGAGACAAGCTCGACGAACTCTGCGTTTCGAGGAGCCGCGGGGCCGATTCTCACGCTTTCGGGCTGCAGCGTTGAGGGAGCGAAAGAGAGTAAACGCGCGCGCTCGGTGACTCGCGTACTGCGCTATAATAAACAATCGCGTTTTTAAGGGTCCTTTCCGGTCTCTCTCTCTCTCTCTTTCGTCCGTCTCCATACCTCTCCGCCGGCGCGCTAATCTCGGATAATGGATAATCGCGAGACAGCGGCAGCGGCGGCTAGTTGGCCCGCGGCCTCGGCGCACGCAGCAGCAGCAGCACAGAGAAGACACAGACGTATATTTTGACGACTGGAAATGGACGGCTATCGGCTTGCCCTCGGGGGTCATCCCTTCTCTCCTCTTTCTCTCTGCTCTTCTTCTACGCTCGGCTAGGATGCGCCGCGGCGTCCCCGTCGCGCGAGCGCGTTGCATGTCGATCGGCGAAAAAACAGTCGAATTCCTTTCTCTTTCTCTCGGTCTATTCGGTCCGTCTGCGCGTGCTCAGATTTTTCTCTTTTAGGGGGCCGCAAATGCGCGCTTGTTTAAATATCGGGATTACTGCGCGCGCTCGCTTTCCGGCTCCTTCGCTCGTTCTCCCTCTTCTCCTCTGTTATTTGCCGGGGATCCTATACGATGCAAGCGCCCGGATATATAGCACTCTACACGTGCTATTACTATTTCGTTTCGTTTGCCGTTACGATCGGGCCGCGCGTTTAACTGCTGGGCTTGGCCGCCTAGGAGAAAGAGAGAAGCTGCAGCAAGGACTCATAACGATTCAAATTGCCGTGCCAAAACCGCGAATTTCGATCTGTCTGACTTCTCCTATACAGCAGGCATCATGTCGCTTCAGCTTTCTCCCCTTTCTTTCCGCGCCTCCTCCCCGCCGTAAAAAAGCACCGCTCATTACCCTACTGGCAAATGCCGCTCTTACCTAGCTACCGATTTGCCGATCGTTCGCTCGCCTCGACTTTCGGCCCTGCATATAAGAGCACACGGGGACTGGTAATGAAACGAATGGTAATTGACGGTAGCGACTCTTATTCGGCTCTTTCCTATATTCCGTGTCTTTTTCCAATTCCTCTCAAGCGCCTCCTCTGCAGCCTGGCCGCGTTATTACGAGCGGCCGAGGTGATAGGTGCATGTATATATGTATAAGAGACTGTATATATGTATGAGGGACTGCGTATATGTGTAGATGGGTGGCGAGAGGAAGCCCCGCGCTCTTGTGCACACGTGCAGCGGGAGGTACTGCACACGAGAATTAGTCTGGTTCTTAATAATGTAGCGCGGACGCGCGAGGACTGCACGCAGCGGATACTCTTCGTGGAATCCTCCCTGGCGTTTCGGAATTTCGTCGCTAATAAGGATCGGTGTACATACGTGGCCCGCCGTCGCGCTGCAGTGCTAAGAATCCGGACTATTTTCGGATTCTTCTGATTTCTCGCTCCTTTTTTTGACCGGCCTTTCGAGACTCGACCGACGTCCCTCTTTTATTCGTCTTCGGAGGGCGGTGCATAGTCCGCGTGTAGAGTTGCTTGCACTCGCTGAGTTTCGAAAACGATTATTGCCGGGGCGGTACGAGAGGAAGAGAGAGGAGAGCAAACCCGAACGATCGCCCGCGCGGCCGAAAATTTAACCTCTTCGGAAATTGCGGGGCTTTTGTCGTCTCGGGCAATTATTGCATTAGGCCAGTTTTTACTTCCATTATATGGGAGCTTGAATGGACGTCTGCGAGTACGATTTATTCTTATCCTTGCGTGGTGTAATAATGCCTTTACCAAAAATGTTCTCCGGAATAATATTTTAAGGGCTAAACTTATTTAGCAGCTTTTTTAAAATTTAATAACTATTAGTTGTTGATTCTGAATATTAACTAAAAGTTATGATGTCAGACTCTTACAATTTGACCCAAGGTTTTCTTCATAAAAAACTAATTATAACTTTCTTATATGTTACCTGAAGATAATGAAATTCTTATTACGAATTAGAATAACGTTGCAATTTATTATAGCGTTGCGTGATTACAATTTATTATGAATTTTTTAGATACAATTATAAAGATTTACGTAACGTAGTACTAATTGAATTAATTTACAAAATTAGTTTTTTATGTCCAGATCGCAACGACAATATATTACAATAACTTATAAGAGCTAGTAGAAAATGAAAATTCTCACATAGACATTTAGTACAATAGGAAGACATTGCAGCAAGCATATAAAACTAGATAAAACTTTTACCCAATAAACTTTGATACTTAAAATTTATTTTCAAACCACAGTGATGTATTGCATAGCACATCGAAATCAACGAAGTGAGAGGAGCATAAAACATATTTAAAGCGCACTTATTTCCTCTAAGAAGCCTTTATCGTACTATAATTTACGAAAATGGATGTATTAAAATCATTCACGTCGCGCCGATACATTTTATTACGTTGTAAAATCAGTTTTTAGCATCTAATGCCCGATTCGATTAGCGCGGGCGCGTGCGAGCGATTAAATCATCACCGCGTGAAAATCATGTTTATTTTTTTTTTCCACCGAATCTCATAACACATTGTTTCTCCGTCAAACACACGAGCGCGCGGCCTTTTGAAAGTCGCGGACTGCCGACGCGTTATGTGGCGTTGGGTAACCAAAAAACACGCGTATATACAATTGCGCCTGTCAATTCGGTGGAGTCGGGCGATGATTAAATAGGCCGCGCGCGCGCATTAGGAAACGTCCGCGCAAGGGGTGCGACTTCTCACGTGCAGTGCGGAGAATCGACAGCGACACGCGACGCACGCATTTATATATAGTGTATATATATCTTTCGTCTAGTATTAGATGAGCGCGAGATAAAGAGCCCTGGCGAATTTCTCATGTCCGGCGCAGAAAACGCGAGCACGAGCGTGTGGTCGAGGAACGATCGATCGATCGATCGGTGACGGCCGGTTCGGCCTATCCGCGCCGGCGATCGGCGAATATTATAATCCGTCGCGCGCTCACGTCGACTTGTACATATAGGCGCGTTGCTCAATTGGCGACTTATGAAAATTACGAGCTGAGCGGCCACGCTCCGAAAGTCCATAAGGTGTATAATATGCGCTTATAACGCGCGCGAGCTGCGCGCCTTATCGCGATTATACCAACTTATGAAATATCGTTCTTGTTTTAGATCGCGGTGCGACGTATTGCACACATACACACACATACACAGATACAACACACTCGAGGATCTACATGTTACCTGTGTTTTCCACCTATTTTCTAGTGCTGCGCCGCTTGACGCATTTGTCCGGGGCGAGCCGGTTTTCGTCACGCGACGCCATTCGCGCGCAGGGGGGAAGAAAATCGCATCGAGAAAAACTTCATCATACGTACTTTCTATTATATGGCGACGCGGTTATGACTCGGGCGTGTGTGATTAGACTTTGCTCGAGGTGAAGTGTTAAGTATAAGGATTAAATACGATGTGGACGGGTGGCATTGCGCATGCGGAATTAATGAAATATTTTTACGTCGGAAAAATATGTGCCGTAATTTGCACTAACTAGAATAAGTAAGCCACTTTAATAAATCTTAAGTTTTTTGCATTTCCGACTGTTGGAATTGACTAATTTTGTTTGTATTCTACGAGTTTAAAGTAATTTCCTTTATTAATTTGTCTACATAAATTTTAAAACTGTCATAATACCTAAAATTAAATTTATGCTAACTGTTTACTGTTTTTAATGAAAACGTAACATTTTTTGATGAAATTAAATTAGCTTACTTGCCATAATTTCATTATATAAAACATTAAGATTTTTTAATCAAATCGGTTTTTGGAAAGCAGCTTTTATTTAAACAATTAACTAACAGATCACTATATTTAACTTTTCATTTTGATAAATCTCAAATTCGCGTAAAAAATCTTCATAGCAGGCAGAGCAGCAGAGCTCGAAACGCAAAAATGTACATAGAGAGAACGGTGCACGTATTAGAAATAAGCGAGTTCGTGGACAAAGACGCGAAAGAGAAAGGAAATGGACAGTAGTGCGCGATGAAAATAGAGGCAGCGCAGACGAGAGTGGATAGAGAGATAGGGGAAAAAACGAGGGTGTGTGCGAGGGGCTTAAAGAGAGCGAAAAAGCCTAAAGAACAAAGAGATATAGATACGCGAGTCATCGGTGGTGCACGCGCACACACACATGGGAGTAGTGTTCGGAGAGGGAGTGAGAGAGAAAGCCCTCCTACAAAAGGACAGAGAGAAAACAAACGCGGAGAAGAGAGCAAAGAGTTTTAACTCGGCAAACTGACGATTAACAAAAATTGTTCGAGACCGAAACGAACGCCGAGCCAGTCGTCCGAGCGAGTGCGTTTTATTTATTTTCTTTTTTGTAAATATTATTTTATTAAAAATTTTGCCAAGAGTCAGAATAATGTGAAATAGACTATTTGACATAATACTAGAAAAAATTTAATATTTCTTGATTGTGTGATACGTCCTCAGTCCAGTATTAGAGTCGGAAGTAACGAGTTTGCCATGACAGTCATATATTATACGTTATAGTTGCAGCACCAAATTAACTTGGTCAATTATAGGTAATAATTATAAGCTACTGCTCTGGTAGAAATTGCCTCTATCGGAAATGGTCAGGAAAATAATAAATAGCTAGTAAAAATAGCTAATTTCATCAATATGAAGCGATTTTTCCGGTCATATTTTCTATTTAATGGAGATAATACAACCTTAAAATGTTTTTGCTAAATTTTCTCTGTAATTTGATCATGTATTTAAAAACAAGTATTAAAACAAGATAGCTAATGAAAATATAAACACGAATTATTGGTATTTAATTCGTTTATAATACTGTTTCAGGGGATACAAACGAAAACAATGATTTTTCTGTTTGATTATGTCTCTATCACTCCTTGTCATTATAACAAGCCTCTTATTAGCCATTCCCTGACTAAAAAAACTGGCTAACTTTAATATCTTTTAAATGAAGCTACATGGAAAAAAAGTTTCCATTAAAAATTACTATTTTCTCTACTAATCGGAGGACACACTCAAATTCTCAAGATATTTAATATATTTTTCTTGATGCCCTGGTGGAAAGTACGTGGTTTCGCCATTGTTTTCGATGGCGAAAGAAGGACATTTAACCATTGATTCTGAGTTGGTAACTAGGCAACTGTAGACTTTATTAATAGATTGTTTTAGAGGTTTTGTCAACATATTCAAAGTCAGTAACCTATATTTACAACAAAAACTATCACTTCTGATCATCAAGGTACACCCGATGGACATTGATTCTAGCAATGCATGTCCCGTTAGTGGCACTCACACATAACCTTTTGAATGTTCATATCATTTTCGAGGTATGTTAACGATTTAAATATTATGTGTGACAGTCACTAACGGGGTATGCATTGTCAGAATCAATGCGGCCCATCGGGTATACAAGTGATTTATATTGCTTTAATTTGTGAAATGGATAAAAGATTGTTCGTTAATAATGTCGCACTTTTTGTGAGAATTTCTTCTTGAATGATCATTTATTTTTCCAGATACTAATAAAGTAGTTGACTTTGTTGCTGCAAATGGAGCAAAAGTACCGCATGTTTAATAATTGTACGTGTAACAATTGTAACAATTGCACGTAAAATAAAAATATTTTACATGATCTTCAGTAAAATTCACTTATTAAAATTATGCACGTGATGTTTTCGATGCCCGCCCCCCCGACCAGCAGCACTCGCTGCGCTCGTGCCGCAAATGTCGGGGGCGGGCATCGAACTCAATGCTCTAGAGCCCGTCGGGTGCGTTATCATTGTCAGTGGCAAACGTACTTTCCACCGGACATCAAGAAAAATAGTATACGGTACACGAGACGAAATTTCAAGGCCCGCCACTGCGTGATATGGCGCCCTCGGCTTCGCCTCGGACGCCAACTTCACGCAGTGGCGGAACTTCGACTTTCGTCACTTGTACCGTAATGTACTAATTTAGCAATTAATGGTATACACCTTTTTAAAAATAAATAAATATGGTTATAAAATTTGCTACATTACTTATATAAAATTTAGTACTTACTATACTAAATTTTCAAAACACTAATATTTGATAGAAGATGTAGCAATTTTTACGAACCAGTTTACTAAAATTTGATAGAATTGTAGCAATTTCTACGAGTCACTTTACCAAAAATTACGAGACCTTCTGCTAACGACATCAGCAAGTAGACATAACCTTAAAAGAGATTTACTTATCACCTTCTCTTCTATAAAATTAATTATAAAATATAACTTGCATATTTTTACAAAGATTTATTAATTTAGAAACTCGTGTACTACATCCTTCGTGAAACAAATAGTTAATTAACTTATTAAGATGTCGAATTTGTCCCATTGTGGACTACACAAGCTGTAGCATATGTAGACGAGTCGAAACGTCTCTCGTGTAAGTGCACGTTGGCGTAGCGGTAAGATTGCGGCTTAATTCTCCGCGGCGGGCTCGGGTTCGATCCCAACTCTCTGCGTTTTTTTTCAAATACAAAAAATTATTTATTTCTTCTACTTATAATCCCGAACGGAAATTGACTTAGGGCTAACACTAGGGCCTTGTCCGAGGCCCTAGAAAAATTACAAGGTCCTGACATGGCACCTCGTAAGGCCCGATGTAAGGCGAGTAACGGGGCGTCTACGCGGCTCTGGCAGTTTATTCGGACTTGTTATTTCTTCTTAATTTCCTGCATTAGATAACTAATCTCGCGCAAAGCTCTAAAGTTGCCCAAAATGATTAAGAAATCATCAATAAGTTGTTTTAGACAAGTTACCCGCGTAATAATGACAACGTAACAATACCGTGAAAATTTATTGTAACCCCAAAAATGAAACCACGTCAATGCGATTTTAAGGCTTTTGTAGGGCGGGAATCCGGGAATGAACGTCAGGTCATAGTCAGGGCGACATGAAATAGCCCTTATACTGCGTTTGCCCGGCGTCACTAAGGCCCTATCATTACTATCAGGGTCGGACGGGAGCGCCGTTACGCGCCTTGCTAGGGGCCCTTACGGAGAACCTCATTGGGCCCTTACAAACATCTAAGGCAAACCCTATTCATTTCCCGTTCGGGATGTACATTCACAACCTAAAATATAACGTCGGTAATATATATTGCAACAAAAAATTTTTTTAATTGTAAATTTCCGCTTTAGTTTCCGAAATACTAAAATTTGGTAAAGTGGATTCTAAAATTCAATACATTTCAAGTATGTCCCCAGTTTTCTATACAGTTTACTAAATTTTAATCATTGAAGTAGTAATTTTTACTGGAAACATTTTTTCCGTGTAATGTAAATTGGCGAAAAAAGATATTCTATTATTTTGTCTATTAAATGGCGAATATGATCGGAAAAATCGTTTCATCGATGGATAGAAATGATCAAGAAAAGTATCTAGTTTTTAACGATTATTGGGGAAACTAGTTATTTATTAGATAAATAATGGAATCGGTTGCCACCAGAGTGTAGCTCATTTTATTTGAACAATTTAAAAAAATTTAAGGAAGAATGTTACATAATAATGTCAAAAATTTTCATTGGCTTTAATATCGCATGAAATATATTTTTAAAATGAATGATATATTAAAGTCAAATTAAAATAAGTATTGAAAATCCGTCAAGGTAAACTATTAGACGTATAATGAATTACAGTTTGGAGGTCATGCTTGTATAAATTTTTTATGTGCAATATTGATTAACTTACGTAGGAAGAAGCTGTATAAAAAATGTGCGGGTAACTTACCTGAAAGAGAGAAAAAAGAAAACAATTAGTTTCTTATTTAAATAGAAAATACGTTATTGTAAATGTCTCAGCTTGGTTATACAATAGAAAAACACTTGATCAAATGCATATATTTTGAAGCTACAAAAAATCCTACTGAAAAACACGGATTTACTTGCACAGACAGGTCACATTGTTTTACGTGGATATAGCGTATACGACATTCTCTTGAAAATGGTTAGGTGTGCAATATTTACGTAAAGTAATAGGGAGCGCAACACGTATACCATTAGCCTAAAACCCCGCCGTAAAGGTGGAAAACAACTTTTCATCAAGCCGGATAGTCACTACTCGCCTTTGTTAATAAATCCGCAAGAAGTCGTCCGCGACGAAACGGTTTCGCTAAAAAGCCGCCGTAGCTTGTCGTAACGGCGCACGATCGCGACACGCGAAATAACGAGCTAGCAGGGAGGGGGGGAGCAAAAAATCCCCGGACGTGCAAATATTCGCGCGTGGATATACGCTCCTAAATCGGTGTGTGCGAGCGGGTGTATACACCCGAGCTCCTAAATACACGTCGGCGCGGGCGTCGTTTCGCTTATCCGGGCGGTGTGCGCGCGCCGCGCCGCTCACTCGCGCGTTGCCGCAACAATGCCATTGCCTGGAAAGGTAATGAAACGAATCTATGAAAGTTTCATGGAGCATACGCGCGCTAGCTGCTCCCGCTCGCGCAGTAGTAATACAGCGCGAGCTGCTGCCGATGAACCGAAGGCGAGCGTATTTTATCGCGCATACGGGGACGTTACGCAAGCCGCGTTTTCGACGCGTTTCTCGACAACGGTGCGTGTACGTACGTCTGCAGCTCGTTTTTTTCTCTCCCACTCTCTCTTTCCTTGCTGGCTTTGTCGCGTGCACATACCTCTTACATACAAACATATATACACGCTTGAGGTCGGAGTAGATTCCGCGCACGCGGATGATCGATGGCTGCCGCGTTTTCTCCTGTCGATCGATCGATCGCGCCGCGATGATGGGGAAATTACTTTCATCGGCTGCGCGGCGCGGATGGAAAGAAAGTCGAGAGATTTTACTCTCACGCGGGTGTACGATGATGAAGGTGTATATGCAGCGTGCGCGCGCGTGCGAAAGAGCTATGGTCGTGACGTAGTAATTGATCGGGAAATTGATTTCGCTTCTTGGTGGGCTCCGCGATCGCCGCTTGATGAATAGGTCATTTCGAAAACATTAGCGTAATGCCAAGAGACAAAAGGCATAAATTTCGCTTAACCGTAAGCGTCGAGCTGTGCGCGGTCGCGATATATAGTCTATGCATAATAGTTTTTGCGGTGGCGCGCACGAGTGCGGAAAAATTTAATAACAATGGCCGATAAATTGTATCGCGTATTTTAAGCGAGAATAGTCACCTCTTTGACGCATCCTCCGCTAATTTTAAGTGTCTTTGGAAATGCTCAGCAGGCCAGCCTACGCGTACCGCAGCTGTATATAGCTCGGAGCAACGCGTACTTTACACTACTGTACGCGGATGAAAAGGAGACAATTTCTAATTTTTTTAACGCGTAGTAGTAATGCTTCCTAATAATCATCAATCACAGGTGCTCAAGTTTCCTCATAAAATTCTATAACGTAATCTCTGAAACGCTTTTGAATTCATAATAATGAGATTATTTTATGCACACATTAAGAAAATACCTTTTTCTAATTACGAGCAACTATTTCGCGTTAGACGGCGCAAAATTTATTATTTAATAACTTCACACTTTTACTTATTAGCGCGTCGCGAAAGCTAAAAAGCCGGCGTGCGTGAAAGCCGTGCACGCGCTTTAGGAAAATTAAGTCCCTGCAATCATCCTACACACCACTTTACATTATAAATTTCCCAGCTAAATGCAGTAGGCCAATAATTCTTGTTAACGGCTGATCGCGTCGTTTAAAAAGAAGAAATGGCAAAAAAGGCGTGCGCGACATTTTGAAATCGAGCCATTACACTTAACCCATCGACGGCTGCTGCTGGCGCTGCGCGCATGATCACGCTATTTCTCACTGTTTCTAATCGGCGACGACGTCAATTACGGCTGAATCATTTCATCGGTCCTTTTATACATATCGTATAATATAACCGATCGAGGACAAATCCGTCAGAGAGCTGGCGGCGGTGGCGGTGGCGGCGCGGCGCAATAAATTCCGCGCATAAAGTGATTTACGCGCAGCAGTGCGTTTCTCTGCTGCACGCGCACTGCTCTGACGAAGGCGATTCGTTTGCGGCCGTTACTAATTTATCGACCAGCCTGCTCGCGCTTTCACACGTACTTGCGCGAGCTGGCAGACACGTGTGGATACGGACTCGAGTGGAGGAGAACACACGCGCGTGTACACATTTATATACATATATACATGTGCAAGAGTCTTTCGTAGATCGGTCGGTAAATTATGGATTTATGCATTGAATGGCCTAGATCTTCCAGGTAGGACTTGGTGATCTGATTCATTTTTCCTTTTAACTATTCTCCCGCAGCCCTTAAAAACTCTATAGCCACGCGGGGACTGCAGTAAATTGATGAAAACTTGTAATATCCCCGTTTCAATATGGATGAATCGTTCGTTTACGAGAAACTCCGTGGGTGTATAGAAAAACCAATGGCTATAGGTATCGAATACTGACATGGAGAACAACAATAGTGCTTGCTATGAATTATACAACAGATAAGGTACACGCAAACAGGACGTATTGTATAGAAGACAGCGCAAGAGTAATAAATTTCCATCAATGAATGAATAGTCAATCTAATTGAATTAGTCACCGATTAATTAAAAAATAATTAATAACAGTTAAACTGTTCTAGAATGTGCAAGGTCGATGACGACAATAATTATTGTCTTACTAAATATTTACAAATTTCGAAGAAACTTTTTATCCGTTTGAATAATATAGTTCTTTTTTCTGCACGAAACCTATAATCCCATATAATAATAAATATTGTAATTAGAATTTACATTTATACTTTGCTATTATCATCAATTAGTATGCATCATTAATAAGGTATAAGTCAAAATGATTGAATTTTCGACTGTCAAGAAAAATTGCCAGAAGACAGAGTGCTGCTAAGCATTTTTGAATATAAACGGCGAAAAATCTGAGACGAGCGATCGTTGAAACCGGCAAAAAATACTATCTTTCGCGCAAAAAGTGCCGCAAAAACCATACGGCGATTAATAACCATTCGAGGTCCACGACTTATGTCGCTGTTTACCAACAGTGACGTTAAATGATTCGCGCTCGTTTGACTACACTTAACGAACTCCCGATATACGTTCTATCATTTTCCAGCGTTCGCGCGCAAACGAGCTTATATGTGCCGGCTCACGCACAGTCGCCGAGTTCTAAGATCGACGATTATTAATATCGCCCGGGCGAGCGGCGAGGAGAGGAGCTAACAGTAAATCGCGTTTATTACGCCTCCGCGTTTGTTTAATGGGGCTTCCCTATAATTCCAAAGCCAGCGAGCAAAGAAGAGAAAGAGAGAGAGAGAGACGGAGCGCGCATGGCGATATCCAGGAAAAGATATTAAATATGAGAAATTAAATCGCGCGCGGAGAGTTAATCTCCCGGGGAACGACGGCTCTTTTTAATGCTCGCGAGCGCTCTCGGACGATTATTGCGGGGCCAACGTTCTTTACGAGTTTCGGGGTATTAGCCGATCTTCACCGCTACCGCTCTGCCGTCTGTATATAATATATCTTTCAGGCGCTCCGCGTTAGAGCTACTCGCTCGACTGTCGTTGTCGCCTCTCTCGCGACCTGACCAGCCTTGGCCCCGTTGCACGGGATCGGCCGCACGCGGAGACCCGAGTTACACGAGGCGCGCTACTCGCTATCATTATATACCTACGTGCACTCCTGAGAACAAGGTAAATTGGAATTTAATACAGGAAAGTTCTGTGAGCGTACCTCGTCGTCCTGCGCGCAGAAACGAATGCTCGCGAGAATTGAAGTGATGTTAAAATGCCGGCTTTATGTGTGTGCAACGTTGGTAGGTATATAGACACGGTATTCGAGCGTTGAAAAAACGAGACTTCGTTGCAAAACGTTCGATTTGAAAAACTAGGTTTATTGTGTGCGTACGCCGCGCGGCTGTGATTTAAGACGTACGCGCGGAAATTTTAATTGTGTTTCCTCAGAACGATGGAAAGGCAAAAAAAGAAATTCTGTGCGCACACTTTATGTGCAGGCGTTTCGCAACGAAACCCCTTTTTGTCGATTATTTTTTCTCGAGTTTTTTCGGAATAAATGTAGACTATCGAGATGGATGAAACCTTGATTATCGAATGAGATCACTGTATTAAATTACTTGTCGAATCAGGACGAACTATTTCACTATAGATCGTAAATATCCGAGAAGTATTAATAAACTAGTGGAAGTTTTTACTTTCAACAGAATTAATTGATTTTGTTTGTAGAATAACGATCACCGATATACTCTTAGCATACATAATTTTCGGGCAACTTATCGCGTACTAAATATGCATCAAATTACGAATAATTCTTGGCCGGCCCGCATATATCTTCCTCCTCAATTCATACATTCGGGTTAAATACACTATAACGTGCCGCTCTGGACAACTTTATAGCACAATAACGGTCGCATTATGCACATTACGGCTGTCTCTCACACAGCCGTGTGCGCGCTCTCTTTTAAAAATTCAAAAAGGCCTAACTGTACAGCTCCGACACTTTTGGCTACCGGACGGAAACAAAGGGCCCCCGAAAAGCCGAGAAGCGCTGGCCAGAGGATCGATTCACGCGATCGGCGAAATATCACGCGCGCATACGTAACGAGAGCGCAAAAAGGAAACCCGCGAGCGAAAAACAAGTGCATGCGCCGTCGCCGCCGCCGGCAATTCGCAATAAAATCATCCCCCCCCCCCCCGCCATTCAAGTGGTTCGAAAAACGCTCCCATTCTTCCGTATGGAAATTTCGCGCGCGGGCGATAAAAAAAGGAAGAGAGGAGAGAAAGGTGGGGAAAGTCCACGCGTGCTCGGACCGGCGACTTTTGTTTCGCTGATGCTACTAATTTTGCTCCATCTCTCTCGCTCTTTCTCTCTGCATTATGGTGAGGTTTTCGGGGACCCCTCGAGGCGCTTGTACGTGTGCATATATATACGTCGAGTCGGAGAGGGAAGAGGTAAGGTAGCTTGTTGTCGCTTGCTCGATCGCGGGCGATGAGGACGGCCGCAGAGATATACAGTCGCGCGTTCTGCAGATTCCACTGATTCAGCTCTTCGCTTCGAGTTTGTTCGTGGCCCGCGCCGCGGATGCAGCTTTTGGCGACTATACACAACGGCTCGTTTGTTCCATCTCTCTTGCTCCGCTTTGCCTCTCGCTTTACCTATCCTTCTTTCTCCCTCGGTCGCGTCTTTAATTTCGTCCCCTCTCTCTCTTTTTATTCGCGAAGGGATCGCACGGGCACATCGAGGGGGGACGCTGCCAGGACTACCTATACTACCTGCCGGCGTAGGTGTATGCTTTGCGCGCATGTGCGAAGCGGCGCTGGACCTGTTGTTCGTAACACGTGTTTGCGCGATCCGTCGCTTCCTCTCTTTCTCTCGCTGCTGCTCCGACTCGTTTCCCTCCACGTTTGTTGGCTCGCTCGCACGCGTGTGTACACACATTCGCATACGTATATATATACGCGCTGCTGGCTGCAAAGGCGCTGGAAGGCGACGATGTATTGCCACCGATGACAGTTCGTCTCGCTTCTGTTCGTTGCCCCTCTCTGCCTCCCTCTTCGCCTTCCAATCCGTGCATCCTTTCTGGGCCGTGCGTCTTCCCTCCGCGGTTCTTCGTCTTCGTCTTCGCCGTCTTCTCCAGCGGGGCCGGCCGGCTCCTGCGTCTGCGCACTGCGTGTCTTGTTGCTCTTCTCTCCCGCTAGCCGCGCGCGCACGCGACTGCGGTTAGTTCTTGTTCTTCTCCATATTCTCTCCCTTGTTCTATCAATCTTCGTTCTACTGCCCGCTCGAGCGCAACGACGGCCGCTGCTTGACATTCCTGTATATTTGCTCGCTTTGCGGATGAATGCCTAAATATCTTACAAGCTTTCTTGTCCTTCGCAGCTTGCCCTGTATTTATCTATTTGCGACAATTTTTTTTTTCGAAACTTAATTCAGCTGCGCTGGCGACATTGTTTTTACAAGCTGTAACAGTCATTCCTCATATATCTTGAAAGAGGTGTGAAGATTTATATTAAGCCGTGGGAATTGATCCAAGTGCGATTCTTAGAAAAAAGTCTTTTTAAATAAATCATTTGAAATGTCTCACTGTATCCTGATGATTATAGATCTATATGATTACCAACGATAATAATTACGACGGACTTTCAATTTTATTTAAAATAAAAACATAAAAAGGAACGAACTTGTACTTAATTCTCACTGTAAGATTTGTTACCGAAAATTCCTTCTTCTTTTTTTCAGCAATTTCAAGATTTTCGAACGTACATTTCGAGCAAACAAGAAGAGTGTCCGGTGAGAAAAATTGATGGTGCCGCTAGGGTGCCGCGTGTCCGTCGCGCGATTTGGCTGTCCGAGTGCGGGGCACACGCGCGAACGAAACGAAGCGAAACCACGGGAGACACGTTCGATTTAATTCCGGAGCTCTCCTCCTCTGAACTATTGTAAGCCGATCGCATTCCCCGAATTCAGGCCGAAGCCGATCGCCGAGGCCCTCAATTTGGGAAACAATCCACCTTTTTTACTGCGCGCTCTGCTCCCCTGTGTGCCCTCCCTCCTCTTCCACCTCGTGTTTTCGGGTATTAGCGTGCGTATATTCTTCTTGAACGGCTTCGGGCTTATTGCTTAATTGCCGCGATTGTTCCTTCAAAGAATGGACCGCCAGCAGCAGCTTGCGAAAACTGCCGCCGGACGACTGACTCTGGCTTCTTCCTCCGCACCTTTAAACATGTAAGCCGCTTTTTCGCTCTTTTTTTTACTTGCCGGGGATTACGATTCACCAGATTCCCGTAATTTTTTCTTCGCGCAAGGTGTGGTTATCTTCGATATTGTGAAGGGCATTAACATACGGCTTGATGTGATAAAAAAATACGGAAATACAAAATTTATATGTGAAATGAAGAATATTTTGTTTTCCATTTGGTTTAAAAATACTGTAGCCCCGGCATTTCACGATGATAACTAGAGGTTTTGGAAAAAATTGCAAAACTGAATCTCTGATAACTGATGAGCTAATAAATTAAATACTACGATTCTGTCATTCTGACGGTTTATGATTGTGCGATAGATAGGACGCTATTCAATATTCTCGCAGTCACTTTTTTATTCAAACTATACAATTTAACTTGGAATGAAATTATCCTTAATTTTAGAAAACCATATTTTACTTAATCAGTATACATTCTAGACAGATAACTGTCAAATTATAAATGATGTATCATACGTTTATAAAAATTCATCGCAGTATTTTCCGGGCAATGACCTCTCAATAATTCCAAAAGAAAATGCCTTTAAAAGCTGTTTTTGAAAACCGAAAAAAGATAATTAAATAAAAAATGTCCGTCAACTGCGTCTGTGGCAAAATCTCCGCGCGAAAGCCCGATTTTCCCCCATGCGCTGGATTTCATTTAATTTCAACGCCTCCCGCTGAGGCTTAGAAAGAATGACGTCAACGCACCCCGCAGCAGGCCCACACACATATACACACGCGCACCTATAGAGATGAACACCCTCATCCTCTATACTGCGTTACTTGAAGTTCGTACATTGGCACCTAAGGCGCGAGAAGGAGGAAAAAGTCCGTTGAGAAAGAAAAGAGAAGTAAAGCCTTTCGCGCTTGTCGCATGCGCGCGCGCAAGGAGGGGAATCGTACTTGCGCAGGAACGTAATATAACGATGAAAATGACATAAATGAAAAGAACGCACGAAGCTGCGTGAGCTCTTGCTCACTCTCTCTCTCTCTCTCCTCGCCATTGTATGAAAACTCACACTTGGGCGCGAGAATAGCACGCGCGAGAGGGGGAGGGAGAAACCCTAAGCACTTGTGAGGGCATGCACACCGACGTCGCTGGAGCAGCAGCAGCAGCAGCTTCCTCTCGGCACCCTATGCAACTCCTTTTGCAAAAGAGTGCGATGCACCGCGTACGGCCTACATGTCTGCGTTTCGCGCTCAGACACGTTACCGCTTTCTTTTACATTTCGCTGTTGCTTAATCCAGAATGATTTTTGAAGTATTAAGATTTTTTTTTAAAATAATTAATTACCGTGATACGATTTATCTATATATACTTTTTTAATTTGAGCATTTTAATTTAACTCAATCAACTTAAATTTATTCAAGATGTAACGAAATTGCAGAATATTTCTGGTTTTTCTGGAATAATATTTTTAATAATGAATACCTATATATGGATTTAAAAAACAGTAAATTCTATCGGATTTGCAGTTCCAAAAATATGTAAAAGATAAAAGAGTCTGAATATTGCAGCAAAATTTAATTAGAATCGTTTTACTATTTTATTGAATTTACTACCAGAGTGTACGTTTAAAATAGCCGTTTCAATATTGAAAAGCTAAAAAGACCGATATTTTTTATATTGAAATATTAATTTCTCTATTAATTTCAGTTAGTTCTCCTGCTCTTTGCGATTACTATTTTATTCAAAAAAATTGTGCATTATATATATGAATAAAATGTAAAAATTTCCGTTATTTTAACTGAATATTGTATTTTTTTAAAGTTATAAAATTTGTAAAAAGGGTCTTTGTAAATTAGCAATAGGTACCACAAGAGAATATTTATATAGTTGCGACTTAGAAACGTGGAGTTTTGTCATCGTTGCATCGATACATATCAAACTTCATTTGCATATAAATAATAACGCCTCGTTAGCCTTAGAAAAAAAGTATACCAGCCGATTCTCTTTGTGACGTTCTCGAGAGCGCAGCTCGAAAGAAGTAATTGGTTAAATTAGCAAATTACTCTGCCTCTGATCTACGAGATCGCGCACGGCATACAATACTATATACTTCGTAGCGCGCATCCATTATGCATATACGTGCGCGCGCGGCAGTCACAGTGCATTAGTTGCGTGCACCCTCCCCGCCTCCATATATATACAAATGCATATATACGTTCGGACGCAAGATAGAAAGAGAGAGTGTATGACACGATAGGTGCGAGAGAGTTCCGCGACGATGAGCACGCTCTATATAGCGAAAGGGCTCGTCGTCGCGCTCTCGCACGCACACACGCACGGACACACGTATATACACGGGCACACCCATGGAGTAAGTGCACTGCTCGAGAAAGGGAGCAATGACGCGAGAGTCAGCGACGGAGACGGCGGCGGTGGTGGCGGCGACGACGGGTGGAGGCAGTGCGCGAGGGCAGGAAGAACAACGTGTGTCGGGGGGGTAGGCCGCCGGCGGGGCGGGAGGGGGCGCGAAGGGCTCCTCTCGGCCAATGAGCGCGCCTCGATACGGCGGCCATTTTAATGATCGGCCCAAGGTAAACAAAGGGAAAAGAGGGAAAGGAGAGAATGACTGCCGCGCCACCCCTCACCCGCTCGCTCGCTCGCATGCTTGCTTGCTTTACGACGGCGACGGTACAGTAACCCCTTTCTCGGGGGAGAGGGGAAGGCGACGTTTTTCTTCTCTCTCTCCCTCTCTCCCTCGCTCTCGTTCTCTCTTTCTCACTCGCGTTGCATATGCACGCACGTGTGCAGCCTGCAGCACGTATATGAACGCCCACGTGTGAGCGGGGTAGGGGCGCCCCGGCGACCAATGGCTGGCCTGCATCTCGCCGTCCCTCGAGGTGCAGCAGCGGCATAGCAGCAGCACCCGCTTGCGACGACTACGAGGCTTATATTATGAACTCTTTCGCTCTCTTCCTCTCCCTGTCACCTCCTCTCCCCTATTCCCTTTCTTCCCGCGATTCCTTCTTGTGCATTTTCTTTTCTCGCGCCCGGCGCTGCGGGTCATTCGCTCCTTTCTTTTCATCCTCGATTTTTCACTTTTCAATTTCTTCCTACTTAGATTTTTGCGCTCGCCAACTGTGTGCCACGCAAGCCTGATTGCGAGGCTGGAATCATTGCTATTATTATTATTATTTTTTTTTATTATTGTCGCTCGGCACGGCTTTCTTTTACGCTGAAAAAAGTGCGTTACGCAGCCTGCCAGCCAGTCGGTGTGCCAGCGAGGCACCCTGATGGCTCACGAGGGGTGCGGATCAATTAGTGAGATTTGCGCAGCACATAACGTGCATGCACGCGCGGGCGCGCGAATAAAGGAGGAGAGAGGGCGAGAGAGAAAGAGTGGGGGTGCGTGCGTATAGAGAGAAAGTCATTAAATTCTTCTGAGATTTCATTGCAACGAATATATATATATATATATATATATATATATATATATATATATATATATATATACATATATATATATATATATATATATATATATATATATATATATATATATATATATATATATATATATATATATATATATATATATATATATCTTGAAGTGTAATTAGAGAGAAAGAGAGAGAGAGAGAGGGCGAGGCTTGGGCAGATTTACGTTTGTTATTTCGCGAGAGCTTGTTAAGTTTTTGAAAACTGACAAGCCGACGCGGGAGAGCGCCCGAGCGCGAGGGTCCGGCCCCTTACAAACATATATAATTTTTCTCCTCCCGAGTTTTGATTGATCTCGAGTTTATGTTTCAATATGTCAGGATTAAAGTAATAGCTACGCCAGTAGACTTTTAAGGGAAATCCTCGTTAATTGGTGTATATGAAGGATCAATTAATTTTTTTTTTTTTTTTTTTTTTTAATTATCATCATTGACCGCCTTTTTGCGTTCACTTTTTTTTAAAGTCGAAACTCTGTTTTGTCTCTGATGTTTTTAGTAATCAACAATTAACAAATTATATATTTTAATATATTTGTTTAATTTGTATTAAAAAAAAATTAGAAAAAAATAGAATGGTGTAAGTGGTTTTCTTAAAATCATAAAATTAATTTTTTTCACCCATTTTAACCCGAGAATTGCTAAAATATCATACAGTAAAGTATTTCTACTTTTCGCCAGACAAACGCTTGCGGCACATGTCGTTAATTTTCGATTTACTTGGAAGAATAGTAAAATACAAGCCACAAGACAGAGCGAACGACCGCAGCTAGCATAGCTTACAAATTATTTAGAAATATTCCGGCTGTCGGCCAGCGAATATTCGCGGCAAGTCATCAGCAATAGGAGAAAGAAAGCCAACGACGGCAGCCGCGCGAGTTATGTGTGGCGGGAACGAGCGTTCCACCGCGAGAAAGAGAGGAAGAGAAAGAGAGAGAGAGAGAAAGAAAGAGGAAAGGGTCGCTCGTAAATCGTAGATCAATCTCGCAAAGAAACGCGCAAGTCGGCCGCCGCCGGTGAAACGACGGGCGCGGGGGCGCAGGAAGGCGACCGCATCAGAGTAGAAAAGGTACGCGGATGAGTTCTCGCACTTCTTTCTTTTTTTTCTGCCAAAACACACCTATTCTCTCGACGCGCGGTTCCCCCTCTAAGAAAGGGGGTGCGAAGTAATATACGCGCGTACGGAGAACTGTATGAACGTAAGCGAAGGTGTGCAGCTATATGGGTTTGACGGCTAGAACAAAGGGGGCTCGCTCGCGATATTTACGCGCGCGCGGCGACCGGAAGTCCGCCGGTGGCTCTCGCCTATACATATACATATAATATACACGCGATCTTACGCGCGTCAGCGTTCGCGCGCGAACGCAAGAATACGACGCCCGCGTATATAGATATACATACTCGCGCGTGCGTGCGTGAGAATGGGGTATTGGGTGTTCCTTGGCCGGGCCTCGCTGCTCCGCATCTGTACACTTCACTTGGCGCTGCGCTGCCCCTTCGTCCGGTAAAACTGATGTGATTTGACTACGTTCACACCTACCTCGCCCCCGCTGCCGCCGCCTCCTTCTGTGTATTCGCGCGTCTCTCTAAGGCTTTGTTTTTTTTCTCAACCGAGGCTGCTGCTGCTATACGTGCTCGGTCGAACAACGATGTAAGACAATAAAACGATGACGGAGACACGGGGACCCATGCGCGCGAGAGAGTGAAAGGACGAGGCGGAGGGAGACAATGCCGAATAAAAAAGACGAGAAGGAGAGACGAAGGGAGAGAGGGAGAGGACGTGTAGCACGGTATGCGAGAAGGAACAGGTATTATGAGCGACGCGTAGTCTCTCTCTCGTGGTTTTTCATTTTTGCGTGTCCCCCGCGTGAATCTGGCGCGGCGATTTCATGCAGAAGCTATAAGGTTCGAGAGTAGTGGGACGTGTATAGGAGAACGCGCGGCGGCTGCTGCTGCTGCTGCTGCTGCTGCACGGAGGGAATGAGGGTATCGGCATGAGGGAACGGGAGAAAGAGCGAAAGGGCCTCGTCGGCTCTGATTACCTCGCAGGCTCTCGGTTTGCCGCTGCCGTCGCCCAGCAGCAGCAGCAACCCCCTCGCTTTCCCTCTCGCCGGCTCCTTTCTCTCGACTCCTCTCCTCTCTCTCTCTTTCGCTCTCGACGCGCGTCTCCTGACTCCCTTTGTCTCTCCTCCCTCTTCGTGGATGCGTCGGCGGCGGTGGCGGCGGCGACGACGACCTCCTTGCGTCCTTTTTTTACACACTACACTAGTCGCGCGCGGCTTCGCGTGTTTTTCGTCTCCTCTTTTTTCGGAGCTTCGTTGCCCCGGCTCCTCGCTCTTTTCTCTCTCCTTTTTTTGACACAAATGTCGCATGACCTATAACGCGCCGCCACGCTGCAGAAATGTGTGTTGCGTTTTTTCTGGCACACCCCACAAGTCCCACAAGTCTATTCACAGAGTCTCTACGCAGATGTGATGTCACTCAAAAACGAGAATAGCTTCTAGATTTACGGAAAAATTGTGTAATATTCTGCGCTTTTCTCTTTATACCTTGGTGCGTATTTTTAATGTTCCTATTGTGAAATAAATGCAAATTTTTTTAAACAAAACTTTGACCGTTTTCATGTGCGAACGTTATTTAAATTTTATAGTATAAGACAAAAGTACGCGAATGTAGGTTACAGTAAGTCATAATAAAGGTGCAAAAATGTATAATTCTTCAAAGATAGCAAAAGAGAAAAGATAATAAAAAGTACAATAACAATAAAATTTTATCTCCAAACACAAGAACTTGGTAAGACGGTATAAGTACTTTAAATTCAAAACTTGCAAGATAGTAACATTTGTATATTTTAGATAAGTCCGACTATACGTTCGCTCATTTCTTACTTGACTTTCCGTACTTTTTGCATTTAGTTACAGTAAAAACTGTTTTCCGGTTGATAATTATGTAAATTCTCATTCTCCAACATTTAAAATGTTCGAAAATTTAGTGAAAAGAAAAAAACAATCCGAGCGTCTGTACATATATCTTATTCCGAGTACGTATCGCCATACCCTCCATTCATTCGATGAAAATTACTTTGAACTCAGGGCCTGAATAGAAATAAAAGACAGCGATCCCAGCTACCGGGCCGAGCGAAGCCCAAAATTTCCTTGCATTGTCTTCGCATTCCTTTCCCATCATTGCATCCGCGCGGTGCGCACGCACGCACAAGTTGGCCCGAGCGATCAAAATATTTTCGAGTTCCTCTCGTCTCGCGGCTCGGCTTGGTTCCGAGCGAACGTCAGAATACGCATTCACGTCGATACCCATTACGCGCAAAGACCCTTGTTCTCCCGTCTTTTTCTTTCTCTCTCTCCTCGCGGGCCTCTCCTTTCCCTCTTTGTGCGTCGCGCATCAAACGCGAGCTGCTGCTGCTGCGGAAAGCAGGTAAATTCATTCGGCCTCCCTCCCGCACACCTCTTTTCTCTCGGTGCGCGATTAATCCTATTCACAGGGCCCGTGCTCTCGGGTTTCAGCTGCCCGCCGACGCGCCGCGGAGGAAGTGTGCGCGCACGTGCGTGCGAAGGGAAGCGCGGCGGCTGTGCGGCATAGTATAATCCGCCCTCGCGCAGTCCATTCGGCGAGTTTCTTGGAAACGCGCGTCGATTAGTGACGTAACGTCGGGGAGAAGACGAGAAGAGCCGGCCGCTGCCGTCGCCGCGGCTTCTCCTTCGCGCTCTCAGCACGCTACGTCGATTGCTTTATCTTTGTATGGCTTGTGATATTGGATTTTCGATGAGTTGCCGCAGCCACGAGCAATGCAAGCCTCGCCATCACTTCGCGAGAAGGTGTAAGTACAAGGCGCTCGGCGGGATTATTTGCTCGCAAAGTTTTCCGCGAATTGCCCCGCGGGCCGTGCGAACGGCCTTGCTGCTGGGAAATGCCTTCCTTTTCCCGATAGTCCGTTCTGTTAACTTCAATTAGCGTCTTGTGTATCAAGCGGATTACGTAAAGCAGCGCGTTATGAATAAGGGGCAAAATTTAATAAGTCTAATTGAATTTGCATGCAATTTGTTCCTGATGTTGCTGTATTTTACCTTCACTGTGTATACATTTTTTTCATTTATGTTGGAAATATGTGTGATGTGTATTTTGAAAAATTCTTATTTAAAGATACATGCTATACATGTATGATTTTATACTTGATACATCAGGTTAGGAAAGAAAAAACTTGTTTTTATAACATAATTAGTAACATAAAAAGCATCGATAGAAATATCTATAAGTGAAAATAAAAATTTTATGTATGTTTATATAAGATATAGATATTAATTAAAGAAGATATAGCCATGACATCATAATTTTAATTTGATTGCAAAAGATATATGATTAAATTTTAATGGGACTAATATATTTTATTTTGCTTATATAATTTTAAAAATATCTTGTAGCTTGAAGTTTATCGCAACATGACTTGACGAGTACGAAATTCCATGATTTGATTGACTGATGGAAATTCGAATAAAAAGACACGTAAATGATAATACAAAATAAAGTCGCGAATCTTCAATGAGCAAAATTTAAGTGAGGTGCTCTACAGTTCAATTTAAAATGAACAAAGAAAACATCTATGCAAATAAATAGGTTAATTATAGTTCTTAACTTATGTTGTATGAATGAAATCTTAATGAACAGGTAACACTGGGTTGTGCAAAATTCTTCAAGGGTTTCCTTGCGCACAGTATAAGTGACGGTTCGAGCAATCGCAATTTTATTAGACCATAACAATATTTTCTGTTGCAACAGAACACTTTCGACGGCATCTTTGTAAACACGGCATCTAACAATTCCTTTCGACACTGAAAGCTGTCAAGCGGTGCTTACGTTACGAACATTGCGAGTCAGTCAGCTTAATACTCCATTAAATCAAACACAATTCCCTTGCTGAAAAGTCGAGCGCACATGCGCGCCAACGAATGATTGCAATAAATAATTTCTCCAACGATCTCCTTCGTCTCCGGGAAAGTGCATTTTGGCTTGGTATTTTGTAAATTACGCGAATACACTGTGATAAAGCAAGGAAATGTGTTAAGATACATGGAAATCAAAATCTCACGGCACCGCAACGTTTTGATACACGTGACGGAATAGTTTGCGCGAGACTCGGTTATGATCTTGCAAAATTATGCTATTATATGCCTCTCTTTGCTGTCAGCTGCGCAAGTATGTAAACAACCTCGGCGCGAGAAAACATGGAAAATAGCTTTGCAGAACATAAAAATTTTTCGCTGAAAAGTTTTCTTAACTGCATACTAACTTAGGCTAAATGTTAACATTTTCACGACAATATATTTCACCCCGCAATTGTGCAATTCCTATAGTCTGTTTCGCAAGAATCATGTAAAAAAATATACTCAAGCCAGTTTCATATAAGCATAAAAATATCTGCTGTGTCGTATTTTAATTGCTATTGTCTGTACTTTTATGGCACAAATATTTTATTGGAGAAATTAAGATAAGGTGAAGATTTATTTAATGAACAACTTACATTTTAATGATTTTTCCAAAGATTAAGTCTACATAACTCAAATACGCACAAGCTATAGTAATTTCAAATATTTTGAACAATATTGCAGGTGTGCCGTTTAATGTTCTTAAAGACATATACACAAATACCTGCTTTGCTGATTTATCATTATTCCATGCGAAAATACTTTTTATGTCAAAAGGAACAACACAGCGAGAAGTTCAAGCAGATGAAAATTTATTTAATTTCAAACAATACTCCACGGAGCAAAGTAAACAGTTTAGAAAACCATAAATCTAAGCGGTTTCTATGCTTGAAAAGATTTTTCTCCCTAGCGCGCACTCTCTCTCTCGCACGCGTGTGCGCTATTTAGAGTTTAGAATTGCGAAATCCATCCGCGCGTGCGCCGCTCGTAACTCGACGCTCACAAAACGGCGCTCGCAGTCACAGTTGCATATATAATATATACGATGGCGGAGAGCTGGAGAATGAGAATGAGAAAGAGGGAGAGAGAGAGAAGGACAGAGACATCGTCGCGTGGTCGTCGCGACGCGATCGCCTAGCCCATAGGCGAAGATAAAGCAGCTCGCGTGGCGCTCACGCATTGATAGCCCGAGTAGAGAGAGACAGGCTGATCTACTGGCACTCCGGATTCATAAATTATACGAGTTTTCGCTGCCCGGCGTTACAGCGCGAGCGTTCGCCCCCACGTGTATTATGCGTGTCTTTACCACTTTCTAGACAATTTAAACGCCATTGCGGTCTGCCAAATTCCCCCTTGCTTTCGAAATTTTCCATTAACAGTAGAAGCGTTGGGTTTAATGATTTTTGGTGTATTCCTGTTTTATCTTTATTTTCCAACATTCTTTAAACATGGTGGTAAAAATGGATTGTTTTTATTACTTTTATATTGAATAATTTTTATATTTACTCATGATGCGGGTAGATTCAATAAAGAATAAAACATTCCATGAATATCATTATTTACCAATCTTTTAATTTAATGAATATTTTCTGATTGGGAGCTCCGCAGATACACTGTATTTTAATATTCATAGTTTTCTGGAAAAAATTGAAGCACGTTATGAGCATTCGAGTAAAACGGTTTTCTTAATTTATTCAAGATTCATCTTGTAATGAGATTTCATTTGTAAAAAGTTTTGTTTATTCATAAATCTCGCAGTATTTCATACGCGTAACGAAGAAGAAAATCTTAGCAGCGCGTTAAGCATAAGTGTGTTAAGATATTTTTTACACCTATTTCTAAAATGTATGCTAAAGTTACTTCACTGCGCTACTTAATAGTCCTTAGCGACGTTTTGTAACGCTCTCGCAACGGTGATTGTTTACAATTCAACTCTTTTCCTCCGCTCGCATAACTGTCCTTTAAAGGATTTGCAAAACTATGCGCTGGAAATGGAAGGGATGTGGGGAGAAATTTAGCGAGAGATTCCTTGTTAAGATACATTCCGGCACATTGTGCGCGGGCAGTAATACATATATACACACACCCATACGCAAGTATATGCACAGAGGCGAGTGTGCCCTCATCGATGCCACCTTATTCGCGTATCGAGGCAGATATGCAAATCTCGATATAATTTATTCGCGCGCGGGATTTACGACTTGTTCAGAGAGCCGAGACCGTTCGGACAATTCGATCTCGAGCTGCTGTCGCTATATAGACCACGGTTGGGTATTGTACCGATACAATACTATACAATACACCAATCGAGGGGTGGGCAGGGGCGCTGCCGCGACGACGTAATTAAGGGGAAATCGTACTTTTTCACACCGATCGAGCGAAAATGAAAATGAAGAAGAAGAAGAAGACGAAGGAGAAGAATAAGAGCCACCGAGACGGGAAGACCGAGGCGAGGTGTGCGCCCGATGTATCGGATGAACCCCTCTCTCTCACTCTACTCCCCGCTATATACGCGAGGACGAAACTCGAGGCAAAGATAGAGGATATATCAAAGATGGCCGATGCCTGTAACTAATACGCATGGGGCCCCGCCGGTGGCGCGCGAGCGAGCGCGCGGCCATTTGCGAAACATAAGAAATCCGATCTGGGGTTTTGATCTCCATAAGCCCACCCTCGATCGTGTTACCGGAACACACCTCGCGCAGCGGCAGCACCGCTCAAAGATGGCCTCTCCCCCGTGAGTGCGGTGCAACTTTCGCCATTGCGGGAGACCGAGGCTGTGTGTGTGTGTGTGCATGAGAGAGAGATGCATCTCACTCGAGCCGGACATTGGCGCGTCAAGTGCTCAGATGCAGCAGCAGCGCGATCCCATTGACGAAATTTCGAGGACCGGGCCCGCTTTACGGCTTAAATGCGCTCCTCTCAAGCTCACTTGGCTCCTTGCGACGTATTCAATACGAAATATTCTCCAAATTATAAGCCATTAATTAATCGTAAATTTTAATATATAAACTATATTAGACCTGAAAATATAATAATGCAAATCGTTTCGATGAATTTGAAAATTGTATTCCACGGGGAGAGAAAAAAAATTGTCTTACCGAAATAACATGTTGCTCGCAGTTTAAAGACTGCCTAAACAAAAGCCGCCTAAGAAGTGTGATAAAAAGGAAGCGAGCGACGTTAATCGGAGCGTGCGCAATGAAAAATAAAGGATAGGGTGATCGGGTGCGGAACGCACTGCGTGCACTACACAGCAGTTAAATGCGAAATCGGCGTAACCAGTCATCAGCCGCAACACCTGCTTTACACGAAGCTCATCGCGCCGAGTTTTACTCCCCTTCTCTCTCACCCTTCTCCTTCTCTTCTTTCGCCGATGTACCGAGGGAGAGAGAAATTATTTTTCAATCCCACAATTATAGATTGCTCGGATAAGCCTGCTCGATTTCAATTTGACATCAAGTCTGTACATACACGCGGGCCGGCGCGAGATAGAGCGAGATGGAAAACGGGTGCGATTAAACAAGAGCGCGCTTCGGCGGGAAGATCCTGGCCGAGAATTAAACGTCGCAAGTAGTGCGAGAGAGAGAAAGAGAGGGATAAAGGAAAAATAAGAGGGTTGCAGTTGCAGTAGCAGACTGGCGTCTCGCTCGCGGAACGGAAATGAAAAGCAGAGCACGCGTGCGAGCTTGCGCTACCGTGCAATTATGAAGTCGCTACCGAGGCCCTCGCGGAATATCGAGAATGACATTTTAATCACACGGTCATCGTTTTCACACGGCATTCCATTAGTGCGAGTAATTTGTCTGTCGATACGCTTGTTGACTTGTGAGATTCTCATCGGCGCCTACTACGTTCCCGTTAACCCTCTCTCTCTTTCGTTCGCTCACCTCCTCTTTTTTCCTCCGTTTCTTTTCTGCACCTTCGCGCAGTTCCTTTTCTTACTCTCCTTCTGTCTCTCACCGTCGCCGCCGCCGCCCTCGGAAAAAAGACTTATCGGCTCTAGAAACCGGACTGCGGCAGCAGCAACACTGTGTAAGTATGCATGTGCGTGTATGTATCTTCACCGGCAGCCGGTTCGTCGCTGAAAAAATAGAACGAGATCGATCTTTTCGCGCGCGCGCGCACGCGTATCTATAAGGTTGACAAGCGCCTCTCTCGATCTCGTTAAGCACGGCCGCCTAACCCCCTTCCACGCGCGGATTTTCTCGCGACGAAAGAACTGGCGCAAAAGATGGAGCAAGAAAAGCTTTATCAGGCCTCTGGAAGGTCGTGCGCTTTTTTTTTCTTCCCGCGGGAAGTAGTGTGCGAGAGAGCAGCCGCTCATTTTTGCCGACGCTTTAAATGGGCCTTTTACACGAGGAATATTTTATATGCTCGCTTGTAAATGAAATAAGGAGGTGCTGAATAAAATTGCAATTCATTTTCTCAAATTATGCAGCCATAAAGGATCTTTCCCTTCCCCCTCCCCCTAGCTGGTTTTATTTCGTTTTCTATATACAATATTTAAGTGAATTATATTTCTCGTACACAATGTTTGTGCGCGAAATGAATTGTGGTGCACAAATACCTGCGCATGTACCTTTTCCATCCGCGTGTGTCTATTTATTTAACTATAAAGTATAAAGATTTTTTACGATTTTCGAGAAAATGAGTTAAGCGATTATATGCAAATTTAATACCAAGACATTTTCAAGATAAACGCCGATTGATTCGAATATGCATTGCACTATAGAAATGACTCTGTGTGCGGCTCGAAAAATCGCGAATAGTTTCGCGCGCGGGCGGTTGCGGTAACGTTAGGTTTCAGCTCTGAGGCAACGTGTGTATATATACGTGTACGTAGTGTAACGCAACACCAACGAGATATTTAAACGTTCTTTAAAAATACATAGTTGTATGATTTAGGAGTCGTAAAATAGACTTTAAATTTGTTTTGCCGATCAAAATGTTGTTGCCCTATTATATCGGACGTGCCGAGTGAGTGGCATAAAGTGGAACTTTTAACGTATTTATAATAACGCGCGGCGGAATCGAGCGGCGAATATGATACATGCAGAGCGCTACAGGAATTGACTTTAAAACACATACGATCTTAAAATATTGATTCAGCATTAACAACCTAATGAGCACTGCGCATACAAATAACCATTTTTAAGTATCATAAACATTACATTTTACAAGTTTTAACATTCTTTCCGAAAGCTACATTTAACGTAAAACTAGTAAAATTCTAATCGCGCTCCCCTCGATTTTTGCGAGATCCGCGCCTGATAGCGTCCGATATTACATAAAAAGGACGTAGTCGGATTTTTCCGCGAATTCTTAAAATATGCATCGATAAGAAGCGAGCGTGGATTCCGTAGCAGTGTAAACGCGAATGTAAAATCAGTGCCGATTAGCATGCTTATGCGTACAGATTAACTCTAAATAAAGCTTAATTTTCGCATAAATTCCCGACGAAAATGACGTTAATTAATGCGCGCAGAAAAGTAACGGCGGCACGCAGGCCCCGCATAGAAAATTAGAATAGCCACACTTTAATCCGCGATCTCGCCTTTCGGCTAGCCGCGCGAATATAAAGCACTTTCCAATGCGGCAAGTCTCGAATCTCCCCGGGAGTCCGCCAGTTCCCCATTAATTATCGGCAATCAATTTAACGCTCCCGGCGGCATTAATTGTTTTTCCGAAAGTATATTGTGCCGCAGAAAAAGCCGTGTGTTACCGGGGCCCCGACTCTATACATACGCAACACACGCTCACACACACGCATATGCGTGTACATATACCTGCACACACGTATAGATGAAAGTGCTCGCGGGAGGCGGATATCGGCGAGCGGCGGCGTATCGTGCGTGAGTTAACACTTTGTCTATAAGGCGTGGGTTGCGCGGAAAGACTACAATGGCGCGCGGCCGCGAATGCTGACCTTATTACGTGCGACGACGGAGGCTTATAGGCAGCGCGACGACGAACGGCCGCAAGACGAAATCGCGGCGGCGAAGAGAACGTGTGTTGTGTGTGTATATATACGCGTGTTGGAGCAGATAGCAGAGTCCGTTCGCCTATGCACACAAGCACACACCTACACACAGTGAGAGCGCGGAGGTAACCCTTTATCTCGATGTACGCGGGGACTGTGCTGCTCGCAGCCGAGCGTGAAAAACACGTGATCGCCTCTAACAGTCTTTTCCTCGATTGCCAACCGTTTGCACACTGTGCCGAGGTGCTTTTCCCTACTTACCCGCCGCTCGTAACCTTTTTTTCCTCCTCGGCGGCCTCTACGCGGAGTGCGCGCGCAGGGAAGTGCCGTATGCGCCGGCGCGCATTGTCGCTTTGTATATGTACATGTGTATACGTGTGCGAGCGCACTCGCTCGCTCGCCCGCGCATCTGATCAGGAAATGACTTTTCTGCTTCGACGCATTTGTTTTTCTTCATTGCGTTTTCTTTCGTTTTTTTTTCGCCGTGCCTAGCGAGTGGTGGGGGAGAGAGAGAAAGAGAGGAAGCGACTGCGGGTAACAGTTGTTCTCTGCAGAGAGGGGAGGTTAGACCCCTTACTATACGTGAGAATGCGTTATCGCGGTTCGCTCGACTCTAGGC
The DNA here is from genome assembly GCA_036365515.1 of Torymus aiolomorphi. Taxonomy (NCBI): domain Eukaryota; kingdom Metazoa; phylum Arthropoda; class Insecta; order Hymenoptera; family Torymidae; genus Torymus; species Torymus aiolomorphi. The sequence goes on from CM070875.1 coordinate 186,253,017, forward strand.
CGGAGAACGTGGCTCTATACATGTAGGCGGGAAATTCGGAGATACGCTGATTAGCTCTAAGTCAATGCTGTTGCGGTAATTTTCGTCCTTCAAATGTAAACATGTGTTTCACACAAAGGATGTGGAAGAGACTTTTTTTATAACAGAGTTTCAAAATCTATCAAGTCACTCTCATTCACAAATAAAGAGGGTCGGTGTAGGAATATTCGATTATTTCAATACTTTTATTACAAAACTGTAATAAATTCAATTTAATATTAAAAAATATTTACACCATTTCTGTTGGGACGTATAAAAGCTACAATGGCATGTATAACAATCGATGTCGAAATATTTAAATAAAAATACATTTTATTATTGTATTCAAATCGCATTCGTCACCCGAGTAAAAAGTCCCCATTGAAAAAGTTGCCGTATCTTATGGGAAAATTTGCTCGGCATAATACAGCCAATGGACAAAGCACAATGCTCGCATTGCAGGCGGCGGCGTTAGCCGAAAGTACGTTGGGCGCGAATGCTATAAGGTGCCAAGTGAAAAGTGATCCATGCAGCGTTCGCCCCGCACAAAACACACACACACACAGCTCCCTCTCCAGTGCAAAGTACCTACACATATTCCAGCCCGCTGAGCGCGCGCGAGATTATCGGGCGGCCGAAAAATCTCGGGCGCAAAAAAGCCGGTGTGCGCCCCCCGCGCGCCCGTAATCTTGGCCTTGAGATCTCGCGACGCGATTATCCCACAGGGTGTCGGCACCTAACGCCGAGCGCGATCGGCTCGCGCGCTTGCGCGATTATGAGCCCGCGCGGCCCACCGCTAATTACACGCGAGCGAGTCAACGACCGTTCGCGCAGGCGTATATATATATGTGTGTGTGTGTATGTGTGCAGCGTTACTTATCTCGCCGCGCGCGTCGGCAAAGTCTCGACACGCTTGTGCAACAACGAACCGTACGAGCAAAAAAGGAGAACTCTCGACCTCGTTCCCCCTAACGGCCGTCATCACCTTATCCGAAACCTCGTTCTCACGTACCTATTACTGCGCTCGCGATGTGAGCTTGACTCGCGCGTGCGCGCGCACCCTTCCGACTCTTTTCCCTTTCCGTGGGTATACCATCGCTTCCCGCTTCTTCTCCGACCATATTCTTTTTTTACTGCTTCCTTGCCATCTGAGTCATTATTACAACTTTTACAAGTTTTTTTGTTTTTTCTTCAAAACTATTCTCACAATAACAACATTCGTTTGAAGAATATTAAAATGAAAAGAACTGTAAAAATAGTTTATACTTCTGTTTTAAAAAATGTAGTCTAACGATAAAAGTTTTTACTTCTCCTAGCGTCAATTAAAGCAGTATATTACGTCAACTAAAACTCGAAATCATCCACGCTCCTTTTTCGATGCTCCCGGATGATTACCGAAGCAGTTATCCAATCATGTTTTTTCTTTCCGTTATTACCCATCAATCTTAAACCCTCCCGCGTGCACAGGTACCGTACGGGCAAAAATTTTTCCCCGCCGCATAGTCTCACTCAAATTCTCACCACCCATATTTCCCTTTTTCCCGTGCCCTCGATTCGTCCGACGCTGATCCTCACTCTCCCAGGCACCGAGCAACTGAACTTCTCTCCACTTCTCGCATGAGACTATACACGCTCGGCGCTATATAGAAACTTGAGCGTGTAAAACGCACAATAAACTAGAGAGTTTAGTGCGTATTACCGAAGACACTAAAAGCTTGTATTGCGAGTTGTCGATGTGTTTTCCCCTCCTCTCACGGCTCTGTAGCCGCATTATGCCATAAAGCCATAGTCAGCTATACAGACAGAGCCGCGCGCGGTCATCGGCGGAATGGCCTTTGAGCCCGAGAGAGAAGACGCGAGGACGACGACCACGTCAGTCGCGTTATTGCGGCGGGTTGGCAAGAACGAGGATTACTCTCTCTCTCCCGCTCTTTTGCCGCACTGTAAGGCGAAGCGAGGTTGCTGCACTCGCGCTCTCGCTGCCTGGAAGAGAGCGCGATGAAGAGATTGCGCGCGCCACGGATGATTGATAGAGACCGAGATAGTCTAGGAGAATAATTAAAGGGGTCAGCCGGTGGTGAGCCCTTTACGCGCGCGCACTCCGTGGCTATGTTTGCATTAGAGCGGTTCGCGCCAGTTAAGGCAGATGAGCAGAGAAATCATTTTTTAACAGGCTCAATTTAGCAATATTAAGGTCGATCGCGATAATTACTTGCAAAAAAAAAAAATACAAACTAGGGAAAAGCCACAAAATTAAAATGATAATATAGATTATGAAATTATTTTTTATTTAAAGTGTATTAAGACGAAAATAGCACTATAAAAACTAATTTACTTTTATGAGTATTCATCTCCCAAATTATACATATATGATATATCATGTATATCTCTTATATAGAGGGATGAATTCCATTTCGACATATTATTAATACATATATCATGCCACAGGATACCTGTTCGAAAGAAGTACAGAAAAAGAGAGAATTGCGAATAAATGATTCAATGGAAAAAGGAAAAAGACTCGTGCCGGAGAATTCGTGCTTTACTCCTTGTCCGCATACTTTATACGCGAGAGCTGGACAGTGGTACGAAGAAGAAAATAATTTCTACATTTTTATCCTTGAAATTGTAATATAAGCTTCTCTTAATAAAGGTAGGGAGGAAAGTGGGGGGGGGGGGGGGGGGGAAGAATGTCCGCGAAATAAAGTAAAAGAAGAAGCGGAATTATTAATAGAGGAAAAGGCACGCACTTACGTGGCGTAACGTACGGTCAGCGCACGCGCACGCGCGCCTAAGAGGGAGAGTCAGAAGGTAAAAGGGTTAGATGTCTCTGTGGAATGCAGGGATATATAGGTAGCCGGCCGGCGAATCACGTTATAGGCATGTGTGTATATATGTACACACACACATACACACACTCGTACATACGCACACGGGCTGGCCGCCGGTCAGTGCGTTATTGCATTACACACAACTAGGTAGTTAATTTAGCATCGGCGGCGTACGAGCGCATATAGCCGCCGCCCGATTGCTTCTCGTATTGCTTCTCACCCGGTCATATGCATAATGTAATTGACTTCATCCTGGCGGTGCGCGCACCTTCATTCGACCCGTATATACTCGCAGGCCTCTTCTATATATATGTATATAGCTGCGTGCGCGCGACTATATACTTCCTCTTTCTCTGCACTAATGAAAGGATTAGAGGGTTATCCTTACCTTTGCGGGATTTTTCCTTTTTCGGCGGGAAGATGCTATCTAATACCTGTACTATTCCCATAATACCTTGCAATTAACGTATTTTTTCCAAAATAAACGATTGCTTTGCTTGTTTTACCGGTTAATTCTACATGTATATAATATTGGCGTCTCTGGAAATTCAATTATTTTCTTTTTATGCAAAAATATTTAATTTACTGGTATATATAGAATGTATATAGTGAACACAGTTATCGGAGAAAATCTAAATAAAACAGTATCATTGGATTGACTCCAAAGATATACAGCCTATATAGATTATCAATATTGAAAAAAAAGAAACAAATAACTTGGCCATCGACACGCGAGCGCTCTCCCGTTGATTGATTCGCTGACATACATTTCAATCGGCCAGAATTTTAATAGATTAGACCGCTCGGCTCTATACGGATGAATTTATATGTGTACGTTATAGGCCAATCACAATGATCGTCCGGAACGTTTGCACGGGTCCTGTACATGTATATATGTATATATCGTTTAGACGCGGGCCCTCGAGCAAGGCGAGCTCAGTCTACTATAAGACGTTCATCGTCCTGACAGTGAAATGCAATGGGCGTCTCTCTCGGAACCGATCGGTCGCGTCGCGACGATTCTCGTTAAATCGTTTCGTCGAACCTGACCATTGACCCAGCTATCCATCGATAACTACACCCACCGGACGCGCGATTTGAAACGACTCGGGCCTGCGCAGCGGAGGTTAGAGAGACAGAGGGCAGAGAAGAGGAGGAAGAGAGGAACGACTCGGTGGCGCGCGCGTGCACGCAAGTCCGTTACGCGCCGCGGAATCTAACTCGGTCATTTCCTCCTGTCTCCGTGGAAAAATAAGAACAATGCCCAAGGAATATTTGTTTCTTGTATATGCATTCGATTCATGTTAAATTCATAAATCCTCCGTATCGCATTGAGATTTAAAGTTTCTCCGGATCTCCGTATCTTCGTTTATGCAGATTTCTAAATCTTGTTTACCATTTCCTACTTTTCGAAGAAGCCTGCGTAGTAAAAAATAATAAAAAAAAGGTTGAACGAGCAGCGATATATGATATTTAATGTGTGAAAAAAATATTATCAAAAAGTAATTTACTCAAAGCTGCATTGACAGAGTCAAAAATATAATTTCTTGTTAATAATTTTTATACAATAGACATAATATAACTCTCTTAATTGTAATATTACTTGCATTCAATGTGCAAATACATAACTTTGATATAAGAGCACGCACAGGTTCGCATTAACGTCAAAGCAAGTACATCCCTGACAAAAAGAGAGCGCATAAAGCCGTCCACTCCGCGCAGGTGACCTTTACGATGCACTTTATACGACATTAAATTTTAATGAGTAATTCCAATTGGACGGCAATTTTCATTAAGGCGACAATTAATGAATACATCTTCAACTGCGGAATCGCATCTCCCGCGTGTAATTCGGTCGCATATATATATCCGCTCGCTTTCAATAAAGCACTCGGGCGCGAGCGTCTAGCTACGAAGACTATAAAAATAATTTCTGCGAAACGAGCTGCGCGCGCGCGCGAAGGGCACGAGCTCGCGTGGTTTGCGCTCGCGCGCGCGCGCGGATCAAAGGAGGCAAAATTCCATTCCTCCGTCGCCTGCGTGCGCGTTCCGTCAGCGCAAAAAAATCCCCACCTCACCGTCTCTGTGTATATGTATACAGACACACACATACATATACTTGTATAATGTATATTATGCACTTGCGAGCATAACCCGGGCATATAAACGCGGCTCTTTCACACGCGTCTCGGGCGCGAAGAAACAATTAATTCCTCACGCGTCCCTCCCTGTCCCTTCTATTATCCGCTCTTATAGTAGTCGCCGCGCTTTGCACACCTAAAGGTTTCTTCACACTGGTACTTCGAGGAAGTTCATTTGAATATTTTGGAGAATAATAACGTGATTCTGTCACGTTTAATAATACTCTTTTACGTAAAATAAGCGTTTTGCAAAAGATGTAAAGTGGATTATTAATTCCCATTAGTTTAGAATAGATGTAATGTTTCCATGACTTTAATTTAATTCAGAAAATCAATTCAATGGAATTGTATAATATATATTTCAATGTATAATTCTAGTTCTTAAAGTTTCGGATATCAGCAAAATATTTAATGCATCACATACATCTCAGTTTATCGGAGTTATTTAATAATTTATAATTCTAACGAACTCGAGTTCATATAACTGCATCATCTAAACGCGCGATTCTATAAAGCAGACGGACGGCCACTACAGCAGCGGAAAAAGAAACTTTAATACAGGCGGTGCAGGACAGTTAACTTATCTTGTAATTCTCATTAAAACTTTTTCGTCACTAGCTTGGTATACGACCTCCTAAAAGGCACTAAAGCACTAAAGCCTTTTTTAACCATTCACCTCTACCTTTCTCTCTCTTCCGCGCGGAATCTCGACTTTAATACCCCCGCACCAGTCGCGCAAGCGTGAACGCACCCTTACACGGGAGGATGACTCGAGAGCTGCTGAAATAGCACCACTTCGCGCTATATAGTCGCGAAGTATATATGTATACGACTGATAGCACTGCTGCAGCACGTCGCTGCAACGGCATTAGCGCGATGATATTATACACCGGCGCGCGCAGGCGAAGGAAGCAGCCAGCGCACGGCGGCCCAAGGACGCGCGCATGTACTTATTATACCTGCGGCCGAGAACTCGGAATCCCTGAGCGCGCAGGCGCGCGGGTCTCGTCGTATTTTTGCGGTCATTCGCGGAATGATGATGCAAATTGCCGGCGCGAAGAAGCGCAAGGGTATTGGAGCGCGGCTTTTTACGTCTATTTCGGTCACCACGGAAATATTACGCGCGAACGAGAGCTGGACACACCTCCGACTCGGACAATGGGCCTTAGATATCGTATAGATAGCTCTGGCTGCAGTGTGGCCTAGAACAGGGTAATCTTGCGGGATAGCCGTTTTACTTGTACTTATAGTTTTTGCCTTTATTGTATTCAAACTCCCTCGCCGTTAGCAGTTGAAAAACTTCATTATAGAAGCTACCTTTGCGAGCACTTGATCTTGATGAAAATTATATAATTACGCGCGTACAAATAAGAATTTGGGATATTATGTTGTTTGCGCTCGTTATAATTACTTTCAGCCTGTGTTCTACGTTTTTTTTCGGATAATTAGTAACTGTTGAACAGGAACTGTTAACATCAGTGATATTTACATGCTTAATGGATACAGCATTGGCGGCAGTCGCGTGACTCATTACGCTGGAAATTCGAATTTCTGGCGCGCGAAGAAAACGGCATACCGGGTTCGCACAAAAGTGAGACATTAATAATTGTCCAATCCGAAAGTATATGCAATATTCCGCTTAATAAGATTTGACCGTGATCCTAAAACTCGCCAAGTGCAATCCATCACGCGGAGAGCGCCCGCGTGCCGCGTAAGAAAGCGTGACAAAAGTAAGAGATGTATATATAACACGTGACAATGATAAAGCATTCCGAAGCCGTAAAAAGCAGCACCTTACATAATAAGAGCGTCGACAAAAAAAAGGAAGAGGCAGGTGGGGGAGAAAAAAACGCGAGGTAGAGGACGCTAATTACGAAGGGCACGAGGGAAGGAAAGTCAGCGACGAGAGCGCGCGCAATGGAGGTGTGTAATACGAAAGCGACGACGGCGGCGACGATGACGACGAGGACGACGACGAGTCAATTTCCGCGGGGCTAATTTTTTGGGGAGGGAGTGGGCATCGGTCTCTGCAGGCTCGATAAAAGCGGCGCGTCGCCGCCCCTCGCGGCCATTTCTCAAAACGCAGCCGAGGTAAACTGTTGCAAATTAAGGTTGCACAAGGAGCCAGCGGTCATTTCTCAAGCTGTCTTCTCGCATAAATTATTGCAAACGAAACGGCCGGCCCGAAAGAAATGCATAAAGTCAGCCCTCGCGCTCCTTCTCCTCTCTCTCTCTCTCCTTCTCATATGGGTTATGTTGCGCTCGCGCGTATAGCCTTTTCGCGTCCCGCACTGCTTCTCACTCTCGTTCTCTCTGCGTGCGCGCGTTTTGCTTATTTTTTCCAGCCGAGCCAATCGCCCGTCGTGGCTTCTCGCTCTTTTTCTGCTATAGGTATATACACGCGCTCTCCTTCTTTCGCTCTCTCCCTCCTTTAAATATGCGTTTGAAGTCGATACCGACGACCGATTCACGACTGATTCGCGGGGTGCACAAAGAGCATTTTGTTCGCTCTGCGGCCGCGCTCTTTCTCTCCTCTCGCACGCGTGGTGACCCCCAAGACGCGCGCGCGGCTCCGAGAGTACGACTATATATATACATGACGCGCGTCGTTCGTGGCATTTTTTTCTATCCCGCGCGCGCGCGCATGAGGCACGGAAGAAAGAGCCGGCGCAGCGTATTCCAGAAAAATTATCCCGTGCGCGCACGCCGCGAGTATACGAGAGTTTTTATTGGATACCGCTCGTATATCATGCGGTCGCATATTTGTCGCCGGACCAAGTGCGCGGAACCGAGGGGAAGAGAGAGAGAGAAAGCATTGAGAGGGAGAAATTTCACGGCGGTCATGAGTCGCGCCGCGCGACTGACTGTGTCCGGATGCATGTATGAGGGACTAATCAGCTGGCTTTTAACGATATTCAAGCGTTTTATATTGTCGTTTATTGTGCTGCGGGGATAACTTCTTACCGTCTACATTGTTTGCATTGAAGCCGAAGACGCGCTTGCGCAGGCGCAAGGACTATTTCAATATATCCGCCTGACGTTTAGACCATCATTAATATTTTCGAATTATGGATGTTATTTGATTGTAAATCAAGCAACGAATTTATTATCAGACTCCGAGTTAATCCTGAAAATTATTCGCATGACTGCAAGTCCTCTCCCCGAGTCTATAAACTTGTTTTATTCGACGGAGAAACTGCCTTCTCTTTATGATAATTTATGTTGCTATATGTTTACCACTAGGTACTTTAATGCCAATTTTTTAGTCCTAAATATGCAATTTGAATATTAATTTTCCGCACGGCGGTGGCGAAAAATCCACATGACTAATGCAATGGGATTTGTCTTTATCAAATAGTACTTTCTAAATAAAGCTAAATGAACCTTAATTAAAGTTGAATGTTATTTCTCGCTTAGAAACTTCTTTTGACAAAGTATAATCTCAATTCTGCTAGACTACCACATTCGGAGGATTTAAATTATTTAAAAATAAAAATAAAATATATAATTATGAGAAAGTGGTACTTTAGTACATTTGCGAGGACTGCGAAAAATCTTTTTCAACTTACAAATTGATGACGTGTATTATTCAAAGAACATCATAGACCAGAATGTTTTAAGCGCTTACGTACCTGCAACAAAAATAAAATGTGACGGTTATCAAAAAAGTTTATAATTGTACTTGAAGTAAAAAATCTTATAAAAGTGACTTATCACCGCTTACTAAACATTTTAGATTTGAAGTTTCTAGCTTGACGCTATCCAGAAACAAGAGTAACCACGTAGTAAAAGAACGTGGGTACTATGAAGAAAATATGCAAGTTTCTGAGGCTGATTGGGTGAAAGTAACAAGAACATACTAGTGCTAATGCACATGTGACCTAATAACTTAATAAAATAATAAATAATAAAAATATATTTTCGTTACAAATTTTTTAGAAAGGGCTACTGCTCATAATATCGATATTTCTGCAGCTTTACAGTGTCCGTATATTCACAATTCCCCATACCATTATTGAATTCCCGTAGTAAGTACACTGAGAAAAGGATTTGTTTACTGTTAACATAGTATTGTAACTGTTAACATGCGTATGTTTAAATATGACCAAATATAGGCATTGTAATAGTTATAATGCCATGTTAACAGTTAAGTTACCATGTTCGCATAAACAATTTCAATATGTTACCTGAGAACATTGATATTGTAATAGTTACAATATGCTTATTATAGTAGTTTTTTAATCTAATGGACAATTTTTTACCAGGATGATGTTGTTTTACAACAAAAACGTTTGAAATAAAAACATCATTTATTTTTTTACTCCAACGTTTCGGACATTTTTATTGTTTATCCTGATGAGGAACATAAACTATTAAAATGTCAGAAACATTGGAGTAAAAAACTAAATGGAGCTTTTATTTCAAACCTTTTTGTTATATAACAACATCATCCTGGTTGAAAATTGGCTATTAGATTAAAAAACTACAATTTACAAGAACTTCTACCATCATAGTTGTATTTCAAATAGATAAATATGTTAACAGTAACAATATTCTTCTCTCAGAGTATATATATAGGCCAACACAATCAACTTGCGAATTTGTCGAGAATCATCTCATACCGCCAGCACAAAGCAAGCAACCGCGATCTATAACTTAAAACTTAATCTTCATCAGGGTGGCCTGACAATCAAAACTTTTGGGGACTTTGGTTTCCGTTGCCACTCTCGCGAGCTAGCCTCGGCGTAAATAATTATAACCCACTTAGTGCTGACTGCACTGCCACTGCGGAACCCCTAGCTATCCCCGCGAGATGGCCAACCGAGCTCAACGAGTCAAAACTTTCTGCTCGAGATGAAAAGAGAGAAAGAGAGCGGGGAGTAGAGAAAATTCGGATTCTGCCCTATCGATTTTGGCCAAGTGCCTCTTAAAACGTCCGGACATTCCTTTTCGCGGCCCTCGAGGAGGCGGTTCCATACGCGCGCCCGCAAAGGGGCAGCGCACGGCGCAATTTCTTTCTTCCCTTCCACGCAACTCGTTTTTTCGCTTATTTTTCGTGTGGCCTCTCATCGCACGCTCTCGCGGTGCCTCGTTATTTTTTAGACCGCACTTAGGTTACCCAACCTCGGTCCCCTTTTGTCAGCTTTTCGTGGTTTTAAAGAGTTTTTGAGTTAATGAAGCACGGCAATTTGGAACGGCGCGGTTCACTTAACATTTTTAATGTTTTATAGGAGTTGATTGTTTAAAAGCTGCCAGCTATATGGCAAAATAAGATTTATTTCATCTTTTTTTTTACTAACTTGATATCTATTATTATACAAAATAAACTTTATTTCCGGAGAAATCGAATAAATCTATATATAACTATACAGTCACTGAAGCTTAAATATTCAATATAATATGCAGGCTCATGAATATCGAAATAGGTTTACACCGACATCGATAAAAATACTACAGAGAAAAACTAATAAGTAAATATAGTTTTGTTTGAAGCTATAGAACGCGCAAAATATAGATATCCCATAAAGATTGTACAAAAATATAGTCTATTCCCATAAGTATATAGATAACTACGCTTATATGGATTAAACATCAAAACACTAAAATAGACATTTTAAAATTGCATTCAAATTCTAAGAGCTTCATTGTGGAATTGAGAGATTGATAGTTGGAAAAATAGGTTATCAAACTTTCATTTTAGCTCAGAGCCGAGGATGCCGGCGAAAAGACATGCGATGTGGAAATTGCAGGAGGTGTGTACGCTTCGATCGAACCGAACTGTCTGGCCTTTCTCGCGCGCTCGCGATTAATTCTCATTTCTCCTTTGTCGGCACGCCCATTTTTATTGGGCTACTGCTCCACCCTCCCGTCGGTCATTTCCGCTTCCGTGCAAAGAAAAGCTCGAGCGCTTGCGAAAATTGCATTATCACCGTTCGATATGGATAGGCACGACGCGTCTCGTCCTCGGTCGATCAATGGAACTACCCTCCCTCCCCCTCTCTCTCTCTCTCTCTTTCGGAGGTGCGACGTAATAGCTTCCATATTAAATCAGCGGCTTTCAAATTTTCGCGCACACATACGCGCGCGGTGGCTATGAAAAGCCATTTTTTTCTCGTTACTCAATTTAAAAGGATAATTTATGACTCGACGCGCGCGGCAGCTCGAGCGACGCTTGAGAAATTTTTCGGCTCTTTAAAATATTGTGGCTCGACGCGCAACAATGGCCTAATGTTTCCGTCCGCATTTTTAAGCGCGCGCCCACCGCGCTATCAATCGCCTTTAAAAATTGCTTGAAAGTGAAAATTGACGTCGACATGCAGCAGATTTGAATTAATTGAATATGTAATTTTGCGCACGATATGATAACATTTTTTATATAAAATCAAGTAGAAATTAACTACAACCGTTGGAAAAGAAAATTAAGGTAATCATTCAAATGGTTTTATCTTAATCTTTAAAAATTGTATTCGCTTTAGCTGGGAAACCCTCATCTAGCCAACGTATTAATTTGAAAGTGCCACTAGGGGGTTGTTCTGGCACACGAAAACGTGTAATAAATTGAGCGAGAAAGGGGTGCCCTTGATAAAGATTAATTTGAAGCAAGTGTCCGCCCACTGAAAGCTTTAACATTCTAAGATTTCCAAGCATAAAAACTACGAGGCCGTTCCACAATGCATTGCGGCAAATCTTTGCGGTCATCGTTAAGCAAAAGTATTTTAATTATGTAGAGGAATTTTATTATTAAATTTTCAATTTCTCTCCAGCTTTTGTAGTAGATTGCAGCTCTAGTATGTTATTTGTATTGAGCTCGAAAGAATCTTAAAATGCATTCCTGTATCTAATTAATATGACTTATTACGTCTCGTACACTCGTCGTTTAAATTATGACATTCTTACGGTCCTCTTTAATCGGATTGGAATTTCAGGTATATATACACAGCTAGTAATAAGCGCCATTAGCCGTTAGAGAGCCTCTTAATAATTTTTCCACCCACAGTACACTTTCCCGTCTTACGTGTTGCGGAAAAATGCAAGTTGAAGCTGACGCGTTACAGAGGCTCGCGACGTATGTAACCCATCCTTTCTAATTTGCGCTTCTCCGATCAATTTTTCTCATCGAACGTGTTCATCACATACCCACGCTTATACGCTTGCACATCGTCCCCGTCCATCAGTCCCATCAGCTCCCGCGCATCACAAGCGCCGTACGTCCGTCTCTCTCGTACTCACTCGCGGCGAAATCCATCCCGCATCTGCGGCTTGCGCGCGGACGCTGCAGCATTCGGAGGACGAGCCGCGCAGGAGAGCTGAGCTGCTACTGGCATTAAAAGCCCGCGGATTATATTTACGACTTATCCGACTCGAGGCAGCAGCGGCGGCTATTAGCGCGAGAGGAGTGCGCGCGCGCGTAAAACACCTATGCCTATTATCACATCACTCGCTCGACGGTGATGCGACGTCGGGGCTCCACATTGCGCTACGAGCAGGAAGTCTTTCAATACGGCCCTTTTTTCACCCCCGCTAATTCGCCCACCGACGCCATTGCATTGGAAACTCGTTTTTCTCTCTATAAGAGAAAGAGAGGGAGAGCCGCCTCTCGCGTCAAATTACTTCCTCGAGGTGGTGTGCGTGCGCATGCAGGAATCTTTGTGCCCCGCGGCCGGGAAAATTGTAATTTCTATTTCGCGCGCTCGCGCAAGTGAGAGGGGGAGAGACGGACGTGTCCCTTCCCCGCGTGGTAACGGTTGTTTTATAAATTGTACGCTGCTAAAGGATACGTGTGAGGTAGGAACGAGTTTCCACGCGCGCGCAACGCGGAGGCTGAAAAACTTGGCGTCCTATGGCGGATCGAGGAATTGAATACAATGAGCATCGGCGCGCGGCAGGATTTATGTTAAGTTTTCATTAGCAACGCATAAGACGACGACGCTTTTCACGCGAGAGGCACACAGCGCGCGCGCGGCTTCTTATATTTACACTGGAATAATTCATTTTTATTATTCTATCATTTTAACAATATTGCACATTGCTTTTATAATTGGCATTTAAACTTTAATTTATGCAGGATATGGCGCTGTAAAACTTTTCCCTAACAAGACGTAAAATAACGACGTACGCCTCTTCAAGTTTTCGTTTACGGTCTACAATTTGTTATTTTTAGCATATCTTTATTGTTTAATTAAAACTTTTTAATTGCCAATATATTCATTGTTAATAAATAATTTAAAGCTATAAATAATATGCTTAAATTACTGTATCGGTATAAATGGTCCATAAAAATAATTTATATATGTATGCGTCGCATTTTTTTTTCTCTTCCACAAGGAGAGTATTACTCCTTTCTTATTAAACCCCTTTTGCCGGCTGATTATATTTACCCAAGAATTTCACAGTTTAGTGTACGTAAAAAATAATTCGAATACAATGGGCTTGAGTGATTTACAACGTGCCAAACGGCCCCGAACAACGCACGGAGGAAATCGAAAATATTTAAGGCTTCTATTTGCCGCACCGAAAAGTACTGATGCACTCCTTAAGAAAATACACTCCCGCCATAAAAGCAGGTAAGGATTTTACAGCTCGTTTCTCGTTTCCCAGCACGCGCTCGCGAGGCCTTTTTTCCTGCGCGGCCGCTCGTCGCTCGCCCCGAGCAGCGAGAGACCTCGTAAATACGGAAGAGAGAAAAAGTTATATTCCCAGGACAGTTTAACGCGCGCACGCGCCACCGCCGCCGCCCGAGTTATATTGCACCGCTGACCTCTAAAACCTGGCGCGTGCACGCGCGCAGTGGGTTTCTGATCTGCAGATCTCCCTTAACTTGTTCGAGGTCAGAGGAGCACACAAAGTTGGCTGACCCTGTACCACATTGAGCTGTAACAGCCACCCGCGTCTGTTTATCCCTGTTTTGATTCGTCACCGGAAGGATCTTCAGGGGTCCTGTCGCGGCGGGGGATTACGCGGCCACTCGGCTAGCGGGTTTCGACTGCATGCTGCGGGCTTTCCTCGCTGTGCTACATCTTATACCTGCTGGATCAGCTGTGTGCATGTGTGTGCGCGCGCGCGGAAATCTGCAAGCCGTCGTAAATATATATGCACTGTGTGCTGCACGCCGAACCCACTTTCTTCTGCAGCCTCTCTCCCTCTCTTAATTCCTTTATTATCTCTCTGAGGAAAGAGACAATGCGCACGCGCAGCAGCCGCTTATCGCGTCTATCGCCGAATCCGCATACATTAGAATTAATGCGAGAAGAAACTCGCGAGTCAGCTTATGGAGCGTATAACTGTGCTGCACTGCTGCTGGCCCGCGTGAGCTGCTGCCGTTGCAGCTACTGTTAAACTTGATTCTCTTATTTATATCTAATCGCTTTTTCTCCCAAGCCGAACACGTTGCGCCGTTTTGTCGAAACCCCACACACGTTGCCGCGTTTCTTTTATGCTGAACTATTATCTGTATTCGATAGCAGATATTGCGACTATGATGGAGTAATAATTATGTTGGATTCGATAGTTTAATCGCTATTCATATCTGAGTTATAAATTTTATGAAATTAATCACATCATTACCAATTTAGGTATGCGTAATACTAAGGCAGTGCGTAGACTAAAATATGGCTTTTATAATTAGGTATACACGGAGAGAAATTTTGTAGTGAAAATTACAAATATTCGAGACAAAATTACCAGTTTCTATGGTAATGGATGGACAGACTGACAATTTCAAACTTTTTACCAAAGTGCCTTGGTAAAATTTTTTTTAGTTAATTTAAATTAAAAAAATTAACTTTTTTTATCCATATTGATGGATATATAGTATTTTAATATAGAAATAGAAACAGAAACAAGGATGAAAAAACATTAAACTGAAAAAAAATTTTTACGGAAGCGGGATTCGATCCAACGATCTTTGGGTTGAGAGTCCGACGTTCTACCGACTGCGCCACGGAAGTTGTTACCAAGAGTCATTTGAATCGCCGTTATTACTTACTGAAAATATGTGTATTGTTTTCATTTTAACGTTGCGCACGCCTCTAGTATCAATCTTCTGAAACACAATAATGCGCAGTGCGCATGCGCGAATACACAAATACCAGGTTATTTGGTAAAATTTATCAGTTTTCTTAGTAAAAATTCTTAGGTTACCTTGTAAAAATGACTAGATCTCAATTTTTACCAGTGTGTCTGGTAATTTTTATTCCGATAATTTGGTATTTTTTTTAAGTGGTTATGGTAGTTTTTCCTGGGAAACTTATAAATTGTATTAGAAACTTGGGAATATCACGGCATTTGACAGTCTATCCATGCGCTACCAAGGCACCTTGGTAATTTTTACTCTAAAATTTCTCTCCGTGTACTTATAAACTATGTTGAAATTCACAGAGACACATTTATTTCAAATTATAGTACTATATTTATTTTGAAATATCATAACATAAAAATATACTGAAAGTTAAAATTCAGGCATTTCAAATCTCACTTTACTCGAACTTTAAGTGTAGCGAAATGTCTTATAAAACGAATATCGTCATAAATATTAAAATATGAAATCCACAATAAACGAGGCATCTTGAAGATTTGTACGGAACACCCCTCGGAGAGAGAGAAAAAAATGATCGCCTCCCTCCGTTCGCGCCCGCCGAACTTTTTCGCTCTCCTGTCTAATTTCGCGTCGCGACGGAAGCGCCTGAAAACATCCTCTCACTCACTCTTTCTCCGCGCGCGTCCCCCTTTGAGAGCTCCGCGCGCGTGCACTCTCCCCCCAGCGAAAACATCGTGTATACAGGAGTAATTTGTCACCGATACAAAACTTGCTCTGTCGCCGTGGCATCAATTTCTCAAGAGCGAAATTTATTTCCCTAATTTCGACCCCCCACCCTCTTCTCCTACCCCAGCATACCATGGCAACCGAGGCCTCCACCGTGTAATACGTCGTAATCCCCGTAGATTATTATGAGCGTAGTAACGACACGATTCCTTCTCTCGAAATCATCATCTCTCGCAGCGCGCGAGCCTTCGCCAAAACGGGGGGATGGGGAGAAAGAGAGTGAGAGAGAACGAGCGGAAGAGAAGAAAAAACGCGGGGAAAAGAGAGGGAGCGTGTATATATATATAAGCACGGGGTTCCGCGTCACTAGTTCGCAACCCTCCCTCGCTGTATATAGGTAGGCGAGATACCCCGGGTTACTAAGTGCGGGGGGAAAGAGATGGGCCTTTCACCCGATGACGCGACAATGATCCATTTCCATCAATCCGCTTCACGCATTTATGTATCTCGTGCGGTTATATGCGCGGGGAGTGAAGGATATACATAAGCGGTCCAGGACGACGTCCCCCGTGTTTTTCACACCTCCCCCGCGTTTCTCAATACAAGTAGATTTCATCCGCTGGCTGGGACACGTGAGTCTCTTTAGGCTACCTCTCTATTCCATTGTAGTTTTTCTCGCGCTGGCGCAGTTTGTCTCTCTCGCTTTCCTCCGCACGCGTGTTTGCTGCGCGCGCACGCGTTTCTCGCTGCTGCTGCAGCGAGAGAGAGCGATTTCAGAGCCCTTTGAAGCCTCGAGTTCGCGCGTCAGCCGAGAAGCTGGCGGGCGCGAAATACGTATGAATTTCATACGAGGGTCGGACGCTGTCTCTCTCTCTCTCTCTCTCTCTCTTTATATCTCTACGTTGTCGAGCCCCTTATACAGCAGCGCGAGGCGTTGTCGTAGTCTGCCACTCTTCGCATCTTTCTGCCCGCGCGGGGGAAGACGACGGCGAGCGTATGTGAACGTACGTATAACTACACACGTGATTTTCGCTGGCTGCACGTATCGTTGTCTGCTGTACATGTGCGAGATGCACACACGCGTATGACGGTGTACATATAGCGCTATGTAGAGAGGGAGAGCGTTGCGTGGAAACGCGCGAGAGGGTCTTCTGCATCGCCGCGGAGCTACTGCGCGACGACGACGCAAGGCTGCTTTTCTATATTATACGCGACTTTTTCTGCAAGCCCGTGACTCCTGCGACTTTCTCGGAATCACCGTCCCGCGCGCTAGCTCTCTCTTTCTGCACGCGGTAGCTTTTTTCCCTTCCTTTTATTCTTCTGCATTTTTGCTTTTCGCTTTTTGCCTTCGCTTTTTTCTCTTTCACTTTGACGCTCGCGCGCCATGCGTTGTATATACATTGCATTTTCTAATTGCACTTTGTGTGAGATTTTTTTCTCCTTTGACACGACTGCAACATCCCTTTCTTTGACTTGATAACGATAAATTACTATTATACTTTATATTACTGTTGATCTTTTATAATGTACACACCAAGTACAATTTTAATTAACGGCTACTGTATATTTATAATACCTCCCGAACAGAAATTTTTCATGTGCATTATTTAGCATTTACAACATTTACAAATATGATGCTTTAACTATATTATATATATCTAGAACTTCTTTATCCAATTTTTGAGTTAAAAAGAAGTCTTTTTAATATTAATGAATCAGCGAATTGCATGCAGCTTTTCATTCTTTTTTTTTTCTAATGATCTCCATACTCCCTTGATTACCAACAATGTTCAGACACCGCATACTGGTTACTCACAGAAGTATCATTAAAAAAAAACCACTATTCAGCTACGCAGTCCTTCACTGTCTACGCACTATTATGTTTACGAGTTTTTTGAAAAATCTCTCCCAGCATGCACGCAGCATCTCGCGTCGCGCATTATTTTCCCGCGCGCAGCAATCTCACCTGCGCTCAGCCGCCACTCCTTTTTTCCTCCCTCCACTCTCTCTCTCTCTCTCTCTCTCTCTCTCTCTCTCTCTCTCTCTCTCTCTCTCTCTCTCTCTCTCTCTCTCTCTCTCTCTCTCTCTTTTCCCCATTTTTTTTCCCGCGACTATAATATACGCACATGTGTGTCGCCCGTGCCATAATCTCGCATACACGCGCTGCAGTCTCCCCTCCTCCCACACACGCTTGGGCACATATCCGGTGGTATATATCACCCACGCACGGCTCAATTATTTTCACCCTTTTCGCGCTGCAGCCCAGCCACTCGTACGAGACTCGCGCGCGCGCGTGCACGTCCTCCTTAATGAGAGTCGGTGCTCGTTCGAGGAGTGCTGCAGCTATACAGCGTATAGCGCGGCAGCCAGCAGCCGTTTTCCCTTTGCGCGCGTATGCGCCGCGCCGCGTTGAGCCCAGACACGCCCCGCACGCTTACTTGGACTTTATAGGTCAAAGATTGGGACCCCCGACTCCCACGAGGAACGTTACACGGGTCGCTCGTTGCCGTAGCTCTCTCGCTCTCTCTCTCTCTCCCTCGCCCTCTATATGTACGTGTATGCGCGAGAGGACCGTACTTTGTCCGCGAGCTCGGCGACATTGCTCCCGTGGAACTGATACTATTTATGCTGATTAAATCTTGCATGGGATATTCCTTGTAGAATCATTATCTGGCTGGTTCGAAATTTAATGAACCGTGTTTGCCAACTTTTTCTACGGCAGGAGAAAAATTTAGATTAGAATGTGTCTGAATTTGGGTCAACAAGATAAATAAGTCGAAACTTATGTTTTAATGAATGAAAGAGAAGAAGAAAAGAAATCACGAAGAATGATTTTCTGTATAAGAAGAATATTTGTAATTTTTTTTTTAAGTATCTCCGTTCAAAGTTTAACTGCTAGTTCATTATTTTTTTTAGTATAAATTTTTTTAGTATTCATTTATATTTTATTTATTTATTTATAACTTCATCTGTATCTCGACGTATAATTTTCAAATAAAAAGATACACAGCGGTCAAAATCTGAGTTCACTTTAAGAGTGGTGAGAAACAATTTCCCAATTTACTTTTGAAAATAGTCCGAACATAAAAGAAAATCAGTGCTTTAATATTTATAGAGTAAAACTATACGCTCACAAAGTCGCCCCGTAACCTCTTCGAAAGTTATTCTCCACCTTGGCCTTGCTTGTGGAACTTACGAGCGCACCCGAGAGTCTGGAAAATCTATTAACTCGATGAATATATATTGCTTGCTTGCGTCGCTCGGTTAGCATTTTAATAACGGATAAGCTGTATCTGCCACCTGTCATATTGAAACTATATAGTTACCACTTCTAACACTTAGCAATTCGAGATGGTCTTTTAATTATTTTACGAACAAAAGTTGAAAATAATTGAAAAAAGTAATATAGTAAAAATTGAGTATGAGAATGTCTTACATTTATTTTTTCCAACTCCATCTAATTACAGTAGTTTAAAGTCAACGAAGCTTTTAGCTTAAAAAGGTGGAAAAGCATTTCTATGTCACAGCCATTTACTTTTATTTTTATCCCTAACAAGTGCCTTATAAGATTACAAAGGCTATATCGAAGAGACGACCGCCCGAAATACTTTACTTTCCCTATATCAGGAAAGTTTATGATAAGTCGCAGCTCGAGATAAGTCATCAAAGTAAGTAAAGTTGTAAAAAGTCAATTTCCCGAGCTGCATAAGAACTCCTCCCCTCTTCCTACGATTTTAAGCACCGCGATCCACCGCAGGGGGCTCACACCGCGTTAGGACATCGGTACAACGGAATTTGTCATCCAGAAAAAATGCCCTCTCTCGCAGCTGGGAAATTTTCTAAAAAGTAAACCGTCGCGCACTCACTCGCGAGCACCTTTTACGTATACACACGTCGCCGCGAGCGTGCGGACGCGCGCGTCGTTGCGCCGATAAGTCAATCTTTCCCCGAGTCGTCAAACTGTCAATCCAGAGGCTGAATCGCATAAGCGCGTCCCCGTGCGCGCCTCGCTCTCTTTCTTTTCCCTTTCTCTCTTTCTCGCGCGCATAGTGCCAGGGAAAATTCACGTTTGGAGCGCGACGCGTATATATGTATATACCACTCGAAAGCTCGTAAAAACCAATCCGGCGACTATCTTGCCATTTTCTCCTACGGTGTAACTTTGCTTTTTATTCCTTCCAGGTCCACTTATTCTAGTAGGACGTAGAAAGCTCCTCGCTTATCTGACTTATTATTTGGACCGCTTTTTATCCCTCCCTCTCCGCGTATAAATTCTGGGCCTTTATGAATCATGTCGCGTTTAATAAATGTAACGACCGAATCGCTTGATTTTTCATTCGTAAACACGTTCTTTCCCATGACGTAACAATTTTTTAAATACCCGCAGCTTTTATTAGTTGGAAAAGTTATATATGTATCCGAAATTTAATGAAACGAGTCGTTATAATTTAATTGTAATACATGTAAAATTGTCTCCTTTACTAAGCCGAAACAGCGAAATCTCATGTAAAGGGGACAAAAAGTATCGCATACCGCTCCTCGAGCTTCTTTCTTTTTTCGCGGGCGCGCATATAAAAGCATTCACAAATTGTCCGAAAATTCCAGCGCTTTTACAACGCTTAATTGGAATAATCTGGAAAAAATCGCAAAAATGTCGATCGCGGCCGACGCGGCTGACGGGCGGAAATTTATGTTTGCCGATAAGCAGAGCTAAATTACATTTGATGATCCAAAGAAAAGTGGAGCCGATTGACTCGTCCGCGGGAGAGAGAATCCCGAACAACGAGGGAGAAGGCGAGCGAGCGGCGGACTCGTTTAAGGTATGCACAGCGGCGCAACATTGAATTCTCTACTCTCTCGGCGGCAAACAAGACACACATACGCACGCTTTCGCTCTTTCTCCGGCGTCGCCGCCGCCTCGGAACGTTTCAACCCTTCAGCGCGGCAAATAATTCGCACGGCTCGCTTGCTCGAATCCGCCGCGTATAACGAGCTCGTTCCTTGCCATCGACGCACGCGCGTGCACACGCGCTCGCGGAGAAAGAGCAAAGAGAGGGAAAAGGGCCATTAGTCTTCGTTGGCACGAGACGCGCTTCTTCGCCGCGCTGCAGCCGCTGCAGCACAGTGGTATATAGAGGCGAAACTGCTGCGAGAGAACGAGAGGGAACGAGAGAGAAGGAAAGAACACCGGATGGATTTTTCGGCCTTGACGAAGGCGCATACAATGCCGGACGCGCAACGCGAGCGCGCCGTTAATTCGCGCTCTTTAAGTAGACGCTCTCCCTCTGTCGGTCCTGTGACCTGCCGACAGCGAAATTATGTGTTCGAGCTTTAACGAGAAAAAGGTGACTAGCGCTCCGGGGGACTGACGGCCCTTTCTCGCTGTTTTCAAAAAACACCCGCTTCGCTTCGGTTTTGACGACTCAATGGGTATTTTCAACCATACAGGTAAATGTTTCCCTTTTCGCTGAAAACAAATTTCGTTGCCTTTCCTAGATGTAAACATAATCTTATAACATATATTTATAGTTGAATGAATGTTAGTATAATGAACTTATACTATACTAGAAATTACTGATGTTAATAAGCGGTGATAATATTAACGTAAAATTCACTTATTAACGACAAATACATTTTATTATTTTGTGTATACAGATAAATTGAAATTTATGAGGATTCCTTTTTTTACGATTCTTTGTAAGATAAAACTTTGTACGCGTTAAACGATATTTAGATCTTCTTTATTGGACGAAAATGGGTCATTTTGGAGAAATTTATAGCTTCCTCTCTTCTGGAAAAATTCATGTTATGCAACGAGGCTTAAAAGTTAGCCAAGTCACATTTAGAAAAAAACGGATGCGGGCCAGCAGCATAGGTAGATCGAGCGATAGATAGGTCGAGGAGAGAGGAGAAGAAGAAGAGATAGCGCGGCGGTGAAAGTGAGAGAGAGAGGAAAAGACAAAGGGATGCAAACAGGGACGAAGATAGATAGAGGGTGGAGGGAGAGAGGGCAAGAGTGTCGACTCACCAGACGGATGGATAAGCTTAACGGTCCTGTTATCTCGGGTCGGGTTTTAGGGGATAATCCAGGATGCCTTGGGAATGGATACGGGCGTCTGCAGCAGCAGCGGCAGCGTCAGTAGCGAGCACCTATATACGTACCTGCGATCTAGCCACTTGGCGGGCGAGGAGGGCAGCAAACGGCGTTTGTCACTCCTGCGGACTGCGCGATGCGATGCGCGCACGCGCGCGTGGATTGACGAGAGAGATGCCGACGCTCTGAGTTTTACGACTCGGTGATTTACTCGATTAGTACTCGTCGCTGCCCTCCCACGTCCATCCTTCTTTCGTCTCCTCCTTTTTTTACGGCTTTCGAATGGGGGAAGAGAAAGAAAGGCTTTCGACCGCACGCACACGTTAGAGACGAGGAAGTGATTGTTCGATCGATTGGAAAAGAGGCTTCGGTTGGCCGCGGTAATCTCTGCTCGCTACATTTTTGGTAAATGACGCTGTAGGGGCAAGGGTGCCTTTCTGCGCGTAAGCTGCCTTCTCATTAGGGAGAAAGTGAGTTTACGTGTTTTTTCGGCTAATTCGAAATTTTATTTTTTTCCTCATTTCCGAGAGAATATGTGATTTTTAGGGTTATTGCGAGGAGGGAGTGTCGTAAAAGTAGAGTGCACTTGAATTTTTCTCAACGGTGGTCTACATTCATTCGAGTTGATATCGATTCGAGCTTTGGGCTTCATTAAAAAGTCGTAAAAACTAAGCCTAAAAAGTGTTTAATACACTTTATCAATTTACATGGGGCAATATAAATACTTGGAATTCTTTAAAGAACTCAGTTTTACACGTACATCTCTATTTAAAAGCTACTAAATAATTGTTACATAATGGTATATTTTGACATTGAAATGTACTAACATTTCGTCTTCAAAAACTTGCCCTTCCTTTAAAAATCTTGAAGAGCACAATCAAAGTCTCATAAGCGAGGCCTGCAGAGTGTATATCTTTCCAGCGGCGAAAAGTCACAATAAGAGTTCGGTCCTTGAAACACAATATGCACGACACGCCCCATTCACGCAGTTTCCAATTTCGCCCACGCGTAAATACGCCGAATTCGGAGCCCCGCTTCTCGAATCACCCGTGGGCCACTCTCACCAAGACAGCAGAAGCAGCAGCAGCCGTTGGGCTCTTAAAGACACGCTCGCTCGCTCGCACGCAAGTCGGCTCCCCTCGCGCGCTTGACTCGCAAACATTTTTTTTTTTAATATCTCGACGACGGCTTTGGCAGAAAATGAACTCTCGAAAGGGGAAGAGAGAGAGAGGAACTGGCGAAAAGCTTCTCACGGCGTTGCTAAGGATCAGCTCTCCCGAACGCTCCTCTCAGTTAGCACGGCAGCGTATACACGCAGAACAGGAGTGTGTATCGGTAAGACGAAGGAACGAAAGAGAGATTTTCTGAGGGTGCGCGCAGTTCGTCGTTACATATACATACACAGAAGGGATAATTCTGCGATCTCGTGGGTTCTTAGTCGGCGCTCGTTGTTGATGGCGCGCTCGTTTCTCCTCCCGCGCGTCAGTTTTGCTCTCTCCGCGCATCTGCAGGCCAGAATATATACGCATAGAGGAGTAGCGCTGGAGAAAGGAGAGAAAAAAAAGGGGCGACGTTTCCACTTGGCCGGAACATTGTCTCGAAGCTGCTCCACACACTGCTCTCTGCTCCTTCTTTTTTTTCTTTCAATAGTCCAGCGCTACACTACTAGCCCCGCCAGGGAAATTGCATACACGCGTACACAACTTATTCCCGTGCGCAGGCAGTCATATAGTCGCATAACGATGCGGCTCGTTAATGTCTTGGCGATATACGTGTTCGTGTGTGTTCGTGTGTGTGCGCGTGTGTACACATAGAACGTAGGGGGATGAAAAAAGCTCTTGAGCTCAGTAAGAGGAGGAGGGGAGGGGGAGAATCATCATTGTGCTCTAGCTAGGACTACGCGTCGAGACGACGTTGACGACTATGCGACGTCGCGGGCGACCCTCCGTAGGCGGGATCCTGAAAAATTCAAGAAGAGCCGTCTTTGCCGGACGACGGCCGGCCGTATAGTTGGCCTGCCGCCGCGAGGGGTCGGCAAATCTGATAAGGGCTTTTTGATCCTTACGCCGGCGGCCGGCAGAGTAAGGCTCGCCCAGTTCAGCTCTATGGTTAGCGTGCAGGCTGCAGACACACAAGCACACACTTTTTTTCTCTCCCTCCACCCGCTCTTCCTCTCTCTTGGTCGATTCATTTGCGGACGCCAGGCGCGCGACGTATAAGGCTTCCTGCCCTCGCCAAATTCACGTGCGTCTCTTTTCCTCAAAGCCGGGGCAGTGTGTATTTGCCCACTGGGCGCTTTATCTATCTCTGCGGCAATTACCCGCCAACGCGCCGCGCGCGCGAGAGAGTAAGAACCGTAAGAACGAGGGGCGACCCCAAATTGCGCGGCCAAACGAGAGAAAATTAAGGCGGATTTACTCTTTGCTCGCGCGCGTGTGTATATATATATATATACAGTAGCACACTGTATACCTTCCTTCTTTCGGCCGCGGAGGCGGAATATTATTTTGAATTATCCTTGCGCCCGCTGCGTGTTTCTCGTTCCGCCTTTCTGCTCTTTTTTCTGCCTTTTTTTAATCTGATACTGCCTTTGAAAGCGCACACAACTAATTTACTTGGTATATTGAGTTGCGACGGAGGGAAAATTGTTTGCAGGCTTTATTTTTGGATTTAGGGCCGTATATTATGATTTTCTTAACCATCTAAACCGTTCTAACGAGAATTGTGTGAAGTATAATATCGGCTTTCCAACTTTTAATGATATGACTTAATGTGGTTATTTAAAAGCTTAATAATTTTAAATAAATTTTTTACAGCTAAATTATGGATAATGAAGTGTTGAAGATACGCGGAATATGCATGGAAAAAAACAGTTAATTCTACTTTCACACAGTTGATTTAACTTGGGAGGGATAGGTTAATTCTACTTACAACGATGTCGGTAGAAATAACATTTAAAACAGTAGAATCTTCCTTTTATTGGATTTTATTTAAGTTGTTTTTACTAGAAATAAAGTTAATTTTATATTTTTTTATTTTTTTTTACTAATTTAACTTTTTCCTAACCTAGTTGATTTAACTGATGTAAACAGGTTAGATTAGCTTAATTTTTTTTTCCGCGTAAACTTGAATAATTAGTTTAGGTGAAATTGTTTTTCAAATGTACGAATGCATATGGTAATGAATTTCATGAAATTCATTTATTATCATTAAATTAATTATCAATGACAAAGAGAAAAATTTTACACAAGAATGAACTGAAATTTTGACCTTTCACAGTGTGGTAGAATTATGTTGTAAACCTTAATGGATTGTACTATTAATTATTTAATTCGATGAATTTCTTTTTATGATAATAAAATTTTTTATAACGACTTTATATATCAACTTATAGTCATTAAGAAATGTTTTCAAAAAATAAATTCTTTTTTTTACTTCGATCGATAACTGGAGTGAAAATCATCTTATCTGTATAAACCTATGCACGTAGGTAGCTTTTAATATCCCTTCATCCAATTCGTTGATGAATATAAAAGGAGTCCATAAAACTTATAGTAACTTATGACTAATTATTGTGATAATCTATGAAAGCTATGACAAATTATAAAAGAACTATCGAAATTAGGACACTTTTCATAACTTTTCTTAGTTTTTCATAGCTTTTCTAACAATGTTTTACAAGAAATTATGAAACTTTACGTCAGTGAAGAAATTTTAAATAAAAAATAAAAGTAGAAATTTTATTTTTTAAAAATCTGTAAATATCTCCCAAAAACCAGTAAATGAACACGTGATGTTAGTGACTGAACACTTTTAGCCAGTGAATGAACAGGTATTTTTTATGTACTTATGTAAGTTCAGTATCAGTAATTTTACAATCTGAATATTGAAAGTTGACACCAGGATGATAATGATATTCTATGTATTAAAAGTAAATATTAAATATTAAACATTATTGATTTTTCGTACAGTACAGGATGAGGTGTGAATAACGTTCGTTCACTCGGTTGCCGGAACAAGACGCGCGGCCCAGCAAAGAAGCCGTTCGTTCACTAAATTCAGGAGTATGAAATGAACCAAAGCTTGAACACGTATTATATTTAAATAATTAACTTTTTTGTTAAAAATAATGTCTTATCGTCAACTAATAAGTATAAAACTTCATTTACACGTAAGATTTTAGAACAAAAACTTTCGATTTTGAAAAAACTTCTGTATATGCATACAGTGCATTTGCGTCACCCTTATAGCGAATGGCGCATATCTAATTATCACGATATCGCAATTTTAATGATTTTTTTTTCTTCGAAGGCATTCATTTCATAGCATGTTCAACATATAAAATGAAAGGAAATTTCGCAAAGGTTTAAAAAATATTATTATATTTGATACACAAAATGTACAAATTTTACAATTTTGAATATTTTAAGAAAATGTTCATTCACCGGTGAGTGTTCCAATACTGGTGTAGTCACCTTATAATGTTATAGAAGCCATGAAAAAATATAAAGTTATGAAACCTGTCTCAATTTCAATCGGATTTTAAAATTAGTTATAGTTTTCACATATTTTTATTTTTATAACAATTTTCTGTTATGCTGCTTATAACAAAATAAAAATTTCATGTATTTTTGACATACTTTTGAAATGTAAAAACGTTTTCCTACCATGATAATATAATGAACTGAGTTCAGAGATGTAAAACCTATCTGTGTTTCATAACGATTGATATTTCTTTACTCCTGTTATCGTTTGACAGCAAAAACTGTTTTCGAAAATATTGCTTCCTCATAGAGGAAGCTTTGTAAAAGTGAAAAAAATTTTCGAGACAAAAAATTTTCAAAAAGATGTTTTAAGGCGGTACATGTGTATATTTGTTGTTTTTGAGAATTTTTTTCGTGGATGTGTGTGTGTGTGTGTGTGTGTGTAAACTCTTTATATCTCAGAAACGAATCGACCGATTTTCGTCGGACAAAGACTATTCTCTTCGTCTCGCGAAAAAACTCGGTACCCCGGTGGATTTGAATTTTTATTGATTTTCTTTTTTTTTATAACCAAAAAACGATTTTGAATTTTACGTTTTTTTGATTTTTTTTATATCTTACAGTCATAATTACATAATATAATGAACTTTTCTCAAAAGGTATTTAAATTACTTATATTTTCTTTTTTTAATATTTAAATTATCTATCGACTTGAAATTTTAACCACTTATTACACTCATTGAAGACTATATGTGATTAAAATTTCAAGAGATTATCTTCATTTGTTTTTTAGAAAAAAGTTATTTTAGAAAAAATTTGCATTTTCGTTGTCGCACGATAACAAGAGCAAAAATTATACAATCGTCTTGAAATTTGGCACAGATGTAGCTTTTATATATCTTCAAATTGAGTTAGTTGCCCAAGAAAATCGGTCCATTACGAAAAAAGATATTTCAGGTTAAAATTTTTTTAACCTTTTTTTCAAATCGTAATTTCTCGAGAACGGCTCGATGAATCAGCTCCAAATTTATAGAAAATTTTGTGTGTGATATAGATATTACGTATGAGAATTTTCATCAAGATTGTAGGATTACTTTTTGGGATATTTGATATTCAAAATTTTCTTATTTTACAAAGTTATTTTCTTTGTTGCATCATAACTAGAGAAAAAAACCGCTGCCAATTCATTGGTCCGTCGCTTCCTCAAACTCAATTTGCTTA
The DNA here is from genome assembly GCA_036365515.1 of Torymus aiolomorphi. NCBI lineage: Eukaryota > Metazoa > Arthropoda > Insecta > Hymenoptera > Torymidae > Torymus > Torymus aiolomorphi. The sequence goes on from CM070875.1 coordinate 186,280,568, forward strand.
TTCCTTTAATCAAATTTTAATAACAACATTTATAATTTTTGCAATAATTTATGACATAATTATAATTAAACTCATTTACCAAGATTAAAAATTATTAATTTTTAAATTATGTATAAAATATGAATAAAATAATGGGTATGATTTTTTTTTAAATTATGTGTGAAAAATAAATAAAATAATTGATTGTAATATTATCATCAAAACCTTTTAAAATTCCTATAAATAACCTTTACTTCAAATTATATTTTCTTTGTGAAATTTCACACATAAGGTACTTGTCTCTAATAGTATGCCTGTCCGTATTTGTGTGCTCTTTCTGGAATTTCCGATGTAAGAAAAAGATTCTAACCTTAAAAATAATAAATGGCTATTACAAAACAAAAGCAGGTATACATTTTCAAAAAGATTAAAATTTTAAATATCAAACATCTCAAAAAATAACCATATAATCTGGATGAAATTTTACATAGGTATTGCCTATATTGCATACAAAATAGTCTATACATTTCAAGCTGATACATGAAGTCGTCATTGAGAAATTACGATTTTGTAAAAAACCGTAAAAAAATTTTAACCTTAAATATCTCTAAAAATCATGAGACAATTCTTTTACCTAAAGGACTTATACGATAATATACAGACTTTACATCTCTACAAAATTTCAACATGATTAAACCAATTTTTGTTTTCTCTAGTTATCATGCGACAAAGAAAATAACTTTGTAAAATACGAAAATTTTCAAAATCCAATTCTCAAAAAGTAATCGTACGATCTTGATGAAAATTCGCACACATATTATCTATATCACATACAAAATTGTCTATAAATTTGGAGCTGATACATGGAGCCGTTCTCGAGAAATTGCGATATGAAAAAGAGGTTAACAAAATTTTAACCTCAAATATTTCTGAAATTTCTAGACTAATCATTTTGCTCAAAGAACTCGACCGAGAGCTATGAAAAGTCTATCTTTACAAAGAATTTCAAAGCGATTAAGTCAATTTTACTCCCGTAATCGTTGGACATACAAAACTCATTTTGTTCACATTTTAATTTTTTTCTCAAAAACTAGTCGACAAAATGAATTCAAATTTTTATAGATTTACAACTATTTATATTCTGCATTACCATGATTTTTCTCAAGAAAATTGACCGTTTAGTTTGGGAGTTATAAGCTTTAAAAATAAAAACACGTTTTCGTTAATAACAAAAGAACCGTGATAGCTAGAGAATTTTTTTTTAGAAAATATAGGTATTTTATATATGCTCTTTCGAATGCTATCCATTCGATTCAAATATCTCGATCTTATCATTAAAAAAAGGCAAAAATCAATTTTGGGAAAATCGAATATTCGAAATAAAACAAAATCGCATCAACGAATCAAAAAATGAATTTTTGACCCGCCATCACACAAAAAAACAAAAAAAATGAGACCTGTCCGGTCAAAATTGATCCAGTAGAAGCTGAGATCCAGGCGTATACATACACACACACACACACACACACACACACACACACACACACACACACACACCTCTATACAGACATTTTTAAAAAATTATGTATTTTGATTCCTAACACCTCGAAAAACAATTATAACATGTTTTTACAACAACTCAAAAAATTACTATCACAAGCTTCCTCTAGGAGGAAGCAATTGTTTTAATTTCTTTAAAATTTGGTGGAGATGTAGAGTTTGTATGATATTTATTATTTGTTCTTGGGGTAAAAGAATTCGTTTTGAATTTTAGAGATGTTTGAGGTTAAAACTGTTTGAGCCCTCTTTTCAAATCGTAATTTTTCGGGAACGGTTTTATGTATACTTACTAGAAAATGGAACTGACGCGTGCATGTTGTTTACTTGTTTTTGTTTTTTATTGAGGTTAATTTACAGCGCGCTTCATAGATACATGAAATTAGCTAGATACGCTGGCCAATTAGAGGCCGAGAAATACGTTTAACAATATTTCTGGCTGCACTTCGATATTAATCGCGTTCTCTCTTTTATAAATGGATACAAAACATGAAATTTATAGACAGACAATTTGGTGTGTCGTATAGGCAATATATTTTAAAAAAGGTGATAACTCCCAAACTAAGGTAAAATATTTAGAAATAAAATATTTTGAAAAATCATGATTATATTTATAATATGTACACTATTATTTATAATAAAGATACCTACTTATTAAATAATTAAAAGAAGTGTAAAATGAATAAACATATTTTAAATTTAAAATATATACTACACATATAGGAACGATAAATTGATTTGGAGGAAGCTACGTGCCCATGAATTGGCAGTGGTTTTTTTCAATGGTCAATTCAAAATATTTGTCCTACGATTCTTATGAAATTTTACATATATATGGTTTATATCATTTACTAAATATTTTATCAATTTCGAGTTAATATATAAAACCAGTTTCGAAAAATGACGGATTTCCATACCAAATGTCTTAAAACATGTTTTTAAAAATTTTTTTGTCTCGCGAATTTTTGTAACTATTGCAAAGCTTTCTCTTTGAGCGAGCAACATCGTTTGACACAAAGAACACGTAAAATATCGATATTTCGAAAGAAAAACGGCACTTATGGTCTAGTTCCTGAATTTTTCAGCGAGTTCAATGCACGAGGATAAAGGTAGGAAAAATCTTGCAAAAAATTTAAGAACTATACAGGAAGGTTGGGTGCGTCTGAGGGAAGGGTCCATGGGATGCGGAGGGTTGACGAATCTGATAACGACTTTCGATCTTTATAGCTAGCTCGCTTTTTTCAAGACCGAAGAAGACGAAGGAGAAGATAAAGGCTGGCTGCAGCAGCAGTGGCCGCTGCTGCCTGCGCTTTCGGCTTAGATGACGGGCTTTCAGGACATTACAGCATTATTATTTTATAAGTACTATGGCTCGTGGCTGACCGCAACTAAAGCCGCCCTGTCGTCCCAGTGAAAAGAAGTTTTCAAAGCGGATATCGATAAAAATCTCGCGATATCGCTCCTGTAATACAGGGTTTTATCCGTAATTTTGAATTGTTAAATGAAAGAAATATTTTTTCGAGACAATCTTTATTTTCATCTTCGCGCAATTCCTTTTAATAACGAAAGTGGCTGTAGAAATAATTGGCCGTTGCTAAAGATATACTTTTCCGTGCTCTGCCACTTTAAGATATTACAATCAATTCTGTGACATTATTATTTATCGTCGGCACATGATAATATTTTATGAATCAGAAAATTGCAGCAGAGTTATAAATAAAACTTTATGTAACAACGGGAGATTAATCGCATTATAAAGGGGAGATATTGTCTTTAAAAAAGTTTTAATTATAAATAAAGTTTAATTACGCATTTCTAAAATAATAATAAATCCTTCCTAATACGCCGCTGCGAGGTGGTTTCAGGTTCGATGAAAAAACCATATTTACGCTGGAAAACAATATTTCCACGTTCCTTTATAATCTCGACATCCATCTGCGTCTACTATTTCTATTCTCTTTTCACACGTTCTCTTTGCCGTGCGCTTTGCGGTGTGTCTTTACGCAAAAAATATCAATTTAATACGGCACAAAGAAAGTAGATTATTTTCCACAGTCTTGGATATATAACACTATATACGAAAAGTTTAGAAAGGTGTAAAATAATATTAATAATAATTCTGCCACGTCAAGCTGCAGCAGTGCGAGCGCAAGCGACCCTGTGCGCTTGCGCGCGCGATAAGTAACGCGAAAAATGCGAATAACGAATGTACACCTCTCCCACAGTGCGCGCTGGCGACTTGAAAAGATAATAATTTCACGTACTCCAGTAATAATTACAAGCGAACGTACAGCCGGTACGTATGGTTTACGGGCGGTATTGAATCGCTTTCTCGGTGCCCAACTCAAATAACGCGGCCCATAAGAAACCCGGCAACTGGCGCGTACTCTTACGTATTGCACACACTGCTAGCCGCCTCCATCGTCGGCGCGACTTGGTCACGCGAATCGCGCGAGATGCATCTGGCAATTAAATCACAAAGGCGATTAGCGAGCGCGCGCGACGCCTCCTCGCATCTTCGCCGCATAAATCACGCCATCGCCGCTTTGCGTTATACGTTTTAGCCGCTCCTTACGTTTTGCGGCCGCGGCGCGCGCTCGCTTAATTTCGCCCGGACCCGCGAGTGCGCGTGCAGGCGACGAGATACTCGATATGCGCCCAAAGAGATCTCGCGAGCGCAGTCCGTTACGTTCTCGCGTGCGCGCGCCTGGGCCTTTCTTATATGCCTACACGCTGTGCGCTGCGGCGAGTCCATCGCAGATTGCTCCTTTAAGACGCTAACGGATTTCTCCCCGTCTCTCGACTATATACGCTCTTTCTTTCCCGAGCGTCTTTTTGCGCTGGCATAAACGGCCCCGCGCGTTCGCGCCTCCGCGTGCGCGCAAGCGGTTTGTTTGTACGCGTGTATATACTTGCGAGATCGACGCCGGCCAGTAATGGCACCTTGTTTCGGTGCCTTTTTTGATGTCTATGTTATTGCGTTCCCAGCCTCTCTCTCTCTCTCTCTCTCTCTCTCTCTCTCTCTCTCTCGTTCTCGCGTCCGTATCACTCCGACCGCGTGATGCGGGGATAGAAATTTGTGCTCATAACTTCCCGGAAGAGAAGGAGCAAAATGACTTGAGAAATATTTTATTTTACGACGACGCGGCGAAATGTATATTTAAGATTGCGGTGGAGGATAAGGAGAGTGCATTTTTTTTTCTCTCCTTTATATTTCCCATTTACATATTCAAAGCGAGGCCGCTTTTGGGAATAAAGTTATATTCCTCTTTTCTTGTTTACTTTTTTTTATGGAAACTGAGTTACTGGAGCTCATTACTTTGCGCCTCGCTTTAAGTTTCGTTCACTTTTATTTACTGCCAGTGCTCAACTATTACAGCTTATTTTCAAGGAAGTACTTTTAACCGAATTATTAATAAAGCCATTTGGTAGAATTTTTAAAATTAGGAGCGGTCGAATAAAAATTCTGTGATTACATTTCTGTAATTACAAGTGTTCAAAATTTTTATGACAATTTCCAGGATATAATAATCATTGGTAAGACTTGATAAAAACAACTTTTTACAAGCGTCCTCAATTTCGATATCTAAATTGTTTGCCATTATCTTACTTCTCAATAACAGACAACAATAATTTATTTCTCCTTATTTAGATAATTTGTTATTTACAAATGGCTTTTTAAGTAATTATCGTTTTTCAACATCGCTTATTTCAATATTTCGCAAAGAGATATTTGTGAAACTTGTGTACTTAATGAAGTGTTAATTGCGACAGTTCATATAAGGCAGAGAAAATAAATCTGCTGGAACCAGCGATGTAAATAAACTAGTATTAAATGTAAAGACCAAAAAGAATTCTTAATTCATGCAAAAACGCGCAGGGGTTATTAATATTATAAATTTAAATATCAATGTTGCAACTTATAATTAACATATTATGAAGTTTCGAAATAATTAATTTACGTAGTCACGGAAATACGTATTCATGTGCAAAACAGCTTTTTAAAAGAAATAAGTTGTAGTTAATTAAAATCATACTAAGATGAAAAATAGGTCCCAAACATATATTGACAAAACACGCACAAACGCAGTATTCGCGAGATCTCTCACGAAGGCAGCCGTCTGCGAACTTCGCGTGAGCCCAATCACCCTCTCCCAGCGCTCGGGGTAGGACCTCCTTCTCTCCCGTACTAAAGCTGAAACTAAAGCCCATCCGTGGGTACTCTCGGGCAAAAGTCCTTGGAAAGCGCAATATCGCTGGGCTCTCGTGCGCAGTAAGTCAGGCCCGATAACGCATACACATATACGCGCTCGGCGTAGTTCCGCGCGCGAGAGAGAGAGCGTCGAGCTTATCTGCGCCGCGGGAAGATAGCAAAAGTGGCCTGGCCGAGTGCGCGCGCGGCCGTCCCGACGCATTTTCTTTTCTGTTTTTTCCGTCCCTGCGGCACTTTTTCTCCTCACCCGCGACCTTACTAGTACATATAAGCAGGGAACCAGTGTTACGCGAAGGCCCGATTCATTAGAGCTGACTGCGCGAGATTCTGACGTGCGATCGCCAGCCGGCAATGAGCATCTGTAAGCGAGTAGTAACTGTGAGAGGGATATAGAGCGAGGGTGAGGCGTTACGTGGGAACAAGGTGCTCAACAAATTGACACGTATCGGGAGGCCGACACAGCAATGAAAGGGAAAGAGAGAGAAACTGCTCGAAGACGCGAATCTGATTTTGTCATTTTTTGCGTGCTGAGCAGGTTACTTGTTCTATCGGACCATTAATTATACGGTTAACATATATTAAAGAATTTTTGTAAAGCGTATTATTGGCACACATATCAGTACAAATTACGTTCTCAAAAGTGATTTTTGCACGTCTGTAAGGTAGTTAATAATTAAGACTGTGTAATCGCGAGTATTGACAAAAATATTTCATTCAGAAACCAGAATAAGTTATAAAATTATTATAATGAAATTTAAAACAGTTACCAGTCAGATTAAAATCTTCATTTAAATTTTTTTTTATAATTTCTATTACTTATTACTAAATATTGTACACATATTTACATAAACGAAATTAGTTTAGCAAGTGAAAGTTGAAAACACATTTGCCGCGTATATTTATTCAAGGTAAAATGTAACTAATAGAAAATTCAAATTATACGCTAATTAGGCGCATATAATAATTTCTCGGATATTAATTCTACTTTTATTAATATTTGCACGAAAGAAATTCGATTTCATATTGAAACATTTTAGCCACCAACCACTAGTTTAACATTATAGAAATGAGACTTACGTAAGAAAAATAGCTCAATTTAAAATTTCCTTCTTAAAGAATACGTAACAAAAATGTATTCGTTCAATGTAACCGCACGTTCTAACGACTACACTACTGCAAATGAAAAGGAACAGCTCCCACGTCATAAATAATCCTATAACTGGAACGCCTAATCAGGAAGTATATACATAATAGCCCCTAGCCCCCCTACACACCTTCATGGCATCGATTTTCCATATAAAGCCAGTGTCACCGTATTCACGCAGGGACAAGAAACACTTTGGGCCTCCGATGATTTCCGTTTACGAATGCACAGTCATGGGTTTGTTTGCGTGAGAAAAAACACTCGCGGAAAGTCTTGCGCTGTAAAATAGAGCGCGTGCGCGGCTACTTCATCGCAGGCGACTGGTTTTGTGGAAGCGCGCGCGCGCGCGAGGCTATTACGGGTAGTAGCTGTCCGGCGGCTATGCCTCGGCTTTATACGCACTAAACCTCACGTACGCGACACTACTTCTCTCTCCCTCCCGCTCCCGCCTTTTTTAGGTCCTGCGCGCGCTCGCGATCATTCGCCACTTGCGCGCGCGCATAACGCCCAGGCTTTATACCGTTTCGCGCCCGCGAGCGGGACTTTGGCATAACTTCCCACGCGCGACTCGTTAAGCGAGTACACCCGCGGCCCTCCTCCTCCACCTCCTTCCACTCTTGATTATTCTGGAATTTACGATTCCGGATTACTGGAAGCGACGGCTATGCGCGCGCGAGCGGCACTTGGCGAATTATACGAGCGGTGACATTAATAGAGCGGAGTTAGAAAATAACGCTCGGAGGGGGATTTAAATCCTCGGAGCTCTCTTGCCAGCAGCGTGAGCGTGTGTATATGCGCGGTATATGGGAGTGCGTTTTGCGCTATCGCAGCCGCCGCTGCCGTCTCTCGTGCCTGTGTACGCACTTACGAATATGCCTGCATAAATTTTCGTCTTATATGGCCTATATTTTCGTTTCGACTTTAAAGTTCTTCCGCGCTGCGCGCTTGTATACACTGCCTCTGTTGCGAAACTCTCGCTCGCGGGAGGCTCGCAAATCGAATGAAACTTGGCGCGTGCAAAGGCAGAGAAGTCGGTGAAGGATGTAGTTTCATGCTTTATCGCGAGCTTCAATTAGTTTTGATTGACGATATTCGCGGCATATAATTAAAAATGAGTGTGACGCATTCTGTAATTGACTGCCTGATTTATGATTGCGCATACTGTATTACTTCACGCTATTTACCGCGCGGAATGAATTGACGCCGCTTTAATCATTTTTAAGATGAAGTATTTTTTTAACAGTGTAAATAAGCTTTTTTCCGTGTAATCGTGGTGTACATACGTTGGCGCAGTTTTTATTTGCAACGCTTCGAACGTGAAAGTTATTCACTAACGAGTAGATAGAAAATTATGTTTGTCCACTGCAAATGCATATATGGATACGGCTCCACTATTTGATTTCTATTTTCCGACAAGTAAGTTTATGTAGTTAAATTCTTATAAAAACTCGTCCAAGTCGCTAACTGACTTGTTTGAAAGTTTCAGTTAATAAAAGGCAAAAGTTAAAAAGGTCCGATTATAAATACCTTTAGTATATTAACTTTCTAATGTTATCTAAATGCATTGATTTATCGCACAATTAAACTGTATTGTTAAATTACCTATGCATAATATAATGAAACATATTCCTGATCAGTTATTGGTTTACGCTTATTTTCAATTTCACGCCTAAGCCTAACTAGATGTACATTATGTACTCTCACAAATGTAAATCATTACTTTCATTAATAAACATACAGCAATAAAAAATTTATCATTACCCTGGTAGAAATTCATCTATATGAAATGGCCAAGAAGTTAAAAAATAGCTAGTAAAACTGGCTAATTACTCGCTATGATGAAACGATTTTTCAACCATTATTTTGCCTATTTCTTAGACTGACGTAACAACAAAATATTCGTATTTGATTTACTTACTAATTGTATCTTTGATGAAAGAGCATTAAAGTGTATTGGATGGCTTACCAACATATAAATAAATAAAATTAACCAATAAATCATTTGTTGTACTCGTTCTATGAATAATTCGGCAAAACTTTTATTTCTCCGATTTCTTCTGATTCTGTCTCTCTCACTCTTTGTCATAACAGCAAGCCTTCTAGTAGCCATTTCCAGACTAAAGAAACTGATCAGTTTTAAGGGGGCAAGCCTAGGCTAAAGCGTGAAAAAAGAGATTTTAGTACAATTAGTCAGGTCATTATTTTTTCAAATCTATATAAAAACAACCTTGATATATACCTCAAAAATATACAAAAAAAAAAAACATTTTTCTGTCCTCCGGCCGGAAAGCGCCAACTTCCCAGCCGCTGCGCGAAACGAAGTTGCCGCTTTCCGGCGCCGTCGAGCAGAAAAATAGTATACAGACCTTGGCCAGTAAAAAAGAAAGCCTCAGATCACATGTTTGTCAACCTCGGCTTCGCCTCGGCCGACAATTACATGTAATCTGAGACATTTCTTATTTTTACTGCCTAGGTGTGTAATATACTATTAACAGTTCCCTGGCTCCTCTATTTTGATTTATAAGTCTGTTATAACCACTGGATTGAAGTATCAATTTTTGCATATCACTTCAGGGCACATAGCGCTACACTGGAATGCCTCGACCAAATGACCTCAAATTTGGTGGAGATCTTCTTTAGATGTATCTACACTGCTTAAGTGAAGCAGATGTTGAAAAAGTTGGACGCTTCAATTAATATACATCTTTGAATAATTTTTTAATGATTTCTCAAAATTTTTTCACATATTTCTATATGTAAAAATTGATTGGGTGTCTATTTTCAAAATCTGCTTCACTTAAGCAATGTACATAGATATTAAGAAGATTTCCACCAAATTTGAGCTCATTTGGTCGAGGCATTCTAGTGCAGCGCTACGTGTCCTGAGATGATATGCAAAAATTAATACTAAATGCAGTGGTTATTGCAGACTTATAAATCATAGATTTTTGAAATTACATAGATTTAAAAAAAATGATACTAAAATCTATTTTTCCAGGTTTTAACCCAGGCTTGCCCCCTTAATACCTTTAAAATACTCAAAAACAAGCTTGTGCTTGTCTTCGAAAAACTCAATCTATTTTTCAATCTATTAAATGGCTAAATAATAGAAGAAAACGCGTTTCATCGGAAGCTAGAAACTGAACAAGAGAAATTCCTATTTTATAACAAGTTTCTAATATAAATGCTCAGTTAATAGTTATAAAATGTTTTGGATTTCCACCAGGGTATTAGATTTCAAAATAGTATTTTTCAAACTTTACTTTTATAACTATTGAACATTAGATTGTAAAGTATAATAATTAACTTTCTATTAGATGCATGAACAGAGGAAAAAAAGTGATCACGTTGATGCAAAATAAAGTATTGGGAGACGTATAATGGTGTTTTATAATTCCCTAATTAGGTACACGTATATATACACGTGCATTCAAGCGTAAAGCACAATGGAGAGGAGAGCCGAGAGAAAGCCGCGAGTGGAAAGAAACAAAACGCGCGCAAATTGATTCCTAAAACAGGGCGCTTTTGACTCCAGGGCGACCGCGGCAACAGCTCATAATGGCCCCGGCATCTTTCAAGGGCGACGAATTAGGGAGGTTTACCCTACCGCACTGCACGCGCGAAATAATCTTTCCGGGCCTTTCGGCTTTTAATGGGCTCGCGCACTGCACTGCAAAGAGAAATGCTTTTGGGGGTATTTAGATCAAAGGCGTGCGCGCGCGCAAGCTCGTGAGCTTTCTTGGAGCGTGCGTACGCAGAAGAGAAAGCGCGCTCGCGACAAGTGCGCACGAAAGAAAACGAAAAAGAGAGCGAGAGGAGGAGAGAGCGAAGAGGGAGAGAATATACGTCGAAATGGTCGCACGCGGGCGCGCGCGCGTGCACGAGCCAGATTCGGCATGGATCCACCTGTTGCCTCTATATCCTTTCCTGCAGACTGCACTCGACTGTATGTATATATATATACACGCGGGTGGGCGCGCACTCCTGCCCTCTCTGTCTCTCTCTCTCTCTCTTTCTGTCTGCAGCCGGCAGACTGCGTCTGTCGCGTGCGCGCAGCGTTTCGAGCGTCGCGACGCCGGGGTCGATTGCAATGTGGCTGGCGCCCTTGCGGCGCCACGTATACTTACTTCGTACAGTCTGCGTCTATCTCTGCGCGAGATATAGAGATACAGATCGAAGCAGACGTTTACCGCACAATCTTCGGTTCCCCCGGCTTTCAATGTTACGTGCAGATTGCTGTATGGAGGTGAATATTTTTCTCGTTCGGCGAAAGTCTGTTGTGATGGTATTCTGTGATGAATGAAAGGGCATAATACTTCGAGGCTTTATAAAGGGTAAGTAGAAATCTTTTGTTATATTATTCATCTTCATTTTTATTGATTTCACCTGAAAGTTTTATTGATTTTAGGAAAGCATAAAAGTGTAATAATATAATGGAATTTATACCCTAATTGCTACCTTTTGATTCATTTCGACACATTGTGTCGGATCATACTTCTGTTTGAGATGTGTTCCAGTTTCTCACTTTCCATGAATGGAGATCTGAAATGGCTACTTGTATTCCTAACTATAAAATAATACGACCGACTTTATTGTACTTACTAAACATGTATTTTAAAAGTGACGTGTACAAGTTTATTACTTTAGACATAAATTCAGCGTATACCGTAAAGGTTAAAAGAAGACGGTTTCTTGAATAGTATTAGGTTTTCTAGGAATATAAGTTCATACAAAAGTGCACTTCAACTACTTAATTGTTAGCTTACTTGTTGAGTGCTGGGACAAATAAAAATAAATAATAATAAATAAATTTATATAACTGATAAAATACGTACATTTGTTATTCTCTATAAATATACTGAAAAATTGTTGATAAGTGAAAATAGCTCTTATAATACTTAATAGGCAAAGTATCGCTTTATAACATTATGTAGAATGTAAGAGTTGAGGTGGGTAAAAACAATTAATTTGTCTGGAGAGTCAGGCGTACAAATAAGAGCAAAAAGCATCTCCACGTGGCCCGCTAAGAGACAATAAAGGTGTCTGCAGCTCGTTAACGAGGAGTCCCTACCATAATTCAGGCAAAACAAACCTCATTTTTTCCCGCCGTCGGAATAAGCCACAAAACCCACTCTCTCTCTCTCTCTCTCTCTCTCTCTCTCTCTCTCTCTCTCTCTCTCTCTCTCTCTCTCTCTCTGTCTCTCCCTCCCGAGATTCTATAGCAAGAGACGTCGCGTAGGCGTGACACTCGCGGCAGCGGCTCTCTCCTTCTCTGTCTTTCTCTTTGGATTTTCATCTCAGGCGTGGACGCTCGGGAGAGTAATGTATCTCGCGCGCTCACGCGGCGAGTCGTCGATACTCTTGAAACCCGATCGCACGGACGAATGCAGGAAGTTCCAAGCGCTCGCACAAGAGAGAGAGAGAGAGAGAGAGAGAGAGAGAGAGAGAGAGAGAGAGAGAGAGAGAGAGAGAGAGAGAGAACTGGAATTTACGGGCGTACCATAGCGAGAGTAGTAGTCACTTATCGAAAGTGCTGCACCGGGAAAAGCGAAATGATCGCGGAAAGAAGTCGTTCCACGAGGGTGTGTGCACGTGTGTGTAGGTGAGTGCGGGACGGCGGAGACGCGCGCTCGTTATGCATGCGCGCGCGACAAAACAATTCCGGTAGTTCGTTATCGTAATCCTTGATTTACTGCCAATTTAAATAAGTCCTCGCGCGCCGCCTCGTCCGTTAGTTGCTTGTATATATAGAAGTTTAATTAGTACGGAAAATGTTTTATCCTATCTCACCGAAGCTTTTTATTGCTCTCTTCCGTACGAGAGCTGCCGTTTATTATGGAGTTGATTATGCAGAGCGATTATTGCCTTGATTTGCCAACGCACCTATTTGGTAAATGCTTTTGTGTATCGACAATTAAAATTCAAACGTTATAGAAAAGTTAATGTCTAAATAAATAAAATCAAGCCTTTATTTAAGAATCAGGTTTGTAAATAAAATAATTTTATTTCATCAAAATATTTTATTTATGGAGCGTGTGATAGACTTGAGAATCCATTATTGATAATTGCAATAATCAATCAATATATGCCAGAGGATCCAAAGCTATAATAAAAGGCTAATATTGAATGCATCGACCTTATGAATGGTGAACATTAGCGGAAATTAAATTGCTGTAAAAAATCTTAAAAGCTCATTCATTAAAGGTTTAACACGTAGCATTATTACTTCATCGTTTTGCAAATTATAGATCGTATAAAACAACGTCATATCGGCGACACGAAGTACCGTAATGCAGCTGAGACAGCCTCAAAGAAATGACACGACCAGTGTATATTATACGACACGTATATTGTTTGAAAATTACCGTTTGAACACATGGAATTTTACGAGCATTTACCGATAATCAAAGTCAATAAGTTGCACAAAATGTATTTCTGAACCTTCTTTTGTATTATCGCACGAAAAATGCTCTCAAATATGTGATTGTTTAAAACATTCTTCTAAACTTGATTGGAGGTGATCCAGGTGCTTATCAAAAAAAGATTGTCTTAGTTAATCTTATATTACGAGTGTTCTCAATCCTATGAATTTGTTTATTTCCTCAGCTATTTTATTCTATAAAAATAATTTAATTAGTCCTCACACTTTATTACGAATTTTAAAAATTTTAATTTATATAATATTTTAGTCTAATGTACCCATCGGAGTTTTTTTACGAGCGATTTCAGCTCATTTTATTCATCTCCTTCCACATTAACACTTAAACGTTTCACCTTTTCAGCGTTAAAATCATCCACGGCAAAAACGAACGAAATCCGCCAATTTTCTTCGTCAGACACACACACACACACACACACACGCTCACCTCGTACTTCTCTATTTTGTGCATCTCACGGCAACACCCGCCTCTCTCGCTCTTTATATGCACCACGCGCGCGCACAGGATATTTCAGGTGCGCTCGCGGGACTTCTGCGGCGCGAGCTCGCGCGCGGGGCCCTTTTATTAAAGGCGCGCTCGCCGAACAATTTGCGCCATGAGAACAGCGCGCTGCACTCTCGTCTCTACCTCTCGCACACACGTACACATACACATGCGCACACTACGCAACGACGCCCACACGAGGTGAGCGCGCGAGCGCTGATGTGACACGCGGATGACCGGTTATTAGCCGATGCGCCGTGTTCTTGCGGCCTACGTGTCCGCTGGCTCGCGCTCTCTGCCGTCGTCTTGTCCCATCTCCGCGTCGACTCGCTTCGACAAAATGCATTGTGTTTTACTTAACGCTGCTCTTCGGCTTTGCTAATTTTCCCCTTTATCGCGATTATCGTGCGCGGTCTTTTGCTTTTTCGCTGTCCCAGTGTTTTTGTCAGATTAAGGGTTGCGGTGTAGGTACGTGCAGATTTAAAAGCGTGAAATATACTCTATTAATTAAATATTAAATATTACTAATTCATAATGTATGTGAAAATCAATAAAATTTTTATAACAGGTTAGATGATCTTGGAATCGGTATCTCCTCTTGAAATCTATTCGAAGCAGTCACTCGCGTTGCCGATATAGCTTACTAAATAAATAAATTAATAGTGGTTGTCGTGAGTCAAAACATGTTTATAAATTTATTTTAGTTTTATAGCTACTTCAAGTGTGCCATAACGCAATCGCAGTTTATCTATGCTAATTAATTTCAATTAAACGTCAAATTCGAAATTCATTAACGGAATTATTAAATATAACTTAATATAATCATGTAATTTTACGAGTATTGCAAAAAAATTAACTTTCAACAACCTGAATTTCACTTGAAGTTTAATATTAAAATTATTAATATAAATAATTCAAAAATATATTCTGTATTGACATATTTCCTTAACGGAATTATTACACAGAACTTCATCCTGTAATTTTATACGTATTATAAAAAGTAAACTGTCGATAACCGTCGATATTCGAAATACATGTTATGTATATAACATTGGCATATTTCATCAATTTATTGTAAGAGACTTGAAGTATAAAATTGTCGCATCAAGCTTATTGACAGATTTCACCAAATGTATATGTATTATAAACACCATAAATCTTTCATCCGCATCAGGATGTAAAAGCCTCTCATATCATCGCACTCCCGTTTCATCCTGAAATTTCCTTTACATGAAAAAGTAGTCTGGAGAACGAAAGCTCGTACATATACATACATAACCAACGCACGCCGTCTTCCTAACGATATATACTTTCGAATCGAGCTGTATTAGAGAGCAGCTTTAACAGCCTTATAGGCAGCAGCGGCAGCCGATGTGTGCACATTGTCTTTCATTCTCACGACGTTTGATATTTCAATCCGAACGGGTGCGCGCACGCGTCAAATTTTTACCGGCACTTCATTAAATCGCTCAGCGCGCGGTTGCCGGCACACACGCGAGAGATATGAGCGCACGCGAGGCCCAATATAATCCGGCTATGTATACGAAAGTTAAAAAGGGACGGGGAGAAAGTTTATATATGCCCGACTCGCGCGCGCGCGTGCGCGCATATATGTACGGCAGAGAACAATCGCAAGCGAGACGGATGATAAGCCGTCGATCGCTTAATAAACGGAAAGGAGCAGAAGAGAGAAAGAGAGAGATAGATGGAGTATATAGGCAAAAGCGAGCGCGTCAGTGTTTGAATGCATCAAGGAGTCGAAAGCGGAGCAGATCCCATTAGGAATTCGAGCCTGCCGATTCAGCAGCCCGTCGGTATATATGAAGCCACCGATACATGCATTATAATGCAGATTATACCAACGGAAGTTGTACCTCTGGATTTCGTGTCAAACGAAGGCGCACATATATTGTCAGAAAGTTATATTTGAAAATGTCTGGAAGCAGAATAACCGCGGAAAAAATCTCTGAAGTCTCATTTCACACTTAATTGGATGTAGAGAGCGCGACGGAGATTAAAAATTATTCGTCGAGGTACGTGAGAAAATGTCAGAAATGAGCCGGGACTTATTATCTTTTATTTTTAACGAATCAAATGTAATAACGCGCGTGGTTTTTTATTCATCACTGATTCATCGCGTGAAAGTCGTACATTTTTCAATCATAAAGGAAAAAAAGCGATTTCAACCGAAGGAATTCATGAAACGTGCCATACAAACAGTTAAACATATCCTTTCGAAATAAATTGAATCAACAACTCGTTATCGCCCGCAAAACACCATCAACACGCGCGCGTTCTAACGAGCCCCGTCGCCGCACACTGCCCACTACGAAAATTCCCTTACGTTCATTTACAGAGCTATATACGAAAGGTCGAACGCACTCGTGGAAGAACACTTGCGGCGAGTGCGGAGCACTCTGGTTGCCCACCGCAGCCACCCGCGTATATACCGTTACGGACGAGTCGGCGCGTTGGCGGCGGAGGCGGCGGGCAGCGCCGTAACGAGTGGAACGCATTATCGGCGTCTGATCGGCCAATACTGATCGGGAATAAATGAAGAGGCGAGTATGTATATATATATACGCGCTCGGCGAAATGATTACGGTAACGAGACATTAAGCAGATAAGGGAGGCGCGAGAAGAGAGAGTCGGGGGCCCAACTCCCTAACCTTCTTTGCATAGCCGCATGCGCAGCTCCTGCGGCATTGCAATTTACACTTGCGCAGAGGGATCTCTTCGACGAGATGCGCGAGCGAGCGAGAGCGTGTGTGTACACATGCCTCATGCTCTTCTTTCATAATCTCACGGCGGGGCCGCGAGTAATTGCCGAGCGCTGATTTGATTGCATCGATTGTGGCGAACAAGTGTTTCGACCGCGCGCGCGCGCGAACGCTCGCTCGCGTGAGTTATGTACTTTCGGCAAAAATTCGTAATTATGTGTTGTAATAAAATAAGGAATCTTATTTCTCAGTTTTGTTCTGATGCGAGCGTCTGCTCGAGTCGAGATAATGCGCCGGAACGAAGAAGCTTGAATTTAGATTTAATATTTGATTATGGGCCGTACTTTTTTGGAGTTTAAAAGCAAAGTGTTAAGTGTAAGTACTTCAAGCAAAGAAATAGATTCATTTTAATAATGTTGAGGCCAGAATTACTTTTGGATGCTCAAATTTACTTAAGTTATACAAAATTGACTTTTTTTATCAAGAATAGCGTTAGACGGTTCACGTTTGAGAGTCACATTAATTAAAATAAAATATTGGACTTCGCCGAACGCGAAAACAATGACGGAGCATTCCAGCATCCATCACGTTATGCTAATCGCCTAAAGTCATTCAAAAACCAGTGTGGCTCGAGCGAAAAAAAATAGCTCGGTTCCGGGAAGCTTGAAATGAGCAGGCGCGCACTTAGAAGCGCCTTAGAAAACGAGCCGTTTACCGAGAATCAAACGGAAAGCGTTCGGCGCGAGAGGAGCAGCACCAGCATGCGAGCAATCCAGCCCCAAGTTCGTATTATGATAATGAGCCAGTTTGCGCGGATTGACGTGAAAAAATACCGGCTGCGCGAGTAGGAGTCACGTCCCGTGGGGGCAAGTAAGTCTACTACTACTACTACTACTATACCTCACCGACGTGCCTCGCCAACTAAACCGGAGCACGCGGACCCGTCGTCGTCGTCATCTCCGTAGCATTATATGCACACACACACACACACACACACAAAGTCGATAGGAGCTCCGTAGACCTAGATTCGCGCGCTCACGCCGGGTGCAGTAGTGCCACTGGGTGTACAAGATAGTTGCTGCTCGTGCCAGACGCAAAAGGCGCGATAACGTCCGCGAGCGCGCATCGAAGTTCGCACTTTCGGAGATTATAACGAGATCGTTATAGGGAGACATTCTTGAGATATGCCACCGGAGCTAGTCCGATGAGTTTTGCTCATACCGAGGTTCGTGTTTCGAGTTTATTTATAGCGCACCGTAGCTGATAGCTCTCTCTCGCTGCAAATTGTAATGATGGTTTTATTGCCTGATTTCAAATCAATATATATTTTTTGGAATTTGCATATCAAGTTGGTGTATATAAAGTAACGTTACGAGCACAATTTTATTTTCTAAGTGATTAATTGTCGACCTTTGAATAAATTTCTTATAACAGAAGTTTAATTTTTAAAAGTAAAAGTAAAAAATGCAATAGTGATGATCTGTTATTTTTATTGATAAAGATTTCTTAATGAAATTTAATATTTTCGTTTATAAAATTCTATTTACCTTTTTTGATTATCGTTATCTTACAGAACATTAAAGAGTTAATAGGTTTCCGATAATACTAGTCCCCATGGATATACCGAAATACACATACGGATTATTCTCCTCTCGAAAGAGACAAATTAAGGAAAAGCAAAGGTAGAAAGGTGAGTCTCCTTATCTGCATTTTAATTTTTCTCAGGGTAGAAAAGAGGAGATTACGACAAAACCCGACGACGGCTTATCCACCGGAATTTCGTCCTAATGGAAAAAATTCGGGCGCGCGACACGCGTCGTTCTCATGTTAAAAGGATACCCGAAGCGCGCAGATATGTACCCGTATTATAGGCGCCACTGTCACCGCCTTAGGTCGGTTATACGATCCGTAGATTTCTTTCGAGGCGCACCGGCCTAGCGCCCCCTTTATCACTAATTTATACGAGATGCCCCGATATGGGCAGCGACGAAAGGGAAAAACGCAGAAGATAGCGGTGTAAGAGGGTCGATTTGTTTGGACTGAAAATACATGGTTAGATTTAATTACTGGAATTTAACGTTAGATGCGAGTACGAAAAAGGAAATTAAACAGAGAGTCGGAGAATTTTATATTTTAATTTGCAATGTTGAGTTGGGAATATTACATTTGTGTAACATGTTCGAGATTACTAAGTAAATCTTGTTTACTCCTGGGAAAGCCAATTTTAATACCGTTGAAAGTGAGCAAATATTTGATAAAGAAGGGTAAACGTATTTTTTACGGCTTAATAATATATGGATTCATATACGGTTTAATATTTTATAATTCGTTCTCATAAATGTAATTAAAAACTTTTTACATCTCCTTTTTCCTGCGTAATGTTATTAAAATGCCACGTTACTTGATTAATTTTGAAAATTCCACTTAAAATTGCGAATATTATCGTTTCATAGAAAAAAGATATTCAAACAATATAATAATTATGAAAAAAATTCTATTTTAACAATGGATTGCAAGTTTTGGTGAAAGGATACTTCATTTCATCTCAATTTCATCACCCCCACATTTTTTGCAATTAACTTCCTCAGTGAAAGTTCGCCGCTACAATTCAGCTTCATATAATTATCTATTTTACACGCACATATACCACGACACATTAGGCTCCACAAAAAAAAATCTACATTTTTCTCAACCCAGTCACGTGGAAAGCGGCGTCGATTACGCTCGACGGCGCGAGTTTGAGCGCAATTAATTAACGCTAATCTCGCGGCGCAAGTGAAATTTTCTCTCCCCCGTCGGCCGCCTGTATATTTATCCAGCGAACGCGTAATATAAAAGGGTTGAAGCGACGCCGCCTCCGCTGCTACGAGAGATCAGAAAAAATGAGGGAGTCGGGGGGGTCGGGCGCAGGTAGGCGATCGTGTTTGCTAATGGCGTACTCGTGTTTCGTTGTAGTCGGTGTGCGCGACGTCCATATGTCTTCTGATTAAGATTAAAGAAACCGCGTATCTCGCGCACAAGCGCAAGCAAGAGTCTCCTCCGATACACACACACGCGCGCACCACCGGGGAGAAGCTGCCTGCGCAACGCCAGATAGAGTGCATCGAGAGGACAGCCGCGTGCGGAGAAAGGGTGTGAGGGACGGCGAGAAGAACGCATTCTCATATTGTGGATATAATGCTACGTCCCCGGCTAGGTTCTTTTTTCTATCGCGAGCGCCATGCCGACGCGTATATATTAAGCCGGCCAAGAGTCTTTCAGTCTTTGAGCGAACGTGACTTTTCATGACACTTTTTTTTCCTTTCGCGCTCGCACGGTGCCAGGGATAAAAAGGATTGGCACGTTGATGCTCGATTGTGCATCGAGAAAATGCTTCATTGTTGCACATATACTCGTATTAAAGTTTAAAGCTTTTTATCTTCCTTCAGCCGCGTGTGTCCATACCTCTACTCTGAAATAGAAAACAAAGGTGTAAGTTTTTATGACGCAGTTCGTGATAATCCGGAAACGCATATACGCATTTTATAGACGTATTATGAACAAAGGACGTATTATCTTGAAGTTGAAAATTTTATTAGCTAAATATTTCGGATTATTTCGTCATTTAATGATAGGAACGATATCATCATATTTTAAATATTTTAAATATTTTAAATATCAACGCAATTTCTTATTTTTCGAATGGTTTCTCATCCTGCGTAAAACACTGTTTCCGAAATTGCGCGAGGGCAATTACAGCAGTTCGAAGAAATCGTTCAGCGAGGAAGAAGCAAGTTGAACTGGAAAGTAGGGGAATCATTAGAGCTCGCAAAAGAACTACTCCCCCAAGAAATGACCTAGCGCAAGTTAGAAAAAACTGCGCGTGGCTTGCACTACAACGCACGCGCACACACACACACACACACACACACATACACACACACATACACACACACATATACACACATCATCTTTCTTTCTTCACTCCCCCGCTGACTCGCTCGTACTTAGGAAGCCATAACGCAAAAGGTGTTGGATGACGTCCGTCTCACCTGGCGACTGACACTCTTGCATACACACACACACACACATGCACACACGTGCGCGCGCACATACAGAGGCAGCCGTCGAAGTATCGATTTTTACCCGCGCGCGAGACTCAAGAAAGGGTTGTGCGAGCGCGCGCGCTCGCGAGGGTGTGTTTGCGCGTTGAAAAGAAGGGTAGCGTAGTGCGCGTGCTGCAGCGAGCTTTTGAGAGAGAGAAAGAGAGATGCTGGATGAAAGAAACGGGCGCGTGGCTGCACTTCTAATTACGGCTTCTAAGTCGCACTCGCGCGCCTACTTCGGGTTTCGATCCCTGCTACGGATCGCTTAGAAATACGTGTGCGCAAAGTCGTGTGGAATTAATTAAGGTGTTATAGGCCATTTCCTTTTGTGTGTCTTTTGTACCTTTCAAAAGCGGTGGGCTAGAAAATATTAATGAAGTATAATTGAAAATAATTTTTTTTTTATTATAAATGTCGTAAGAGGTTTCTGTGGGGCATTAAATTTAATGCAGTTGATTAGTTCAAAATGAATAATCCTATAGCTGTACCTTTAAAATTAATTTGATCTCAATTTTATTAAACATGCATAAAAGCGATATGAATTTAAATAGATAATTTTAATTATTCCTTGCAGAAAACTAAGAAGCTTATGAAAAATAGAATAAGTTACAAAGAAGAAAAAGTGAGCGGGAAGAGATTTTATGCAAAGCTACAGTACCGGATTCCTTAACACCATTGAGCACAGAACGTTATCTGGCAAAAACTGACATACTTGCTATGAATTCAGGGCATTCTAGCAGTACTTTCGAGTTTTTACTTACAGCTTTCTAACAATATAATAGAATCTTCTAATACAAAAATGACACAATGTTCCATGCAATTATAATGTTTACCAAAGTGATTTATAATCAACGTGATGAGAAAATGATTTTCCCGACGTCGTCAATATTCTAAAAATCAACTTGACGGATAACGGTGCTAATAATGTAGTAAAATAAAAAATATAAGATCCCATCCGCATTTCTCTAACAATCCCAACCAACAATACATTATAAAATTTTACTGAAAAAAGTATTCAAATAAATCCACGGTAGTAAAACTTTTTTATTTTCATTTCCAACCCACATCGTCTTCTGCGCCACAGTTTTTTCACGCGCACGGTGGGCCAATTAACGAAAAGGATTTTTCTCCCTCCCCGCTGTAGCGTCGAACTCTCAAGCACCGCAACACCAGCGGTGGCAAGAGTTGTCGAGGATGTAAGAAGGGGAAGTGTCGCTGGGCACACGATGATGGTGAGAAAGCCATCAGCGCGCCTCGGCTGCGCGCCCGCGATTCCATCAGCATAGGGCGGGTACACAGAGCTATCGCGTATATAAGTGCACGCCTAGTCCGTTCGCATGCGCATATATGCACATATATGCATATGGCACTCGTCCTGTACGTACGAACGTACGTAAGTCCATACGGGGATCACACCTCGGACCCGGTGCAGCAGCTTCTCTCTCTGTACTGCGCGCGGTTGCACTCGATGCCGCGCGCATGAGCTCGGGGGAGAGAACGCGCGCGAGCGAGTAAGCGGGGGTAGGGAAAAGGGGAAGGAGAAGGAGAGAGCGAGGCGACGTGTGTAATTGTAGAGGACAGACAGAATTTCTCGCCTCGCTCACAAAGACATGAAGAAACCCGCACTTGAGCCTTCGACAAAGCATCGCCCCAGAAATAAAGAGCCTGTGTGCTTGCCTCTCTCTCTCGCTCTCTCTCCTCTTACTTCGTACGTGCGCGAGATCGTAACCCTTCATCGCTCGCCGCACATGCATTTAGAAATGTGCTCTCTCTCTCTCACACACACACACGTACACACACGCGTGCACACATATATACACACGCGGGTTGATCGAAACTTCTCGGGCGGGACACAGAAATCTCTCCCCCATCGAGGCTTCTCTCTCTCTCTCTTGTGTATGTGTGTGGTGAGTGTATGTGTGTGGCAGCGCACGAGACCGAGCCCGAGAGAGTGTGTGACATCAATGGCCGATGCCCATCGCGCTAACCGATGTTGACAACCATTACGTGCGTTCACGCGGTCGTGGTGGTGCGCGCGGTGCACAGCCTGCCACCAACGCCATTGAGCTACGCGCGACCATTGTTCCCTCTCTTTCTCTCTCTCTCTCTCTTGCTCTCATTTTCTTGCTGCGCTACCGCTGCTGCTGCTGCTGCATATGCGCATATTTTTCGAGTGGGTGCGAACTTTTTCTTACCCGGCTTTTTTTTTAATTCCACTTTTTCATTTTCGGTCTCGTGCGTCCGGGCGCGTATATATGCACGCGAAGGTGTTGGACCTCGAGGAGTTGTAAACAATACATTGTTGATGTAGGCGGGCACAATCGAATGGTGTGAAAAAGTCTATTAGACATATTGTTTAGCGGTAGGTGTCCAAAAACGTTTGCAAATTTTCGAGGGCCATTCCATTTCTTTTCTCTTTGCCGCGACTGTTCGCCCCTGGACGTTATACATCCCTTCGCCTCTTGCTTTGAAAGTGCAGTTAATGATTTACAATAAACACATACAGCTTTTATGTACTTGTAAGAAGGAAATGGACACTTCAATATATATAAGTATGCATGGATGCATTTGCGCATTGATTTTTTTTTACTTTGTCATAGAGGGGTAACTTCGCGAACACGCGGGGGTTTTTCCGATTGTTTCCACAAGACCTTATATACGAACAAATATATTTCCTTTTATTAGATAAAGAATGCTTTCAAAGTACTTGTACAATCGTATACTATAACAGTAATAATGGGGAAACATTGTTTTCCTTGCAGTATTGTTTTTTCACCTTCTGGTTGTATTACCTGCTACTTCGCACAATTTTGCCCGTGAAATATCGCCACTTGAAAATCATGCACGCGCAACGACGTATAAAAATGCAACAAAACTTTTAAGATCATATTTTATTCACGTGCGCATATAATACATGCGAAATTTCTTTTCATCTTACTCTTCGTCATCTCTCTTTCTCTCTCTGTCCCTTAGTTCCTCTCGGCCGTGCGCCCCTCGCACACGCACTCCGCACGTAGGTGGTGGGGTGTCGTGTTACCCACGCACCCCGGGTGCGAATCAGAGAGACGATGCGGAACTGCGCAACGCCGCCTTCGTCGCTGCCCGCGAGGCCTCAATTTTTACTTGTAATACATCAGAGAGAAATGATTATGGAAAAAAAATATAATTGAAATAGGGTAAAAGCACCAGTTATCGGTCATCTAATTTAGTTGTCGGCCAATTTTTCTTTCACGATTATTAATTGAAATAAATAAACGATCTTGAACTTTAAGGAGGCGATCGCGAAGTAAATAACCTCTACTTTACCTGACGATTTATTAGTCTAGCAAATTTTATTTTTGTCTAACTGTTACAACGAAAATGTCCGACAACTAGGATATGGCTAGCCACTAGTATCACCACCCTAAAAACTTAACTTTAAATGAATAAATTTTTGTTTTACTTTTCAATAATTCATTATATAACGTTATGCATACAATTTATTTACTTTTTTATTAGGAATTATATTATATTAGCGCAAAAAGTAAAATGATGCTTACACAACTTATTTGAGGTAGCGTCAACGCAGTCACTATCTCATTGATTGTGAAGCAAGCAAAGCTCTCCCTCATGCGCTTATCGATGGAGCAGCAATTTTCTTTTCCATTCTCATCAAGTTCGCCTCTTAACACCTCGGCACTTTATGTACTCCGGAGGGGCGGGTGCAAGCGCCGCAGTCAGAAAGACGCTCTCGTGCGCGCGAAAACGAGGCGAAAAAGAGCGACGCCTGCACGTCGGCCAAGTGTATATCCGTTTATATGCATTATACGCCAGACCGTGCACGCGCGTGTGTGTGTATATATATAAGTACGAACTCGCGCAATCTCGGAGAGAGAAAGAAGAGAGAAGGAGAGTTTAATGCTCTTTTCCCTCGGCAGGCGCATATTGGCAATCTCTCCTCTCCTGCGGACGCTTGAGCACATATAGGCGCGCGTATATGCACGCGGGCGCATACCTCGCGCGATACGTGGATCGCGAAAAAGGGACGAAAAAAGGTGGGGGAGCGGGAGAGAATAAAAAAGGCGAGGAGAGGAGGCCGGGAATATGAGAGAATACGGTTAGGGGCTCTTCTTCTTCTCTCTCTTTCTCGCGATATCGGGGGCCCCGGCCAGGACTTAACGTTCCCGAGGCCCCATCTTTCTCCGCGCGCCAGCCGAGGCGCTATCGGCAGATAGTAGGTAGCGCGCGTGCGCTCGCAAGCGTATATATATATACGCCCGTGCGCCTCTGAATAACTGGCAGCGATGATATCGGGCCCCAACAAATTACCAGGGGGCCAACCGCGAACGGACGGACGGACGGACCTTCTTTTCCACTCGCTTGCGCACTCGGCCTCCGGCTCGAGAGCATCGACTTCTTCATTCTCTCCTCTCCCGTCGGCCTCCTCTCGCATCGGTTCATCAACTTCGTACCGAAATTATAATAACAATAATGATAAAGAGAAGAGGAGGGAGGGAGGTAGGTAGGTAGGTAGGTAGGTAGGCACCTGCTGCCCAGGAGCCGCGTCGTCGTGGTCCCTTTCTCGCGCGCCCGCCGTCGTCGCTCACAGGGGATTCCTCTTGGGCGCGTCGACCCCCCCGTTTTTCGCTTAAGCCCCGCGCGATTGTCGCTGCTCGATATCTTTCTCTCCCTCTACTCCTTTCACCCTCTCGCTCTCTGCAAACAGCTTATCGAGCTCGAATTTATTGGCCGGCCGTATAATTACATTAAAATTTTTTTCCCCAAATCTCAAAATCTTTAATGGACCGCGAGGATACACTCGCGACTCCGATATGTCCGCCGCGTGCGAGAGGTGCATCTCTCGCAGCAGAGAGCCGATGAATTTTTGCTTTGAAAGATGCGCCCGACGATGCAAATTAAACGCCAACGTCCGTGTTCACACTTGTTGTTGTTGCCCGGAACGCGAGATTATATTCAATACCGCGGCCGAGAATCGCTTTTTTCGCGAACTTGTATTACACACGGCTTTTTCATGAGCGGGCGATCGGCCGCAAAGACGATGCAATTTGAGTGTAATGAGATTTTTTTCGGCTCTGTGAGAGCGGCCCCGTGTCAATCAGAAAACGAGCGCAAAAAGGGTATTTAGGTATGCGCTTAAACGACATCGAGGTAATTTTTTACGCTCCCCTTTTATCGCGACCAGTTATCTCGCCCGGGCAATATTATACTTTTGAATGATTACAGTAATTTCAATCGATAGATAAGCCCAGTGTCTGTATGTGTGCACGCGTGCCTGCATGCGCGTGTGTGACTGACTGGGCTTTGAATAAAATTTTAATTAATTTGGTATTTGCTTATCTGAAATTTATTGCATGAGCCGGGGCGCGCGCTGCACAATCAGCGGGGCCGATTTACCGCCTTCCCGGCCGGGCGAAACTCCATTTTTGAACTCTTTCTGCGCGGAAAAAGGAAGAGATAAAAGTCGCGCGAGGCGTACTTTTGCGTATAAAGCGCTAAATCAAGATTTAGTTAAATTTGAAAGAAATTTTAATACGGCGCAGCGCGGCCGATTTATCTTGGAAATTAAAAATTCCTTTTACACCGTGATGGCGGCGTATATATAGGGTGTGTGCGCGAGTGTGTGTGTGCTCTCCTCGTTAACTCGTGTACAGTTTCAATAATAAGGCGAAACGGTATCGGTTTACTCGTCTATTACCGTCCCGTCGCCTCTGGAAAAAAGCTCCTCGTAACGTCCTCAATCTATTACTTGCAAAAACTTGCGCCAGCTCGCGTGACAGCTGCTCGAGCAATAAGCCCAAAAGGCTTTCACTTAGGAGGCGGCCTCGCGTGAAAATATGTGTAGCTTCGCACCTCGCGGAGTCAATGGGAAAGTCTTTTGACGCGAGCGAGGAACGCGCAGAATGTTTTAATTAATGTATAATACGAAAAGGTGGCGCGAAGAATGTGCGCACTGCAGCATCATCTCGCTCGGCCAGCCATTGATTAGGATGACTGGGTACTTTAGCGCGCGCTCACGATAAGCTACCTCGCCTCTCCCTTTTTACTCGGCCGCGCGATGGTGCGAAGAGAGGCGCGCTTTGCCTTTTGCGCGAGCGCACCTCACGCCGATGATTGAGTCCCGATGGGAGTGGCGCACTTCAAACGCCTCCGCATTAATTATCGGGGCAGTGCCGGACTCTGATTTCTTCGCGCGTCGAAAAGTATCGGCCCTGATTGTCCGGAGGGATGAAGAGACCTTTTTTTTCGCCTCGCCGCTGTATGGGATGAGAGAGTGTATGATGAGAGATGACTCGGAATTATTTTTCGTCCTTATGATCGCTTGTAATTTCAAGTGTGATACAGGCATTAGATCACTTTACGCTGAAGATATATGTTGTCTTTATTTTCTGTGGTAACAAATGGCAACGATATCCAGACAAATTTACTCGAAAATTTCTATCGACGCAATTAACTTACCGTGGTTGAGAAAATACTTAAGGATGCAAGAACTGATTGCCTACCAAAACTAGAATCTTGCAAAAAAGGCGCCTTTCCAGCGAAAGCATTCCGTTTTTCTTACCACTCAATTAGAGTCGCGCGGGGCAAAAAAAACACAGAAGAAACGAGTGTGCAAGTCCGAGTGCTCAATTTCCACATACCTCGTTCCCAATCACCAGTAGTAACTTCCATTCGAGCAAGTCAAGTTTTTTTGCTCCCACCTCAGTCTCGTACTCCCCGCGACGTATCGGCTAATAGAGCGCACTTCCAAAAGTGTACTTTTCAGAGTAGTATAATACCGGCGGGCTGCAGGTGAGCTGAAGCGCGGCTTCCAAACTCTCGCTCCGTATATATACACACAGAAAGCCGCGGAGCGAGTGAGACACGCGGCGGTAGCTGTAGCAGCGATTTCGCCGTTCCGCGAAATCGTTTGGGAGCGTTGCTCCCTGCGCCCGGATCTCCTCGCGCGCCGCGGTCTCCTCTTTCCTCGAGCTTTCCTCTTTCTTCTTCGCTCTCTCACGTGTATATATACCCGCGCGCTCCGAGCAGGCTTTTGTTCCCGCAGAGGCGTGCAAAAAGGAGAAATTACGATTACACACTCTTTAAGCGTCGTGCGCGCACGCGTGCTACAGCCTCGCTCTCGGGTTAAATGATAGGCCCGGGTCCGTAAACAAGTTCGGCGCAATTATCCGCGCTCTCTCGAGCCGCTAGTAAAAGTGCTCGATCGGAAATGGAAGTCTCGTTACACTCTCCTCGGCCTTCCGCCCTCAGGCTCTGCCTCACCTGCGCAACAGTGTATACTATATATAGTATCTCGCACAAGCGTATATATACTGCCTCGCCTCTTTGTTATTAGCAGGGCGCCAGAAATAAATAAATGATATCGTAAAACGCAGTCTCGTGCAGCTCTAGACTCTTCCGGGCCGGATAACAAAACAGTAAGGGTCCGTATAATGCGTGTGCGGCTGCTTCGGGCGTATACACTTCTCTTTCTTGTACGGGACGATGCTCCCTTGCTCCCGAAGTTCTTTTTTGTAGTCCGATTATTGGCCTGTTTCCCGCCGCCGCCGTTGTCGTCATCGTTGTCGTCGTCGCGTTTATAGTTCTCTGATGCGATAAAACCTAAGGAGAGTACCGTGTCCTTCTCCCTTTCCACACGCGTGTCTCGCCCTTTTATTGGGCATTTTTGCGCGATTGTTACGCCGGAATACGCGCAGTAAAAGCCCTGAACTAAGTGATTGTTTTTATCGCCTTGGCGGTGCGTTGCTTCGCGGTAATGATGATTCATTATAAATTAGGCATTGCGTATAGTCCCCGAAATAATGATAAAAGTTCGCGTGAAGGGGGAGAAGACAACAATAAATCCTCGGCCGTTTTCGGACTCCCAAAATCGTTTCTTTTATTTCACCAGCCGAAAGAAACGGTATGTTCCTGTGATTCGTCAGTTTCATGTTTCTCTGTTGTAGGGCGAGATATATATCTTTGTAATAAACAGCATGTAAGCATTACTTTTT
Organism: Torymus aiolomorphi; assembly: GCA_036365515.1. NCBI lineage: Eukaryota > Metazoa > Arthropoda > Insecta > Hymenoptera > Torymidae > Torymus > Torymus aiolomorphi. The sequence continues at coordinate 186,309,180 of CM070875.1, forward strand.
AGGAGGCAATTTATACAGCGTGAAATTTATATATTTTTTATGATTCTGATTTCATAAAGTCCGTGTAGAATACATATTATTCAATTAAAAATAAACTCATTACGTATAGACTTCTCCAAGTATACATCTTTATAGATAGCAAAAACTTATTTAAAAAAATTTGTAAATCTTCACCTAATAATTACTATTATTACACCTATCTAACGAAAATAATTTTTGCAGAATTTTTTCATATAAATCCTGTCACATCATTTTCAAGGCTGCATGAGTAGCAAAAATTGTAACGAATAATACAAGGGAAATCTTAAATCCTCCCTGGGTTTTTCCACAAAACCCATCTTCTTGCTTTTTCACCCAAGAATCTCTATTCCGCGTGTCTCACACCCCCGTCGCACTCTCGCGCGTGCTCTTGCAATCTCGCGCGAGCCGTTTCCGTCGTTTTTCAATAAAAACGAAACGACAGCCGCTGCTCCCCGCAGGAGCAGGAGGGGCGCGCGCACTGTACGCGGGTTCGTCGAAAAAAGAAACGTGGAGAGAAAGAGAGCGAAAAGCCCTGGGAGTAAGAAGTTCGTCCCTCTCGTAGCCCCATAAATCATGACCGCGTGCACGCGCTCACGCGCGCAAGAGCGATTTTCTCGAGGGATCGATTATAATATTTAGATAAGGAGTATCGCGACCGCTCGATCGCTTTACAACGGCGGTGGCTCTCGATTGCCTGTCGTTTCGCGGAGGTCTATACCTCGTCTCCTCCCGTGTCTTTTTCTCTCTTTAGCGACGCGCGGAATAATGAAGTCGTCGTCGTCGTTGTCATGGCCGGCGAAGCATCACCGCGAGCGATCGAAAGTCGCTTGGTCCACTGTGCGATCGGCGTGCAAATTAGACCAAAATGATGGGAGGAGGCGCTTCGGAAATGTAAATCTTAAAATGTATATTTATTGCAGTTTCTCGCAATTATGGAATAATGGGACAAATTTTCTCTAGCGTGATTATAGCTCTTACTTGGGTGAAATCATAATATTGATTTAAAAGCTTCATGATACGCCTATATTACATCGTGGCTTATTTGTTTAGCATATGCACCTGGACAGAATGGACAGTAAATTACAACTTGATTTACCGTGGCTGTGCTTCAGCACACTGTTGCACACTGCGCGCGGTAGACGTCACGTAGGAAAAGAATCCACGCCGCGCAATATCGCTCTATTTGTTGACACGACGATTATGACACACACACAGATATAAGAGTCCGAACAAATCTGTCGCGCGCGCGTCGGCACCTGGCTATTTATTAAGCCGTGAATAGCTTTCACTACTCATTGTTGGCATTCATCATCGGCGGCGGGGAGCTTTTTAATTAATGAACTTTTGCACAATCACCGCGATTAATCTAAATGGCCTATAATAAATACGTTCGCAAGAATATGTATACACGCGCCCTACGGAAAAGCTTCCTGTTACTACCACCACTGTACTTCCCGCGCAACAGCTACATACACACACGAGTATACGCAGGGATAATCGCTCGAATCAGCGCATAGAATATACATCGATATAAAAGCCCGGCGATCCCTTATCTCGGCGTCTAAACGCGCTTATCGAGTCGGAAGCGATCGGGCGCGTGCAACTCAATACGACGACGGTGCGAGCGCGCGCTCGCGCGTGAATGGAAAGAGAGGCGACGAATCGAAGGGGGCGTATATACACGCCGCAGAAGGAGAGATACATCGAGTTGTGACATCCGTCCTTATCTCACACTCTCTCGCGTACAAAACTATATCTCTATTGCTCGGTGTGCGTCCAGCTGCTGCTGCCGTACACCGTGTGCGCGCGCACGCAAATGTGTCCGCCATAAACATACGAGCGGGGTGGCGCGCTGAGATAGTGGAACACGATGTCGACGCGATAGCCACCGCCGCGCCGAGCGATTAGTACATTAAGCTCCCCCGTGCAGCAGCGAGTGGCACACGCGTGCAGTATATAGAGAGAGCCGCAGAGAGACAGACGCGTGTACGTCATAACGCGCACAATGTGTCTATGCTCGTTGTCTTTCTTTACTCCTCCCACCGGTTTGCCTGTGCGCGCCTGCATTGCAACTCTTTCACGTCGACTGGCACGCGCATTTCCTATTTGACACACTTGCGCACGACTGCGAGAATGGGCCCTGTGTTTTTGCAGTTTTGTGCATTGCTTTTAGTGTTATCATTTTAAAATTTTGTACAGCGTTTAAGTCTGTTATTGCATTAATTATTGCATTAATACTAAAGATTAGAGTTTGATTAATAACTGAAAGTCATATATGAAAACATCGTGATTGTTACAATTACTTGCCATTGTGTATTGAAGTAATACATATTCTCATAAAAAGTGTTCCTATTATAGCAGATCTTTTCGAAGAAAGTGTTCGGAGTTCCATAAAAATCATGATTCTGCAAAAATGTAGGATAGCATTGATTGATTAGAAGATCCTAATGGCTTTGCTGACCTAGATTGGAACTTTTTAAATATTTATATGTTTTTGACAGTTCCGTCCGTCATTCGATATAATCTTTACCAATATGGAAAAAATACCACATGATTGATTTTTCTTTAATGCATGAAACGAAGATAACATCGATCTCAGTCGTTTGAAAAATTTATTATTTTCTTACCGAACGAGTACAACCGCCTTTGCAGTTTTTTTTATTGCATCAGTAAAGAGTTTCTAGCATTTCATTACTAAATCAGCATGCAAAATGATATAATATTTATAAATCCCTTCGTTTTGATATTCCCACAACATGTAAAACTTAAAAAAAAATATACCCGCATTTACAATGCGCGTAATATCAGTTCAAAATTTACAACGCCTTTAATGCGAAAAGCTTTCAGCCGCTTACAAAGTATCAGCGAAATATGCATTTCTCTATCACGGCAGAAAAGCTCTGCCGACAAACAGCCGCGACAAGTGAGATGCGCGTGCACCGCGTAGATATATGTCACACGCATCGTACGCTGCTGAAAAGCGAGGCGCGCGCGAGGCAGCTGCACAGTGCACAAAGCTCGCGAGCTCGCGAAAGCGAATCTCCGTCTATACGGCGCGCTTGCAAGAGCCGGTGCTATTATAATATCGAACCCTTGGTGCTCGCGGTGGCGCAGCGCGCGCGGTGCATTCTACTTAGTGGCGCGTCGGTCGTTAAGTGAGACGGTTACATTGAGAGATGGCCGATGTAAATTGCAATGACGCACGCGTATATGTGTCGTGCGCGCGGCCGTGTAGTGATAAATCAACGTCAGTAAATTGTGATAAATAAAGTGCAATTGAAGGCGAGGAGGGAGCGCGGGGTGAGGAGGAGGTGGCGGCCGCCGACGCCGCCGCATCGGAACGCGGTGATTTTTCACCCCGAGCGCGCATTCGCGCTCTCTCGCTTCTTTTCCTTCTTCGCCCGGCCCGTATTATATGCTCGAGTGTGCTGCCGCACACGTACACGCGCGTATATGTACACGTGAAAAATCTTATCTACGAATGCGTCGCTTTTTCTACCCGCGTGCGCGAGAGCAAAGAGAAGAGCAGGAGGCTACCCGCAAATCCGACGATAAGCACTCGGGCTGTGAGAGGACGAGCCCGGATATAATGTATAAAAAAAGGCAGTGAAAGCGGGAGGGAGTGTAACAGTTGAGAGAAAAATTCGTCGTTATTATTGCCGAGAGGCGGCGTGAACATCATTATTTTTCTTGATTGACAATATTCATTTGTCATTTCGCGATTTGGCATAGCCGCGTGTGTGGCGGAGTACCGCTGCAAAAATGAGAGACGTGCGCGCAGGAGCGTCTCTCCTTTCGCTGCGCGAGACTGCGCGGCTAACGGTGCGCGGATCATTGTCGATATCGCGAGACTGGCGGGCGAGAATTGCGCCTTGTCGAGCGAGCGAAACGGCAAAAACCCGCGGCGGAACTCTGCTTAAAAAGCAAACTGCCAGGACTATGAAAATGCGGGGAATTACGAACGCGGGAAATGCGATGGATGAGTTATAGCTTTTTAAAAGTCGTATTTTATACGACCCCCTCGATTTTCGACAAGTCGCTTTGCTCCAATGTATATTTTCAAGCGCAACCCTTTAACTATGTGTTTTATGTCAGAAATAACTGTGGTTGCCTTTGTACTGTGGAAGACAAATTATTGTAAAACTGTCTCACTTCCAGAGTTAAATAATAAAATAAACGGGTTTTAAAAGTATATCCAATATATTTTATTATTATTATATTATTTTATTATTTTATTTTACTATTATATCCAATATATTGTATTTGACTTGATGTATTAAAATTTAAAGTATTCAAAGTCATATTTTTTCTATGCAAATCTCTGTTATAGCAAAAAAACTACATATTTTACTTAATAATACACAAAAATAGTAATGTTTTAAATTGCAGAAATGGAAAAAAACGATTCGGAATAAAAGCTTTTATTTATAGGATCATACACTGAGAGAAAAGCTTTGGAAAAATTACTATACTGTCTCGTAAAGCTACCACAGACTGTAAAAACCCGAAAAATTATCATACTTTACAGTAAATTTTGCAATAGAGTATAGTAAATTTTCCTATATTTCTGGTAAAATTTTTTATAAAGTATGATAATTTTTTGGGTTTTTACAGTCTGGTCGCGTTCCCTGCACAAGATGGTAATTTTTATTGAACGTTTAGTACTTTTTTCTGTACTTTTTTCTCAGTGTACAAATATTCAGGGAGCGCGCAAAAATAGTAATAAAAATATTGAGAATGTATTTTCAGTTATTAATAATGACAAAAGTCAATAATACTTATAAGTATTCAAATAACAAATAAAATGAATCTAATATTATCCACTTTACATATACGAGCATTTCTGAAATTAGTAACAAAAAAATGAGAATTTTTTTTTTAAATCATTAGACTTTCGCCCAATGCGCCGAAAGCAGCATGATGAAAAAAAGTTTCTTTTAGGGCAGAAAAAATGTGAATCTCTCCAAAGTTACGCCATTTAAAGTTGGACAACAAAAGTGCGTTGACAAATCGCGAAAATTTGTAAGTCCATATTTGCTTGAGATTTTAAAGCATTATCGCTGTCAAACTTTGAATTAACATAAATGTGTTCAAAATTATTCTGAAAAAGCAAGTAAAAACTTGTTTCCTCCACTTTATTTTCTTTATTTTTTAATTTCGTACAAATCTAACATCAGCATAATTTGTAAACATTATGAGAGTATATTAAAACAGTTTTTCGGCGCATTCAACCGAAATGATCATAAAACGAAAGAAATGATTGAGCGCACGTCATCGAGCGTGTCATCTGGAGGACGTGAAGCCGAAAAAAGTCAGCTCAATTCTCCTTCACGCCCCACAAACATAATTCTCCTCCGAGCGTGTGAAACACGTCCAAGAAGGCATATCTTCCACTCCACCTATATAAAAATTCCGCCCATTACGGCAGCTCGAACCTTCCCGACATCCCCCGCATCAAGTCTCTCTCACACGTACATATACTCATAGATCGCTTCGACCTCCAGTGCCGCTGTTGCTCTGTCGTGCAACCTCCTTCCTATACAATCTTCCCGCGGGTGCATGCTGGCCATAACGGTACAGAGCGCGCTCTAGAAGCAAGAGAGGCCGGGAACTTTCGTTTAATTTTTAATTTCGGCCGATTCTCCACGCGCGTCCGTCGCCCGGCTAAGTACGCGGCGATCGGCAGCAACAAATCCCCCTCGGGAACGAGTTTCGAAATGCGCCCAAAACGAGCGATAAAGAGCTTGTACAAGTGAGCGAGAGAGAGAGAGAGAGAGAGAGAGAGAGAGAGAGAGGGAGAGAGAGGGGCGAAAAATATAGGAGCCCACGCGGAGGAAAAGCTGCAGTGGCCCGGCATAATGGGCTCTCTCTCTCTCTCTCTCTCTCTCTCTCTCTCACATCACTCCTCACAGAACCTCATTGGGCTGGCTACGCACTGATTCGAGGAGGCAATATTTTATGGCTGTACTGATGTACAAAATCGTGCGAATGAACGTTCCGAACTATCTAGTAGGCCTCTTTACTAGATATATGCCCAGAGGTAATGTGAGAGGAGCGATAAAAGAACTTGAGCCCCCTCTGATGCGCAAGTCGTACGGAATTAAATCGTTCCAGGTGCGAGGAGCGCATTTATGGAACTCCCTACCCACTGAGATTCGCAATCTACCATCTCTCAGTTGGTTCAAGCGTGCAGTAAAGAGGCACATATCTGACCTAGAATAGGTCACCTTGAAAGGGACAGATACATGTATTCTTGTGCTGTCCCATATACACTATTTATTCGTTTTGTCCGTACTCTTAGGTTAGTTGTATGACTGTAATTTATAAGTATGTCTGGACGAACGAATGTACTGGATGAATGTATGAGTTTGAATGTTTTTATAGTTTTAATATTCTTGACTGATAGGTATTTCAAATGTTTTTATTGCTAATATTGTGTTTTTATTACGATGCTCGCCTCTATGACTTACTGTATTCAGTATTATTATTATATAACTCTGACTGTGATCACACTTTGCAACTGTGATATCACTTGTAAACACTTGTATTATTTTGACTGTGATATTTTCTATTAGTATTATTTTGATGTGTATTATTTTGACTGTGATATCTTCTATTAGTATTTAAATTGTGACATTCTTTTATTTTATCTTAACTTTGGCGATTTATTGTATTATTTTATTCTGTACACTTTGTGAACCAAACACAATAAATAAATATCTCTCTCTCTCTCTCTCTCTCTCTCTCTCTCTCTCTCTCTCTCTCTCTCTCTCTCTCTCTCTCTCTTGCTCTCCGCGGCCCGGCGCTATCTACGTCATATATCGTCGGTTAATTAATCGTTTAATGAAACAGTAGTTAGGCGCGATGATTGTGATATTTTATTATTATCCGCGAGCGAGAAAGATAGAGAGAGAGAGAGGAAGAGAGAGAGAGAGAGAGAGAGAGAGAGAGAGAGAGAGAGAGAGAGAGAGAGAGAGAGAGAGAGAAGAGAGAGAGAGAGAGAGAGAGAGAGAGAGAGAGAGCTGAAAAAGGGATCGCATCGACGACGACGCAGGGGCGTGAGTGTGTATAACGCGGCGCGAGAGAGAGGAGAGGAAAAAACAGCCGCGAGGATGAGGAACGAGGCACCAACGAGGCGAGGACAGGCAGAAGCAATTTGCGAGGAAATTGTTGGGCGCGCCAGACAGATAGTCGCTTGCTCACTCGCGAGTACGTATATATACATGCAGCCGCTTATGCGGAATGCGAGCGCCGCCGTCGTCGTCGTCGTTGTCGACGTCGTCAAATTGCTCGATGGAGCCAGGAAATGTGCCCGCTGCTGCTGCCGTTAGAGCCGGGGATTCTTTATATCCGTGATGGGATTTATTGGCTCGCGATCTTTTGTCGCGCGAGGAGCGACATTCTTGCAAGCCTCTGTGCGCGCTCGCGAATATTAAAGTCTAGCGCATTCATGGCTACGCGTGCGCGTGCGCGATCAATGAACCGTTTAATAATAAGCCAAAGAGACAGGGCGAAACGCCAACGCCTGCGAGGTAGATGATCCTGTCTTTCTTCTGTATGCTTCTCCGTACATTTTTTTTTTCAAAATTTAAGCGACGGTTTTATTGTGCCTGTCGCGTGCTTTCTTTTCATGCAAATAATTTAGACTGCAATAAACTACCTTTTGCGGATGCTTGATATGAATGCTTTGCAATGTGACATTTAAAATGAAAAGTTTTTATCGTTCCGAACATAAACATTGCTTTATAAAAACAATAATAAAAATATTGATATTTGAGTGATATTTCAACGAATTCATTAGAAAATCATCTTGCTTTTTAAAATTCGAATGCACTTTTTTGAACTTTTAATTTATAGAGATTCAGGCACCAAGATAACAATGCATCATCAACGCTTCTTTCAGGTATTCTCCGGCGCATATCCATACATTATATTCTCTATTCGAAGTTTCCCGGGCTAATTTCTTTCCTGACGTCAAATTTTTTTCTCGCCCCTTAATTCACTCCTTCCACCTTTCAAGCCTTCCTCTCTTTCGTTTGCTACGAGCGCATCTCGTGGCCGTTTTCGGTAGGTGGGTTATGCGCTTCTTGTAGAAGCGGTGATTGATCGACCGAATAACTAAACTCTCGGTCTGTCGGCGAGTCTCTCTCTCTCTCTCTCTCTCTCTCTCTCTCTCTCTCTCTCTCTTTCCCTTTCTCCACCCTTCCTCCTCTGGACCTCGCGCATCGCGCCCCGCGGCGGTCATTGTCCATTCCTTGCGTCTTCTTTCATTATGCCATTTTTAATCAGCAAAGAGGAGCCTCACGGACACGGAGCCAATGTCATTAGGTGCGCTCTCTCTCTCTCCTTCTCTCTTCCTCCTTCTCTCGCTCGTACATTCAGAAAAGGAAATGAAAAATGAGAATGAGAGAGAGAAAGAGAGAGACAGAGGTGCAGAAGTGGCCGCGGCGAGAGAGCCCCGGGGACCAGTCATCGCGACCCGAAGAAAATCGAACGAGATAAATCAATCGATATCGATCCGGGCGTCACGCAGCGAATTGTCAGCGGATGCATAACGACTTCTCGGAGCATGAGCACGCACGTGCGTATGTCTGTTTTTGTGCGACCAATCGCCTGATGCAGCCGCGGATCGGAAAGCTCACGAAAAGTCATCGAAAGTTAGTAGCGGTGACGCGAAACGCTACACTTTTTGCTCGCGTCTCGGAATCTTATGTAAATTATATTGGATCTTTCTTGCTCGCGCACGCGCTCTTTCTCTGTCTCCCTGTCTCTCTGTCTCGCTCGCTTTCTCGTTAAGATTGCATTATGCAATGGATATACAAATTAAATTCTCCGTGTGTTTTTTTTTTTTCATTAACGCGCGTGAGCGAGGGCCGCTCCGCTATGGGAATGAAATAAATTTACGAAATTAGTATTGATTGGATTCATTATGAATGTAAAGGAGAGGACCCGGCCGCGGCATATAGTCGAGCCGTAAAGTTTTTATTTAGCGTGGAAGTGAAGAGGGTCTGTGGGTGCAGTATATGTGCATACAATGAAGTAATTAACGCTTTTTCTAATACGCCGCGGGAAGATTTATATGCCGTATTTTTAGCGGTACATAAGTATTTTAATTGCCAAATAAATCTCCCGTTTGCAAAGTGTCCATTAGCTAATTTAGTAGCAAATATAAAGTCGCTGTATAGGCAAGTGACATTCAGCTATGCCATCAAAATAAAACTTCTCATTTAGCTGGCTTTATACTACTGATCAACGCTAATATGTGATTCAATTTAATAACAGAATGCAATGTAGTTGTTCAATATCTTTCGGATAATACAAAGCAGTCGCGCAAAAACGAAAACGTGTATAAGTAGAATTACCCTGCAAAAACGAGTCTCCCTACAAAAGGCTCTTTCCATTCTATTATAGTTAACACTGCGCAGGATCTCGCGAAAGTAGCTCTCTCCCTCCACAATATACAAAACGCTGTTAGGGCGTCCAGGACTGCGAATGCTCCTGGATAACGAGATAATCGCGCTCGTTCGCGGAGATCCCGAATAGCCGCTGTTACACACAGTGGCGCGCGATCGTCCGCGATCTGCATGAGCGCGCTGCTGCAGCGCGGGGAGAGAAAACGAAAGCACTGAGCTTAATGCTCGCGCAGCTGGCGACCAATGTGCCGCGGCTATAATGTGTACGGCGCGCACGATGAGCGCGCGCGATTTGTATAAAAGCGCTCGCTCTCGCTATCTGATTAATGCTCGCGCCGCCGCGGAGATAAATAAACGGAGCTAGGGAAATAGAGGCGGCGCGGCGAAAAAGCTGCGGCCACGGAGACGGATAGGCATCACACTACGCCGCGGACGGACGGATACGCGAAGAAAGAGCGGCGGCGCGTATATACGCGGGTATATCAAGAAGAGAGGAGACACGCGTTGCCGCGCGCCAACCATCCTTCTTGCCAGAGAGCTACTGACGCGCCAATAAGCGCGCGCGTTTCAATTGTAATTAGGGAGAATGTAAATCAACGTCCGCTCCTCTCGCGCCTCGCTCTTACACGCGTTCCCTCTCTTTCGTTCTTCCTCTCCGTCTCTCTCTCTCTCTCTCTACCCGAAGGGAATGTTCCCGAGAGAAGTGCCCGTCGAAAGCCCGCCGCCGGCTTCTGCTACTCGCACGAGAGGCGAGAGCGGCTCCTTAGCGAGCGCGCCTCGTCATTTATATATCTCTCTTGCGCACGCCTTGTATGCTTCGACGCTGTCTTTAATTATCCTATTTGGACGCGGTTTTCTCAATTCTTTTCGCTCTCTTTTCAAGGGGGTCGATGACTGGCCGATTCGGATGGCATGAACGCGCCCCGTATTGGCTCGACAGAGCAAGCGAGAGATGTCCACCTTATGAACGCAATCCGTTATGAAATTTTTTTTCTGACGGGAAAAATATGCACTGCGAAATATCCGTGATATTTCTTATTTGAGGTACAGTAAGGAAGATAAACTCATTCATTTTTTGTTTCTTCAGATATCTTATCAGTTATTATTCTTGCCATTTTTAAATTTGATGAACATCATAATAACTGCACTTGCTCATTCATTTTAATTAGACTGTGCAAGTCTAGACATTCATTACTATGATTTTTGTAAGATTTATTACATTATTAAATGTCGCCCCTTTTTGTTCAATATGGGCATTCCAATTCAGTCAATCATGTTGCAAATGATTTGACTTCCCTTCTAAATGAATAAAATATAATCCAAATTTAATTCATATAAATAGTATATTACATACCTAGGCCAGTAAAATAAGAAATGTCTCAGATCACATGTAATTGTCGGCCGAGGCGAAGCCGAGGTTGACAAACATGTGATCTGAGGCTTTCTTTTTTACTGGCCAAGGTGTGTATACTATTTTTCTGCTCGACGGCGCCGGAAAGCGGCAACTTCGTTTCGCGCAGCGGCCGGGAAGTTGGCGCTTTCCGGCCGGAGGACAGAAAAAGTTTATTAATGCAGAAGCTCGCGATCGAAAATTAAATCCAACGTCGCATTCATTCGTTTTAGTAGATCATTAACTATCAACTTGAGTAAATTATTCAATCATTATATTAAACATTAATGCGGTAACTTAAGGTAATTCGGTCACTTTAAGCGGAAAATTTGTTCTATGCTTCTGCAAGCATGTTTAGAAAAAACCGTTGGAGTGACGTCAAAATATAGTATATCTTCTACAAAGAAAAAAATTAAGGACACCCTAGAAGTGATATTGACTTCACACGAAACAAAATTGTAAAAAGAGCGTTTTGACTATGCCCCGTTATGTTTAGTTTTGTGGCTTCCCGGGAAAGCCGCACATGAGTGACATGTTTTTTAAAACAAGTTTTCGCCATACCCTGGCCAAAAGCACCACTTTCGCTCCCGGCTCAAAAATGCGAATGTGGTATTTTCGGCCCGGGTATGGCGAAAAATAGTATACCCACCACAGGAGAAAAATTGGCCAGCCCACATCTCATGTTTGCCATCGGCTCGGGTGTCAATTTACACGAGCTGTGGATTGTCCAAGTTTTTCCATCCCTATCACTGAGAAAAGGATTTGTTTGCTGTTAACGTGGCATTGTAACTGTAACATGCGTATGTTCAAATATGACCAAATATAGGCATTGTAACAGTGACAATGCCATGTTAACAGTTAAGTTACCATGTTTTCATAAACAATTTCAATATGTTACCTGAGAACATTGATATTGTAATAGTTACAATATGCTTATTATAGTAGTTTTTTAATCTAATGGCCAATTTTTTACCAGGATGATGTTTTATAACAAAAACGTTTGAAATAAAAACATCATTTATTTTTTTACTCCAATGTTTCGGACATTTTTATTGTTTATCCTGATGAGAGACATAAACAATAAAAATACCCGAAACGTTGGAGTAAAAAACTAAATGAAGTTTTTATTTCAAACCTTTTTGTTATATAACAACATCATTCCGGTAGAAAATTGGCTATTAGATTCAAAAACTACAATTTACAACAACTTCTACCATCAGCTACTTTCAAATATGAATATGTTATTAGTTAATATAGTAACTATTACAATATCACATTTTATCCTTAAACATGTCAAATAGTTGTATTTCAAATAAATAAATATGTTAACAGTAACAATATTCTTCTCTCAGTGCAGAAAAACGATATACCCGCGCAAAAAATAAAGACTGGCCAATATATTTCTCGGAATGTGGGCAATATATGGGATATGTCACTTCCCATACATGGACAAAATTTCTCCATGTTACGCTCCGTACTCTTTACCCATAGTCGGGATGACCTATGGTCCATGTATTGGACAAATATTGCTTTCAGTTCCTCGTTAACAAAAAATTGTGTGTGTGTGTGTGTGTGTGTGTGTGTGTGTGTGTGTGTGTGTGTACACTAGGAGGGGTACCCCCTACTCGCTCCGCTCGTCAACCCCCCACCTTTGTCAAAAAATAAGTAACATTCTTGGTTTCAAGGCGAGTTGTAATAGATATTTTCATATGTTATATGAATTTAAATATTCAACGTAACGCTTAAGAGAAGCTTTCAATTCTTCTTTTTTTATTGAAACGAAAAAAGTTTCCAATGTCGCCTTTGCGGTACTATTAACAGACGCGTCGGATTTTTATTTAAAGTGGTACCCTTCGCCATAACCACTTCTTCTATTAAAATATATTACAAATAATCGTTTAAGGAATAGCTTAAAGGAATTCTCTCGATTTTGAATAAGAAAGCAGATTTTAATAAAATTTGAAGGACTAGTTAGTATAACCCTTAAAATAACTCAGTTAAATTTTTCGAACCAAAAGGTACACCTAGGAAGCAAGATATTGAGGTTTTCGTTTAAATAATTTAACCTGGAGTCTTATGGGAATTCGCACAAATTTACGTATTTTGCAGGGCATTAAAAGTTGTTTGTAATGAAAAAAATTTCATCCAAAGATAAGCATGCGACAAACGATTATTGCTCTTTAAAAGTATCATTGCATACCTCTATGTATTAAAAAAAATTTAGTAAATTAAAAAACGGTACATTTAACCTCAAAAAATCAGTTAAATCAGCTTTCTTAAAAACTTGTTATTGATCATTCAGACGAATAGAATTGTTTTGTTTGGATGTATAATTATTAATTAATAAACAGAATTTGTAAGACTTTCTTGAACAACATTTACTTTGTAAATTAACAAATAGATCAATGGCCCCCATTTTCACTAGTTTGGTATCGAGAGAATTCCCTTAATGTTGAAACAAAGCACATAAATTTTTCGCTGATCGTTATAACCGATAATGGTAATGTTATAGACTTAAAAAATTTAAAGTTTTTAAATTTAATTTAAAGTTTAAAGGAAATCTTATTTTAAGGAGGAGCTTTAAATTAAAGAGGGGTTGCATAGTATAATGTGTTATACTTACACGTGCATTGAAATTAATTTTAATTTTATACCACTCTAACCTCAAAATCACAACTTTGATATGATTTTTCGGCGCTCGTGGTATAAAATACCGTTCGAAACTAGTGCGTAAGTCGATTATTTAGGTGGTGTGACTTTTTGCACGAGCGAAGCGAGTAAATAAGCGACTTCCCCACCCGTGTCGAAATGTACTATTATTGGATTGGATTTATATTTTAAGGAGGAGCTACAAAATTAAGGAGGGACTGCACAGCGACAGGGGTGAAAGGTTTTTGTAAATTGACGCTTAAGAGAAGCTTTCAACTCAGAACATTAACTCAATTAATTTTTATGTTAATCCATTTGCAAATATATTGAAGAAGATATATTCTGTTCTATTTTTTCCACATCACCTTGGAGGTAAATAGAAAGATGCGTTTTATTTGTAAGTGGTATCCCCAGTAGCCCTAATTGACTGTCTATATCACTAAAATTTTGGAAAACATCAATAAGGTAAAAATGAAATTATATTAAATAAATTTTATAAGTTGATCTTACAATTACCTGATTTAATTTAGTACTTCTTGTTTCAAAACTTTCTGAAAATTGTTTCCATTTTCCATTTTATATCCATTCCATTTCATCACATATAATTTTGATGTATTCAAAATTTTTAATTTTCCAAACTTCTAATTTCTCTTGTGCCTGACTCTGTCTCTACGTTTCCGTCTCTACGTTTCCGTCTCTACGGCTCTGCCTCTACTTCCCTGTCCCTACATCTCTGTCTCTACGTCTCGGTCTCCACGTCCCTGTCTCCACATCTCGGTCTCCACGTCTCTGTTTCCACGTCTCCGTCTTGACGTCTCTGTCTCCGTCCCCACGCGCCTGTCTCAATGTCTCTGTCTCCACGTCTCCTGTCTCAATGTCTCTGTCTCCATGTCTCCGTCTCTATGTCTTTGTCTCTACGCGCCTGTCTCTACGTTACTGTCTCTGCATCCTGGTCTCTATGTTTCTGTCTCTAGTTTCGTTTCTAAGTTTCTGTCTCCACGTCTCTGTATCCACGTCTCTGTCTCCACGACTCTGTCTCCACGTGCCTGTCTTTACGTCTCTGTCTCCACGTCTCCACCTCCACGTCTCTGTCTCCGTCACCACGCGCCTGTCTCAATGTCTCTGTCTCCACGTCTCCTGTCTCAATGTCTGTCTCCATGTCTCCGTCTCTATGTCTCTGTCTCTACGTGCCTGTTTCTACGTTACTGTCTCTGCATCCCTGTCTCTATGATTCTATCTCTATGTTTCGTTTCTAAGTTTCTGTCTCCACATCTCTGTATCCACGTCTCTGTCTCCACGACTCTGTCTCCACGCGCCTGTCTCTACGTCTCTGTATCTACATCCCTCCCTCTACGTCTCTGTCTCCACGTCTCTGTCTCTCCGACTCTGTCTCTATGTGTCTGTTTCAACGCCCCTGTCTCCACGTCTCTGTATCTCTGACTCTATATCTCTGTATCTCTGTCTACATCTTTACGTCTCTGTCTCTATGTATCTGTCTCTACGCACCTATTTCTACGTCTCTGTCTCTTCGCCTCTGCCTCCACATCTCTGCCTCCACTACTCTGTCTCCACTACTCTGTCTCTACGTCTCTGTATCTACATCCCTGTCTCCACGTCTCTGTCTCCATATCTCTGTCATTCCGACTCTGTCCTTACGTCTCCGTCTCTATGTCTCTGTCTCTACGCGCCTGTCTCTACGTCTCTGTCTCTAGGTTCCTGTTTCTACGTTTCTGTCTTTAATCGCTCTCTTTCTCTCTTTTCACGTCTCTGTCTCCACGTCTCTGTCTCTCCGACTCTGTCTCTATGTCTCTGTCACTCCGACTCTGTCTCTACATCTCCGTCTCTATGTCTCTGTCTCTACGGCTCTGTCTCTACTTCCCTGTCTCTACGTCTCCGTCTCCACGACATTGTCTCCCCGTCTCTGTCTCTACGTTTCTGTTTCAACGCCCCTGTCTCCACGTCTCTGTCTCTCCGACTCTGTCTCTATGTGTCTGTCACTCTACCTCTGTCTCTACGCCCTTGTCTCCAGGTTCCTGTTTCTACGTTTCGCGCTCTAATCTCTCTCTCTCTCTCTCGCTCTCTCTCTTGAACTTTATAACATTGCCATTGTCGGTTACAGTGATCAGTGTAAGATATATGTGCTTTATTTTTCCACTAATCTATTCCTCAAAAATATATTTGTAACATATAAGATAAGTGTTTATGTAGAACTATTGGCGAAAGATACCCACTTTAAATAAGTATCCAACGCTTCTGTTAAGGTACATTTAAGGTGACGTAGATAACTATTTTTCGTTTCAATAAAAAAAAATGGGAATATTCGAGCAAACACCAACAAATTGGCGCAATGGGAATATTGTATTTTTTTAAATATACACAAAACTCAAATAGAGAGCGGGCATTGTAACAATTTACCAACATAGAGCACAGTAATCAGTGAAGTTATTTTATCTGAGATATGTTTTAGAAATAAGGGCGGTCTGAGGGGAACGAGGGGGGGCGAGGGGGGTCTGCGTGACACAATAACGCTTAGAACTATATAATATATATATTTTTTTTTTCTCTTATTGGGCAGTTTGAGGAGCTAGAGTCTCGACAATCAGGGTTCGGTCAGCGTGACTAAAGAAATAAACATCTCTCTGGGTAGACAGAACTATAGCTGCTCCTCAAAGTGCCCAATAGCTATTTTCCAAAACTCCTCAAACTGCCTTTTGTCCTCCTCAAACTGCCAAAACTCCTCAAAGGGACCAATGTGCATCCATATATGTAAAAATTTCTCTCCAAACTGACAGATAGGTGTGTGTGTATGTGTGTGTATGTGTGTGTGTGTGTAAGCGAAGCACTGGTCCCACCCACCCACTCCAGTGTCTTATACTTCTTTATTGGGATTTGACATCGGTCATGCGATCCTCGTGGTGGCGCGGTGAACTAGAGCTAACGCTGAATAAAACAGGCTCTTCTGCGCCATATTGGCTATGGCTAAGGTATAGCTATATATATATTAGCCACGCCCCCCTGTCAGATCTCAATACACCCGTACGATACCTATTTCTCCATGTGCTACGCCATCAGGCGTGCGCCGCCTAGTGGCGGCTTCGGAACTACATTATACATATAGAAGTCCCCAAAAGTACCCCCTTATATGAAAAAATGGTATACGGAGAGCAATCTGGAGAAATTTCAGCCATGTATGGGAAGTGACATATGCCATATATTTCCCAAATTCCGAGCAATAATATTGGCCAGTCTTCATTTTTTTGCGCGGGTAACTCCACTTTTTTTCATCCAATATCTCGAAAAAACGATTACTCCACTAGACCACTTTTTCAATTGAATATTTTCGGAATAAATTATATAACTATATTTAGATACGTTTTAATGCAATTTCTGTAGCCAGTAGCGGTATATATCAACAATATATACCATAGACGCCTTTACACAGTCGATAGAGACGATCATTGACGCGGCTAGTATGATAGTATATGGGTTATTGAATCCTTCGTGAATAATGAAGAATAAAAAAAGTTACCGGAAAAATAATATAATTGCCATTGAGACCCGAAAAACCATATAACTCCACTCAAATTTATTTTTATTCCCGGAAAACCCTTGCAAGTGAAAGTCGTTTTCTAAGACATGAACGCTATTTAGTCTAGTTACTGTGGTAATAAATATGTTATTTAGATTAGTATTCATATTAGTATGCTGTGTTGTATTTAATCTCATTTGTCTTGATTTAAAATACCAATGCGAATCTAAATACGCGATTTACTTGAAATCATGAAAAGTGGAGATATGTGGTTATTCCTGGAAGCCACAGAGTTAATTCGGTCAATTTAATCCAAAAAAGTTTATTCATTTTTGTTTTCAAGGTAAAATCGACAAAAAATATATAGACATACTTCAAACTACAATCTATCTTCTAGTAACCAAAATCCCGGACACTTAAAAAAAGGAAATTAGTCTGGCTAAGAGCTAAATAAAAAAGCTGGGTAAGTGTATCCTTAGCGAGTGTAGCCAATACGGAAACTTTTCGGGTTGATTCTTTTGCAAACAAGTCAAAATAATTCTGAAAATTTTGCAATAATTTAGAAGCCATATATTTTTCACATTTTCTAGCTACTTATATGCAATTAAGCTTTCCCATAAAGTGGGACAGAGAAAGTGTGTGTAGACGAATCAGGTGTATTACAGGTGCAGAAGTATTTCACTTATATAAATAACAACAAATTTTTTTTTAATATTACTTCCATACCAATTTCAAGAAAAAGACCGCACTTTTCTGTCTGTATCAGTTTCGATTGGTTATTTTAAGCTTATATTTCGACTACAAGGAAAATACTTGCTTTTTTGACTTTATAAAATACGCAAGCAAATCACTGAAAATTCAAAAAAGAAACTCACATATAATGTAGTGATCATTATCAAACAGTTGAAAACAAATATATTTTTCATATTTCGAAACTGCCGACTTTGATTATGTATGCTTTCGGATAAGTGGAGGTAGAGCTAGGAAAGTGGTCGAATTACCTCGAGTTACCTTATAAACTTTTTGCGTAGGTACATTAAAACGTCATGAATCCAGTCATAATTGCGTAAAAACTTCATAACGAAAACATTATCGAGTATCACTTAGCAAATGCTTTAAAAGTAGATCTTGACTCTCTCGTACGCAACATGCAAACGTATTGATGGATTCGAATTATCCATATCGTTAGTTAATGCAAATTCGATTACCGACATATATCTACCGAAGCGCTTCCAAAGCCCGCAGGCCACACCGGCGTCCTCGTTATCTCGTATAATTAAACGCAAAAATGTTAAAGAAAATTCGACTTGGCCACATTGGCCATTATTCAACGAACGAGTGCGCTTTTATTTCCCCAAAAATAACGAGTTCGACCGCATAGCGGCGCGAGATAGGCGGCTATCTCTTGCGCGCGTGCAGCCGGGCCGAAAGAGCAAGAGTAAAATCGGGCGAATCGGCGAAAACATCCACTTATTTAGGGCCATTAAGGTGAGCGCATAGCTTGCAGCGCAGAGAAGAGACAGCCGCCGCCGCCGCCGCCGTCGGTGCGGGCTTTCGCGTGGCTTTAATCGTGAAATATGCGCCCTTTTAAAATTGAGACCGATCGCGCGCGGGGCTCTGTTTACCCGCGCTGCGCATGCGCGCCTGCACTCGGCGGCTACACATGTAAGCGTTCGTTTTTTTCGCACACGCGAAATTCGGACCGGTCGTCGCGCGGGGAAAGAAAGACAGAGACATACGCTCGTTCCGTTACACGTATACACACATACGTGCACACACGAGTGGACGCGGGGGGAACGGCGGGAGGAAAGGCGGACGAGATAAGCGGCTCCGAGAGAGAGAGAGAGAGAGAGAGAGAGAGAGAGAGAGAGATAGAGGGCGAAAAGGTGGAACGAAATGCGCGAGCATTTTTCAAGCCGCGCACTCGCGCGCGCCAGAAGCTCGTCCGGCTAAATGTTAATTCGATCCCGAGACCGAGTCCGCTAATTAGAAACGATCCGACCGGATACCAAGAGAGGGAGAGGGAGACAGAAGAACGGAGAGGGAGAAGGAGACACGCGGAATCCGCTACAACGTGTACGGCTCTATTCCGAGACAGCGACGAGGACGACGTCGCTCTTTTGCCGCTTGACGAATCGCGGATCGTTAGTTCGCGCGGTATATACGCTCGTCGCGCGCGAATTTATACATGCTGGAATTTTGGGAGGCAGCTCCTTCCTTTATTTCTCTCCCTCTCTCTTTCTCCTTCGGTGTGCGCACGAATTCGCTTCGTATAAGAATGCCGAGGTACCGTGCACACCTATAGGCGCACACAAAGAGAAATTATCGGGCAGTCGGAGGAAATTACCATATCGATGCCGGATCGGAATTCCATTCTCAAAATAAACAGGAGCCCCGGATATATGCCGGTGATAAATTGCAGATCACTGTTTTACATTGCTTTTGGCGTTGCTAAGCGCTCAAATTAAATTTATGCGAATGCTCCTGATCTGTCGAGGAAATAAATAATAAATAAATAATAATTATATGAAAACGTAACATACAAATAAATTTTGTAAAGATAGACAGAGGTAGAAGTAATTGTAAATACTTTTTTTTTCATATAAGAATTTAATCTCAGATATATACAGACGTTTAGTTATTTATTATTTTTTATAGTGACGCTGTAATTTAGACTAATTTTTATTACTTCAAAATATCACAGGGTTGCAAAAAGTGTTAATTCTTACGATTACACCAGTTCCACCTGCGCTTATTCGCACAAATGTTTCTCTTTACATATATTCTGGCGGATGTGATAACCCTAAGGGACGAAAAAAAAGTGTTACTTTTGGCATGATCATAAAAGTGTAGAGAAGGAATATAGGAGGTTCAACATTTAGCTTCAAAAAAGAAAAAAGAATCACTTCATAACCCTTTGAGGAGGCGCTTAATCGGGTTTTTAAAATCATAACATTTTAAAGTTGTGACCAGAAAGTTTCTTCAAGTTAATGATACGTTATACTAATTTTTATTGTAATTTTGAAAATGTTATTTACTAAAAAACGAACGTTTTTCTGCATCAAATCTGTTAGTTGAAATTGAATAGTAAAACATCAAAGAAAAATCGTTAAAAAAAATATGCAAAAGCAAGTATCATTATCAGTATAGAAATTGTTGTAGAAAAATTTTATATTTGCTTGTTGAGAATTATACGATTTGAAAACCAAATGAACCTGTCACGGCCTTAAAAAATAATAAAACACAAGCCGTTTATGTAGGATCACTTTCAAAGATAGACAGTACTCGATAACCACACGGCATAATAAACAATAAAGTTTACCTTTAATTAGCAATTCTCACAGACTTCGCAAACTTTTCCTTCTCACTATCGTGCGCTTAGAATGCCGATTTTTACAACTCCCAGATTAATTACGGCCAGGTAGTTTCAGCCATTAGCTTACCATAAGCAGAGCTATGCACTGCTTTGACACGTGTCGATGATTTGTACAATTTTCCATGCGCGCGCGCATAAAAATGCAAAAGTCGTGAGCGCGCGCAAATGCATTTCGCGTGTCGAGCCGATAAAACAATATTGGAAGGCCGGTAAAAAAACTCCTGCGCGCGATTTCTCACCTTGCGACAAAGGCCGCGCGCGCGCGCGCGCCGATAACTCAGCCTCTGCGTGCACCTCGCACTGCGCAAACACGCGACGACCGATAACCGTCGAGCGAGTGCGCGAGAATTCGCGATTATATAAATATGCAAACCTGGGGCGCGGGGGTGTGGCCATCGGGTCGCGAATAAATGTTAGAGTCGCGGACATGTCGTCGTCGTTCGTTGACAGATGCTAATGCCAGCAGCAGCAACGGCAGTAGCCGATTAGAGTCATTCCGCGGTCATTAGCATAGAAAGGCCACGAGAAGCTCGCGTCAGCGAAATGACGAGCGGTTCTGCGCGCGGCTTTTAATCCCGTAATGACGGAATGCTCATGGCACGCGCGTGTGTGTATGCGCGCCAGTCATAAATTCGATGTCTCTTTGACGTTGTTTTGCGCGCACACATACAGACTGTCGGATTGAGAGACTTGTATAACCTTTTTATGTCATAGCTGGGTGCTGCTGAATTCCGGTTTTTACAGAAAATAAAGTTATTCAAATTTTATTCATCCTGTTGACGCTAATGTTTTTTTTTTTTTTTTTTTTTTTTTAGAAAAGTTGAATAGGATTTTTTAAATTTATCGCAGCAGCGGTACCCACGATGAAATGTGCGAAAATTATTAATAAATTCAATTTCTAAACGTCGTTGTAAACACATGCTACTTACCCCCGCTGGGTATTCATTTAATTTTATGACCTATTCAGCTACTTACGTACCTGCAACAAAAAGGAGAAATCATTCATTAGCAAATTAGAAATTAACAAGATTCTGCTTATACAATCTGAATGGATTCAATTTGCATTTGAGAGGAATACTTGATAATAATATTTTTTATCGACGAATGAATATAAGGAAAAACAAAATATATTATTCTCTTTCAAGTTTTTACTAAAGAAATGCAACGTATGCAGCTGGGTTTTACTCAAAAGGCCTGGTTTTTGCTGAAATCATCGTCTAATTATAGAAAAACGGTTCAATCTGATCTCAGAGTCTCTCCTTCTCAACCGAATAATAACAGGTATTCTTATCTCCAAGACGTCTTCGAGCGATAAAGTCGCAACGCACTCAGGAGCGGGCATCTTGACCGCCACACCTGCCCTTCAAGAATTTTCAGAAGCCACCACTCGCTGACGCACACACACACACGTACGTGCAATCAGACGAGGCTCGAAAAACAAATAACACGAGGCTCTCTATTACACGAGCCTCGTGTTTTCGCGCGAAAGTGTCACTTTCGGCCGGGCGCAATAAACATGCGGCCGGTGCGAGTGAAAGACAGACGAATGGAGGAGGCGACGATTGCGGGTCCGCGGGCGTGGAAAGAAAGTGTGCAAGAGAGGCATAGGAGAGAGAAAGAGAGGGAAGCTGGCTGGCTAGCTGACGAGTCCCTGAGTTCCTCTCGGGCGGAAGGCAGTTGCCGCTGCTTCTGCTGGCTCGCATACCTGCCCGCGGAATGTACATCCAGAGAAACGAGGGAACGGCTATTGTCTTGTCAGCGGGAGCCGCTAAATCTGCCCGGCGATCTCTTCACGATCGCTGCTCGCCTTCTCTTTCTCCCTTCTTCGTTCTTCTTATAAAGCTCTCCTCCTCTCTCAGAGAAAGAAAGAGAGAGAGAGTTCTCGCACGAAGGAGTGAGCTCCTTCTGCAGCGCGCGAGCTCACGAGAAAAACGAGCGCGAGCCAACTTGGCCTCCACACCCGCGCCGATTTTTCACTCTGATTCTAATCCGAGGACACGTCAGACACTCGTACCACTCGTTTTCGATTGTTTTCAATTTCGTTCGGTAGTTTCCGCTCTCGTAGTTCGTAACTTCAGCTCATGTTCTATCTGTTTGTTGTTTTTCTTGCAGTTAGTAGATTGATCGTAATCGTTTAAGCATATCATATTATGTAATATAATTTTTCAATAAGAAAAATTGTCAGTTTTGCGCAGCATTATATGTACATCTTCATCATAAATATTATAATGAAAAAAATTAATTATCTTTGCCAAAAGAGGAAATCGATGACTGGGCTGAAAGAGCCAACTTTCTGAAAAATTACTGCGCGTGATAAATGCGTTTGTATTGACCGTGAAGTACTAAAAGATTTAATCAGCGGGAAATCCAAACAATTTTTTCACGAACTCTTTTTCGAAGCTCCTAGCAACTTTCTAAGCAGGACAAGCAGAAAAGATACAATAATTAATGACCGTCGCGAAGAAAATGCTCGAAAAAAGTAACAAAATCATGCTCGGCAATTAAAAAAAACACACACACACGCACATAGAGAGAGGGAGAACCTCCCGCGCAGTAAATGGGACGAATCATTAATCAATCATCCCAACCCCCTTACAGCCCACAGATTTCCCATCTTTTTTTTTTCTTCTCGAGGCCATCAGCATCAGCGCGGGCGAACGCGCCCCGCGGCTCCAAAGAAAACTGAAAAGCGCGAAAAAATGCCACGCGTGCGAAATTACCGGAGAAAAGTGCGAATATATCGTTCGTTAGAAGAAAGCGGAGCGGGTTGCCTTCTTTCTCTCTCTTCTCACCTCAAGGATGATCGATGACGGCCCTTTTTTCGCCTCATCCCCGTATTTTTCGCGCTTGCGTTTTCTCTATCTCTCCCTCTCTCCTTCGCGCA
Organism: Torymus aiolomorphi; assembly: GCA_036365515.1. Classification (NCBI taxonomy): domain Eukaryota; kingdom Metazoa; phylum Arthropoda; class Insecta; order Hymenoptera; family Torymidae; genus Torymus; species Torymus aiolomorphi. The sequence goes on from CM070875.1 coordinate 186,332,442, forward strand.
GAAGAAGATGGCAGTCGCTCTTCTCTCTGTCTCTAAGAGCTCATCGATCCTCGCACTTCCGGCACTATCCTTTACGCTTCTCGCTCTCCCTCCCCTATCGCTTGTCTTTGTTTTTCTCGCTATCTCTCTCCCGCCCGCTTCCCCCGCGCGCGCCACGGTTTTAACTTAACATTTGCAAGTCGAAGAATCGAAAGTCTCGAACTTGTATCGATCGATCGTAGCCGGCCTGCGCGATCAGTTATTCTTCTTCTCCCATGCGAGAGAGCAAAAAGAGAGTAAGACGGATGAAGGGGTGTGCGGTGGAGGAGGCGGAGGAGAGACTAGAGCGCGCGCGCCTCCGAGAGAACGACAACCACGACGACGACTCTGTCTCTCCCTCCCTCCCTTTTGAGAAGGGAATATGCGCGAGAGAAGGACAGGCCGATCGATCCTATTGTAGCGAGCGCGGCCCGCTTAATGGGCCTCGGATTCTTTTTTACTCGTCCGACTCGCGCGCGGCTTGTCGAGGCCTCGTGTTTGAAACTTTGAACTCTGCGAGTATCGATCCTCCCGGCGCGCGCGCGCCTGCCTTATGGATGTGTCGATCTGCGCTCGCGCGCTCTCTAAAGGAGCGATCATATTTCCACGTCACACGCGAAATTCGCTTTCATTGTTGACGAGCGCGCGTGACTAATCGATTTCCTAGCCTTTTTCCGCGTCTCTTCCTCTCTCGCGCGTGTATGATGGCACATATAGCGCGCGTCTTCTTTCTCTCGGTTCAATGATCAGCGCCGCGTCGGCATTCAGTCGCATCTACAGACGTTGATTGCATCGATACAGGCTTATAATGAGAAGGTTCGCCCCTTTGTCGACGCGGCGGCGAGTTGAGAGATGATTTTTTTTTTTAATCGATGTTTTGAGAAACGAATGGCCCTTGTAAACTGCCGTTGACAAATTTCCGAACAGGAAAGGGTTTAAAGGCTCGTTAATACTATAGATTTCGGTTATGACAATAACATGCTTTTCGCTTGTAGCTGGACGTATTTAAGAGTCGGACTCGAGAAGTTGCCGTTGCTGTTGTTGTTGTTCCTCTCCGTGTCGTTCTGTGGGAACGGGTTAATAAATGGTCTTGCACTCTGCCGATGCATACTTAATAAATCACAATAAGCTGAGATTATCGCATTTGAGGTTTCTAGACTTTGAGAAATTTTGATTTTATTGATCGTCGAGTAATGTGTTAATGATAACAGCGTCGTTAATAATACAGCAGAAAAAGTTTGACATGTCTAGAGGACAATTTGGAATGTGGAATATCCGTGTATCTGCAGAACTGACACGCGATGTTTCTGCGTAACACGGAAATGTCGACCTCCTTTTTAGTGTGCGGAATCATAAAAACTTTTGAAATACGCAGTATGTGCAGCGAAGAGTTCTAACAGAAGTATACAAATTATTAGTTATACTTGAAATTACCTCTCTACCACATTATATATATATGAGGTTCAAAAATTATATCACTGGAATTTCGACGCACTTAAAACTCGAAAGATTATATCTTTTCAAATTCAGTTATTAGACAGTTATTATGAATATAATTAACAAGTTTTCACCTTTTCTAAAGGCGCTGCCGACCTTATTGGAGTTGAGAGATCCGAAGAGGCGGAATGTATCAATCACATCGATACTTTACATATATACTGATGCGCGAACACGTCAAATTACGCAAGCCAACATCCGTCCCGATTAATGTCGTGATGCTCGCGCGGGAGAAGGGGCCGTTGGAAATAAAAATCCCTCATTATTTCTTTGAATTCCACTCTCTCTTGGGGGAGAGAGAGGAAGCCCTCGGTGCGGCACGCACAATATTCAATATCGGACCTGTCAAATCACGGTCTCCCATCATCAACGCATCGCGCCGGCAGCCCGCGCGAGCGCAGCAGCGTCTTATTAGCAAGTGAGTCACGAAAAATCAATGAGACGGCGGGCCACATTCCGGGCGCTCGCGCGTCGATTAATAACGCGCGGCTTCCTGGCAGCAGCGCATGTAACGGTAGGCCACCACCTCGCTCCCTTCTTCCTCCTACCCTTTGTGTGTATACATGTACGTGTGTATGTATACATGCCAGAGCTGGCTGACTGCTATATGCCGTTGTTATTATTTGGCGGATGGAGTTTCGCTAGTTACCTAGTGGGGCGAACCCCCTTTGACGATGCGAGCTCTCCGGCGTAATTAAGTGCCTTGCGATATTAATTGACAGGTGTTATTAAATGAATTCTAATTGGAAATTTCTTAGATTTAATGAACAATTCATGTTTAATAATAGACTCTGACGTACACTGAGAAAAAAGGCGTTAGTAATGGTAACTACATTGCACAATAAAACTGATTTTTTGTGAAATAAACTATAATATGTTAATAATAAATATATTCACATAATTCAAACTATAAATTATAAATGGATTACTAAAAGTTTGGTAATTTTTACCAAACTGTTAAATAACCCGGAGTCAGACCTCATAACTCCACTTTCTTATCAAACTTTTTGGCACTTATCTTATATACACTTTTTGTAAAATTTACAAAACGTTTAGTAAAAAGTACCAAAAAGTTTGGTAAAAAGTTTAGGTTTTCAGGTCTGACTCCGGGTTACTTGACAGTTTGGTAATTTTTTACTAATATCTTTTTCCCCGCGTAGTACTTGCATTATTGTACATTTAACTAAATTTTCAGTAAATTTCACATTTATTTAGTATAATTAATATTTCCTTTCAAATGAACTTTGATATTTCAAATTTTTCTATATATAATAATATAGTACCCAATAACATATTTCATTAGCTATCTTCATTATAGTTTTATTTGCATATATATTGTTTGTATCATTGTATCATTACTATAAAATATAGTTTAACGTGAAAATATACTATATTTTTTCCTCAGTGTACATTAGGTTTATTAACGATTCAATGTTACATGCTATAGTACAATTATTAATTAATTATGCAGAACATGTCGTGTCAATAAATTTCTATTTAAAAGTTGCATAACTATACCGTACTTTTAAAAATAATACATTTCGTATTATTATATAGAACACTACCTATAGACATCACGTGTCTGTATTCCTTATTTATTAACGTAAAAACGTTATTATGTTAACGTTATTAACGTAAAAAAGATCGCCGTGAATGGACAACGCTTTTGGCTCGATTGACAGTGGGAGCAGAAGTCGCACGATCTAGCGAAGCGACAACAAGCCCTAAATCCGGGGCTCGCGGTAGCGACTCTCTCCGGGTGCCGGTTCTTCTTCTTCTTCTTCGTCCTCTCCTCCTCATTGTTTCTCATCTCTCGCGGTGGCTCGGCAGAGCAGGAGATCGGCTCGCATGAGAATGAGCTCTCGCGCGCGCGCATGTGCGTCAGCGCACGCCGAATGCGCGCCGCTTCTTCCCCTTGCGCGCGCTCGCATACCCCAAGAGAGAGAGAGAGGCAGAGATAAAGGATAGAGGAACAGTAGCGGCAATCAAGCCGGACATCGGACAGTGACGAATGCCGCGTATCATCGCGTATCATTAGCCGCGACTTAAGGCGCTCTCTCTCTCTCTCCCTCTTCTCCTCTTCACTGCATATATGTGCCATGGGCCTTTGCTCTCCGCTCCTGCTTTCTCGCACATATACACACATGCGCCGACGGAAGAAGGCCCACACGCGAGATGCACCCGCATAAGAGGGAACCTGCATAGGTAGCGGTAGACGTAGTAGTAGTAGTAGGTGCCTTTACAATCGATGCTAATGCGAGAGAGCCCGTAATTAGGGCCGCTTAATCCTCACGAGTGTGTACGTGATGCCCTATGCTATAGCGTCTGTATATGGCTATATGAGTATATGCGTACGTCGGGCCGGTACAGCTTTTAGCCCTTCTTTTTCTTCTTCTTTCGGTAACCTTTTGTCGTGTGTGCAGCGCGTGATGCGTAGGTGTGCGCGTCTGGACTATGCAGCAGTGAAAAAGCTGCCTTCACTCGATAAGATATTCGAAATAAAAGGAGTTGGACCTTTACATTTTATAAATTATACTTTTACTTTTTAGTTGAAATGGATACTTAGGAGAGCTTTGTGAGGCTTTGAATGCCAGATAACAAATTTCAGATAATTTTTAACGACACGTTATAGCGTATATATTAAAATGTTGAATGATACGTATTTTTATTGATAAAAAAAAAGAAAGAAATGCATTCTTTTTATCCACTGAATTCATAATGAATCGGCACATTAAGAAAACTCTTTTCACGCAAGTTTTAATAATTTTTAAAACTGATAAAAAATGAACGCTCACGCGAATGGCTAATATTATTATAAAGGCAGAGTGTCCACTAAATAAGTCACATTTATAATTATCCACGGCCGTAAAGAGAGGTCTTCCATAATTTTCGGCATGTAAGTATGAGGGCAAAGTTTAAAATACCTAAGATATAACCCTGTAAATTTATTAAAAACAAAAGGCCGAGAGCGAGCTTGGGAAGGGACAGGAAAGAAGGCGACCACGGAGATTTGTTCTCGAGGGGGTCGAGCGAAGCGTCGAACTTCGTTAACATTTATAACTTCTTTTATGTTGATTGTAAATCCACCTTTAAGAAGCAAGTAAGGCAGACGGTATAACGCAAGAACTCGGTGTGCAGACGCGCGTTGGGCGTACTTTCGGCCCGCGAGACTCACTTAGCGCGGCGCGCGGGCGCGCGGGTGACTTACGGAGGGATGACCCCCTCTGATATTCGTTCCCAGAGCGAGCGAGGAGATTCGTTCGCCGGCGTGATGTACGAGCCCTCGGAAGCACCGGTGACGTACGTAAATTTTTCTTAGGCCTTCACGCTCAATCTGCAGCAGCAGCGGCGCAGCTTCGACCGCGAGCCGAAGCTTTTACGATATATAAAGGACGATCATTTTTTTCTCCTCTCTTCTTTGGCCCCCGACTCTTCTCTCTCTCTCTTCCTCTTCGGCTATGGCGTGGGGAAGAAGTTGTTCTTGTGCGCGGACCACGAGTAATTTGTTAACTTTGACAAAGCAATCTTTTTTCGCCGGAAAGTATTATGATACTTGGAAGCGATAGATTCTCTTACAATGGTAATTGAGTACTTTACCGAGTCGACGTATTTTTCGGATACGGTATATGTGAGGGGCTATTACTTGCGGCCGAGGTCGAGTTAATGTAGTGAACGACATATATACATGGCGTGTTGCTCCGACAGAAATCACTTAGTAAATAGAAAATTATGGTTCTTCCGAAAATACACATAGTATATGATTTGTTTCTAATGATTTGTTTAATAGTTTGGAAACGATTGCTTAAACGGTTTTTTTATATGAACGTGCATAATATAGTTTTTATAAATGAATTTTAAAATGAGATTATATTATTTATTAATAATACCCATTGTGTGCGGTATCTTAACAAAAATTTCCAACTGTTGGACCAAAATTTCGGACTAACTGAAATGCATAAATCTCTGTCACGAAATAGAAATGCATCCATTAGCATGACAGACAAAATAAAAAAAAAAAATTGGGAATCGAAAAATGGGAGGAAAAGGGAATTTAATCCGGGCGTAACTTACGCGTGTAACGTCGCGGTATCACTCGGAAAATCAATTATGTAAACACGATCGGCATTCGGCTACCGAAGCCGAACGGGTCGCGCACATGTGCGTCCACAGAAAATATGGAAAAACTCGTTCCATCATCTGGCGGGTGAGCTATCGTGTCGTTCAATCTTGATCGGACAAGTCGGTGCTGTGTGACGCGTTCTTCCATATACATAGAAGAGCTTCTCTCTCTCTCTCTCTCTCTCTCTCTCTCTCTCTCTCCGTCTTTCTAATTTTCTCTCTTATTATACCTGCTTCACTAATGCGACCTTCCGTATACTAATCCCAAACTAGTTATCTGTCATTTTACGTATTTTATGATGCCGAATCTCCTATAAAAACTGTGGTTTTTATAAATTCATCCGCTGCAGACCACACATGCGTTATCTTTCGATATCATCTATTTTTATCCCATTTTGTCTGGAGACTATTGACGGCAATGACATATACATGAATCTTAACTATTTTATTTACTGAATTACTATCGGACCATATTCTGAAATAGAATGAAACTTCATTTGACTAAATCGTTAATGCAAACGCGCATTATATATTCATACCTTATAGTTTATGCATATTCTTTCATATCTTATAGAATAATTAATATTAAAATAATTATTCAATCTAATTTCAGAAAACCTTTAGTTTTTTAGTAATACCCGATAATGCATTTTTAACCAAGTCACGACTACACACGGACAGATAATTAATCAAACTTCCTCTTTCGATACGCAGAGTACATATATACGAAATACTTCCCTCGGACTACGTGTACGCTTCTCGAAATCTCTCCACACGGGCGGGAGATAGAACGAGACCGCGCGTCGCTGGAATGTCGTCAGAGGCACGAGCGAATCCGTAATCTACAGCGCTGACGCAGCCGCGTAACCGCCGCCGCGCGGTCCTCCGAACCTGCAGCAGCTTTCTTACGCGCGCGCGCGCGTGCGCTCCGATATGTCCGAATCTCGCCGGGATCTTCGGTAAATGAAACGAAAAGGAAGGATTCCCCGCTCTCTCTCTCTCGCGCGCGCACGCTTTTTTCGTATCATCCGCACCACGCTGAGTATAGTGACGCATCCGAGGCGAGCCAACAAGGGAGGAAGGAAGGGAGAAAGAGAGAGAAAGAAAGAGATCTCGCGCAGCCACCCAAGTAGATTTGACTCTCGTTAATAGCGCAGAGCGCGAGCTCGCGGGCACACACAGGAGTCGGCGCGCGCGCCCGCTCGGACGCAGCCCGGAGCCTTTCGGGCGCGAGCCAGGACGACGACGACGATAAGGAACGGGCAGCAGCTAAGAAAGTGAGAGAGAGAGAGGGAGAGAGAGAGGGAGAGAGAGGAAGAGAAGGAAAGAGAGGGAGGGAAGTGTCTTCCGAGAAGTCCTTTCCAGCCTCGGAATTTCGGTGTGCACGAAGAAACTGCTCCTTTCTCTCCCTCTCTCTTTCTTCCTCTCTCTCTCCCCCTCTCTCTCTCTCTTTCTCTCCTCCGCGGGCTGTGTAGGGGCGACGCGAAATCCAGATAACAAAAATATTTCTCTCCTCCTCTTCCTCCTTCATCGCGTCTCTCCAGGCCTGTATAGATGTATATACACATCGGGCAGTGAATGAGTTCGTTTTTCCTGTGCTCTTTGTGGCTGTTCTCTCTCGCTCTCTCTTCTTCTTGCACGCAGAGAAGACGTCCCCTCCTGGCGGATCCTGGAAGGCTACCGACTTTCGCGGAGAAATTAAGTTGGATCAATTTTCTCTACCCGAATTAGGTGCTCTGCGCCCAAATCGTTATTCCGGTAATCGCGCTGCCCTCTTACCGCGACTCTGCGTCTCGCGCCGCGGTGTCTTTGCGCGTTACTTGACTTCGCATTTTATGTTGTCCACACTAAATGCGACCGTAAAGAGGCAAGCCAGCAATGAAAATGAGAATTCTTTCTCGCTAATTCGGCTCCTTTTCGGCAATTGAAGAGCGACCGTTAGTGTGAATTTCACCCTTCATGGAATAGCTCTACAGACAAACATGTTAAATATTGCTTTTTTAAAAATAAAATATATAGATGAAGTAATAGTCGAATGAAGTTCACCAGTCTTACAAGTGTTAAATGCAAAAAAGATCTATACCCTTCACGCTACAAAACTGTGCAACGAAAGTAGTTAGGGGACCACCCAGCCACACAAAATGCACGACGGATACCAGGAAAGAATACTTTGCTCTATATATCGGTGAAGAATTCGACAGGGGTAATCAAGTGGTAAGGTTATTTTGGGACGGGCAAAAACCTCGCCTCGGTAATTAAAACCTTTCTTACTGAGAGAGTGTTGCTCGGTTAGCAACAGCTCTGGTGACGACGTATATATAACACACTTGACACAAGGTCTTTTGGCCCAATTTATTTTTTCAAGACATCGGTACTTAATAATTATTAATAGACGGTCAATCATGGAATTCATTTTTCTTGTACATTCCAACAATATACCTTTGCCTATTATATCTACTTCTATATTCCCTTCCGCCCCATCTTCACCTCGAGTATAGTTAAGCTGTAATACCTGATTAGCGAATTTCGAAATCATCGTATTACAGCCCCAACTTTCCGTACACACAACTAATTACACGCGCTCGCGCGAGAAACGATCATTATTATTTCCTCAAAGTATTATTATAATCGTCTTCTAACTGTACCTCTATACACACATGTACACACATACTGCACGCAGCTCTCGCGCGAAGCCGGTGTGAAATTTCCATCCGCGCGTCTTCCCCGCTCAAACGCAGCTCTATAGCTCGCGCGCGCACAGAGAGCGTAATTACAAGTGTAACGCTCTCTTAAGGAATCAAGTGCCAGAGCTCGTTTCGTCTGCTGGCGGGCGCGAGAAGTCAAGAGGTTAATCGGTGCAGGTGAAGTAAGAAAAGGTGGTGCTACAGTGGTAGCAGGTACACACACACACACAGGCCCTGCGAGAGCGGAAACGATGTTACCACTCCACGTCCAGCGCGGTAACAGCGAGAGGAACCACCTCGCCTGCACGCGTGTCAAAAGCGCAGGAGGGCGTGAGAACGCGCGGCGAGTCGTCCGCACGTGTGCATGTGTGCTCCTTACTATATCTATATCTATATATACACACACAGCTCATAGAGAGCATCATACGCGTATATATCTAGGTACTAAATGCGCGAGCGCTCGGACTTTCTCACAAAGTGTTACACACACCATACACGTATACATACACACGACTGGCTATGATTCTGGCATCGTCGTGTTTTTTTTCTTTCGTCGACCGGCCGCACGTGGTTTTGAGGTCACGCGAAACGTGCCTCGCTATACACAGGCATATATGAGACGGGTAGGTAGCCCGGGGTGAACCCGTTGTACAAACGCGTGTATCATATACGAGTCACTTCCGTGTCAAAAGAGTGTGTGAGATGCGCGTCGTAGAGCAGGTTACATACACCGGGCGCGCGAGAGAGGCCTCGGATGGAAACGAGCTGAGGAATCTAATTCGCCCGTCGCCGACCCCTCTCGGCTATACCTTATCTCTTTCATAATGTAGGAAAGAAACCAGTTCAGGCGTACATAATTGCATTGCGCGCTCACGCGCCTCGTGTAGCCTGTTTCGGTTTCTCTATGTTTTGTGTAATGTGTTGTGTGTACTACACTGTTTTCGACGCTGGGATTTCAATTTCTTTTTCAGAGACTTTCGCGCTATGCTTAATTAGACGCGAGGTCGGGAAAAAGTCTTCCTCCGTTGCGTAAGTTTCATGTACTAAGAAGAATAATTACGCAACTTTACACTTGATCGAAAATAATAGATGTAGAAATATAGATGAAATATTAAGTTAACGTTTGTCCAATAAGTTCTCGTTTAAAATTGCAATGCATTTATAACTAAGGTAACGTAGGCAGTAGTGGGACAGTTTTGACCATACTTTTTTTATAATCTTTTCTACTATCAAAACTAAGCATAATACATGAAAACTAATCATTTCAGCTGATTGCTTATGTCTCAAGGTTTATTTAAAAAAAAATTTTTTCTTTCGTTGCTGGTGTATTAAAATAATCGTATTAAAAGAAAATAACTATCGACTGATGTAGGGGGACACGCTAACTTATTTGGAACCAGTAGTGGGATCCCCGTTCGGACGCAGTAGTGGTACTTTTCAACGTATCCCACCGAGTGTTCCATTACTGTGATATAGAAATCAAAAGGCACCTAAGGTGTGACAAAGATTTCGTTATACGCATTCTGAAAATTAGCCTCGAAAAATTTGTATCATGTTATGCACTAATTTAAGGAGTAAATCAACAAGATAACGAAGTGATTACATAGTTAACACCATAAAGAATGCTAATAAATTAACGGGATGCCGAAGTAACAGAACTAGTTTTTCAAAGTTTTCTCTGTAACGAATTAACCGACATAGCTGAAATTTTGGGAATCACTTCAAAATTTGTATATCAAGTGCGGACAACTCTTGGATTTTGGAAAATTGTCATATTTTTTTATTTAGAAAATAAAATATACTACAGTACTTTCATATAATAATACATTAACTGCGGCGTCCCTTTAATGCTGTTATCGTCTTAACCGTTTATTGTAGATTATTTACTGTTGTCCTACTACTGGTTCCAAAATTGACTTTGTCCCAGTACTCCCTCCTTTACCTTATTTATAAAAACAAAAGAAATTTAAAAAAAGTTGTAAAATTTAAAAGAATAAGTTATATTATCTGAATGAATATTTCCAATATTATATCCATACTAAGTATATAATATTGAAAATATAAGACGGTTTTAAGAATTGTAAGGTAAAATTTAAAATAGCATAGTGCAATATTAAATAAAGTTGAATACTGAATTCAATGATAACATTGAATTGAATATTTTTAGTTGATTTTATATAATATTAAAAATCGAACTATCTATAACATATAAAAAACATATAAAAATAGTCCAATTCCGCTACCAAAGATGTGAGATATGAAAATGTCGACGTCGTTCATACAATATCTATTGAGAGATTCGAGACATTCGATTTACTCTATGAAGATCTTTGAATTTATTGTAAAACCTTTGCCGCAGAACTGTTTCTCAAATTTGGAATCTGACACTATGAATTCAATAGAAAATTTTATGAGAAAACGTCAATCAGCGGCATCTCGTTTTAGATTTTGAAAATCAATGCATCTCGCAACTGCTGCATAGTGCAACACATCATCGAGGCGTCCATAATAGCGCACTCTTGATTTACACATGACGCCTAATATATTCCGGCTCGTGGTCCAATACGTCTGTTAGCGGCGAGAGCAACGCGGCCGTCGATAATTTATCGTTCTAAAACCGTGCAAAGTTCGCTGGATTTGCGCGGAGCCACAATTAAATGAGAATGAATCACTGAGCCCGGGCACAAGCCAGTCAGCAGCCAGAGAGCGCATGGCTCACGAGTTTACGCGTTTGTCAGTTGGCACGAGGGGCACATGTCCGTCCGCGCGTCGATTAGCGAAGGATTATACAGGGCGGGGGCAGGCCGTGCAGTGCGCGTAATGACCGCTATTAATGCACGTGCGCGCTACTCCTCACTGTCTCTTCATTGGCTATCTGCCATCGGCTAATTTAAATGGAAGAGCGACAGAGGGAGAGAGAAAGAGATAGAGGTGACTGCATTTGGCCAGCTTACGGAATAAATATGTATGGGAGGGAGACGGGCTTTTGGCGCTGGAATTTTTCAATTTTGCGGGGATAATGATTTTTAGGCCTTTCTCTCTGTTTACAGTCTCGCTTAAAAGTATTTTGGCAGGAGGGATTTAGTAGGATATGGCTTTCTTGGCAATTTGTTTTTAAAGTGTACTTACACGAATTTTTTTAATTTCTTGCATATTTTAAATAGTTTTGATTTCAAAGATGATATTACAATTTTAGAAGATTCGGTTGGAAAATTTTTATTTATAAAATAAGATTCACACGATTCTCTAAATACTTTTAGCTTGGAATGTACACTATTTACCAAATTAAAACTTATTGAATGAATGGCCTGCACGAAATTCTCGCTTTTCTCTATTCTTTATTGACATTTTATTTAAAAGATGTGATATATAGTATCGAGTAGACATCAGAAAGACGAGTCGATTAAATTCTAAATGATTGATTTCATTCCGTCGATTATTTTGAAAATACGAATTGGCTTCTCATCAAATTATCAAGACCAATTCAAACTTGGATTGCTCAGATAAAGAACGATTAAGGTGTTCAATCTTACAAGAGACTTCGAAATCATGTATTATCAGACACGATTTACTTTTATTCAATTATTGTAACTTCTTGAATGTCTGAGTACTTGATCCTGAAATAAATAATTGAGATTTTATGATTAAAAATCGTGTCTTCCGTGCTCTTTTTTAACTTTTGAAGCACTTGTCTTGATAAAAATATAGGTGATGTATTTAAAATAGATGTAACTACAAAGCTTGAGATGTTTTTTCTGAATATTTTTTATTTTTAAATACCTTTTTATCATAGAAGATTTGTGGTTATAAAAAAAAAATCAAGAAAACATATGAGAAATGTTTTTTTTTTTAACATTCACAACCGAAATGCCCAATTTAAAAAAAAATACGATGGACGTGTGTGTACGTGTGGTGTGTGTGTGTGTGTGTGTGTGTGTACGTGTGGTGTGTGTGTGCATACTTGCTCGTATATGGTCAACGTATTTTTTCGTTAAAGTTATATCTCAAAAACTTGAAAATACATTGAGATCAAAATCGTTTATGTTATAACCTAGACAGAAGTCAATACCGGTTAAAATTTCAAATCTTTTTTATGATTATTTACATATAGAAAAAAAATGGTTTACTCCAGTTGTTCAGCGATATATAAATTAATGTATTTAATCGTCTTAAACGATGCATTATAATAATATAAATAAATTCGCTAAGTTAGCAGTACAAAAGCATGACACAGTGAAATTACCTCAGCAATCACACAATAAAAAAGAATACAATAATCCTCGAATCGTTTGTAACACAATGAATTAAATAAAACATTATGTTCGAAAAAGTACCAATGATTGGCAGCATTTTTTTTTTGACAAACAAATCATACCAATAAAAACAGTTTATATTGAATTTTTATAATATTTGTTAGTTTTTATTTATGTTTATTAGAAAAGTTCTTGTTAAAAAGCTGATAAAAGAAAATAACAACAGAGAAAGTAAAAAATTTACAGTAGGTGATAAATATTGCCGATTTAAAAAAAATAAGGTGTTTGAAATTTCGAACGTTCATAGTGAACGAAAGATTTTTGCCATTTTCAAATTTAGCCGAATTTGGCTACTTAATACATTTAAAATCGGATAATAATTGTATTTCTTCACTTCTCACTCTTGCAGTCACCAGTAAACCACACTCCGGGGAATTCTAACCAGAATTAGAAATTTTAAGTTAATATTTCGTTCATTATGAACGTTCGGAATTTCAAACACGTAAAAAATATCTCCTACCTTATATTTTTCAATATTGCGTGATTTATATTCGACAGTAATAACGCAATGAACATTCCTTCTATACTTATGACCAGCACCGCTATTCTTATTAACCCTTTTCGAGTATAAAAATAAATAACAGCATAAATTTTCGAAAATTCCCCAATACAATGAGGCGTTCGGCGAGGCTCGCGAAAATATTCCCCGAAACGGCGCGTGAACGCGCGCGCCTGTACGAGGCACTTACCTGCGCTTATCACCTTAATTCATCGTATTTACCAGGGCTCTACACGAGTGTGTATTATAAACCCGGCTGGGGAGTTGAAAGAAATTTCTCGGCAAATACGAAGATATCGGCCGCCTTGAATCTTTCTCGGGAGAGAGAAAAGCTGCAAGTGTATACGGAGATCTTTTCGCGCGCGCGCATCACACCTCTCTTTCACACTCGCTCGCGCGTGCGCGAATTATCAGGCTTCCTGCGCCGAGCGTGAGTCTATACACGCTCGTCTATCTGCGACGGCGCGTTACGATAAGCGTCTCGGATCGGGGGCCCCGACTGAGAGAGCTAACAACGCTTGCGCCGGCGCGCGAAAAAGAAAAGAGAGAGAGGAGGCTCGGGGCAGAGATAGCACTTCCTCGTTCTCCACGAGGAGGTTCAAGCTAGACCGATCCTCCGGGGAGAGACTCGCGCGACGACGACGGGGACTCGGGCCTTTCTTCGCTGATTTTCCTCCTTTTTCGTCTCTCCGGGGTCCCTCTTCTCTCCTCTCTGCGCACGAGAATTTATCGAGGAACGCACGAAGGTTCCGTTAAGGATGCGAGGTGAAAAGCCCCGGCGGCGGCTGCACCACGGTCGCGGGCCCCCATTTGCCTATATAGCTTGCGTGCATGTATGTGTGTGTGTGTGATGTGCACATACGCACGTGCGCGGGACGGACATAGATGCGCACAGACTGGCATTGACGATAAAGCCTGGCCTAACGTGTTCCTTTCCTTCTTTCCTCTCTCGCGCGTACTCTCTCTCTCTCTCCCTCCCTTCGTCGCGGGAAAAAAGGAAAAGAGAAAGCCAACAACGGTATAAGGCGCTGCGCGGCAAAGAAAGGTCGCGTTGTTTGCCGAGTCGTAGCCGCGCGCGGCGACCAAACATAGTCAACTGAATCTCTTCACGCGCTTGGAATCTCTTTCTCTCTCTCTCTCTATACTTGACTCTCCTGAGAGAGCCGTGCACGAGGCTGCCGGCATGACGACGACGATCGTTCAATAGCTATATCTTCGTCTCCTAATCTCCGAGGCTTGTTCATCTTCCGCCTGCGCGCGAGCTCAGGTGAACCGCGAGAGAGCGCGAGCGAGCTTCCTCTCCGTGTCGCGGCGCGTGTATGCACAGAGAGTACCCGGTGCTGTATCTGTGTCCGGACAAACAATATTGTACAGGGACTTAAAACGCGAGCCATCATCCGCGAGACAGCTCTTGGGGACACTTGTGTGTTGGAGATGTGGACGCGCGGTGCTGACGATACTGCCAGCCGTGTTTGTAGATACACAGACTCTCTCGTGCTCTTCTGATATCTAACGTACACTTGACCCTCATTCCAGCTACACGAGTGTATATACTAGCGACAACGATTCCCTCCAGGAGATTCATCCGAGTGCTTGTTAATTTGTTCGCGGGCCTTATTAGACGGGATTCTTTTTTCCTTTCTTGGATAAGTCGCTAGATCGTAACTGAATCAATTTGTTCGTGAATTATTAATGATCTGATGAGATAATGTTTGAGATACCACGGGAATGTGAAACCCATTTTCTTTTTAGAGAAAATTACTTTTCGTTTCAATCGCTGTTCTCGATTATTTTTTATGTATTTGAAATTATTGTGTATTGATCGTTGAATAAATTTTAGGAATAAGTAGGTATTAATTTTTCACTAAAACACAAAGAGTACACGAGGTATATCTTGATTATTATTCATTTATTCCTTTGAATAAATTTTTTTGTTTATGATACGACTGAGTATTGGCTGTTATGTTCTGTTCAATGAAAGTAAAAACTATTACATCAACCATGACTCAATGTATTGAAATGTATTTTTTTTATAAGGAAATGATATTATGAGTGACTGAATAGAGGTTGATGTATTAAATCCATTTATTACGTAGAAAACTAATGACTTGACACAATGGCATGAGAAAATAATTTGAATCGCTGAATAAAAATTATCTACAGCGAATAAATTTTTTTTATACCCAAGCGTCTGCGCTTAATAAAAAAAATTTTCCAATTTCTTTTCGAATTATTGATGTATCAGAAATGATATAACATCCATGACCCCATGCAATCACCCATAGAAATTAATAATAGAAAATAACTAAACATTAAAACTTATCTAAAATTACGTACTTCCATAGCCGTCTGATCAGTTCGTAACTTTTTCATGCTGTACAGTTAGCTACTCCACTCACTCGGTCAGCGAACCAGGCGGAGGAAGAGAGAGACAGAGAAGGACGCGTCATTTTCCAAGCTGCACAGGTATATAACAAGGCTGCACGCTCGTCTCGTATATACATCCCAAGCAATCATCCTCGTGTTTTTGTCCTCCGATAGCGTGCGCGCGTATTTCCAATCGATGGGAGAGCATGGAATGATGAATCGCCGTGGGTGTCGTCGCCGTGTAATTAAACCGTTAATGCCGAGTTCTCAGGCGGTGACGACGACGATGCTATTTTAGCGGAGTCGCACGCCTACGCGCGGGCGCGCCAGAGCCAGCCGTCGCATTGTGTCGCGATTTTCGCGCTCGTGTAGTTACGGGCCTTTTTACCCTATCTCTCCCCACGAACGAGATGGAGAAGGAGAAAGAGAATGAGGAAATTTCTTTTTCGTCGGCTTTTTATATCGATGAATGACAGGGATTTCGCAGTTCTTACAGCGAAGATCTTCGAACGATGCAGAGTACTTGAGCGGGGAGATATTTTTCTGGTAGCCTTTCCTCCCGGTAATGATGTTTGGACAAGGCGGTTTCGCGATGTTATTATTGTTACGTCGGCGGGCCCATTTGCATTTTCTCATTCTTCCGATAGATCTGATTCTACATGCTATTATCATGAATTATTGATGAATTAGCAGAGCACGGATGCAGCATCATTCAACGGCCCTTGAGTTTTGTTGCAATACGAGACAAAAGGAAGGATGTGTAATTACACGGATTCATTAATAATATGTGTTCTTTACAAATTGAACACGGCCCTTTGAATGTAATTTATAAGTAAATTGAATTCATTAGCTCGCGCGCGAGGCTGTGTGGGTATTCAATATTAGTATACGCACAGTCAGCATAATTTTTACCATCTGAAAAGAACAGAAAATTGTTTATTTTAAATTACTTGCAAAAACTCATGCTAGATTTCATTGATAAGAGAATATATAGCTGTATACTTGTAAACGTTTAATCATCTATTTGTATAATCAACTAAAACTTGAAAATTAATACTTATCCCTATCGTAGTACCGTAGAGTATGTAAAGCAATGATAGCTTTATTAGCATGAGAAGCGATAAGAAGTGTTTAGTTTCTTAGCTAACCGGAAGGTATTTAATTTCTTATTATATACTTTTAGGGCAATTGAAGATCTACGATGCATGAAATTAAAGACTTTTTGCAGCATCCGGAATAATAGTCTTATAAATAAGAGTACTAGTTATGTTTTCTACGTTAAATAAACGCCTTTAGCGTCGGCGTCTGTGGGAGACGTGGCAATTAAGAGGCAAGAAATCAGGCCGTCGAATTGTAGACAGAATAAAAAAACTATTTTATCCATCTTGACGAAAATTCCACAATGTATCCATCACTCAAGACGTGCAAATTAGAGATACTTCAAAAAAGAAAATAAGCAAGGCTCCGAAGTCTTGTAAAATACAGTTACATCGGCCAAGTCGTGCATGAGCCCACAGCTTCCCCGAAGTGAAACTTCAGCGAAGTGCACAGTTATAATACTTGGTCGAACAATGCACGCGAGGCGAAAATTATCAAGTCCGCTTCGACTAGCCGGCAGCAGTCAACTCTCCCTTCCTCTCTCTATGTCGTATTTTCCTTTCTATCGGGCCACGACGATGAATATGCCATCGCGAATAAAAACGTCTCGCGGCCTGTATCGTCAAGTCGCCGCGAGTGTCTCCTTTCTTCCGTTGCAGCAGAGCATAAGTGGGCCCCGCACTCGCCTTTAACGAAAGGCAAACGTAAGGAGCAAGGAAAAAAAATTAAAAGAAACGAGCGCGCAGCGATAAACGCAAAGTCGTCGTCGGGGGACGGGACGACGACGACGACGAGGACGGGACACCTCGAGATCGTAAATTTTCTCGTCGTGTTACCGAGCGCAGGTACCTCCGCGCACGCGTGCATTATACATAAGGGTGCAGGTAGAGCGTGAGAGACGAAGAAAGAGTGAGAGAGAAAGGTTAACGGAGCGCTCGCGCGCGCGAGAGAGAGAGGAACGAAGAAAGAATTGGGAGGAGATTATAAAAAGACCGAAACGACGGAGAGGAAAGAGCTGCTTCGGCTGTGTACTCGCGAGAGGAGGAGCAATAGAAGAGAGGAAGAGAGGGACAAAAAAGGTCGATGCACCGAGGAGAAAAAACTTACTTATCATTTTATTAAGTTGCCGCGCGGGGACAAGTCCTTAAACAACCGTGAGCACTTCTCGCTGCACCTGCAGACATATATGTGAGGACGAATGCGCTTCGTCCCGGTAATTAAGAATTATATTCAAGTTTATCAAATTTCGTCGATTATACACTTGTTAACGCATTTATAAACTAAGAACAAATATAGGATTTATAAATGAGCAGTGCCTTTCTTGTACGCTTCGCTGTTCGTTTTCGTGTCTAACAATAGTAATAAATCCAATCGAAACAGAACTCACTGACGATACGGTTTTTTGCCAGGAGACACAATAGGTGCTACAGAGGAACTGCCTCCTAGATCGTCTATTGTTCTAATCGTTTCCCTATTGACTAGAGTTATTTCAATGCTGCTTTTTATTAGCGATACTCCAACGTCTGCGGCGGACGACACGAGCCCTCTATATATGGCACGTTAATAAATCTGTCTAATGTCGGGAAAATGCAAGTAGATACGGACAAGTTGATCAGACTATTTCGCAATTGATTCTTCTACATTTTGACTCGGTTATAAACCACGCGTACATAATATAGTATCGAAACAAATTTTCGATTGCAATCCCCTTCGGTAAACACATTGGTATCTAATTAGTAGGAATAATTTGAATCGCACAATAAGAATAGAACCTCGACAGACGTGAATTAAGTGAGTGCAAGTTTCCAATGCTCTAATGACATACAGAATTTGTAATCAGCATATTTTTCCGGCCAGATTATCTGTCCTGGCGATATGCACTTAAT
This sequence comes from Torymus aiolomorphi, assembly GCA_036365515.1. NCBI lineage: Eukaryota > Metazoa > Arthropoda > Insecta > Hymenoptera > Torymidae > Torymus > Torymus aiolomorphi. Next base: position 186,350,923 of record CM070875.1, read on the forward strand.
TAGGCTGCAAAAGGAAGGCGAGAAGGTACGGGGGGAGGGCAAAAAGTGGGAAAATCAGAAAATATTCAGGAGGCATGAAAAACCGCTTTATCACGTGCCAGACGTACAATAATCAAGCGAAAAGAGAGATAAAGCTGAAATTTATTCGTCGCTCGGTGATCATCCCGATCACTTATGCAAATCCAGGCCGATGCGCGAGCAGTGCGCGCGCGGGAAACTGGTTTGCTTGCATGCCATCCGCGGTAATTATTTCACACTCGGCAATTGGCCTTTATTAGTAGAAGAAGCCTGCGAACGAGGCAGAGAGAGAGAGAGAGAGAGAGAGAGAGAGAGAGAGAGAGAACGAGGAGCGTATGCATATCCTCTGCGGCGCCTCAACACTCGCGCGTTCTACAAGCGCCAGTTTAGACTTGACGTTATATGCGCACGCTTGCTAACGGGGAAAATTCTCTCTCTTCCTCTCGCTCTTGTGTCAAGCCAGAGATAGTCCTGTAATCCGTCCGGTTTATCCGCGGGCTGTCCTCGAACCTACATACAATCGGTCCCCACCGCGTCAACTGTTTCTCCGTGCTGCGTCCGTGTAGGACTTTTTCAAGCTCACTCTCATGCACAGGAATTTCGCGCCGCAGTGCGTACATATATACTGTCACCTCGCACGCCTGTATTTTTGATCTTTTAATGCTTAATAAATCATGATTATCTTCAATAAATATAATTAATGTTGAACTCATCATAAGATGTACTGAATGTAAAATAATTACCCCCGCGGAGATAAGTTACGCCTTGTGTAGTATACCTTGATATATGACATATTATAGTTCGTGCTGTTCTTAGCGCTGCCTCAAGGTGCATTCTAGGGAAAAATCATTCGCTTATTGTGAATAATTATCCCGGTGTGTATTAATGACTGGTCAGCACCTTTTCGCTCTAATTAATGTTGATTTCATTTTTAATTATAAATTACACGTGGGCAAACTTGTTATTACAACAAACAAAGGTAAAAATATGTTGGCTTTATTTTTGCAATAATACACGTTGGACAAAGAGACTGGTGACTTGTAATTTCACAAAGGACTCTCGCGCGAAATTGCTACACTTAGTTTCGAGCTGAAAACAATACATTACAAAGATAAATATAACCGAAAGCAGAATAAAGCCCATTCATCAGCATCCTCACTCCTATCTCCGTGCGAGCGCGCGTGCACACTTTTAATTTTCGGCAATGAGAGATTTCAACCCTTCACATTTTTATCATCGCACATATACAATTCGATTGCTGCGTATTATTTTTCTCGCTCTCTTCCCTGCCCCGCACCGTATAATCTCATTAATCTTCCGCGTATATCCAATCCTCTTTACTCCCGCGTATAAAATCTCCCGCAGCCGACGAGTGGCAACGTCCGCACACGAAGGTGCTCGTTACCACATATATAAATCGCGCGCGTGCGCGCACACGTTATTGTTATATCACTTTCCCCCATTATCGACGCGCGTACAACCAATCGTGAGAGGGTAGTCCCTAAATCATCAGACGAGTGCGCTGATAGCGCGAGTGGGGGGCGTGTTATATATATTTTTGCACCACGCCCGGTTGTCATTAACTAAGGCTGCACACGAGCGCGCGTGCGTACATATTATACACACATACACGTACAAGAGGCCTGAATAACGAGACGAAGATGGAAGGCGCGAGAACAAGCGAGAGGATGGAAAACCGAGCGGCGAGGAACGCGGGGAATGAGAAGCAGAGCGAGGCGGGATGGGGAAGAGAGAGAGAGAGAGAGAGGAGAGAAAAGGAGGAACAAAAGATAAAGATACGGAGATAGAGGAGGAATATAAGTATGGAGGGGCAAAAAGTGAGCATCGCTCTCGGTGTGCAGGTTATACGCACGAGGCGGTAAAAAGCGCAGTAAGAAATAATGAGAACCTAGTTAATCAATGAGTGTATAACGCGCTGCGGCGGCGGTCTCTCTGTGTTGCGCGTGTGTGTATGTGTGTGTGCATTTACACGTTTGTTGAGCCAACGAGTCTCTGCAGTTACAAGGATTAATTGGTTTAATCGTAACGAAAGAAGTTGAATTTATTGTAGGAAAATTATTCCTTATCTGTATTAGCATGTGATCCTTCGGAATTAATTACAAATTCGCCCTACACGTGTTTACGTTAATATGTACACATGTTTGTTTATTATGCGCTTGCAACTTTGTCTATCAAATTTTATCGCAGGTGTAATTTATCGTTACATTTTTTTTAGAAAATTGTTGTAAAGGGTAAATGAAGTATAGAATCAGTTTGTTTCTAAGAAAAATGTATTACTACGCTTCTGTATGTAATTATAGCAAGCATGCACAGAGCGTTGATCGAATGGAAATTGCATTAAAAATTGAATAGAGTACATGTGTAATTAGCCCCATTTAATCCATTGTTCTCAAGATGGGATAAAAAAAAATTCAAAGATTTCTCCTGATTTCTCTTTAAAGTTATGAGATTCGACATTCAATGTCACTTACAATTAGAAGTTATTGCACATTACGTACCCATACAAATGAAACTATTGCATGCAACAAACTCGGCCAATGCAGTATACGAAATGGTAAAAGAATTTCAAGACTGTTTTAATTGTTATTTAAATTCATTTGAAAAGCAGCTCTTACAACGTTTGTGCCTTAAAAGCCGGATAAGTGAATATAAGTGATATAGAAAAACATATTTTCCCTATACCGATTTCATGCATCGGTATTAAAATTGAAAAAACTTATTACAATAAATTGATCATTATAGAATTAGATATTTTTCACCAGATAAGTTCACAAACTGTTTCATAAAACAGTACTAAATTACATAAAGTTTGAATTGAAAATAATGAGAAAAAGTCTGCAATCTCGAGTCAGATTGTCATCAGCCACCGTAGCATAAGAGATGCAGGCGGGGAGCGCCGCACCTACGGAGTCGCGCGAGCAGCTGTTTGCGCAAAGAACTACCTAGCGGCTGCATCCATTGCAGTGTCCGCGCGAGCGCAATGCACACGTGCGCGCGTGGTATACTAGTCCTCTCCCGCGACCCACACATTACAGTCGCATCGTCGCGCGGTAAACACGTACACGCGTGAGGGTGTGTACGAGTGCGGACGGTTATAGGAAAGACATAAGGTGTTCCAGAAGCGAAGCCGAGTCGGTAAACAACGAGACACCCGAGTAATTGTTCGCCGCCGTTTCCCACACACACGGCAGCTGCGTTCGCTCCACGGCGCGGCGCGTGTGTATGTATTATATATATTCGCGATACACCCGCGAGAGAGCTGGTGGCCTATGGGTTACCTACATACATACTGCGCGAGTCGCATTAGCGCGATTAAACGGATACGGTTAGAGGCGCGTATAGTGGTACGCGCGCGCGCGCATATAATTTTGTGCGTCGGACGCCCCGAATAGCGGTTTATGCACCGCGAGCCGGCGTCGTTATTATATTACCTTATATTTATCGGACGAGTGCGCGGCTACTCTCCGAGCTATATAGGTGCGGATTTTTCGATTTAGAGGCAGAAAGAGTCTACTGCGCGGACGTTATCGTGCGCGGCAAATGATTTATCGCGAGTATTATTCCGCGAAGATTTATGCTTGTCAGGCGCCAGAGACCTTTTATTATAATTATTTTCTTTGGCTTCGAGGCTTCGAACAATTCGCCGTTTTTGCGCAAAGGCAAAGTCTGCGCCGAGTGATGTACTTCTCGCATATATGTTTTATAGATCAATTAATTAATTTTTCCAGCCTGATAATTGTATGCACTGGTAAACTCGGCTTTTCGAAACAGTCTTTGGAAGTAATATTCTGGATTGCTTAAACAGTTATTTAAAATTACAATAGACGTTTCGTGGAAACCCATAAAACTTTACAGTGGATTTTTATAAGTCACAGTAACAGTTCTTATAAATAGAATCGTTGCAAAATAAAATCTGTTTCAATCGCACAATTAATTTTACAATAAAAGGAATTTTACATTAATGCAATTTTAAATAAAGCTGAGTTCCTTGATACTCTATTTGAACTTCCGAAAAAAATATTTGAAAAAAAATAATAGTTTCAAAAGTTAATATTGGAAATCCTTCTTTCCCTGTTCTAAATTTATAACTGCCAGTTAAAATAGATAAATAAGAAATCAAATGAAACCTATTTTTCTTGAATTCATTTATGTCAATAATTAACAGAAACCAATCAACTCCCTCAGCCGATATAAAAGTATAAAAAGTCTCGGAAAAAGGCATTTGAAAACGAATAAGATTTATTCACTCCTTTTTCACATTTGCTCATAAAAATGGAACTAGGAAATTGTCAGCTCACTTGTTTGCGGGGAAAAATACGCCAAAAGGACAGTCGATGTAAAAAAAGCGTGTCGTCGAAGGTCCATTTGCCCGCGGTAGCGTTCGCTTGACGTATGAGTGCAAAAAGGACGAATATATAAGCTCTCTCTCTCTCTCTCTCTCGTGCGCGAGCGAGCCACCGTGCAACAAGTACTTATATGTGGCACGGGCTAAACGAAAGCCTGTGAGCGTGGAAGGAGGAAAAATGAATCGCCGCTATAGAGCTCCCGAGAAAATTCCCTCTCCCTCATATACCTATCCCTCTCTCTCCACCTCCGCGCACACGTCGCACGTATTTATATACACGTGGAGTGAAGATGCGCTGTGAGTGTGTGCGTCGATGCAGGGCGGCGCATCGGTGCGTTGCTCGTCGCGTGATATATCAGCGCGTCCGGTTGGCAGACGCGGGCGCGAGAGTAAGAGAGAAAGGGAGAGAGGCCCGAGAAGGGAGAAAGATCGTGTCGGCGATTATCAGCAATAATATGTGCGCGCCGCGACTTTAATTACGAGCATGCGCGCATGCTGCGAAGGAAGAGCGGCGAGAGTGTGTGTGTGTGTGTGCATGCGTGCGCAGCGCTCGCCCTTCGACTCAACGCGCGCTCTTTCTGCACTTGCGCTATCGCGAGGGAGAGCGGAAGTACTGCTTTAATGGGGTTTTACACGCCTTTGGTCTGGAAAAAATGGCCGTAAAGGTGAATTTATGCCCCGCGTACGTCTTAATCGTTCTCTCGTGTCGTGAGTCCATATAGCCAGCCCCGGATTCATATATAATTATATTGTAAATTTGTGCCGATCGGAACTAATTTGTCAGTGCGAAGGTTAGGCTCATTAACAAATTGAATGTGAAAGTGAAATATAATAAATTCTGATTTACGAGCACGTCGCGGCTCTGCACTTTCAGTCTCCTTAAAGTTACGTATCTGTCGAAAACGTGAAAATATTTCCTTACAGCGCAGACAGAGTTACGATTGCCCATCACTTCATCAGTTATTTCTCTATATAATATGTTCAAGATATTTTCTAAATTAGAGGGAATTGCTCTATATAACCTGTTACACAAATCGAAGCCACACATTTGTCATTTGTCACTTACATTAATTGCCAGAGGTGTATTTAAAAAAGGACAATTTTCATTGCTCAAGATCATATATATTATTCATCTATCTGATATTTATTAAGTACAATATTTTCACGTATGGAGCGCATATCACAACTAATACGTATATTTATGTTAGTTATAAATCACATCGGCAGTAGTAATTCGCGCATTTATTTAATCATAAATAATCGTAATTAATGCAAGTCTTTCTAAATAATAATTCTCCGAATCAAACACAATGATCAATACATTAGGATTTTGCAGTGAGGCAGGCAGACCTAAGTAAAGTCATTCATTACGTTAGACGTGCGGCACTCGCTTATGTAGGTGTGCATGAATGCCTCATCCAGTATCGCCGAGCTAGTAGGAGAGAAAGAGAGACTCGAAGTTGCGCGGGGGCGTACACATCGTGTGTGTACATGTGTGTGTATGTTTATATGGATGTTGATACAGCGGGAGCCTCGTGCAACTCATTCGTCTCCCGCGCGCGTTCGTTACGTCGGATAAGGATTGTATTAATTATGAAATTGATAAGGAACCAGAAACGACAGAGGTGAGGTGCAAAAACGAGACGACTCACTTCGCTTTTAAAACCCACGCGCGCTGAACACGCGCAATCCCGGGCGTTAAACCTCCCGTGACGGATGCGCGTGTTTTTCTAATGTCTTTATTAGATGATGTATGATGAAAAGTGATTTCTGCGCGGTTAATTCAGCCAGGCGCACTCGCCATCGCGCTTAGACGTGATTTAGCAGATTTAATGAGGCACGGCTTTTCAATGCTGTGTCTGTGTTTCGTGTTCAAGCATGAGCCGCTCCTGACAATGCCAGCATTGAGGGTTCGCTTTTTTCGGCTTGCGAATCCTAAGTAGGTTATACGTTTGAACGGGGTTAGCCGAAGCTTTTATAAGTTTCGTTGAACTTTTGCGCTATTTAAATCCTGAATTAAACTGGGCGTCAAAGGATATGTGGTCTCCAACTAATGATGATTTTAGGTTAATGAATAGTAAATAGTCGAATAATTTATTTAGCGCTTTACAAACAAGAGCTTTTATCATTAGCGGAACAAAGATTGTCTAATGTATTGTCACGGGCTTAACTCGACCGTCATCCGAGCCCTGACGCATCTGCTTTAAGATAAGAATCCCGTTCATCGCATATTTTTTACGCGACTTATTCATTTCATTCACTATATCGTCTTCTCATACGTAACAGTATTTAGACTACTCGACTTATATTACACATACAGGATAAATATATTTATGAACGTTTATTATGATTCCTTGCTTCTTTACCAGAGGCATAGGATTCGTCATATATAAGATGATTCATGCTTGGGCAGAAGATGTATTAGGGCCAAGAAATGTTGTGAGTGCTAAGGAACTGACAAATTTCTTGCGATTTCGTTACAAATGACGTTAGGAAAGAGTAATCAGCATCATAATAATACGCATTCATTGCCGATTCCGTAATAGCGAAAGAATCCTTTTCAATGATCATGCAAATGTGCGACGACAAATTAATTTACAATTTCTATTGTCAATAGGTCGAACTTGAATAATCTATTTAACAGCTCAGCAACGTTGTCATCATCCGTGAGATATTTGTTTCGCGTATTTGGCATATTTGCTTATATTGGCAATTGTTATTGTATTATTTATTGCCGCCCATATACTTGACATTTAAAAACAATGGCACAATGGTTTATCTGCATGACAATAAGCGATTTCCTCGAATATCATTTCAATTTTTATGATTGAACATATAAAAGTAATCATAAATCTTTAAAGACACTCCAATAGATTCGAAGAAATTAAAATTATATGTATTTTCGCGATATTTTATAAAGGTGTTTTAATTATCTCTTACGTAGATATGAAACGATGGCACACACATTTCGCGTTAAATTGCAAACACAATTTGAGAAAAAGCAGGAGCGTAGATAAGGCTCAATCACGATAAAGTAGCAATTTACGACTACAGCAGCTCCCGAATAAACGCTCGGTTTCACACTCATCCCCCGCCTCATAATTCCCCGTATTTTCAAATTCTCCGCTTATACACACACACGCATACATTTTTGCGAGATTTCACGCGCAACCTCAATTACTTATTCATTCGTTCGTTCGCCTCACGCGTTTGCAAAATCCCATAGCATATACATCCCAGGCGCGCGGGTGGTGGGCTCGTGTGTACACGCGGAATCGCGCGCATATCGCGCGAATATTATTGGCCGAACAGCAGCAGCACGTTGCTGTGGGCTGCAGCAGCCGTGTGTGCAGCGCACGCGCGTAACAAAGGCGCCCGGCGCGAGAGCGCGAAAATTTGCATAACCAACGATCGCGACGCGTTTTTCGAGCCGCTGCTGCAGTTTCCGACTCGGCAGGTCCGAGGCACGCGAGCCTCGTTAAAACAAATAAAACGCCTAGGAGCTGCTATAGCAGCAGCGCGCGGCACAAGCGGAGGAGGAGGCGGAGGAATAAATAAAAAGGAGCGAGGGAGAGAGAGAACGGGAGGTAGGTAGGCGCGAAGAGGCGAAAAAGGGCCGGGGAGGCGCGAGGAAGGGAATATAAGCGTCGTCCTTCGCCTCTGAACCTCCGCGGTGTTCGAGCACTGTGTGCAGAAGCTCCCTCCTTCTCTCTCTCTTGCAGGCTGCGTTTATATGCCCATAGAGACTAGCGCGCGCTCGGATATTCGCGCTCCTCCTCGTGGCGGGTATTCGTATTTGTATACAATAGGGCATCATAATACGTAATCTGCCTAAGGTATTCGGCCCCTTAACGCCGCCGAGCGTCTCCCACGTTCTCTCTCCCCGCGTAAGTGTTTGCCCGTATTCGCGCGCGCACGCGCGGGAGGGACGCCGGAGAGAAAGAGAGCGAGTTTCGCACTTGTTGTGGGGCCCGCTGCCGGCGGCTTCGACTACTTACGCGCCTCACGTGTGAATCGCGCTTCGCCTCTCATAAATTCATGCGGCGGTGACGCGCCCGGCGCGATACCGCACAGCACCGACCTACCGGCGCGCGAAGCCGCCCCGATGTTAATTAAGCGCCGATAACGTCGTCGCGAGCGCGCCCCGCTCTCCTCCTCCTCTGGAACGCAAGCGCGCGCGGGGGAAGTCGGCCAAGATTTACCTTTCCGCCACCTGCGCGCCTCTGTACACACACACGTACACGCACAAGCCTCGCGTTGCTTTCTTCTATATACTGCAGCGAGAGCATGCTCGCGGCCTGCCTTCCGCCGGAAGAGAGCCCTCGCTCACTCGCTTCTCATTGATATCTATAAATTGCATTGTTGCTCTCGTTTATTCCGCTTTTTCAGCGGCTTTCGGCGATTTTCTGCGCTGCATTCGCTCGAGCTGTGTATATATATATGCAGTAACGCACGCCTGTCGCTGGCAAGTAGTGTAAGTAGTTGAGAAGCTCCGCCGATGTATATACGGCCGAATTATACGGAAGTGGGGGGAAAAAATTAAAGAGACTTTCGGCGCGCGAGAGTTATGGCCGAGACGGGGACATTACTTCAACTGCTTTTCGAGACCGTTCGTTTGAATCAGATTTCCATCGTTGATAAAAATTTTTTTGTCGTGAAATTAAAGCCTCTCTCTCTCGTCTGACTCGTTGTCGAGACAAAGGCTTTTTAGACGCTGAAACACGTGTGGAAGTGTTTAAGATTCTTTTTGTTTTTTCTTTTTTTCTAGAAAATGGATAGACGTAAATTTTATTATATAATTTTTGAAATTCTCATACATGTTATAAAATGGAAGTCAAATGTATATTTTAATTGCCGCAAGATTTTACCGGCATGAGCGAATAAAAGTCTTAACTTATTTTCATGAAACAGACTGGCGAATTTCGCAATTAATTATACGCCGTCAAAGTGATAGAAAATCAAGAAAACTATTATCGGTTTATTTATCGTCGGGCCGATTGCAATCGAGTTACCGATTCAAATGCCACTCTCGCTCAACTTCCATTCCGATCCCGGTGACAAAGTCAACAAGCCATCGTGCCTCTCTGTATACCTTGGCGCAAAGAACAGCTCGCGCGCACTGCAGAGAACGAATCGAACTCTATACCGAGCCCCTGAGTAAAAATCATAGTTAACGAATCTTCCAACATGCAAACACAGCGTGAACGCTCTCCTCCCTCTCTCTCCAGATCTTAATTCGAGAGTCGTTTTCCTTTGCTTCCTCTCGCGATGCCGCCGCGTCGTCGTGCTCTCTCTTGAAAAGCAAAGTCTGCAAAGTTGGCGCGATGCGCATTTTCACGCGCCTCCGTGAAATAACAATTTGATATTCTCGCGTGCGAACTCATTTTGTTGTATACATAAATTATACGTGTCGGCTGGAATAAAACGAATGATAGAAAGAGTGAACTGCAGATAAGGGGTGAAATAAAATGTTTCTTGTGTGAAAAACCCCTAAATTTATATTTTCCAAACTACATGTATACTTAATAGTGACATCATTAAAAATTAGGGTAGAACAACAATGCATTTGCAAAAGATAAATGTATTACAAATGTATCTTCTAAAATAAACAAGTATCCGTAAATAATAGATTAAATTGTCTTGATACAAGAAAATTATATAAATAAGTAATAAACTGTGCAGTAAATACTGTAATCTTGAAAAATCCCTAATATAAATTGAGTGATCGAGATTCGTTCGGTTTTCGAACGTTTTTGCGAGGTATCTCGAAATTTCGAATCGATCTTGAAACTCGAAAGAAATCGAGAAATAGCGAAGAGAGAGCACGCGTAGAGCGCCAAATTAACGCTAGTTAATTTATCTAAATTTTAAACGACCGTTGAGCTCTGTAAACACAAGGCAAACAAATAATTCAAACCCACGGAGAACGGGGAAGAACGATGCCCTCCGCTGGAGCGACGAGCTGTACCGACATTCACGGCTGCGCACAGCAATCCTAGAGCGTATAGCGATGAACCGAGGCTCACCCCGGCGCGCGATCTTCTCTTCGCGCCACGCGCATTTCGAATGCACCGGCTCGCACAGGCCGGATCACGAAGTTTACTTGTCTACACGACTGCGAAATACCGGGGGATTATTTCTCTCTCTCTCTCTCTCTCTCTCTCTCTCTCTCTCTCTCTCTCTCTCTCTCTCTCTCTCTCTCTCTCTCTCGCACGCGCGCACACAAGCAAGCAAGCAAGCGAGTGCTGCACCCGCGTAAAACCTGTTTCTTCCTGTATATAATCGCCTCCCGATCTTTTGCGCATGCGCACGCGCGCGAGAGCGTTATTTACGGTCTTTGATCGGTCCACGAGCGCGAGATTTTTCGATTTTTCGTCGAGAGCTTTTCAGAGGATTTTGCGTTAAATTATAATTAATCCTTAATAAGCTCTGCTCGATTCTGATGCTCGGCCGGCCTTTTCGTTTGAATAATAACGCAAAGCATGCTGTATAATATTTAATGCGCAAAGAAAACATCCTTATGGAATTGAAGAATGAACAGGAGCGTTCTCGAGATTTTATTTAATTTATATTTAAAAGGATTACAGCGGCATTATCAGAAATTCAATTAAAAAATAATTTGTACGACTTTGTAGAAGGATACATAATTTATATTTATGTAGCAGTGGCAAATGCTAAAAAGATTATAATTTTATTTCAAGGAAAACTACTTTTGCACCGTGAAACATTAACAGTATTTTTATTTTTAATTAAAGCTTTCGACGTTGTACTCACTTATCGGTATTACAATTTTAAAAACGTTCATTAGGACAGCACTTTTTCTTTTTTATTTAGTTTTCTATCAAACAAAAATGTTACAAAAGGACATAATAATAATGTACATAAGAATTGTTTGGACGATAAATAATATACAGTAAAAAAGAGCGAATTATTGTTTGAAAGTGTCAAGATGTACCGTATTATATATAATCGAAAACTTCATGTGTATGCATTTTTTACAGGCTTATTTTTCTGTTCCAATGTTTCCTATTTTTCATGGATTTTTATGAGCCGCCCATGTAACACAGTTTCATCAGAGCACACTGTCCGGGATCACAAATTGGGAACAGCTTGGTCATGCACTCTGGATATCCCATGCAATCCGACATTAAGCACCTGTCTTGTAAGCCATTTCTTTGAATACACTGGCACTTGTGATATAAACTGCTTCGGAATTCAAAACTTTTGCATTGCTTTAAGGGAGCCTGAATAATAAAATATACATACTTTGTTTATTAATTTTTTACATTTTATCATTTTTGTGTCAATATGGTTTTGTAAATTTATCACGAGTAATAATAAATATTTGAACTTCATTTTTCAAATTTTGCTGAAATGACAATCACGAAAAAAGGTTTTGAAAAATTTTTTAGTTCTGTAAATATTTGCGTAGAAAGTGTATACTGTTCAACGCATTTAATTTTCTTTTCTTTTTAAATAGCAATTATGAAGCAAATAAAATATGATATATAAAATGTACATTTTATAAATTGAAAAAGAAGAATTGTAAAAAAATCAACTCATACATACGCAAACGATTTTCGGCTCAGAGGGCGAGCAAACAGAATAGCATGATCTCGGCTGTGGCCTGCACAGCGGTGGACATATGGGCCTGCATTTTGGTGGCGGGCAGGCCGGTTTGCACGGCACAGGGCACATTATTGGACAGGGTGGCGGACATGTCGGCTTGCAGGACATGGGACATACTATCTGGCAGGGTGGCGGGCACGCTGGTTTGCAGGGCACTGGGCACATAACCTGGCATTTCGGCGGACAGGGTGGCGGGCAGGCCGGCCTGCAGATAACCTCGCACGGAGGTGGACAGGCTGGTTTACACGGCATCGGACACATAACCTGGCATTTTGGCGGACAGGGTGGCGGGCAGGCCGGCCTGCACATAACCTCGCACGGCGGTGGACAGGCAGGTTTGCAGGGCACCGGACACATAACCTGGCATTTTGGAGGACAGAGTGGCGGGCAGGCCGGCTTGCACATAACCTCGCACGGCGGTGGACAGGCAGGTTTGCAGGGCACCGGGCACACGATCTGGCAGCGCGGCGGACAGGGCCGCGGGCACAGGGGCCTGCATACTAGCGGATACGGCGGCGGGCAAGGCGGCGGACAGGCCGGCAGACAAACCGGCAAACACGTCGGCTTACAGGGCGACGGTGCGCACAGAACTTGCCGACAGGGCGGCTGACAGATCGGCTTACACGGCAGATTGCAGAGCTCCTCGCAGCCGAACGGCGGGGGGCACTGCGGCGTGCAGACGACCGTCGGACAGCCGGGCTTGCAGATCAGCGACGGACCGGGCTGGTAGCACGCCACCGTGCGGCACTTGCTCGGTTCGCCACACGAATTTTCGTCCCATTCGCACGGTTTTCTTGCGAAAGTTTCAGCGTGTAAATTAGAATGTTTTTCATATAATTTTAGTTTCTGGTACTTACTTTCGTTCCATAGTGCTGATAAGACATTTTAGTTGGTGCAACAACTCGCGTCTTTGTTGACAAGATTTATTTTTTCCGTCGCAGGGCATGGTTTTGTTTATATTTTCAAGTTTGTTGGTTGGACGAAAATTTAATTAATAAAACTTTGTAATTTAGTTGTATTTTCATGTATGAATGATGAACTTGACAATTTGAAAACTATGGGATACGGAAAATTTTTTAGGTTACGACATCTGCACTCGGTCAATTTTTCTTCGGACTAAAATTTTGTGGACGCTGTTACGATCCCATGGAGACGAAAAAAGCGAAAAGCGCGCATCCCATCGATTCGAATTCGAAACGTTCGTTAATCAAAACATGCTTTTTTATTTGAAAAAAGGGATCGTGCAAGAAACAATATCAAAATTCAACAAAATTTAAAATAATATTTGCTAAAAATATTCATGTTTCTTGTCTACATGTAAAATTATTTTAGTCGAAATATAGTCTAAAACCTTAAAATAAATTGTTATTCAAGTAATTTTTGTAATGTTTAATCAAAATGGATGATATAATTTTCGAGTAAAATGAACGGTTTTTCATTCACAGAAAAAATACTTACGTGATTTTAATAAGCTTTTCATATACGTAATTAAGGGAGAGTAAAACTTAATTTTCCACAACAGTTATTTTCAATCCGTACTAGCGTATGATGCAACTCGAGAAAATTTCTGGACCAGAATCTGATAAAGTCATTAATAACAAATTTGATTAGAAAATAATACAGAAAGATTTCAAGGTTAAATTGATGACGCTTTATGGGTCAAAGTCCCTTTAGTCACTGCAGTCGAGTTACCTGCAACGCCGGCATTATACGACCTATGAGCCGAGATTATAGTTCTCTTCATTCTTCCAAAGGAGTCCCGCAGTCACAAGAGCGGAGGAAGTAAGAGAAAAAGAATGAATCTCCTCTCTCGCGCACAAAACGAAGATGCTTAGCGCTCGCGCGAAGTGCGGTATACTTTTGTCGCCGTTTTTTCAGAGCTCAAGCCCCATTCATTTCTCTCTCGCCCGCGAGAGCGAGAAAAGATGAAAGATTGACCTCGCAGAGCAGAGAGCCGCGCGACACACTAAGAGAGATTTCACCGTGGACGTCTTAAAGATTTCTCACGGGGCGAAGATTTGAAAAGAATTTTAAAATGATAAATTCACCTCTGTCTCGTCGCTCTCCTCGCCGCGGCGTCTCATTACTTTTTGAGCATTCGTGACGAACGCGATTACGCGACGAGCTATATGGGAGCAGTGCGCGCGAGTGTGACTGGAATCGAGATTTTTGTACACCTTTTTAAAAAATAACGCTAATTACGATAAGTGCGCCCGATAGTGGCCACCGAAAAGGAAGCCTTATTCAAATCACGCGCGCCACGAGAGAGCAAAAGCTGTAGAAAATTCGACGAAGCATCACAAAGGTCTCATCACCCCATTCAGAGGTGCATACATGTATATAAACGCGCAGCCAATACGTCAACCGGCATTGAAATATTTCAACGTCCTCATTCCAAGCCCGGGGTTTTTACACCTCGGACACGCGCGCCAGGCACAAAAAAACCTCCCAACCGAAGTGAATAAACTGTATTACTCTCGGAGGCTCGAAATAATAGATGACACGCGGCCGAGAGAGCGATTTGTAAGATATAGCTCGCCGCGTGAGCGAGAAACGTTAATTTGGTTCCATTGACGGTGAGTATCATCAGGTGCGCGAGCGTACGGGTATAATATAATATGGTTTAGGGTGTATAGAGGTGCGATGAGCGCGCGTTCGCGCCGCGGGGCCCGCGCGCCGCCGCATCGATCGATCTCTCGTCATTAGAGGCTCCGGGCGAGTCTCTCTTTCTCTTACAATCGCTTATATGGGGGTATCATCACGGACGCGTACCCACACACACACACGTGCGCCCGCCTGGGCGCGCTATCTCGAATATCTATCGATGTACCGTTTCTTTAATTACAAACTGCCTCCGTGTAAAGCTTGTATTTCTCGATCGTCACCCAGTCATCGGCGCGCGCGCGAGCGCGTTGTTGGCCTACTGAACGTATATGGGGAGAGATGGAGAGGAGAGAAAGAGAGAGAGAAAAGGTGCTCCCTCTCTCCTCGTGACTTTTATCACACGCTGTTATTTGCAATTTCGGCTGTAATCTTGAGACCATCTGCGCGCCCGGCGTTTTGTGCGTAGCGGGCATATACAGGGGCGCTCGCTCGCGCATGCGTATTGTACTTTTTTTTAATCTCGGTAGGCCCATCAACGCGTTCGACGCTTTTTTCTCTCTCTTGGTCTCTCGCTCTCACTCGGCTTCGCCAATGCTTTATGATTGGATCGTATACGTTTGTATTATGCGCGGTAATAACGTATGTTGAACGCGAGCGCGCGTGCGCGAGAGAGTGTATACGAGATATGTTTATGTGATTTTTTAATTTATTAAAGCAGCATGAGTATGCATCCGCGCGTGCTCGCACCCGCCGAGTTAATAAATATTTATAAATGTTGCATTCTTTCGATTGAAGATCCTTCGTACGTTATTATTAAATTTAGCACAAATGAAGTATCGGAAGCGTGAGCGAGATTTTAAGCAGTGATCTCAATAAAATACTTCATTTTACGGCTATTATTTTCGCCGAATCGAATCTGATGCTTTTGAGACTGATTGATGTAAAGAAGGTATTCAAATAACAACGTCTGGAATTTTGCCAATTAAAGATGACTTTTGATGACTAATTGTTCAAAAATGTTTTACGTTAACGCGGTTACTAGAATTACATAGTTGAAAGATAAATATACCAATAAATTTAAACGGTAACAAGGGTACTGCAGTATGTATTACATGTGCGTTACAATTAAATGCAATTAAAAGAATCTGGTATAATTGAGCTTAACAGGGAAAATTTCCTTGTGATTTAACTACAGTAATCATGGGATAATAAATAGAATTCAATGTGTTTTTTACATAAAAAACTCAGCAATTAGTCAGAAGTTGAATTCGTTAGAATGTGATTATTCTACATAGTTGAGAGAACATTTTATTCATTTTTCTATTTTGCACATCTCATCAATATGTAATCAATTTAGCTATCTATGAAAATTTTTGCATTTGATTCTGAACTAAAAGTACTTTATAATAAAAGTACTCAATTTCTGAATTTGAACAGTAAAAAGTAATGAAGAAAAATTTTTAAAAGTAAGTATTAAAATTACTCTTCAAAATATATATATTTCCAAGAAATTATTTTGAAACAATTACCTCTAGCCAACCAAAAATCCATAAATAACATCGTGACAATTCAATACAGCCATTACCGACTAGCCAAAACACCCCATAATTTATGGAATCTAAAAATCCCGATCAGAGTACAGAGAAAGTCCGAGGCAGTAGGCGAGCGGATAAAAAGCAAACTAGCCCCGTGGCATAATGAAAGCTCACGGTAAATCATGTTCGAACCGCCTCGCATAGTCGCATCGCGTATATAAAAAGGTCACCTCCACAAAGCAGACCGTCGATAAGTCGAACGCACGTACGGGAAAAGATCTAGCCTACCTTGTGTGCACACGTGCCCACACACACACACGTGGCGCTTCGTGAGCTGCAACTCGGGACGCTGCACAATGCAGCGCAGGAGTGTCGCGTGCGCGGGAGAGGAGTACACACACGGCGAGGAGAGCGCGCGGGTAATTAGCGAGCAATAATTAGAGCCGCCGATAGAAAGTATGTGCCGTTATGCGACGAGGCGCATTCTGCCACGTGCGCGCTTTTACAGCTCGCCCCTCGCGTCCCGCGAGAGCAAGAGAAGGAGTGCATATTTGTCGTTTATTTACTAGGCGCCGAATGCTTTCCCACGATATTGCCGGATTAGACATACATACGTAGGAGAGGATATCCGAGGCCATCGCGCGGCCTCCTTTGACGAGATGATCTACCTTTTTTACAACTGTGTCGATTGATTTACAAATTTTCGCTGAGCTTTTTGTTCGTCTTGTCTCCTTTCTTTGCCAGAGCTTTACGATTGCTGTATTAGAAGACTCTAGGGTACTTTGAAATTCAAACGAAGATAAAGTAGGTCATACTTGTGAAAAAGTCAGGGTAATTGTTGGGGAAAAAATTCTCGTACACGCCAGGTAAACGCAGAAATCTTTGACTTTGTAAAGAAAAGTTTTCTTTGACAAAAGATTATGCAAATTAGCATTGACGTCATTCCCGAAATTTAAATGTCGTCGTTGATAAATACAAGGAATCCCAAGAACGCACGTGTCCCATTTTCATTTAAAATTAAAATATATTTGACGAAGAATTTTTCATCTCCGAGGGTAATACAGGAAATCCGCAATATCGAGGCCCGACAGACCAACACCTGACGCCGACAATAATTTCAATGGCAAAGGCGCGTGGCGCGAACGTTTCCTGCGCGTCCGACGCGATCGTGTTTCCAAATGCAGGAGGCACCTCGGTCCGATCGTCCCCTCACTAAGATCCGAAATTCGCGATACACAAATGTCCTCCCTCCCGTCTTACACACACACACACTCACGCTGCCGACTGGCCGCGCGATATTATTCAAGATCGACTGCGCTATTGTCGTCGCGGCCAAGCGCCGATATGCCGACGATAAGTGGCGATGCATTGCCGAAACTTTTACGACTTTTACTCGGAAATGCGGGGAGGAGAAAGGAGCCAAGATACGTACGAGGGGAAGGATTTTTGGGCATGTATGTATGTATATGTATGTGTTTGTGTTTTTTTTTTTCATGGCGCGCCGACCCTTTGAGGATGATTTTGTAGGCGACGAGGTGGTTCATTAGAGATGCGACACACGAAAAGGCGGCCCCTTGATTAGTAAGCATCCTGATGTTTTGGGGTGTGTTTGACATGCCGTGACTGCTACTGTCTTTTGTTCAATACAATACATAATTTTCGCTTCTTACACATGTATTGAAAACCATGCGGATTTGATATGTATGATCTAATTATGAATTTTGGAAATCATAACAAAATTTTTCAATAATATGCGAAGTGTAGCTGTTTATTAAATTTAAAGATTTTTATTCCAATTACAGCTTATTCCATTTTTACTGTGATGGTCTTAAACATAGATGTTCGTAAGACCTATAAAATTTCAAATTTGAAAAGAGGAATTATACACTTTTCTTATAAAACAAATATAACGTTCACGGGAAAATACTAAGAGCGATAAATATTAAAAAATATCTACAAACGAATAATGCTTAATCATAATTGATTAACAAAAAAGTAATAAAGTCATTTTATCCGTTTATTAATCTCTTACTGTACATACCGCATAATAAGTTATTCGGACATGAATTAGCATAAATTCGACTCAACCCGCCACCTCTACAGTATACGATCAGTATACGCAAAACGGCCTTTGAAACGCACTCCCTCCCTTTCTCGCATACACCGTCCATCCGCTGGTATTGCGGCGGCACTGTCTCGACTTGGAATTAAAATTCTCAAATCCTCATTTTCTCGTCCTGTAAACGAGTAATATTTATTGCACCGGGGGTCCAGAGTTCAGCCGCTGCTGACGCCGCCGCGGTTCCCGGCCCTCTCCAACGAACAATTACGTCGGATTCGTGATGCTCTTTCCGTCTTCTTCTCTCTCGCTCCTTTCTTGCCGGCCGTTCAACCCAAGCGAGAGAGAGAGAGAGAGAGAGAGAGAGAGAGAGAGAGAGAGAGAGAGAGAGAGAGAGAGAGAGAGAGAGAGAGAGAGAGAGAGAGAGAGAGAGAGAGAGAGAGAGAGAGAGAGAGAGAGAGAGAGAGAGAGAGAGAGAGAGAGAGAGAGAGAGAGAGAGAGAGAGAGAGAGAGAGAGAGAGAGAGAGTTCCTCACGCGGAGATTGAATGCCCTTCGCACTTCGAGGAATCAAGGCGAAGTGCACGAGTGCGCGTATAAGAGAGCGAGGGGAACCCGGTATAGTATCGCACGTACGTGTGTGTGTGTGTGTGCGTATTATAGACGTGCGGAAGCGCGCACGCAGGTGGGAGGATTAGTGCGAGCGATAAAAGGAGCTCTGTGTGCTCGTACGAGCATACGCGTGTGTGTGTGTGCATACGCATGTGTGTGTGCGCCCGATGAATGCATTTGGATTTCGATGCAGACAACGGGGCACTGCTGCTGCTGCTGCTGCTGCTGCTTTCTTTCCTCTTTTCGCTGTATGTCGTTGTATAATTGTGCACGGCCACGACTGTGTAATGCCTTTACGGTTTCAATTATTGTTCAACTCCTGGGTCAGGATATTTTCAAGCATTATACTACTGCATAGTCGAATTATGCAACCTTTAATAAAGGATTAACAAAAGAAGTTTAAAGAATTTGGTTGCCATGTTCTAGCGTTTTTTAACTGAAGTAATTGCAACAAATACTTTATAACATCCTGTGTAAAATAAAAGAAGTCTGGCGACAATCTGGCAAAAGTCTGGTAGCGATCTGGTAATAGTCTGGCAGCGATCTGGCGGAAGTCTGGCCAAAGTTTGGTTACAGCACATTTGTTTCTTTGCTCTGGCAGTAATCTGGCGGAAGTCTGGCGGAAGTCTGGCGAAAGTCTGGTTAGGACAACTGTGGTCTCTTTTTGGTAATGTTCACCTTAAAACCAGAATTTATAAATTAGTTTTAAGTTGAACATTACCAAAAAGAGACAGAAGTGGCCATAACCAGACTTTTGCCAGACTTCCGTCAAACCGCTGCCAGACTTTCGCCAGATTTTCGCCAGACCGCCACTAGACTTTCACCAGACTGGTGTGAGACTGGTGCCAGATTTCTTTTTTTTACGCGGGATTTAATTATATTTTACGGACCTTTCATGCTATTAATTAACCTATATTAAGCAAGTTTTTAAAAGTCATATCTAAATAATACCAATTTTAACTTCATTTAAGTCATCAAGATGAAAGTCTGACAAATAATGTTTATAGTCCTTTTATTCTAGAGGCAATCGAGTCTTTATAATGTGCAATTGTATTACTAAATTATTATCCTTTATACCGCTGAGTTGCCAGCTTCAGCAGATCATACCTGATGACAAACGACCTATTATAACAATTCATAACGCCTGCAAATATTACAATTTCAGTCTAGAATAAAAAGTATTAGAATAGCAAAAGCGCAAATCTCTATATGAGATTCGAAAGAATCTATTACGGTTTATGAATTACGCACTTCTTCACCAGGTGAAGTTTTATTAAACGCGCGATAATTTGTCAACAGCCGACTACTGCAGTCGCTACTTCAGAGCACCTCTCATTCATCAACCTGTTGGCGACGCCATTGTTCGAACTTCATCTCGCAATAATGTCCTAGCCCTTGCGCAGTATCGGAAGTAGCGACGTTCCGAACACATGATGCGCCACTGCGTGCGAGTATAGGTAAGCGCGTATACCTTGACTCTCTCTCTCTCTCTCTCTCTCTCTCTCTCTCTCTCTCTCTCTCTCTCTCTCTTACTTGCTCGCTCGCTTGAGCACGAGGCGCTTCGCACTTGGCGAGGCGCAATCCTCATTCCCATTTATCACCTCCTCTTCCTCGGAGCTCCTCCTTTTCCGACTGTCCGTCGCTCGTTCCCCGGCTTTGCCGCCGTGGCGGCCAGCATGCGCTCCCTCTTTCTCTCTCTCTCTTTCTCTTCCTCGCCTTACTTTTTATCATTTTTTTACGCCACCCAAACCTTCAACGAGTCCAATTGGTTTCTTTAAGAGCCACGTGTGCATGCATACTGCGTCTTTCTTTCTACCTTCCTCCTTCTCTCGCTCGCTCATCCTGACCGTTTCATATATACATATATACGTGCGACGCTTTCCGTTCTTCTTTTGCAATCCTTCTCTTTCTCCTTCTCCTTTCACCATTTCTCAATCTCGTGTCGGTTCTATCTCTCTTTATCGCTTTCGCTCGCTCCTCGAAATTCTCGCGTTTCTCGTTACCGCGCCGCGGTCTGGCCGGCGTCATCTCAAAGAACAATTTGTTCGCGCGCACAGCCTCTTATATTTTTTTCGCCGCACGCGCGAATGTACACGTGAAACGACATGCGTTAATAACGTTGAGGTGAATATGGACACGGGCCGAGAGTCATACCGTTTTTGTCTCGTAAAGTGGAATTGACCGGATTGAGATGCAAGAGAGCCACGCGTGAATCAAACTATCGTATGCTCAAAAAATATATACACAACGTTTATATTATGTATATGGGTTCGTTCTTATAACGTACACATTTTTTGAGTATTGCAAGTATAAAATAATATTTCTACATTGCATATATATTTAATACAGAAGTTAATTACAAATTAATTAAATGTATAAAGAGTAAAATATAAATCAACAACATTACCAATACTCATGTTACAGTTAGTCCTGTTTACGGTTTACGCGAAATTAATTATTGGAAAATGTTATATTATAACATTTTCAATATTAAAATTTATTTTTAATTAAACTGCGTGTTAATATTTACCAAGAGTCCTCTGTAAGAGAAACATATTTCATGATCTCATCGAAATAAAATGACTGGAAAATCATTTATTCCATCTTTCTTTTGTGTTTATCAAATTATTTTTTATATTTCGATTAACGCGATTAAATTTCACATATAAATATATCGAATTATGCTTATGCTATCGGAAAAGAATATAGGTTCGAATCGAAGCACTACAACTCTTATGGACTTATTAGTATCAAGATATATTAGAGCTTTTGAAGTATCGAAAGGAACTCCTCGATCAGTGCTTTGAAACGTAATTTTTCTCAAGCAGGTACAATAATAACATCGTTTAACACGATAAATCATTAGACACTGAACAATCGGCGAAAATGAATAAAAATGACTTTAAGGTGCGCATAACAGATGTTCAGAGCAATCAGGAATTTTTGCAAATCCTATGCAGACGGTACCGATATTTCGATCGTTAAAAAACGCTAAGATTCTCTTACTTAATATACGCGCAATTACGCTAACGATAAGCAGCGCTGAAATGCATCAGAGCCAATCACCATTGAAAATCTCATCTCATTCGCATATGCATAAGTACTCTCCTTATATACAAAAGTCTCGTATCATACGTATACTTCTTCACGTCGATTCAGGCGATTCAAAAGTTGAGCAATCTTCCAACTTCTTCGCACGCGTGAACGAATCCCACTTGACCCGCGCGCAATGCATTTTTCGCGCTTTGATATACACGCTGGCGAAAAGGTGGCGGCATTTGCGGTATCTATCGCGCGCGCAAGTGCGAGCTAAGGAAGGGCATTGAGAGCCGGCTGACGAATCGCCAGCGATATTTCACAAGTTGTGCCGGCACCTCGATGAGATATAAGCGCAATAAATCCCGCTCCTGTCGACTCTCAAACCGATCGTCTCATTTCGGCTTGCCCGCGCGTTAAGCGAGCGAGATAAGCGGCGATGCGAGGGGAGAGAGAGAGAGAGAGCGACGAAATTGCGCGAGCGTATCGCTGCTCCTCGCGCGCGCCGCGGGTTTCGCATCTTCATAAGCGAGAGCGACTCCTTTATAATCGTCTCCGCGCGGCCTCTCTGGCGCTTTTTTCATTGTGCCTCTTCGTTTTTCATTATTTATCTCGCCCTCGGAGCTTCTCTTCATCCGCGCTCTGCTTAATGAGTCGCGCCGCTGCCCACCTACCGACTATTAATAACCCCGAAGAAAGCGCCCGAGATATCGCGTGTTAACTCCGCGCTTCGCGCAGGTAGAATACCACGTATGGCATTTGTATATATACATGAGGATGCAAACGCGATTGGCTGTATTGACTGCGGCAAATGCATTCCCCGAAGCGATTTCATGCGTGTGGCATTTTATAGTGAATATTGTTTTTTTCAGATTTTATTTTCTTTGTGCCTCATTCTCGGAAAATTATTATAATTGTTTAATTGCTCTTCTGGGTTGACAAACTGTTGCTAAACGTCTCGTTTTAAAGCCATAATAATTATTCTTAATGCTATATTTTACATGTTGTCAATGGTTAAAATAAAAGTCTTAAAAAGTTCTTAATTTACATTTTGTTCAAAATGATTTGTATTTCAAATTGAAACTGTTTTTTAATTGCATTTTATGTATTTTGATTTGTTTCTTTTCAAAAAACTATTAACGAGGAAGTCATTATTTATTCATTAAAATGAACAAATCTCTAACTTCCGATGTGCTATTTTACAACAACAGAATACGTTTGCTCCAGTTCCATTATCAATTTTTTATATATATCACGTAAACGAAAATCCAACCATTGCTTGGCAATGAACAATTAATTTGAATTATTAAAAGCAAATAAATTGAAATTCCTGCTTTATTCAATACAAAATAAAGAGAAGATCGGTGAGAAAAAGAGGCAGAGCATCATATACATGAAATTCGGCGCGATCACGAACGTGCCTTCTGGGAAAAATTGCTTTATCAGGCGCCGATCGCCGATTCACAATCAATACTTACACAGGCGTTTAATAATGAAGCTGTGACGTCCGCAGAGAACATTATTTTTAATAAGATTATTTTTAGTTTGTAATTCAATATTTATTTAATTTATATTTAATCTATAGGTATATAAATCTAATGTCAGGATGACACCACCAAAATTATTTGGACTTAATACTTATTTATTTATCATAAGAGAACTAATTTTTACTATGTGAAATTTCTATTTTCTTCTTTGTGGATTTATAACCTTTCCCTTCCCCAAGGAAGGTAGGAAAATAAGAGAAGGATTTATTTTAATTAAACAACGCTAATTATATATATATATATATAATGGATTTTATTTACTTACAATATTACAGAGTCCTTGCTCCTGTTTGTTCTCTCGTTAGTCGAGGTTATATAATATGATATGTATCTATTAATTAAGCTCTGCCGACTTGCAGTTTATTCTGATTCATCGGTCTAGTGCGGATTAATCTTTGTAACACTAAATAAATTTTCGGGCACTGATGTCCGGACTATGCTTCCACGTTTGCGCCGGCTCTTCACGCGACGATGAACGGTCTCTCGACAAAAGAATAACTGAGTGCCCAGGGTATGTTTCTCCGGGTATTTAAGAAAATTTTTCGGAAGCGCAAAAGATGATCATCTTTTGCGGTTCCCCCTTTGTCGAGCGGCCCTTATCGATTTTATGGCTTTATTTTTCTCGCTCGTCTAGCTCGCGGTCCATGGTGTTGAAATCTATTAACGTACCATAGACTCGGCGCGGCAGATAACAGTGCGAGAAAAAAACGCCGATAGCCCGATTCTCACCGAATTCAATTTTCTCTGTATTATTCACTAAAGTTTCCGGGTTTTATATAATGTGCTTTTGTAGCACAAGGCAAGAATTATTAATACATAAGATTGTTTCTTAAAGACAATAAACAAATAGTCCAAAAATATGGTAGCAATAAGATGATTTTGAAAAATTGAATTCGTCACAAAGCTGCGTTATTCCTGACATTTTATTACCGTTATTATTTATTGTTAGCTCGCGTTACTCGCACCCGTCCTATACCCTTGTTCCACCTCGTCCCTCATTCCCCTTTCTTCGTTTACATACCCACATGCACACATGCACGCTTACATCGGTGTGTGGTCGATTTCATATACGCGCACAGGGAGAGAAGAGAGCCGGGAGAACAATGCGCTCCTTCCCTTTTTTCGATACGCGTTTGCGCGTGCGCTCTCCCTCTCTCGGCAAATTTGCATGTGACATCGGCGCTGCATCACCTCTGCAGCGGTAGCCCCGGTTGCGTCAAGCGCCGCGCTTGCGCGAAACGCTGTCGGCCTCAAAGGGAAGGAAGGAGCGAAGGAGGAAAAGACTTCTTCCTTTTTTTCTCGCGCGCGCGGCGCTTTTTCGCCGCACAGTCTCGCGGCCCGGCACATTGTTGTCGCGTCGAGGAGACAATGTTTATTTTACACGGCTGTACGTCTTTTAAAGACATGCGTTTCCTGCCTAACCGCGCGCTGCTGGATTTATTTGCACGCTTGTATAAGCCGACCGCGTGAGCCCAAGTGCGCGGAGACCGGCAATTCGTGAATATATTGGAAAGAATATGTCGGTGGGAAAACAAACTGGCGGTGTAACGAGCGTTTTACACAATAGTTTCTAAATGATTTTTAGCCGTGACGTATGTGACACCGTGACAAACGCCTTTCTCACTTAAAACTCGAGAAAATAATATTTCAGAATGCATTATGCATATATATGTTTATTACATTTCTTTTAATATATACGCAGGTTCATCGACTTCTTAATCAAAATCTAAACGTTTTTTTCCTCAGCAATTTAAAATGCCTGGCGATTTCTAGGGAGCACGTGTCAGTGTTAGAAAATCCCATTATTCTAATATGCTGTTATACCTACGTCTCTTCCGTATTTGGTTTTAAAATTCATCAATAAGGAGATTTGAACATTTTTTTAACGAACCATTTTGTACGAAGCTCGCTCCCATCCAAATAATATAAAAAAAAGTCTCCGTAACTGTCGTTGCTGATCCAATGATATATGGTGTATAACAACGTAATGGCACGCGATTATACCTACACGTGCGATACAGATCCCAGTGCCTTTGATCCGCTACACCGTTAATTTAATTCCGAAAGACCGGAGCTCTCCCTCACAATATATCTCGATCTAATCTGCGCCAAGTGACAACTCCCATCGGCTTTGACAGTTCCGGACGTAAGTATAAGTAAAACTGCCTCGAGCTGTGAATGAGCGCACGGGTATACATATGCGGCAGCCCATCTACGTGTGCCATACGTGAAATCCTCTCATCATGTTAATGTCGCGGCATCCGTGAGTTTGCATTCAAATCCGGCTTTTTCGCGAATAAACAAGCCCCCACCGAAATATCATTATGTCGAGAATTGCGCAGGTGAAACATTACGTTCGCGCGGTGCTCATCAACTGTACGTATATACACGAAGTCGCGTTATTTCGAGTCAAAGTCGATAGCATGAGTATCTGTACAGTCTCATGTTCCGCGTTAATTTCGGTATTTGTCGTAAGGTTAATTTGACAGTTGACCCCTTAGGCTGCGCTTGAAACGTATTGTACACAAGCGTAATGAAGGGTTGGGCGCGCGGGTGAACCTGTCGGAATTCCGAG
This sequence comes from Torymus aiolomorphi, assembly GCA_036365515.1. Lineage (NCBI taxonomy): Eukaryota > Metazoa > Arthropoda > Insecta > Hymenoptera > Torymidae > Torymus > Torymus aiolomorphi. The sequence continues at coordinate 186,376,902 of CM070875.1, forward strand.
TATCAAAAATCCCGCGATAATTTGCCTAAATAAGGGTAATCGAAGCGGGCCGATTCGCAAGAAAAATTGTCGAGAGTCGAGACCTGAAATTTATTTTAAACACGCTGCAACATCAAGTGAAATCGATATTGCCGAAGGAATGCGCCTTTTCTGAAGACTACATAGGCGCGCATCACCGCCTCCATAAATGTAATAAAGATAAAAGATAAAGAAATTTTCAATTGCATTTGTCGCCCATTTTCTCGGCAAGTGTTGTCCTTCGCGCGCGTACACGCGCCATACGCGTTATTATTAAATATAATGACAAGGCAAGTGTGTCCCCGCATCCTTGGCATAATCTCAAGGTGAAAAAGGCGGCCATCCGAGAATAAGGCGGAATCTTTCTCTCTTCTCTGGAATTTCTTTAGCACACACGACCATTTCTGCGAGCAATTGTATCAGGCAACTTTTATCGCAAAAATCCTGAAAATAACTTCACCCTCTTTGAATGCACCAGCAGCAGCGGCAGCAGAAGCAGCTCTCTGTCAATTTCTTTTATTGCGTCTGTCGGGGTAGCGCGCGCGCGAGAGAACGCGCACAGACGATAATTAAACCGACGAAATGAAAATTTCCTCCCTCCTCTCTCTCTCTCTCGGCGGCGCATAACTCATCATTATACCCCTCTCGCAGGCGAGCGGGAGAGGGTATACGTGCATATACACCGCCGTGGCGGCGTCGGCGGCGGCGGAGCGCTCGTAATAACGCCATATCGATTATAGAAAGCCTCGAGCACAAAACTTCGCAGCATGCGTGCATGTGTGAGAGAGCGAGCGCGACTCGCAGTAAATACGAGAGAGAGAGAGAGACAGAGAGAGAGAGAGAGAAAGGTGGCGAGAATCCCGTGCGAGCCCCGTGTGTCTTAACCCACCTACGGACTGCGCGCAGGTACTTTGCTCTTTCTCTCTCTCTCGCGCTCTCCTCTCCTCTCTTCACGGCTCGCGGCCCGCACAAACGGGAAACATATGCATACTCATTAAACGCATGACAGGGACTTTGCAATCTTATGCGCGCGCGAGCAGCGGCCGGTCCGCGTGTATTGGTGTGCGCGCATCTTCGACCGTCGATGTGCGCGTATAGCTCTCTCGCTGTGTAAGTAATACCCGGTTACGTCGCTCTCTCCTTCTCGCTGTATGCAGTGGAGTGCACGAGCTGCGGGTAATATACGCGCGTTGCCTCTGCGCGCGGCGTGCGTGCTAATACGCGTGCATCACTTTAAAACTAGTTGACTAGCGATGATTATAAGATACGCGTTCGCTCGACACTCGCGCTAGTGTTTTCAGGACTCTCGACGCGCCGTTCGCGATGTGATTTGCACCCGTGCAGGTGGATGGGTACACACACACTCGGCCCGCAGTAGATCAGAGCCCATAAGTATAAATATACGCGCGCAGCCTCGTTCGCCTCCGAGTTTATATAAGCTTTTGATGTATGCCGTATCGCCGGATGTCGTCGATGCGAGTGGCGAGCACGCGCGCACATAGTTTCGCATTATCACTCAACGACGGAGTTATGTGTGCCTGCATGCGCGGGAGAGCGAAAGAGAGAGATAGAGGCCTCTTTCCGGAAATAACCCATCATTGCGCGCTCACGACGTCTTGGGGTCCCCTCGGGGCTGCGCGCGATTTGCGCGAGATGCGTCATATAGCTATACACACACACACACACACGAACGGGGTATGTGACGGCGACGCCCGCAGCTCCAGCTTTTTTAACACGTTCCGCCTCTCGTTTCTCACCCTATATACTCGGCCGCGATCGCCTCTCTCCACGCTCCCCTTTTTGCTCTCTAGGCTAGAGCTGCTTTTTACGTCGATCTAAATTTTCACCTACTCGGCTATTCGAAAGAGACTTTTTTTGCTTTTTTCAAAAATTGATTGGGTACACGGAGAAATTAAAATTGTGTAGGAAAATATTATTACAATTTATATAGTTAAAATTGCTATTTTGTAATTTTTACTATATAAATAGCAATTTTTACTATAAATTGTAATTTTCATGAAAATTTGAGTTGGTCCCTCGGTTATTATATTAGGAAATAGTAATTTTTCCTATACAGTTCCCTCCGTCGCCCCTACCAGTGAGGTACATCCTGCCCGGATCACCGTCCAGGAGCCACTTAGTAGAAATAAATCCATGTAGGAGGAGCCTGGGCGATTCCAGTTACCTCTCCTTGAAGAAGGAAATCATAATACACGGAGAGAAAATTTTCAGTAAAAATTACAAAAAGTTCGATAATTTTTACCGAACTTCACGGTACTATGGTAACAGACTGACATTTTTGTAAATTTTACAGAACAGTCGGTAATTTTTCTAAGCACTTACTTTTTACTGAACCGTTCCGTAATTTTTACTCTTTTTTGAGTTATAAATTTTATAGAATATGGCGAATATGGTAATTAAAAAAAATTTATCTATTTATGGGAATAATTTATATTAATCGCACTTATCGCCATTTTAATAGTTGGGAATCCAGTGTTGCTTTCCTTGTGGTGTAAGATAAGATGTAAATATGCACGCCGCTTTTACATAGGAAATTTTTATATCTAAAGTCCTAAACACATCTAACTACTATACTACACATAACCTAAGTAATGCCTTACATTTCGCAATACGCAAACGCTTACATATGAACTTTAGAAACTCAGCGGACTTATATACTAACTGAGGAAAGTCGTGGTCACTTGCGAGTTTCAATATTCGCCATCTACCGGTTGTGCACGGTAATTCTCGCTGAAATTCAAGAACGCGCATGCGCACAACAGTCAACAGCGCCACCGCGCGTTACGCCAACGAAAACTTCCAAACCTTCTTTTAAAAGTTACTGAACAGTTCGGTAATTTTTACTGAAAATTCTATAAATAGTATAGAAAGTCAAGTAAATCCGCTCATTTTGGCAGTCTGTTACCACAGTACCGAAAAGTTCAGTAAAAATTGCGGAACTTTTTGTAATTTTTACTGAAATTTTTCTCTCCGTGTAGAGGAAGTTGTGCGTTGCCCTGTAAGGGCATTTCCACACTATCAGAAGTTATAGAGCAAAAACGGTTGTATGGCTGAACTACTAAGTGGAGTGTAGAATGAAGAAAAACCTCGCTATGAGTAAAAACCCATATAACACAATTTTTCTCCGAGCAGAGTCTTATATAGCGTTGACAATAATGTTGTCTCCTCTTTAACGCTATTTTCGTCTACATTAACGGTGCAAATTAAAATTCACTCACCGCATGATTGTTATCATTTTCCCGGTACTGACTGGAAATGTGGGCTGTTAAGGTATTAATTGTATAATGACGTTATGCAGACATGGAAATAAAAGTTTCAGCATGCTTTTAATAGGTGCCCGCAATAACACACGTAGCATTAGAGTAAATTGCAATTTTCATTAATTTCAACTCTTTGATTCTCGGAACAGTTGTTTATTATAATTTGCCATCAACAAGACACACACGGCACTTGACAGCAAGATACCTCGGCCAAGGTGTACTGGGAAAAATCGTCCGATCGGTAGCCACAGCTGCAGCAGCAGCAATGCACACGCGGGTTCGCGCATTTTAATAGCTCGTGTCGTGATAGCCCGTGGCGGGCGGCGCGCGAGGTTTGCCTATATATTTTTGCAATAGGAATTATACCTCTTAGTGCATGCGCGCGGCTGCGGCGAAGGTGACCGGGATATCGCTGCTTCCGGCGACGTTCAGCCTTCGCCCCGCTCATACGAGAGATCGATGCTTTCGAGAGAGAGAGAGAGAGAGAGAGAGAGAGAGGGGGCGAGAGAGAGGGAGGAGAGACTTAATGAGACTTTGGCTTCGTGAGAATTTACTTTCGCGTTTCTTCGCGCCAGCGGACCCGGAGAATCTCACGACACGTACACTTACGCGTGCGGGAGACTGAGAGTGAGAGCCCCCAGACGAGATGAGATCTTATTATCCCCCTGTTCTCGCGGGGTGAGCGCGCGCGCGGATACTTTTCAGATATATGCCCGGCCGCGCGCGGAGTGCTGCATAACACGCGCAAGCGGGTATTGTTAAATCGCTTGTAATTGTGCAGAAAAAGAGAGAGAAAGAGCCTTTGAAAACGCAACGATCGCTGCCGCTGCGCCTTTTTAATGCTATGCAAATGACAACGCGGCCCGCGCTAGCAAGGCTCGTGGGCCTTTTATATTTTTATGCTAAAATCATACCAGTTTTGCGGTTTTCGCCGCGATGGGAATCCACCGCCGCCGCCGCCACTCGCCGCAGTGCCGATGAGTGAAAATCGCCAGCTGAAAATCATACTTTACGGCAGAGTTGCATTATGAATGGAGTTGAATTGCGCAGATTTGTGCTGATATTGCTTCTTGCTTCAAGACAACGTTGTGATTGCATAACTTTAACGATACTTCAGGCAAAATTTGAAGGATTGTGTATTTTTTTTTAAATAAAAGAGGTTTTGTAAAAACTATGTTGTATTTTTGTTTGCTCTAGTTATGTGTTTCACTGATAATTATTCGTAATAGGTGTTGATGGGTCTGAAGTTCGCAACGTTGGAGTGCAACGAAATAAAAAAAAAATTTATTTTGCTTCATGGTTATACTAATTAATATTAATTTTGTGTGCAGATTTTGTGTTTTATAGAATAAAATAATTTTATAACAAAGGTTTAGGTGGAATTGCCATTCTTTAATAACTTAAATTAATTGTAAGAAATTATTTTGTTGCATTCGAACGATGCAAACTTCAGACCCATTAGGTGTTGTTGGTAAAAGATTATTTATATGATTAATAGTGTTATTTATACCCTAAAGGATAAATGTGCAAAATTGCGACAACATTCATTCAATGCAATTCAAATTTTAACACACATACCTACCTTGCATATTACAATAATTTTCTCTTTGACGGTCTAATCGGTCACATGAGTCATGAATTTGTCTTTGGAAAACCAGTTCACAAGATTGTTCATACTCTATTATACTATGAAAACATAAATAGCAGTAGATCAATTAATAAAAAAATGAAATCAAAACATTAATTATGAATAATACTCAGTTTAAGTTATCATAAAGAACTATACGCAATTAAACTCACACGTTTGTGACGAATATTTCTAAAAATTTTTAAAATATTTTACCGCACACTGCTGCATTAAAAAATTATGGATAAAATATTACATTCAAAAGAGCTCAGTGTGTAATTTATGTCATTATTCGCAATAATAATATAGAAAGGCTCTGATAAAAATCGATATACGCCGCGCGCACAAGCGCCCGAAGCGGACAAGGATGGAAGTTCTTTTTTGCTTTCGCGAGTCGAGATTCAAAAGGAAGTATGATTGATTATGCGCTCTTTTAGGGTTCCGAGGACACAAAAATAGCTAGAAGAATGGGAGATGCGAGAGGGCGATTCGAAATGAATATTCGAGTTATTTCGGAAGATGGATAGTTCGAGCCTGTCGCAGGGTCAACCGCGTGAATAATAGCCGGTGGATTCTCTAGAAATGGCGCGGCTTTAATAATTTACGCCGCTATTAGCGATATTTAGCGTCATTTTTGGTAATTGTTTCGGCTGGTAATGATGCAGGAACGACATTATTTAATTACGATTCTCCTCATTGAGTATTATAAATTCAAATTACATTAACGCTTGTTATAATGTTTAGACATTTATAGATATGAGTAATGGATATGATGTTTATTGTGCTATAAAAGTGAACAATAGAATTATTGTTCCAATTTATTAATTTTTTTATTTAACTTTGATAACGTAATTAAGCAAATACTTATTTACAGTGATATAATTCAAAAGTTACAATGCATAACACAAACAAAACAAATATAAAGTTGTATCTCGAATTTTCAAAAATAATGCTCACACATTTGGGCGTATATGATTTATGAAATGCAGACGACTGATTAATGACATGCAACTCCGGCATATTTATGACATAAACATAATGTCTATTTTTATCGCTCTTGAACAAACTCATTCCTTTAATGAACTTTTTTTCCACCGAAAAGCTCACACCCTTTCACGAAAGCCTCATTTTGATCAAACCCAAGTAACGAGTACCAGATGTACAATTTTACAAATGCCTTGGCGCGCGCGAGAAAAAGGGCCGATGTTCGATCTCACATTACCGACACATGCGGGAAGGGGGAGAGAAGCCCAGCCTTTCGAGAGCTGCGCACATAGCCCGTGGCGCAATCGCGTTATTGAGGCACATAAGACGTATGTATGAGCGTCAGAAAAAGGCGAATCCAAAGGCGTGGCGGAGGTCATCCTTCGTTTTTCTCCTCTCCGGACGTGTATGTGCATTATAATGCACACAACGCGCACCGAATCTTCGCTGCCTTTCGGCGCGACCTTCGCCCGCGTGAGCATAAAGCACGAAACTGTTATAAATCATTAAAGGTTCGTGCGCGTTCCTGTCCTTTATTGCTCGACACTTACCGGGACGCGAGACTGTCTTTATAAGTCGCGCGTGTCTCGCATCGTTCTTTCACTTGCTCTTACTTTGTTGTTTCCGGATATGTTTTCTTAAAGTCGAATTTGTGCTGTGTATTTGTGCCCCCTCGGCATCAATGAAAAGTATAGTGTTATTGTTATTATTGTAATGGAAGGCTTTGACTTACATATTTATTGAGGCGAATACACTGATAAGAAGATTACGGTGTGAACATCGTTACTTACCTAAAACGTAAAAAAGTGTAATTAAAAAAACGTCGACCAATAAATATGAGTTAAATAATACATGAGATAATCCTACCGATTACATAAAGATATCAATTTTAAATTCAATTGAACATATACATTATACTTAAAAAGTCGTAACGATTGATTGTAATAATAATAAATTGTTTGAATTCAATCGGCGAAACTGTAAATATCTTTGTTTACTGAACATCGCATATAAAAAATATAAAAATGCAACAGAACAACAGCGTTATTCCTTGTGGCATTTTCCGATATATTTACACGCATCGGTATGTATAATAGAGCTGAGCCGTACGCGCGGGGGCGCATTACCGTAATTAATACGGGGGAGAGGGCAGGAAATTGTCGAGACACTATCACGATGCCTTGTCATTTAGAATCTCGCGAGGCGCGCGCGCGCGCGTACACACACGTGTACGTATATGTGGGTACGTATGCACCCGCGCACGCGATCGTCAGCCGCATGGCAGGAAGACCAGTGTTCGGCTCTCGGCAGCTCGTTTGCGCATATAATTGTTGCTGGTGCGCACTTTTACCGGGTCTCATTTAATGAGCCGCGCATCAGATCGTATATGTGGAGAGAAAGAGAGGGAGAGAGCTTCGTGGAGCTATGTAGAGTCGGCGAGCCGACGTTTACCTTTGCCATTGGGATTTCCACGGAAAAATCTGCGAGAACCAACTGGGGATACATCGCGCACGCGGTTCGCTCGCGCTCCCTCCGACATTCTTTCGCGGTTTCAGCTCGTTCGCCAAGCTTTTTGCATTCCTTTTCGAGCGGAAGAAAAGTTGCTCCCTAACGTTAGAATTTTTATTAGATGCCTGCCACATTGTTATAGACTAATTAAAATATTTTCTGCTTATTTAGAATTGTTACGTTTTTGATTTACGCATTTTATGTATAAGCAACTTTTAAAGTGCAAGTTTTTGTAAAGATGATTTATGACAATAACTGCACTTATATATATATGTGTGTGTGTGTGTGTGTGTGTGTGTGTGTGTGTGTGTGTGTGTGTGTGTGTGTGTGTGTGTGTGTGTGTGTGTGTGTGTGTGTGTGTGTGTGTGTGTGTATATATATATATATATTCTTGAAAAGGAAAACGTTTTAAGAATATAATTAAATCTAATATATTAGACTAGAGATGTCAGTTTTTTCTAACTCGGAGTGTATCAATATACTCGTGAAAGGTTTATACGGAATCAAGTAGGCTTGGAATACAGTCCCACGAATTTTCATTTTCTACGTTAATGATTTCATTTGATTTTTATTAACCTATCACGTCTTTGTGCTATATAGTTAAGTGATGAAACAAGTATAGATTATTTGTAGGTATACTTATCACTTTTTCTAATTTCATTCATTTACTTTACGAAGTTATTAAGGTGTCTAACCCAAATTGTTTCCATTATTTGTTTTAGAGAGAAAATTAGGTACGATACGATCACACATAACAATTTACGATTTTTCGCTGTGTGTTCAAACTGATATTGTGTAAAATACTCATAAGAACAAACAATATATTTGTTCACAAAATAATAGGTTTTGTATTACCATTATAGCTTCTCGTATATTGATATGAAAAAGATACTACATGTTTCTGTAAACATGTCTTGCTATATCCAAGATAATGTGCACATATCCGTATCATACAGAAATGTACAGTACACAAGCGTATAAATTAATTTTCCGTATAGTATACGCTATACGCAAATTTAATCGCTTATTCAATCTACCTCACAAAAAATGAATTATCCGCGTAAAAAGGAGCTCGCGAGACGCAACCGAGGAAGAAGAAGGGAAAACATAAAAAGATGCATATGCCAGCTTGCAGAAAAGCCACAAGAACCGATTCGTATCTCGCGGCGGCGTGTCGTCGTCGTAGCGAGTACTCGCGTACAGGTAAACCGGCGCATAAAATAAATAATACACCAATACCTCTCCTCTTTCCCTTTCTCTCGGCACACATCGCGCCGCCAAACTCTCTTCCTCTTTCTCTCTCCAAAAGGTACACACCACGCTCGCGGAATATTAATTCCATACGCAAGATTTCCGCGAGGCTATGTAACGCTCGTGTCCCTTTTCTGTTTTACATCCTTTCCCTGCGCGCTCGGCGAACTGACGGCGCGCGCTCGGTTCGCCCTTCCCGCGGGAAAAAGCGAAGGAGACGCGCGCAGAGAAGCGAGAGGGAGAGAAAGAGAGAAGAAGGCGAAGAGGAGAGAAAAAGACAGAACGCGCGCGACAACCGGCCGATCGATATCTCGATCGCTTGCGAGCGGAGAAATGTAAACGCCAATTAAACATTTTATTGATATGCTTATGTCGTGTTTCGCGGACGTCTATGGAGCTCGCGAGCGAGAGGGAGAAAGAGCCGCAGCGAGGAACGAGTCCACGAAGGGAAAGTGAAGGCGAGCGCCGCGGTCCTTATTCTCCAGCCCTCTTTTGCGTTCCTGTGTGTGTATGTGTGCGTATACGTTGCATGCATACGCCTAACTGATTACGTTCTCTTTCCTTCTTCGTTCGCTCTCTTGTCTCGAGAATTCTTCTCTTTTTTATCTTGCTGCCTGTGATTTATTCCATTTAAGTTTTTGTTCTGAAATTAATTGAATTTATTAAGTTTATTCTTTAAGAATTGAAATTAACCTGGATGATGTACGTGATTTATTTTGTTTGAAAAATCTTCCTGTGTTGTCTTATGCAACTTTTATTTCCCTCAAAATAACATTTTTCTTTTCATAAAAACTCTTAATAGTATATATCGTCGCGCGGTACGAAAAAAAGCCAACTTGGAAGTTACAGGCAAAGAAAAGCCAAAAACGCGTCTAAGACGAAGAAAAGCCAGTTTGGGTCCTTCTAGACGAAGAAAAGCCAGTTTGCGCCCTCCCAGACGAAGAAAAGCCAGTTTGACTTCTGAAACGAAAGTAACATTTAGCTGTTATCTTATAGATAACTTTCAGCTAATAAGATAAGATAAAGTTATTCTTTATTTCTGCCGACGTTTCTGCCGAAGTCGGTGTACTATTGAAAAAACGACTAGCTAAATTCTACGGAATTATGCCTTGTTTTTATATTACTGTGCCTTGAAGAGGGAGGATTATGCCTCCGAAACGTCGGCAGAAATAAAGAGTAACTTTTAACTCCAAGTGATGAATAGTCTTTTTTCCGACACTATAATACCTTCATGGAGTAATAAATTCAAATTTACTAGTAAGATAAGATAAAGATAAAAAGATAACCAAAAAGATTAAAAATCTTTTTAAAAAGATAAAAAGATGATCAGTCAAGATAATAAGATAACTAGTAATTGATTAGATGCAGTCAGTTGGGGGATTTTTCCTCCGCAGGAACGGCCCAAACTGGCTTTTCTTCGTCTTCGACGCGTTTTTGGCTTTTCTTCGCCTGTAACTTCCAAGTTGGCTTTTCTTCGTACCGCGCGACGATATATAACAGTGCCGGTCTTACGTATTATGAGACCTGGGGCAAATATTTATTGCGGGGCCTACTTAAGGGGAGCATTTCCCTAATGAAATTCAGAATTGCTTGAAAAAGTACAAATATTCTCAAGAAAATACAAATGTATAGCCAAGGGAGTTGATGTATACATAAAAACGATTATTTAAATAATTTTTAAACCCAAGAAGGCGGAGGATATGAGGTCCGCGCATGTTAGGGAATTACGTAGACGTGCAACAATAAGCAAGACAATTATTTAAATAATTTTTAAACCCAAGTAGTCGGGGGACGCGAGGTCCACGCATATTAGGGAATTACGTAGACATGCAACAATAAGCAAGACAATTATTTAAACAATATTTAATCCCAAGTAGGCGGGGGATACGAGGTCCACGCATATTAGGAAATTACGTATACATGCATTAATAAGCAAGACTATTATTTAAATAATTTTTAAACCCAAGTATCCGGGGACGCGAGTTCCAAGCATATAGCGGAGTTACGTAGACGTGCGACGTAAGCAAGACGATTATTTGAATAATTTTTAAACCCAAGTAGCCGGGGGTCGCGAGATTCACGAATATGAAGGAGTCATGAAGACACAAAATAATAAGCAAAACGATTATTTAAATAATTTTTAAACTCAAGTAGGCAGGAGATATGAGATCCACGCATATTAGGGAATTACGTAGACGTGTAAAAATAAGCAAGACAATTATTTAAACAATTTTTAAACTCAAATAGCCGGAGGATATGAGGTCCATGCACGTAAGGGAGTAATGTAGACATGAAAAACTAAGCAAAACGATTATTTAAATAATGTTTAAACCCAAGTAGGCGGGGGATATGAGATCCACCCATATTAGGGAATTACGTAGATGTGCAACAATAAGCAAGACTATTATTTAAACAATTTTAAACGCAAGTAGCCGGGGGATGCGAGATACAAGCATATAAGGGAGTCATGTAGACATGAAAAATAAGCAAAACGCTTATTTAAATAATTTTATTCCCATCTCTACTATAATGGCCCTTTTATAGCCTGACAAGCGCCGCAAAAGTGGCGTCTGGATCCTCTATAAAGTACTTTATTCCCGCACATGCGAGAATAATGTAACATAGTCTAATTTTTTACTTTTATGGTGAATTGGGTTAAAACTAACAAAATTATATAACACATTAATACAAAATAACTTTTTAAATCTATGAAACGGCTACAGTGGATGTGGCCGCTACGAAAAGATAAATCTCCGTTCGCTACGCACGCTCGGGCACCCGCGGGAATAATCTGCGACTACAGCCCCTCGTTACATAATGTATTATTTAAACCCAAGTACCCGGGGGATGCGAGTTCCACGCTTATTACGGAGTTATGTAGACTTACGACGTAAGCAAGACTTTTATTTCCAAAATTCTTAACATCTATAACTTGATTCCCTTATATGCGTGGACCCCGCGTCCCCCGGCTACTTGGGTACACAAATTATTTAAATAATCGTTTTGCTTATTGTTTCATGTCTTCATGACACCATTATATTCGTGGACCTCGTGTCCCCCGGCTACTTGGGTTTAAAAATTATTCAAATAATCGTCTTGCTTACGTCTCGCGTCTACGTAACTCCGTTATATGCTTGGAACTCGCGTCTCCCGGATACTTGGGTTTAAAAATTATTCAAATAATAGTCTTGTTTATTAATGCATGTCTACGTAATTCCCTAATATGCGTCGACCTCGTATCCCCCGCCTACTTGGGTTTAAAAATTGCTTAAATAATTATCTTGCTTATTGTTGCATGGCTACGTAATTACTTAATATGCGTGGACCTCGCGTCCCCCGGCTACTTGGGTTTAAAAATTATTTAAATAATCATTTTCCTTATTTTTTCATGTCTACATGACTCCCTTACATGCGTGGACCTCATATCCCCGGATAGTTTGGTTTAAAATTGTTTAAATAATTGTCTTGCTTATTGTTGCACGTCTATGCAATTCCCTAGCATGCGCGGACCTCATATCCCCGCCTACTTGGGTTTAAAAATTATTTTCTTCATCCCCTAGCCGAAAGTACGGTCTTCCCGGCTCGATTTCGCGACTTTTGTGGCCGCTCTTTGTTGATCGTTGCGTGGCAACGTCCGCGACAGCGCACGTGTTGTAACCTAAACTATGCTAACTCTTCCAAATGTTATGACAAGAAAATCATTTGTAAAATCGGAAAATTGAAAAGATATAGGCGTATTAAATTAATTTTATGTTATTATTAATATATTGAACAATATATTTATAACTCTGATAATCAATTATGTTCTTATATTGCATACACGCTGTCAGAAAGCTTCTATACATATATAGACATGATGTTTACATTTTGAGTTTCAAGACATGGTGTAACTATATACTTATATGTGAAAGTTTTTTGACTCTCATTCTGTAATGTACCGCTTATGGGATAGAAAAAGACAAACAGAGGAACCATTGAGAGGTTGTTCTGTAGTTGAAATGAGTATCAATTAAGTATGTACATATTGTTGGTCCATCATCTCTTTTAAGCATCTTTTGCTAGTGTTTTTGATGCCCGCCCCGACCAGCAAAACCGAGGCGAAGCCTCGGTTTTGCAAAAGTCGGGCGGGCATCAAAAAAAGGAGAAGTCGAGCTTACGCTCCGCGATATGTAAAGTAGCGCTGAAGCAGGCCTTTATACATATGGCCAAGTCGTAGTTAGCAACAAAGAACGCTATTTTACTAATTAATATCAAAACTATATAGGCGTACTTTCGGCGGGGATGAAGAAAAATAGTATATGACACTTGGCCAGGAAATCCAACTTCCTGGCCTTGTGTCGTAATATACTATTAAATAATCGTTTTTATGTATACATCAACTCCCTTGGCTATACATTTGTATTTTCTTGACAATATTTGTACTTTTTCAAGCAATTCTGAATTTCATTAGGAAAATCCTCCCCTTAAGTAGGCCCCGCAATAAATATTTTCCCCATGTCTCATAATACGTAAGACCGGGGCTGATCATAATGAGTTGTTTTCAGCCGTGGCACTTTAATTGGCCACGAAACCCTACCTGGCTCCTAGACTACTACCATAATTAAGATTTTTGTAATTTCCCTAACTTCCCAGCACTTTCTTACTTATGACAATGGTCATAAACTTGTAGAATTTATGTTGATGTACCTAGAAGTAATCCATCAATCCATCTGATCCTATCTCGAAACGGATTAGAGGGACCTTGCATGCCTTAATTATACCTGAGCCAAAGGCAAACCAAAACGGGAAAATAGCCCCCCCCCATTTACTAATGGGAGCAGAAAAGGCATGCAGAGGAGACACCCTAACCCTCTTCCACTAGTAAAGTAGAGGGGGTATTTCCCGACTAGGTTAGCCTTCCACTCAAGTATAAATAAGGCTCACAAGGGTTTTGAAGATCACATTCAAAATATCTTTTGGCGAGGAAGCATCTAAGTCTAGGAGTATCTTCCAACAAAGTACTTACTTGCTACAAGTAACATTGAATCACCGTTAAATTTCAATTTTAGCAGAGTATTTTTAAATTTAGAAATGGAGTTCATCCCATCAATTGCGACAGAGAAGCGGAAAAGACCGGAGCTTGACGATAATACGATGGGTAGTGAAGGCAAGCATTTAAAAAAGATAAAAACAACGCATGCTCATAAATACTGTGTGTATACCGAGAGTATCGAAATAGACAAAAAGATTGAAAAGGTCCAAGAAGATTTGGAGCGCTTGAGGGAAAAGCTAGGGATCAAAGGAATACCTGAATCATTAACTCTTATGGATAAAATAATTAAAAATAATAGTTGCGTGCAGGCTATTGAGAGTTTAAATCAGATGAATAGACAAATGAACCAGGAATTGTACATTTTGGAAATTGAGGGGAGAGAGGCACAGGAAAATTTGTATCAAAAGAGAAAAATATGGTTCAATCAGCAAAACATTATCAAGACACAATGTATATTAGAAGAAAAAATTGCTATGTTGGAAAAAGAAATCATTAATAATCCAAAAATTTAACCCATTATTAAGTGGTATAATATGGCTATTGGCGAAGATCCACTATAAAATCTAACGCGCCTTGGGCAGAACCTCCTGGGTGGTGTGGAATACTGCGAGATCTAATGAACCGGCACAATTTCATTGAAATTCTTCTTGTAATGCTCTTGTTAACTAATCTGTCGTAGCTATTTAGTATGTGAACAAAAAGCTTTTTTTATTTATTTTGACCAAATTATGTTATTTATAAATAAATTGTTTGAAGTTCATTCTGACGCCAGCCATTTATGTTAGTGCAGTTAGTTTTATTTAAAGTATTTTATAGTGTAATTTCATCTGTTTAATAAAAAGTCTGGACAAGAGACAAAAAAGTGTCCGAAACGTCGTCCACTTAACGTATTTTCAGAGGAACAGTCTTTGTCTCAGGAATGACTTTATATTACAGGAAATTTGTACAGAAAAGTAATATATATATATATTTGACAAAAAAAGCAATGAATTTATTGCTATCCCTGAAACCTATTAATACCCGAACAGAAATAAAAACATACGTTCCTGTTACGTTTGCGTACTTTTTCATACGTTTAGATACGTTTTGGTTACGATTCGGAAATCTGTATATATCGGACACCTATTTCGAAGAGTGAATGGCACGGTCGACTCCTAGCCTCTTTCTATACTTGCCTTCGAAGCGCTCCCGCGCTCGATGACTCCTGTTAATGGTGAACAAATATAAATAACTTAAAATATAACCAAATGTAATAGAAACACTAAAATAATAAAAAATTAATAATATTATAAAGCTGCACAAGAGTTCAAGTTTTATAAAAATTAAACATTTCTGTCATGGCCATTAAACGGTATAGTTTTAGATATATAGAGCTCATATCAGTTCTAATTTAAGTAATGAAGAATGTTACGAAGTAGCAAAAAGAAAATGAGAATGGAAACGAATTTAAGCGGAGTGGAATTGATGGACATTATAGGTAAAGCAGAGAATGCAAATGAAATTATAAAGCCTATAAAATATGATAAAAGTGTAAGGCTGACTGCAGAGAAAGCGCTTGCATTGCTTATAGAGGCGAACCTGACAAAAAATGCGTACAATATAATGAGAGCTACTGCATTAGATGCCAACCATGATTTATGTCCGTCATATAAACAGGTTATTATTCCGAATATTTATAATTATTCTTAATACTTTTAATCTTAAAAAGTTTAAATAATTTATCATTTGCTCAGTTAAATAATTTTAAAATAAATTATAAGCTTAGGAGTGTAGGCTAGGGAAACTACACTAAGAAAAAAGTTCATTTGCCCGTGTGGCTTCCTCAAACTTAATTTGCTTATTCCTTTAATTAATTTTTAATAACAAAATTTATCATTTTTGCAGCAATTGATGACATAATTATAATTATATTCATTTATGCAGATTAAAAATTATTAATTTTGAAATTATGTATAAAATATGAATAAAATAATAGGTAAGGTTATTCTCGGATTTTGTGTGTCTCGAGTGTGAGACATTTTTAGAATCAGGCCCCGGGAGCTCTCCCGAATTCCCGATGGCCAGTTCAGGCCTGCATCGCGGGGCTCCTGTCAGCGCGAGGCCCGGCGCGACTGCCCTTCTCGCCCCGCCCTAAGACCGGCACTGATATATAAGGTGGCAAAATGTTAACAAAGAGTTAAATAATTTTGTTTAAAGTGTTTGTTCAAACATGTTGTTGGGAAGGCAAAAAAAGCTATGGAATCGTTAGCCCCATTACACGTGGTTCAAGCTCTCGGTTGTTATTCCCTCCCTCCGCTGTCCGTTTCCGCGCTCGCGCGCGGCTTGTCCGTCTTCTTCCCCGCGCGTGTTGACTTGTAGAGCCCCGTGTCTGCAAGCATCCTCTCTTGCTCTCGTGAATCCGCCGCGTGCTTCGTTAATCCCCCCGGTCCCGGGGAGAGATCGGATCGCTTTCGCGTATGTAACGTCCGCGTCGGACGGACGGCCGGACGGACGGGCCTGCGCTCGTTGATTGCTCGCGCGCGCGCGGAGGAGCAATCGAACCCTCGCGCATACGTCAATGCTGCTGCAACGCCGGGGCTGGTAGCCACGGAATTTCGCGAGTCAGTCTCCCCGTCACCTTCCTTTATTTTCATTCGCGCGCACCGCGATGCGGCTCTTTCCACCCGATCTCTTGTTAACACCAAGATCTATCAAAACTTTTCGGAGCTCTTCTTACTTTCATGAATGTCTTTTTCGCGGTTGATTGAATATACTTTTATTGGTAAATAGAGATTCGTTCAAGTGTTTCCTGTTGGTTTATCTATTAGTTTTTAATTTGTTGAATAAATGTCTTTGACACTTGCTGTCGGGAAACAATATTTAAAAGTTTTTGTAGTATAAGTGTGTCAGTATGTAATTACAAAACCGCTGCCAATACATTGGCACTTAGCTTCCTCAAAATAATGTATTGATTCATTTTTTTTAAATTTTTTATCACAATAATTAATTGTATCATACCCAATTTTCTTTATGAATATTCGTAATAAATTAATATATATTTTTCGAAAATTCATTCTTGTTACACTTTTTCTCGTGCGACAACCCGATATTTTTATAAATCAATTTTTTCAAAATATTATCATATGTTCAATTAGTTTTATTTTAAACCTCAAATATCATTCGTCGTAATAGTTCGATTTTATTGGGCAACGAATTCAGTTTGAAGATATAAAAAAATATATCTCTCCCAAACTTTAGGACTATTGGTTGATTTTCTTAATATTGTTATCGCGTGCACCTTCAACTTTGGGTAATATTTTAAATCCATAATATTTTGAAAACTTAAAAATAAATTCGAACAAATTACCAAACTCTGTATTACATATATTCGTTTATTACACATATGAATGTTTGTTATAAAGTCACCAATCAAGCCAATCAGTCAAGAGACTTTCCAAAAAGGTTACAACAAAAATACTGGCATATTCTGCAAGTAAAATGCAAACTTTTTCCCAATCAATGTTCTATACAAAAAATTTCGATATTTTGAGTAAAAAATAAAGATAATCTTTTGAAATTTCAACCAAATATATTCTTCAATGAGTTTAATAAGGTTAAAACTTGATCTCGCTGTAAATTACCCTCAATAAAAAACAAAAGCAAGTGAACAACACGCACGCATAGCACGTGTTATTTCCATTTTCTAGTATAGATATATCCAAAAAATTACAAATTGAAAAGAAGGCTAAATCAGTTTTAACCTCGAATATCTCTAAAATTCATAAACGAATTCTTTTACTCTAAAAATGCATATAATAAATAATATACATTCTACATCTCCGCCAAATTAAAAAAAAAAATTAAAACAAGTTTTCTCTAGCTATCAGGCGACAAATAAAATAACTTTGTAAAATAGGAAAATTTTGAATATCAAAAAGTAATCGTACGATCTTGATGAAAATTCACATACATAATATCTATATCACATACAAAATTGTCTAGAAATCTATAGCTGATTCATAGAACCGTTCTCGAGAAATTACGATTTAAAAAAAAGTTAAAAAAATTTTAACCTCAAATACCTCTGAAATTTATGGACCAATTATTTTGCCCAAAGAACTCGACCAAGAGCTATCCAAAATCTACCTCCACAAGGAATTTTGAAGAAATTACGACTATTTTCCCTCCGGAATCGTTGGACATACAAAACTCATTTTTTTCATTTTTCATGTTTTACGTTTTTGTTAATAACCAAAGAACCGTGATAGCTAGAAACTTTTGTTTTTTTTAGGAAATATAGGTATTTTAATTCTCTTTTAAATGCTACCTATCCCATTCTGACACATACAGCCGTTCTCGAGAAATTACGATTCGAAAAAGAGGTTACAAAAATTTTAACCTCAAAAATCTCTGAAATTTATGAACCAATCATCTATCCCAAAGAAAGGTGCAGGTGGCAACCAAAAATCTACCTCTACAAGGAATTTTGAAGCGATTAACACAATTTTACTCCCGTAAATTGTCGCCACCTAAAACACGTTTTTTCCATTTTTTAATTTTTTTCTTAAAAACTAACCAATAGAATGGATTTTATACATATTATAGCTATTCATAATCTCCATTATCATGATTTTTCTCAAAAAAATTGACCATTTAGTTTGGGAGTTATAAGCATTTTAAAAAAACACGTTTTTGTTAATAACAAAATAACCGTGATAGCTAGAGAAATTTTTTTTTTTAATATAGGTCTTTTATGCTCTTTTGAACGCTACCCATCGGATTATAAAATTTAAATCCAATCATTAAAAAAAATCAAAAATAAATTTTTCGAAAATGAAAAATTTGACATAAAACAAAAACGAATCAGTTAGTCGTACAAAATTATTTTTTTCCCGAGTTCGGAATAAAAAAACAAAAAAATGAGACCCGTCCGGTTAAAATCGATCGCGTAGATCCGAAAATAAAGCAGTACACACACACACACACACACACACACACACACACACACACACACACACACACACACACACACACCCACACATCCATACAGACATTTTGTAAAATCATGTGACACAAACTTCTAACACCTTTATTCATGTTTCTAGAGCAATTTAAAGAAAATTAAAATTTTACTATTACAAAGCTTCCTCTATGAGGAAGCAAAAAATACTGAACTAATTAAAAACTCGATTACGTTCCTTTGAACGTACAATTAAAAAATAGTAAAATATTTACATACTGCAAAGTAATTTCAACGTTCAATCAAAGTTTCAATTTTCGAAAATTCAGTATTAAAATTATTTGTTTGACACTCCGTGCGTAAAGCTTGCTTTCGCGCACACTTTAATAAAAAAGCATGCGCTAAATGAAGCTTCGTACAAGTCGTGTCAAAAAATATTGTTCGATATACGAGCGACAAGGTGATTTTAACCTCGTGATGTGATTGTTTCACCCTCGCTTCGCTCAGACTCAAACGTCCCCACAGGGGTGACATCACTTTCACGCACTACTATAGTATCGAAATGTACTACACGGAGAGAAATTTTAGAGTAAAAATTACCAAGGTGCCTTGGTAGCGCATGGATAGACTGTCAAAAACCGTGATATTCCCAGGTTTCTAATACAATTTGTAAGTTTCCCAGGAAAAACTACCATAACCACTTAAAAAAAATACCAAATTATCGGAATAAAAATTACCAGACACGCTGGTAAAAATTGAGATCTAGTCATTTTTACAAGGTAACCTAAGAATTTTTACTAAGAAAACTGATAAATTTTACCAAATAACCTGGTATTTGTGTATTCGCGCATGCGCACTGCGCATTATTGTGTTTCAGAAGATTGATACTAGAGGCGTGCGCGACGTTAAAATGAAAACAATACACATATTTTCAGTAAGTAATAACGGCGATTCAAATGACTGTTGGTAACAGCTTCCGTGGCGCAGTCGGTAGAACGTCGGACTCTCAACCCAAAGATCGTCGGATCGAATCCCGCTTCCGTAAAAATTTTTTTTCAGTTTAATGTTTTTTCATCCTTGTTTCTGTTTCTATTTCTATATTAAAATACTATATATCCTTCAATATGGATAAAAAAAGTTAATTTTTTTAATTTAAATTAACTAAAAAAAAATTTTACCAAGGCACTTTGGTAAAAAGTTTGAAATTGTCAGTGTGTCCATCCATTACCATAGAAACTGGTAATTTTGTCTCGAATATTTGTAATTTTCACTACAAAATTTCTCTCCGTGTACAAATCGAATGATTCTAACTACTCTACTTTATAAAGACACACAATTGTCTTTAATGTAAATATAAATAAATTCGTGTAAAATTATTAATTAAAAACAAATCAATGTCTACCAAAATATCAATCGATCAAAAGCTTAAGATTCAAGTAAACTTAACATTTCACAAGCCCTCTAATAGATCCATATCACCGTTTTTCGCAACGTCCAACGCGGCAATCGAGCGCGACGATATCCCCGACGAGACCTCTCGCACCGATAAATCGGCACCGCCGCCCATCACGATGAACTTACGAACCTGCACACGACTTGCGCACGCGATGAGCTCGGCCCTCAACTCCTCTCGCGAGAGATATGACTTATGCCGAGCAGCCCGCCTACAGCCAAGCAATATCGCGAGCGCCACGCCTCGCGAACGCCGAGAGCGCGAGCTGCTGCGACGTTTCAATTAATGCATTTCACGGGGAGTTAAGCGTCGCGCGCTCGTTTGTCACACTACTGAAACGCGGAGCTCGCGCGGATGCCTCGTTAATCCGAGAGTATAATGACGCCCAAAACCGCACGCATCGGATCCCCTCTCTTTTCTCGCCAGACGGGAATAGTTGTGCATGTATGTGTCCGTATACTGCGAGCTGATTTTTCCGGATGCGCCGTTTGTAATGCGTGGGCTCGCGCAGAGTTGACAGTCGCATCGGCCGTCGCGCGGCGGGAACACGTTCGTCGAGGGAGAGAAGATTGCGCGAGCGATCTGGCCCTCGGCCAGAACGAAAGCGCGGTCGCTCTTTCGTGCTGTTTTTGTGCATTTTATGCCAGAACGTCTTGTACGTAGACTGCGTGACTAAGTGCGTTGTTCTTTACCTTTTTTCCTCGACGCGTGTTGGATGCCTCGCGCGTGGCGAGAGTTTCGCGTGTCTGCTCAAGTTTATGTACGTTTCAAGCATATAAAAGTGGGGAAAATTTGATATTTTAATACCGGAATAACGGAGACGTACACTTGCGCCGTTGAAAGATGGCCGCAGTGCTGCGGTCTGTCAAAACAACGCGCAGAATAAGACGCGATTGTTCAACGCGAAAGTTTTAAGAAACTCACACAATAAACAGCGCATGCATATCTGTCGTGGGCATTCACAACTGCAGTAATTTAGCGCGTTATGCAAGCAATTGTTTTAATTAACCAAAAGCTATTACGAAGAAAATTTTAATGTACAAGAAAGTCCGGGAGTTCGTAAAAAATGACATCTTAGCAGTAAATTTTGAAGCTATTATAGAAGCATGTCATCCCGCGTAAAAATACAAATTGCTTACTCAAAGTTAAGCTTGATCATTTATCCGGGCAAAAAAAATTAACTAGAGCGAATTATCGAATTAACAGTTCCAAACAAAAAGCAGCAACTTTCTCGTAAATCGCGTGTAATGTTTATCCATACTTTCGCGCCATAATTTATTAGTCAATTATACCCGTTACATAAAGACACGCTGCAAAAGATCCATCAGCTCTAATATCGATCTTTTCTAATATAACAAACGCGCGTCTCGAAAAATATCATTTGATTTCCTCTTGCGTAAGCTCCCCGCATAAGCCGCGTATAAAAAATCCCTCGAAAAGTCTAAACAAACGCGCGCTATCTGAAAATTGAGCGGGCGCACATATAACGTAACGTTAGCCCCGTAGACTATATAGAGGCACATAAACGTCGCACGGCGACGAGCGTTTAACCCGTCAGCGCCTCACGACGCGCAACTTTCCCATAACGAATTATGTATACCGGCCGAAAGTCCCTCTCCTTCTCTCTCTAGTGCGCGCGGGCGCGGATCTAGATAACGGCGCGGCGGTGGGTTTTCGCGTCTGCGCAATTACAAGGTTCGCACGTGTCCGATTAGGTGGCGATAAACGCGAAAACTCGCGCCGGAGTCGTTACGTCGCCGTCAGGGTATGTGTGTATACCCTCGGTGTAATATGTTCATCGGTCTGTGACGCGGGAGATACACGATTAGCGCCGATGCTCGCGCCAAAGCGCGCACTTATACGAAGACGACCGCGTATATAGTGTGTATAGAGAGAAAGTGCGAAACGCTCGGTCAGGCGAGAGAAGAGAGAGACGCGCCTGGAAAACCTGTACGTTGCTGACGATCTGTTAAACGAAGTATTATACACACAACGTTGTGTATATACACAACGCCGGCTTCGTTGAAAATGCTATTTATGAAATAACGGCTGGAGAGATCGTTTGTAATATAAAGTGAAAGACGAATTTTGGTGTATTTGAAAAATGGTAATTGATGGTTTTGGGTATGGCGGAAAAAAGGGTGATTAGGAAGAATCGTGAGAAGGCATTTATATATTTTATATATTGCCTAGAAATTTATGAGGTGTTGCGATTATACTACTAGGGAAAAGTGGATTTTCGGATCTTATTCGAACACTTTTGATATCTTTCATTTGCAACCCATCCATCATATAGAAGAAATATACTCTAGACAACTATAATCGTACATGTAAATTCTACTAAAGTTTTCATTTATATTAAATGCAACTTATCTTGGCAATAATACTTCCTTTTAGAAATAATTGTAATGAATAAAGCGTTAATTAAATTATATTTTTATCATACTTTTACTTTTGTAATAATTTTATACAGTCAATTCCGTGATACTATCAGTATCACAGTCATTATATTGTCTAAATTTGCGTCACGTGGTACACTACGCGCAGTTATTATATTACTCACTTCTTAATGATCAATTATATCTACTGTACTGGAACGTTAGTCATGTTATAACAGAATATTATCCTTCGCGATCTAATCGCAATTCGCATCGGAATTAGGTTACTCCATTTATTCAGCAGATCGATCTCCTTGTCACGGTTTGATTTAAAATTTTTCTAACTATATCTATAGAATGCATACACACACACACCTTCGTACTTATCGTCATAAACGCAGGCGCACACCAACGTAATACAAAGTTCGAAATTTATTGGCAATTAATTTTATTCACTTCCAAACCGTGTGAACAAAGTGGACATTTATCAAGATTAAAATTCTTGTAGATTTTTACAGGACGTGTGTGCATTTAGTGTCGTAATAGTAAGCTTTAAGTTGGCGTAATGAAATTTCAAGCATTAATGATACTTACTAGAATGTTGTAAAACTTCTTACTGCCAATAGAAATATGCAAATCAGTTAGCATACAGTCGGCGTAAAAATTATAAAGATATAAATTTATTTAAATGGGCTACATGATTTTTCACATTCAATTTATTCATTCTTAAGTACTTTTTGCAGTAAAAAATTCGCTATACAAAGTATGCGATGTATAAGGATCATAAGTATTGACGCTCGCGCGTGTTAACCTTGACCTCTACCGCAATAGCGCGACGTCGTAGCCACGGCAAGGGTATTGGAAAAGAATGCAAGAAAAGGGACGCATGAGGAGATAGTGCGGTTCGTCGAGCAACCAACCATTGTCGCGATGCGGAAAAAAGATGAACTGCCTCACGATTTGAATGCGATATTGTACCGCGATGCTTTCTTGTCCAGTACATCGGCTAGAAAAGTATTTAAATGACTGGATTTTCACTTAAACTTCACCGACTCTAATATTAAAAAAATTGTTACATTATTAAAAAATAAAAAAAAAAAACAATAAATCTAATGTTTCAAGAATTGTACAAGACAAATAAAAAATATAGTATCAGATAAAAGTGCCAAAGATGTCGCGATAAAGGTGCATATATTTTAATTCACCGAAGCCTTTTAAATATTTCGGATGACACGTATAATACACGAACGGGTAAAGGAAAAGAAAGCGCTGGGGACATAGAAGGGAAGAAAGATACGAGGACAGATACGGAAGAAGGAAGACCCCGGATATACATCTGGGAGCCATCCATTAAATTCCTCGGTTCGTAAAGTGCACGCGCGCGCTCTCCTCCTGGTGACACCATCCAGCGCAGCAACCTCGATACCCACACACACACACACAACTATGGCATATCTCGCGGCTGAAGAAGAGACAATCGATGATAGGCCGCCGCCTGGTGGCTTATGGCATATCTCTCGCCGGGGCGACGGCGGTGACATCGTGACAGGTCGCGCGCACCTCATTGTCGAGCCGGACCGTAAAGCTATCTCGCGAGAGATGATTTTTTCCCGATCGACAATCGCGATGCATAAACAGAGCCGGCCGGATGGATATCTCAATGCGCAAGGAGGATAGTAGCGTGCCTGGTATGCCGCCGACGCCGCAGTGGATTACGACCCCGTGAGGGAGAGAGCTAGGGGTCGATTCATCGGCACGCGGCGAATTAAGAGGCGAGAAGAGGAGAGGGAGAGGGATTTATTTGACCGGCCGCTCGTCTGTTTCGCTAAGCGGCTGAGGTCTTACTTATATACATCTTCGATCTATAGGCTGTCGGTCCTGATTTTTTCCTTGTAGAAAAAATTGCGGATTTTGCGACAAGTTTGAGTTTGGATTACTCAATATTGATATAGAAAAATATTTAACTTGAATTTTTTTCCTTTTCTTTTTCTACAAAAAATTATGTTTCTATAAGGTTTAAAAAAACTTAAAAATATTTGGAGTTCACATTATTTTTTTATCTTCAAACTAATTGATTAGAGTACTTTAAATGCTATGATAGTTACCATTACTCAGAATCAAATTAAAAGAGTTTTTAATTCGAAATGAATGACAATGAATGAACGAAAGCGTGAGATCGTCGAGCGACTCGCCGACCCACACAAAAAGCTCTGGCAAAAATACGTAAGTGCACAAGTATGCGAGAGACAGCTCCGCGCAGCCTATTAGGAAACTATTTTGTGTCCCGGAGCACATGTACGCGCGTCGTCCGATGCGCGACGTCGCGAAGGTCGCGCTTTCAATGTCGCGTTCCCTTGTGAAAGCTGGGGGACGACAACGACAGAGAAAGAGAGATATAAAGAGAGAAGGGAAAAGGCCTAGAGCGAGGAAGAGAGGGAGAGGAATGTTTCTTCATCTGCATGCCCTCGATCGTGCGAGCACATACGCGTTTCTCCTTTTTCCCTCCACAATTCATCGCGCAGAGGAGGAACTGCTTCTCGCGGAAAAGGAGATGCAAGTGAGACACGAAAAGAGGAGCAGTCGATGAAAAATAATACCCGTCCGGCGAGCTGCCGAGATCGCAAATATGCAGATATATACGTCGTATATATCGGGAGAAAGAAAATGCGTCGACGACAGCTCATCCCTTACACTCTCGCGGGGATACACTGTCACGAAGATCTACACGATGAGCGCAGCTGCATGAATAAAAAGAAGTGAACTTTAGTGTCGGATACTTGAAGACGACTCTTAACAGAAACACTGATCTTACATTTTATATGTTATTTTGCTGATCTTGTACTATATATACTAAAGTTTATCGTATTCTGAAGTCTCGTTTAATGTGCATAATCGGATATCGTTATCTTCGCTCAAAATATTTTGCACGAAAGAGGCAAAACAGTACGGCCTTCTAACAAAAAACAAACACGTTTTGCCTCACTACTCGTTGGGATATATCCTTACCGAGTATATACCGTAAAAGCTTTACGCCTAAAATTTTAATATCCACGATGCGTCTCTCGGACTTTAAACTCGTAGATAAAGAAAGGCAATAAAAATCCAAACGTGCCTCGTATGCGTTCGCGCGCGCACGCGTGAGGAGAAAAAAACATAACTCAGCAATAAAGAGCCTCTTAATCCTCCGAAAAATGCCATAAATCAAGCCGTCGATAGATAATACATTCGTTTCTCTCGCTTATACGACACGCGCACACACACACATACTCACTCAGCGTCGCGCGAGCGTAAAAGATATCCCCGCGAGCCGTTCGCTGCAGCTGCGGACAACGGCTTCGCGCCTCCTTTTTCTGAGCGGCTTTCCGGATTCCTTCAGATGCGCGCGTACACACGCACACACTTATACGCATGTACATACACGAGAAGAGCGAAGGTTTCGCGCGTTCATCGCTCTCGCGGGGAAGTGTTATATTCCTCGCACGCCCACGACAGCCACCCTATGAATCTCATCAGCGAGCGGAGGGCCGTAAACGTTCGGGGCCCGAGTGCTTTGACGCATCGCTTTGCGCGCGCACGCGCTGTAGCAGCGAAGTGTATATATAGCGCAATAAGATGAGAAGGCAGCTTCTCGCTCTTGCACGCCCGTGTATAGTGCGCCCCTGTCGATCGCCGTAAACTCTTTTCGTGGATTCTATGGGCTCGCGAACGTGCGGAGTTGCTTCGGTGAGAGCTAATAAATTATTTTTTACGACAATCTGGGGGAAAATATTTTTCGTATACCTTGGGCAGAAAACACATGTTCGTTAGTGGGATTTTGCTCTTAAAATGTCAAGGGTATAATAGCGTTTTTTGTATGTATTAGACAGATTAATCTTTGTTTCGAATTAAATATATATTCTTTTGTGGGCCGTTATTCTATAACCTATATATATATAATTTGTTTATTATAGATAATAGGCAATCCCTTATATTTGTTATATTTTCCTCTAATAGATTGTATTCTAGCACTCATGCCAGCACCCAAGACAAAAAACGCTGACGCGTAGAATAGGGCCCGCACGGAACTGCTTTCTCCCTCTTGGCCGCTCTCCGCAGCGCATAAAATTAAGCCGCAAATAAAATAAGTCCCGCTCGCGCGCTGGCTAGGCCGGACGGACATTGGGTCCTGGCGTGCAGATGGGAAAAAAGGATTGATGCGCCGCGCGCAGTGAATCATCCCGGCTAACCTACTGACGTTTACTGTCGGAAATAACATTTGTCATATACGGCGGAGGCGGTGGGCGCGTGCGTGCGTGCGGACACGAAAAAAAAGGTGCGATGAGATTAGCGCGCGGGCGGTTTTGTTGCGCGGTCGCGCGTGAAGGGTGTATACTGCGCGCGTCGTCTTAGGCGGTAAACCTGTTTTTAGGTGCGTGATGATGCGCACACGCTATGGCGAGCGCGGTAACTCTCGCATATGCGCTCGCGCGCCTTGCGTCATTTTAAAAATTAGGCTGCAATTTATTGCCCAGGCTGCTGCTGCTGCTGCTGCTTCGTTTTTGGTCATGGAGGCATCGAGGCCGGTTGGTTAAAATACTAATTTGTTGGCTCGAATGTGCCTGTGGCCAGGCTAATGCTGCCGATCGTAAAATTAGATAATTTGCTATAGCACGATATAGTAACATTCGTAGATATATGAGTATAACGCGTAGTCGCAGACCAAAAGTGTTTGGTAGAGGTTTTCTGAAAATATGTTTTATCGGGTTTCCCTAAAATAGAGAATCGACAGGCGCCTATCCAATTATTATTTTCATGAATAGCCTCTCATGCGTCATCGTTAAATCCAATAATTACCACCCTCGCGTCGAATAATTACGGCTAGTATCAGCATGACTGGTCGCCTCGTTAGGGCCAGTCATGATGGCAACGTTTTTTCCACCGCTTTTCACAGACTATACGCCTGAGTAGACAAATTTCTGCATGACCGGTAACAAATACAGATGTAGGTATAGATATATCTACAATATATCCTACGAAAAAGATAAAAATAATCGTGGAGAATATCATGATTATTATTACGAAAATTGTTTTATTTAAACGGCAGACAATTTTCAATATAAATTGAATTTCGTTATTTATTTATAATAGTTTTGAAACTGTTTATTTTCGTTTTTATAGTTGATATTTATATAAAAATTGTATGTACTTGAATAAAATCCCCCCATGAATACAGCAAACACTGCAGTATACTACAGCCCTCATAAACTGCAAAAAAATGAATCTCTTTGATAAGGTGGCCTAAAAACGCGATGACAACCATATACACATTCAGTCCATAAAAACAGTGCGGTGCCGCGAGCGTCATCAGTCGGCAAGTCGGCGCTGGGCGTGCAAACAGGCGCGTCTTGACTATATAGCACGCAGTACGCAAACAGGAAGACGAAGATGCAGGCAGAGAGCTTCACGGGTGTCCGCGTTCCCGCGAACGCCATCGGTTATCAGCGCAGGCGTATATACGCGCGAACATACGTTGTTCTGTTCCCTCGGCCCGTGCGCACACGTGTCGCGGAAATCGGCGGGCTCATAAAGTAGCCGGGCGACGAGCGAAAAAATTAATGCGACTCGGAAGGAGAGAGAGAGAGGGCGAGGGAGCGAGTGGACGTAAGAAAGAGATACAGAAGTGGGGAGCTGAAGTACTTTCGATGTCGAGCCTCGCAGATTGCGCGATAGAAGGAGAGTGGAATATGAAATAAAGCGAGAAAACTGACGGTGAAGGGTGAGAGAGAAAGAGTGTGTCGTCGAGATAAAAACAGGCGGATGCCAATTTCTTTGTCTTTTTACTTTTTTTCGTGAGAAGAGTATTTTGGGATAAGTCACAGGCAAATGAACGTTGCACTTTCGTTTTTTTTTCTTTCTTATTGTAAAATAAATTCATTTAACTTCTCGAACCATTTATATTTCGTGTATTTTTGAATAAAAATATTTTTGCTCTGGAATCACATGCTGATGAGTATAGTAATGACATGTGAAAAGTAATGATTTGGTAGTCTAATTTAAAAAAAATGTTTTTATGGGGCACGTGGCAATCCTATAAAGTAATTTAGAACACAAAAACATAATAATTTATTGTGTTTATGTATATTCAAACTTGGATAGTTAGATAGACTATATGTTAAGGATAGAGATGAGAAAATAGTTCAAAGGAAATAATTGAGATTTTTATTGTAAAATCAACATGGGAGCTGTGTACAAGACGAGAGGCACAGAAGCAAAAATCTAACTAACTACTCGTGCCTTTTTTTTATTTTAAAAATAATCTCTATGGTAACGAATAATAAAGAAAATTATAACTAAACAACAAAAAACATCTGAAGTAGAAAACAAAAGGAAAAGTGCGTATTTCTACCTGTTACATTCTTTACGCAAATTAAACATGACTTTCACCGTGATTAAGTCTTCTTTTTAGCCAAAACCGCCCGAGTTAGTCATTCACTAACTCGTGCACGCTGGACCTTCAATAACCAGAAAGTTTCTGTGCGAGGTCATGACAGCCTAAGAGTGACTTTACTCTTAAGGACGTTCTCCGACTCAAATTCACTAATTTCGCGAAAATTGTGATTTAAAAATATTATTTACAATGAAGATCCTTCATGAGTCTCTATACATTACTCCAAAAATAAAAAAAAAATGTCAGTGTAAGATAAAAGGTGTCAATATGATATTTAAATAAATAGCACTTACATAGGGTGACTATATATAGATATACAAATAACACGGGAGTTTTTATTTACGTTGCTATATCTCTGAAATTAATATCGCTTGCTATATTGAAAATTATACCATATTATTCCTCTCGATTTCTAGTTTTATGGCTTACGGTTGAAAAAGAAACACAAAAAAAACTTTTTTTATAGTAAATTAAAATGTAATTTTAAAACTAACTTAGATAGGGATCCTGTGTTAACACAAAAACTTTGAAGTTAAATATTTCTATTTTGAATACCGCTATGGACGTGGGGCTTTCAAGCATGTACTAAGCACACAAAATCAAACGTTCTCTGCAAGTTTCAGGAAAATCACAAGAAAATCGTTTTCTCGGAGAACGTCCTTAACTGAGGGCTTCACGGTCGTAGAAATTCTACGCACAAAAGAGAATAAGCAATCACACTTTCAGATTTATAAAATGTACATTTAAAATCCATTTGCTGTTACTTAGTTTTACAATAAATAATGTTGTATCAGCAACACTATATAAATATAGAGATAATGTAGAATAATTTGAATTGAAAACTAAAGGTTTTTTTAATATCTGAATTTTCATGTTTCAAGCAACGGCATGTAGGTTACATCTTTCGAACTGAATATCCTCTTTCAAAATCATAGACATTTTCTTAACAACGTGTGAAAATAATATTCCAATCAGTAAAACATAGCAATAGAATTGATGAAAATGGTATTACATATACACACGTGCACGCGCTCACACATACATACGTACATTCGTCTCTAAAATTTTTCATATAGTATTCCGTAGTTGAAATTACAATTTCAAAATCTGTGAATACCATTGTAATATAACTCGGGATATGGAAATATAAGGGCTGGTGTAAAACCAGAGAAAAACTAATGTGAGCATTCGGAGGGAATATTGGATTTCACCTGCATGTGACTGAACATTTTTATAGACTATCATAAATGAAAATCTTTAGATAGATGTAAAATTTACTGTCTTTTAACCGAAATTGGATTGCTGATGATTTCATAAAAATATTTACTCTCCAAACTGATAGCTTAAATAAATCTCATAAAAATTAATGAGGACATAATAAGGGGCCGCAGATTATTTCAGAGTCACTCGTTCAAAATGTATCAGCATCCTTTATCTGCACCGGCGTCCATTTATACAAGCTTTCTACCTTTTGTGGCCGACGATATTCAGACGAAACTCTGGCCTTTCCTGCTCATCCGTCTCCCTTATACACATCAGCGCCAAAAAGGAGAAGGAAGCGCGCAGCACGAAGACGAAGAAGAATAAGAAGAAGAATACGACTACGTTGAGGAGAAAGACCGTGCAGTGAGAAAAGAAGAAATTAGAATGGCCCGGCTCTAATGCGATTTATTAAGGTCAGGCAGGGTTAATTTGGCCTCTCTCTCTTGTCCGCGAATTCACGCGCGCTCAAAGCGGGAAAAATGGCGGTTAAGATCGGCGGGCGCACAAAAGGCTCGGTCGCGCGCGGTGCACAGCTCTTGCTCGCTCTGCACACTGTGTATATACATAAAGTCAAAATTTATTCGCTCGCGCTTCTAGGAGTCACGAGGGCTGCTCCCCAGGGCCGGCGAAACCCTCGCGCGCGTGAGACTTTATCGCGCGTTTTATCGCGAGCGAGAGAAGTAACGCTCTCTCGCCTCCTTGTGTGCAGCTCGTGCGACTCGAGGAGAACGAGCTGCTGCTGCTGTTGTTGTTGCCGTGCTTTGGAGAGAAAAGTCGCGCGCGCGCGCGTGTGAGAGCCGAGCGCGCAAAAACATTACGTGGCCCCCGTCCCGTCACGATGAGCCGCCCTAAAGTACACACCGTACTCTACTGCACACACACACACATACAAACACATATAGGTAAAGCTCGGCGACGATGGACTTGCACTATTCGCCGCGGGAGATAGTTGACCTAAGATAAGTAATAGCTGAACAAACTTGCACAGCTATACATATAATTTTTTTCTCTACCGATCGGCGTGCATAGTGCTCAAAGTGCTCTTTAACCATTTTTCATTTTCTTTTGCGAAGCAACTGTCATTTATATTAGATGTATCTTTAGTATTTCAATGCGATTTTTTTCACGAGTTGAATTCATTTATGAAGTTAGAACGACATTTTTACGCAACGTAAGTAGTAACAAACCGCCTAAGTCAGACGCGCCGAACCGAGTATATTTAGACGCTTTTTTCATTTCGATCAGAATCTCCATGACAATAGACTTTATTTTCTTACTTTGCATAAGATGATATGGGGATAAATTTCCATGAACGATATATAAGATCATTAACCGAGCTTCAGAAAGGCAGGGACATTTAAATAAAGCCCGACCCTGAACTAGCCAAATTTGAATAATAAAAATTGTCAAGATAAATGTCTAATTGACAGAATTTACATAAGAGTGTCCCCGCAGCCATATGTAAAGTCGCGGTTGCCGGCGACGCACACAAATTCCACCCTTATATAAACAAAACGGCCGATCCGGCAATCCCTTACCGGTCCTTATAGGATCTCCCCCCCTGGCGTCTTTCTATCTTCAAAAAAGAGTCTTTGAGAAATCGGTTACGATCGCGCGGCCTTCTCCCGCTTAATAATACGGGCTTCATCCGCGCTCGCGTTGCAGCGTATATACATAAGACAGAGAAGGCTGAGCAAGAGAGAGAGAGGGAGACCTGTCGGTCGGATTCGTTAAATGAAATGTCCGTGTCAGTGGATGTCAGACCCCCTCCGAGCGGCGCAGAAGGCAGAGAGAGAGAGAGAGAGAGAGTTCAGCGCGAGTCCGTCGTCTCAGCGTGCGTGTGTATAACGTATCTGTATATATATAGCCATAGGACTGCAGGGCGACACGACTCGACACGACGCCCCGTGTCACTCCATCCGTTTATTATCCAGCCGAGAGAGCGAGCGCTCGCGAGCTCGCGGTGATTTACATCGATCCCACGAGTTTCGCCGACGGTAATCACCTGCGAGATATACATATACGCGTGCGGACCCCATGAAATCACGGCTACCGTTTAATATACCCCGCGTCGTTCGTTTTTTGTCGCTTTCCTCGCGTAGATTGGCTGCGCGCACTAATTGATTCGTCATCAAGCGCACGCGAACTCGTCGGCAGTCGGTCGAATATTTTGCGCGCGCTCGCGCGAGTACGGATAATTATCGGATACGTAATAACAGTGGCCTGGCGTGCTGTATATATGCAGTGCACAGCAGTACGCATAGCTTGTATAAAAGCGCGCTGGCTGCGAATTATCGATTACCGGCGCGCGCAACGCTCAATTAGGGCCTCGGCGGAGCTTTGCATAATGGTCGACATCGTAAGAAGGTTATTGTGCAGGTTCGCAATATAAAGGTCGGCGTACTAGCTGTTTTTTTCTTATTTCCGCTTTAAATTATTATATTTATCGAGTGACTTTCATTCCTCATTAATCATACCTTGTAACTTTTGAATTATTACCAACATACGAATGCGGTGTTACAACTCATTACGAAATAATACACAAACTGTCACAACACTGCTCATCAATTTAGCAGGAAAGAGAAAGCGCCTAAGCGATGACATTTTCAACCACTCAAGCAGATTAAAAAGCCCTCGATCTCCCCCCAGACAAAAAAGCCGAGGCCAGAAAAGCGAAGAAAATTAAACGGGCGACGGACGCTTGTCGGGATCGTTTTGCGGTCGGCGAACGCGGGGCGTTGTTTTCCTGTGCGAAGGGAGCCACCGCCGCCGGCCGATGGGATAAATCACCGGGCGAGCGGGCGCGCGTCGAGGAGATAGATCCGGCATTAGGTTCTTGCGAGTGCTGGCTCGCTCGCTCGCTGGCTGGCTGGCAAAACGAGCCGTCCCAAATCTGCGAGATTTACGCGCGCCGGCGACGTCGTCGGGGATACGTCCGCGCGCACGACTCTCTCTCTCCTCGAGCGTAGCGGGAACATAATCGCCCTTTTACCGGGGACTTCCTGCGCGGCCGCTGACACGTCTTCCTGGCTCGCTCTCCATTTGCCGCTCTGTCGCATTTCGAAAATGTTTTTTCCAAGTTGCCTTGCTTTTGTCGACGCACGTGATAAGCTTTTTGTTAAGCTTTCTGTGTATAGTTGTTATTGTGATTAAAGAAATGACGGAATGCATACTTTTGTCAGGATACTAATGAAAAGTAGTTTGTCTTTTGTACTATTAAAGAATTTTTCTTTTTTTTATCGACGTGGTATAATTGAGTAGTGTTTTTCCAAATCGAATACACCCGCCTTTGTGATTTTTTAATAAAAATTTATTACCTTTTTCAGACTTTGTAGTGATTAAATACCAGACAGAAATACCAGAAAAATAACTAAAAATTCCTGAATTCATTCCAAACCGTTGAAAATGAATAACATTTTTTTAATTAATACATTTGTTTTATATTTTATTTAATAAAATATTTAATTAGTAATAATTTTGATAATTAAAGAAGAATAACTCGATTTTATATAAGCAATTGTCAATTAATCTCTATTCTACGCATTATTGAGAATGATCGAGTGTGTCGCGGAGCAAAAAAAAGGAATATATTTTAGATCATAATTCAGCGCTGACACTCGTATAAACATTTAAGGAAAATAACTCGGTGTGCGTCGTCGTAAAGGAAAGCGAGCGGTATAATTTTATGTGGCAGTTGGCTCGAGCCGCGGGCTCGCGGCGTGGCGCGGCAGTAGAAAAAAGCGTATTCTAACACGTCATCCCAAACGAGGGCGGATGCACATTAGTAAAGAGGCAATTCCCATTCAACTTCGTCAAGGAATTTCGCTC
Organism: Torymus aiolomorphi; assembly: GCA_036365515.1. Taxonomy (NCBI): domain Eukaryota; kingdom Metazoa; phylum Arthropoda; class Insecta; order Hymenoptera; family Torymidae; genus Torymus; species Torymus aiolomorphi. The sequence goes on from CM070875.1 coordinate 186,410,892, forward strand.
TCGCTCTCGGGTAACTCTCTTTCTCTCTTTCTCTCTTCTCTGACTCTTTCTTCCTCTGGCCGCGACGACGAGACGCACCGGTATATATAATCGGGACGTCTGCACGCTGCCTCGTTCTCGAAGATGAACAGCGTCGTTTGGATTCTGCTCTGTCTTTCTCTCCGCCGGACTCTTTCGTTCCAAAGGGATTTTTTCGCGGCAACATTGTCGAATAATCGCGCCATCGCATCGCCATTTACGAGAATTGCTCGCGAGAGTCGCTCGTGGCGGAGTCCGCTGCTGCTGTTGCTGCAAAAAACTCTAGCTCGCGCGGCGCCTCGACCTTTTCAAACTAATTAATTTGCTCATTATTGTAATTTTTCCTTTATGAGGATCGCGTCCGCGAAAATAAGATGACAGCTGTGAATGTTAATTCAGAAACGTTAAATTCATTTGCCTCGCCTTCTTATTTACGTGAAATGGAAAGTTTTACGGTGCTTTTTGTTCCGGCCCTTTTTAGTGAAAGGTGCTTTATCGAATTAACCAAATTTTTTTGGCAAAAAGACGTACGGTTTAAGTATATTTTTAGGGTTTGCATGTCAAAACTATAGCCTGACGCAATCATTTCATCACAAAAAAGAATTATACAAACACGCTAATTGTTATTATTAAAATTTATTATTTTATTATTAAAATTTTGAATTCGAATGTAATCATCATGAATTTTTTTTAAACAGCAAATGTTTTAGTCGTAAACAGCATACTTGAAAAGGGATCTGGAATAACTCTTAGGTTAAATATGACGAAGAAGTTGTGGGTGAAAAACCATTAAGGTCAGAACTTTTATTTTACCTATGTGTTTACTTTACTCGACACTTTTGATGTACAGGCACAGCGGATGTAAAAAGGATACCACCTGCTCAGACACATTTGATACGCACATGAGACTCCCATAAATTATCGATTAAATTTAAAATCAAACATTTATTTTCTTTTCTCTTAGAATGCCAGAATGTGGAGCATCCACGCAAGCAGTCTTGTTGGTACGTCTCTCCGCGATGACGCACAGTTCACGCGATTGATCTCGCGCGCGTCCCGCAAGCAACAACGGCAGCAGCATCTTTGCAGTTAGCAGCGTAAGAAGATAAACGAAAAGAAGTGCGCGCGAGCCGCTGCATCTAAGAAAAGACGAAGAGAGCATCAGGGCAGCGGCAAGAAGCGCGGAGGTAGGAGAGGCGAAGAAAGAGAGACAAGAGAAAAGAAACGTCGGAAAGACCAGCGACGAGAGATGCAGCGGCGGCGGCGGCGCAGCATCGTCGCGCCCGCGAGAAGAGAAGAGTGTACATTCGTTATCTGATCAGAACTTAAGGCTACCTTGAATGAGATGAATGCCTTTACGTGTCTCTTGCACTTGCCTAGGCATATATTCATTCCAGCCTTTCATTTCAAGAGCCGGGCGAGAGAGCGCTGTGCCCTTTTGCGGGTGGCTGCCCTTTCCACCTTTCTCTCTCTCTCTCTCTTGCTCTCACGGGCCAGCCATCACTCTCTTTGTGACTCCTCTCTCTCTCTCTCCCTCTCCGCCCTCTTTATCTCTCTATCTCTCTATCTCTATCTGCATCTATCGCTCCATCTTTATCTACCTCGCGCGGTGCCCCGCGCGCGTGCTTCGCGCTAATTTATTGCCGCGTGCGAAAATTCGAGCGAGCGCTATCAATTTCTGGGAGATACCGGGCGGCTGCTCGCTGTCTGCTTGTAAGCATACGTTTTATGTGTATACCTATATATATATACCTACTGGCGTGCGCGGGAGTTACTCTCAATGCGAAAGAAATAATGAGAAGCGGTGCCGAGTGCATGTGTCCGTGAGAGAATGAGGAGTGGAGCCACTACAGAAAGAGAGCCTATATAGGGTACAATGTTATAGAATTTGTCTGCGGTGCAACTTTTTCTCGCCTGGCCTACTGCAATTATGTTTATAAGATCTTTGAGCATACTGATTTATTAGTCAAATATTGAAAGTGCTAATGGGCTTATATTTCAATTCATATTTATAACCTCATATTGTCTAATTTCCTTAGGACTTATTATCAAATAAAAAAAAAATAGAAAATGTTTATTTACTAAATATTTTTAAAAAATAAATAAAACGGTCAACTCCAGTAAACGAGAAAATAGAAAGTGAAAAAGGGAAAGATAGAGATACGCTAGAAAAACGAAGAGGGCAGGATGAGGGAGCGTGAGAGGGAGGAGGAGGAGGAGGTCATGTATGCGGTCGGATCTCTGTGTGTATGTGTGTGCGCACGAGTGAGAGTCGAGCCGCCTAAGCGCGCGCGAGCGGCGAGCGCATATACCGGATTCAGGATCCGGAATCGCGCCTGCGCTTGCGCGAGGATCCGGTCCTTTAAACTTTATGTTGTACGCCTCCGAGCGTGACCTTGGATCGCTACCAGGCCGTTACGTACACGCCGTACAAAGGCGTTGCTTCTCTCTCTGCGCGCGCACAGAGTTTCGCAGCTCGAAGAAAAAGACCCTTCCCCTGCGCGCGCGAGGCTGCGACTGCTCCTTATAGCGCGCGCATATATATACAGCCGGGGATCGCGCGGATTATGACTCGTTTTACCGGGGCAATTAAATGCACGTGGCCTCGTGGAGACGCGGTGCGTTCGCGCGTTATCATAATCGGAGGGGAAGAGAGGGAGAGCGCGCGCGAGGTTTTAATGGATTACACGAAACGCGTTTTTCCGTCTGTAAAAATGACGGCTAATTTGATAAGTAGGTGATGATGTCGTATATATACCTGCGCGCGGGAGAGAACCTCGCGTTGACGCGTAAATGTTTGAACGTTACTCGCGAGCTGAGGCCCGAGTCTGTCAATGCTCCTTTTTTTCCCTACTCTGTCGAGCCGAGAGGTCTCTTAATATCCTTGTTTCTCTGATTATTACCTTATATACTGCGTAAAAGTTTCGGCGTTTTCCTCTTCATTCTGATTTTACGATAATTAGTTGTAATGAATTTATTACGCGCCGGTAATAAAAAGGTGACGAATAAATAAAATATTTTTATCAATTTAAGTGGAAACAAAAGTTCGAAAAAAATGTCGGACAAAATTATAAGGCGGTGTGTATAAAAATACCTGGAAATTAATTTGGGCGAGCTCGTCAAAACACGGATACTCGTAAAGGTGGCACAACGCGTTCCTTGGCTGTGCTCGATTACCCGGACAAATTGACATCGGCGGATCAACATATACACACACACACACACGTGCATACAAGTTCGTGTACAAGCATCGGAGGCGGCGATCCGGTGTCGATCGATCGCAAGAACAGGCGCGAAAGAAATTGATCGCTGACGTCGTTGGCTGTATAGGTAAAAGGCTGAAATATCCTTTTCGCCTTCTCTTTGCTGCTCGTCCAAAATCAAAGGCGCGCGCGCACGCGCGTCGATGCGCTCGTTTGAGGGATGGGAGAAGATCGTTCGCCAGTCAATGCGCGGGATAAGAATCGCCGAGATCTCGAGAATGTCGGGGGGAAGATAGAGACTGCTACGTCGATTTCGTCGTTGCGGCAGCAGAGGATCTACGCCGTCGCGGACGAGTTTATCCGCGATGCAACACGTCCGATAGGCAGCTATTTAGATCGACCATCGTCGCTAATTTAACGAGGTACAAATAAAGCCTCGAGGCATCCTCTCTCCCTCTCTCTCTCTCCTCATCCGCTGCACACTCTTCGTCTTTTTACGCCCCTTATTAATTTATTTTTAGCGCTCTCTTTCCTGTTCACATTCCAATTTGTTTCACGCGCGTTTATATACACCTAATTTTCTCCAGTTGCATTTTTACTTGCCACTCTCGTCGACGAGCTTCAACGATAAGATATTTTTTCATCAACTTTGTAAACTGTTTTTGAAAAGGATGAATATGGTATTTATGCCTTATTCCCTTGCCATACACCAGTTTATTCTGGAAAAGTATATATAATTTCAATGCTAATAACATTGCAGGCGCAGATAAGCACTAGCTGCATATAGATTCGAATTTTCACACCTCGACATTCTGCTTCATTATAATTTTGAAAAACTCCAAAATTATTTCTGGTTTACTCCTCCTATTAATCCTCGTCCTTTTTCCACAAGCCCTCACTTCTCTCTCTCTCTCTTTTTGTCGCCCGCCTCCTTCGCCACGGTCGAGAGGAGGAGGAGGCCGCGAGGTGAGGCGCAGGCAGAACGCTTGAAAAGGGTCCCTTGTCTCACTTCCTCTCTCTTTCGTGTGCGCGCGAGGCTGGTTAGCTCTTTTGGAATGACAAGTTCATTTTATTAAGACGCCTTCAGCCGTATTATGGTCGCCGCGTTATATTCGCGCGCGGACCCGCAGCAGCCCGAGCGTGCGCTACTACTACGCCTGTACCCGCACACGTATATGTGCGGGCACGCATATGTGCACGTAGAGAGAGAGTGCCGCGACAGCTCGTGCATTAATCCACGACGCGAATAATCGTAGCCTCCCTCCCCGCCCTCTCGCGCTTTTCTGCGTAGGAACAAATAAAGGAACGCATGTGCGTCGAGTGTGAACGGATATGTCGCCTTCTTTGATGTCCCTGTGTGTCCCCCCTCCTACCAGACACACACGCGCAGTTTTCTGTCTATATACCAGACTCTCCTCCTCTGTTTCTTTCCTGCACTTTCTCTCTATCCTGTCCCTCCTCTTTACGCGCGCGTACTTCTCTATTCCTCTCTTTTTATAACTGCGCTCTGCACTTCTCCCGCGCGCGTTTCACCTTCTTCCTCCATACTTCGTCTTTCTTGGCTCATCGTTCTTTCCCTCGCTCGCTGGCTCTCTTCTTATTTCCCCTCTTTGATGCTCGCAAACTTACTAGTCCTCCTTCTTCCTTCGTGGCGCACGTACATGCACCGACACTTTCGTCGTTCATATCAAATCTTATGTACGGCCTCCGCTCCTTTTTCTCGGCACTCTTCTCGCCGTTTCTCCGCGCTCGCGAGGCTACTAGAAAGCGAGTAGTGGCCGCCTTTATGCCGCTCCCCCCGTTTTTCCGATGGATCTCAGAATCACGAGGATACGTTGCCGGAGAGTGCCGCGGTCATTACGCGCGCGAACGCGAGAGAGTAACTTTTTTTTAGATTTACTTTGTCCTCGCCTGGCGCCTCCTCGCTTTGTCTTTACTCGGAGGAGAGGGGAGAGGAAGTTATATAGCTCGTATAATCGCGTATAAAGAGAGTATAACGTATAACAGAGACGCCGACTTCCTATGTATATACGCGAGATCGCTCCCCGTGAGATTACGCACTTCGTTCGATTGTTTGAGGCTATTACTCCGAGTGTGTGCTGTGTCTTTTTATTTGATTTATACTTTACTGCCTTGTACAGAAGTTTTTCGTATTTATAGCTATGTTTTTCCTGCAATTGCAGTTTCATTAGAGGATAAAACATCCCTTTGACTTTCTTTATTTATGAGATGATCAAAGTGATTTTTTTACAAGGAAAACTAATCTATTTTTAAAACTTAGGAAATAATTTTATTACTTGGTAATGGATAGTAAAGTTTTACAAAAAATGTTTAGTATTGGTTCAACTTTTTTTACTATATATAATTTTAATAGAAACGAAAGAAAAAATTCTGATCAGTAAAATCTAATAAAATTAATGCTATAAAATTATATTCTATTATTAACGAAAGTAGAATTTACCGATATGCTTGAGTGTCTTATAAAAGCAATTTGATTATTTTTCATGAATTAATAATGTAACATATTTTTTTTTAATTTTTTAACTAAATTTTATCGTATAAAAAGAAATCCTAAACTTTGTTCTTGCACAAATACCTTGAACAGCCGATAAATTCATTAATATAAAAAAAGTGTTAAATTTCGTCACGTCATTTACACATCTCAATTTATTTCATAGAGTTTCCTAAATGTTTTCAAGCAGTTTAAAAAAATAATGATTCTAATTTGAATTTCACGCTAGATTCGACTTTTTTCTAGTTTGATTGAAAGCTCTACCCCGTGCGGCACAGGAAAAAGGCGCGTTCGGCGCGTGAATCACTCGGTCCGTAACAAAAGGCATCTGATTTTTTAAGCCCACCGAAACAAAAATCCCTTCGCGCACAACTGACGATTCGTTCCCTCTCTGCCCCGATACATACACTGCCCACACCACTGGCGCACAGCCGTCGCCGTCTTCGCGGCGGCGCTCCCACCGGCAACATAAATTCTGCAATTTTATTTTTCCTTTAACGACTTTACCAGTTCGACGAAGATTCGGATGATACATTGGGTGCTCGCCCTGCTGACGAGCGGGAACGAAGGGGGCAGAGAGAGCGAGACCGAGAGGAAACGAGCTCTTTCTGCGCCGGTGTTTCGCGTGTGCGTGTGTGCGTCAGCGCGGGGCCCAGGGCACTTTTATATATACGGACCGAGGGGGGAAGAGAGAGAAAGAGGACTAGAGTCGCCCGAAAAATAGCGTCGGGAGAGGAGGTGCGCGCTTGTGAGCACTAGCTGCGTGACCCCATACCTCGGGTATATATGGCCAGGGAGGAGGGAAAGAGAGAAAGGACCGAGGCTAATTGGCGGCTTCGCGCTCGAGATTTTAATTTGTTTTCCTGACTGCCCCGTCATTACACGGCGATAAACTACCACATCTGATACCAAGTCCCTCTTCCTCTCTCTCCGAATGTTATTTCGGCGCGGCCCGCGATGTTCCGCGCGCGAGCTGCAACTCTTCTCCTCTCCCCCTGCCCCTCTCTTGAAATACTAGATATTTCGAATTCGGAATTTAATGACTGCCGTTCGGACTGTGAAGCTGGACGCGCTGTTTTAAATCGGCAGGAGCCAAATATTAGGCGCGCGATTTTCAAACGACTGTATTAATTTGCGCGTTCTTAGGGAGCAGAGTTGCAGAAATTGCTGCGTTCACTTTCGCGTGTGACTTTTTATGTTGCTTCTTCTGTTGTCTCGCGCTAAGAAAGGAGGACTCAATTGCATAGTGACTTTGTCGAAATTGCTGAGTTGTAGGGTCCAAAGAAAAAAACTTTACTCCTGAGAGGATATAGGAGTCAAATATGCGAGTGTGCGATTGGGGGTATTAGAATCCTATTTAAACTGTTCACACAAAAGAATTTCCTTAACTGTGAAACCAGCGAATTTACTAACAGTATAAAGTACCTCCACTGCAAAAAAAAATTGATTTTCATTTAAATAGTTTATAAAATAATTACTGCATTATATGTTTAAGAATATCGTGGCTTTTGTATATATTTTTTTATAGCTTCTTATTTGATGTATCGTTTCACGCTAAATTCGCAATAAAAGTCAGCACGTTGCGGCAACAATAATTTCACGAACGCACATACTCGGCCTCCTTGACAGTGATATATCAACGATCCCGCAATCTTAACTCAATCCGAGTGTATACGCAAACGGCGTATATAGCCGTGCGCGCATCCGTATGTATATGCGAAAAAAGGCGGAGATCTACGGGGTGGGGAAAAAAGAAAAACGCTCGCTCGGCCGCAGTGCGGTGGCAGCAGCAGTCGTCGCACGCCAGCTATCGGCTTCTTCGAATCGGGTTTTCTTCTCTATCTCTCTTGCGAAAACAAAAGCAAGCACGCACTCGCGCGCGTATTATTTAAGAGTCCGAGGCGGTGACTAAATCACGTCTCTGTTAGAGGATAAATTTCCCCTCGGCTCGCTACACACGCGCACATACTACGCTCATATATACAGTTTGCGCGAGCGCGCACACATCGAACTCGTTATGGCCTTTTATTCGGGTCTGCGTCTGTCTTTGTTACGCGCGCGGGCGCTTTCGATATTACCTCAGTCGCGCAGGAAGGGGTCCTCCTCCTCTCTCGCTCTCTCCTCGTTCTCGCCACCATGCGCGCACGTATCTGATCGAATCACACACAACCCGAGGAGAGAACTTTACCCTGCGCGCGCAGGACTACGCAGGAGCGCGCGGAGAGACCGTATGACCGATGCGCCACGGGGCCCCATAAAGTCCGGCCTCGGACGTAGGAATGCCACTTTCACGGGAGGGAGAGAGAGAATGAGAGCCAAGGCCCAAGCGGTATAGACGCTCTCTGAAAGAGGATGTAGGAGACGGAGGAGAGAGAATATATATTGTGCGGGCAACGAAACGAGAAAATTAAAAGGGAGAGATAGAGCGCGTGGGGCAGTGGGTCTGTGCCGGTGCTGCTGAGGCTGATGCTGTAGATGGTGGGCGTGCGTCCGAGGGAGCGGTTCAGGGTAACTAATGGAAATCGAAATTCAGAAAATTTATAGATTAAATGGGAAAGTACATTTTTAGGGGAAGCGCCGAAAAGTTTTGAATGTTGTTACTGACATTCATTTAATTAACAGCTTTCCGATTGATTTGCGATTATATTCGGGGGAAATTACTAGCTTTTTATTCAAATTGAATAATAAATTCATTCTGATAACTTACTATAATCCCTTGTACGTCTATATTACTATAATTTTGTAATGATTTACACACACATGTGTATAGAACCATACTAATCTAAATTTTAGTGTATTTAAAGAATAAAATAAAATATATTTGATTCGGGCCCCGCGTAAAAAAAGTTGAGATCACGAAAAGATCGCTTTAAGATATGTCTCGATTATGGCACTATTTAATACTTTTTAAGATGAAAAGTCTCAACGAATAATCAAGATGATTTTAATATTCTTTTAATCATCGCTACATTCGGCCTTTTAAAGCATTTTTAAGATGGTTTTCAGATATACGAAATTCATTATTTAATATCATTTTAAGATAAATTTGAGATACTTTTGAAATGAATTTGAGACGAATGCGAGACGAGCTTTCGTACTGAATTTAAGATGATTTTGAGATTTTTTAAGATGATAATATTAACTTGAGACAAACTTTTATGACAACTTTAAGGGGATGCCTTACTCGTACTATTACCGACCGAGCAATTCACACAGTTTCAAGCTGATTAAAAATAAAATACGTCGAATCACAAAAAATCAAGAGAACACTCTTCTGTGTTTTTTAACGTTCTATCATCCAGTCAAAGTTTGGAGTCGAAATATCAAGCCGTTTTTTCAAAAACTTTGAACGAAATTAAATTTCGTTTGTTCAAAGTTTTTGCAGAAATGACTTGATATTTCGACTCCAAACTTTGACTGAATGATAGAACGTTAAAAAACACAGAAGAGTGTTCTCTTGATTTTTTGTGATTCGACGTATTTTATTTTTAATCAGCTTGAAACTGTGTGAATTGCTCGGTCGGTAATGGTAGGACTATGGCACCCCGTTAAGATGTCTGAAAATGAATTGATTCCAAAATTAAAAAAAAAATTTGTTAATCATTTCTTTAAGCTCGATTAAGGGATTTATACCAAAAGCAAGGCAAGCCTTGAAGTTTAGAATCTCTCAGACTTATATACTCTCGGCGTTTCAATGTGTTTAGGGGTGCCCCGATCGATGCGCCGCGTAGCGTCTAACGACGCTAACAACCGATCGGAAGTAACCGAACTCATGGTTGTCGCTAGCCGCCGCTACGCGGCGCATCGATCAGTGCACCCCTAAACGCATTCAAACGCCGAGAGTATATAAGTCCGAGAGATTCAGCCTTTAAATTACTCTTTAACAAGAGTCTAAACTTCAAGGCTTGCCTTGCTTTTGGTATAAACCCGTTAATCGGGTTTTAAAGAGTCGATTAAAAAAATTTTTTAATAAATTTAAAAATTTTTTAATTAATTCATTTATCAGACATCTTAAAGTTGTCATAAAAATTTGTCTTAAGTTAATCTTATCATCATCTTAAAAAATCTAAAAATCATCTTAAATTCAGTACGAAAGCTCGTCTCGAATTCGTCTCAAATTCATTTCAAATTTTCAAATGCATCTCAAATTTATCTTAAAATGATATTAAATAATGAATTTCGTATGTCTTAAAACCATCTTAAAAATGCCGAGTGTAGCGATGATTAAAAAAATATTAATATCATCTTGATTATTCGTTGAGACTTTTCATCTTAAAAAGTATTAAATAGTGCCATAATCGAGACATATCTTAAAGCGATCTTTTTGTGATCTCAACTTTTTTTACGCGGGGCAGGACTGATTGTACCCGAAAATCAATCAAGTAGTTTTGCAAGAAATATAAACACAAAATTATGAGTTGAAATAGATTTATACAAAGTTTAGCCAGATGCAAACTTTTTTTTAAGTTTTTTGTTACCTCAAGGTAGTTAATTTTCAGTCTATGGGGATAAATGAAATACAAAAAAGAAGGAAGAGAAATAAAAGTAATTTGATGAATGAAAATACATATTTCCATTCATTGCTACGCTCAGTTACATGTACCGCTGGAAAAGTCCGACACGTTGAAATTTAAGGCAATGCGAAGAGCTTTAAATAAGATCTTTTTACATTACTCTCTGGCATTTTTATTTAACAAAAAAAGGAGAAAACGAAGCGGGCAAAAAGGCATCTCTCGGCACGTTCCAAGGATTTTGTATAGGAAGACGCGCGCGAAGAGTAACTTGCGAGAACAGCTGCTAATTTTATGGCGTTTTCAGAGAAGCCACTTGGATCGCCGCGTGCGGCTTTACCGAAGAGCTCGGTTGCGCGTGTGCGTTCACTCTCGCCTTTTCTCTATTTTTCTTTCGGATATAGTTTTCCTTGACGAGGCACAAAATCGCCTCTATCGCGCGCGAAAAACCGGTTCAGGCCGCGCCACGTATTTCCTCCTCTATGCGCTTTCGCGATGCGGCGCTTCCCGGCTCCGCTTTGCAGCGTATATAGCAGCAGCAACAGCAGCATAGTGCAAAAGCGAACACGTCGAGCAGAGCCCAACGTTTCTACCTTTGTTCCAGCCTCTGATCCTATCTGGGAGGTGGGCTAAAAAATTTCAAAGATCCACCTGGTAATCAAAATTAAACTGCCGTCTGAAAGGCTCGGTTGTTGAGTCCAGCGGCAGAGGTAGTAGTTCAGAAGCGATCTTGGAAGCTACTTTGTTGAGAACATTTTTTATGCATTATAGTTGCACTATAATATCAATTCAGTTTTATAAAAAATGTATAGACTGTTTCTTTTTTAAATATCTTACGACAATTATTCTTACAAATATCCTCTCTTAAAAAAGTGATGGATAAAATCTGTCATCATGATAAGACTGTTTTGAATGGTTGTTGTTGACTCAGTTGATTGGTCTATAAAGAATAGGCGCCAAAATATAATGTGTTTGAATTTTAAGATTAAATTCTTGAGTTGGTGCATTACAAAATAGAATAATTAAAATAGTATAAGAAAAATTTCATTATTTTATTTATCAAAATTACGTAATTATTGTACAATTTAAACTGATTAAAACAAACTTTGAGATTGAAACTAACTAATATGATCATGTTCAGAACCTCAAAAAAAAATGAAAAAATCATAATAATAATAATAATACGTGCGAGGCCCGTTAAATGTAGCTAGTATTTTAAAAATATTAAAAGTATATGATAAAAGTCTCTATTTTTTAAGTTATTAATATTTTCTAATCCTGAATTGAAAAAATTAAATTGATAAAGTGTGAGTTTTGTTATGCCGATAAAGACTAACATAACGGCTAAAATGACTATTGTGGCAGAATAAAAAAGAGCATTAGATATCTTTTTTATGTTGGCGTATACAAAGCACAAAGGCCCACGAGAGTGGAGTTAGTTCATTCTTAAACGTGTATAATCGTACGTGCGCGCACTCAAGCCTGCAGGTGTAGGCGTGATCACCTGTTCTTGGCCGTGCGAAACCTTTGCCCCACCCGCTGCTTCGCCTCGCACTAAAATGTTCGAATGGCACTTCGCGATAATTTTGCCGCGGCGTGCGCGAGAATAAAAAAAAAGCGAGAAGAAAGAGGCACGCGCGCGCGCCCGCGTGCTTTGCAAAGTTCGTTATTGACTTGGATGAGTTAGGATTGAGGTTGTAATATTTTTCTTCGTACGTTTATGTTGCGCCGTTAAAAATCTTTTTTAATTAAAAGTTCAATGTGCGTTTCATTTCCGATGCAAATTATTCTTGAGCTCAACGGTCATGCCTTCAATTCAGCTTGAATTTTTCTCACAATCGGCGAAAAATAATTTTCTCATAAAGCAAATCGAATCTTGTTTTATAATCTTATTTTTCTCGCCCAATTCCATATTCCAAATTTTCGTGATATTTATATACCAATTTCTCGAAATTCGTCGTTTTAAATATTAACATTTGAGCATTACAATAACAGTTTATTGTTCGTGGAAGGCTTAATCGCGGACAGATTTATTTATGTAATAAATTGACAAGTCTTCTGTAGTATTAAGGATAATAACCGTTAGACATAACTGAAAGGTATTTAAAAATTAACAACTTAAAAATATAAATTAGTATTAAAAATTTGCAATAAATATTTTATGTGTATTTAGAAACTAAACGAAGGAATAGTTGAATCTATTTTTTCAAATTTCCCATAAAATAGTATGTCGACATTACTTTTTTCCTTTTCAACATATTTTCCAAAGTTCGAAACTTTTACTTAAGATGATTAAACGTTGTCCTAAATTGATTTGCATCACTTGATTCACTCTTGTTTACATCCACCGTACACATCGGCCAACACTCGGGCACATATAGCCCTCAGCGCGCGATTTGCGTGTGATTTCCTCGCCTCCGCGCCTCCTTTCATTCATGCTTGCGCGAGTGTTGAAAAAAGGTGGGAGGAAGGGGGGAGGGGAGACGGACCTCCTTCCGCGGCGACGCGTTTTAACGAGCCACCAGCGAAGAGACCCGCGAGCCGCAAATTGGCGGTCCCGTGCCGTTTGTCTCTGCTCGCGCGCGCGGATTCGCGTCGTCGAGAGCCGGGGGAGATCGCGTGCGGCGCCGATCTATCCTCTCCGCCGTCGTCGCTTTCTTTCTGCGTGCACTGCTGCTTCCCTCCTCTCATTCGCGCCGACACTTCCTCGGCTTTCTTCTTTATATCGCGAGCCGCGGCGCGACGCGAGTAATTAATTGCGAATTACTTTCGCGATTTTTGATACCGCCAGATTTTGTATTGCGCACACGAGGACTGCAATTTGTTGCCGCCTAACAGAGATGCTAACGGCTGTCTCTTTCCTCCTCGCATTCGCTTTTTTGAGGAATATTCGTGCGTGCGTATATACATGCGTGCGTGCACGAGTCACCTCGCACGAGGCGAAGGCGCGATATTGCGCTGCGAAACTTGGAAACTTAACGCGCTTGTTGTGTGTATGTGCCACGCTCGCCGCGCACAGGGATTATGCAGATTTTGCGTTTGGGGGTTGAATGTTTTACGCGTTACGGGTCTTTAGAAGAGCATTAAATTCGGATAATGCGTGTATCATTAAAATGCTATTACGAGCCTGGGTAATTATGAAGTGATACAGAGTCCGCTCGACAGACGCTTAATTTTGTAATTTTCTTCATTAATGAATGGTTTTGCGTTAGTTTTAATTGCAAAATTGCTTTCAAATTATATAAGTTTATTCAGTGCCATAGTTACCTTTAATACTCTGATAAAACACATTTCAAGTTTCTTTTTGTATTATAAAGAAAAGTCTAGTAGTCATACAGTGTCAGAAGTTATTATGATTGAGAAAAATGATCATTTAGTTACCAAATGTGTGATAATAAAAGACGTAGTCAACACTTTGGCGTGCCTAATGGCTTCTTAACAACGGCAAGTAATTATTTCGTATAGCTTTTCTTCGAACGACTGAAAAAATTGCAAATAATTCTGGCAGAAACACAATTAGCAATGAAGAAAAAGCTGAATAGAAAAGTATCGTAATTGTTTTGAATTTAATGTCAATGTACAATAGAGCGAAAAGTTGTTGCACAATAAATCAACGATACCTTTTTTACCTCGAAAGCAATAAACTCAAAGATACACGAACAAAAGAAAATACAGCTAAAGAAACTGTTACATTCTCTTTTCATTCGGACTGAGTCGATAATTTCGCCTACCGATGACGCGGAGGGAGTAAGAGAATGAGAAGGAGGAGGAGAAGAAGACAGTGACCTACCGAGCTTATTTTTGCGTATCACGCACTTTGATGATACTTTTGTACGCAACTGTGAGCGCACATGCCGTCGACCGCCGACGTCGTTTCTTATGTCATCATCTTCGTCTGTGTTATGCGCCAACGTCATAATCTTCTTGCCATATTAATTCGAATATTACACGTTTATCTACATGCTCGATTCCATATCAAGGGATTTACTCAGCAAAAGAAATTTTATGTAAACTGAAAGATTACACATATGCTTTACTATGCCACTGAGGTAGAGATCTTGAAATGAAATACACTATATCATGGTGTGTCTATAAATAACTTTTAAACCCACGTAACGAAAATATTTAACTTTTACTGTCAGAGGTGAGGCTCGATAATAATATATTTTACAATATTTTTTATCAAATTTTAAGTTTCTTATAGTTAATTATATTTTCAAACCGAAAAATAAATTATAATTATAACTTTTCCCAATGTTATAGAAATTTAATTATTTTAAATTTTTGTATAAACCTACATTGGACTAATTTTCGATGGCATCTACAGTTTTTAAGGGCGGAATCCGAACCACCTAAGCTTTAATCTTCGAAAACGTCTGTAAATAAATAATGGTATCCCCATATCAGTTTGGCAGAGGCTGAAACTAGAACCAGAGAAAATATTCTAGCGAATGAGCCATTGGTGCTCTTAAGATAATTATGAATGGAGAGTTTAGTGAGTAACGCTAACGCTGTGTGTATGGAAATTTGTTAGCTGTGAGTGCATAAAGCTGTTTATCTACAGTGAAACTGAATTTTAATTTATAGACGAAAAGAGCTTTCAATTAAAATAATTCGTCGATACAGACTAAGTTATTTTCATTTTATTTTTCATAAGTCTAAATAGATAGTGAACAAGCTTAGTGAGGCATGAATGTCAAAATTCTGAATAAATTTTTCTATGCTTAAGTTTTTCATCGACCTACGGTAACCCTACAAAAATAAGACAAGTATAGTCTTCATCAATGAATGCTTGTGTTCACCTCCACGTACCTACAAAGATGTCTACACTTTTCGAGCGGTTCACAGTTGGCGTGGACGTAAGCACACACACACACACACACACACACACCATCGAAACGTGCTATCCAGCGCGGTACGGCCTTATATATATATATATATATATATATATATACAACTCGTCGATCGGTCACGCAGATGTGCCGCGCGTATACGTCCATCTAATTAAAGCAAGCCTCTCGATTTGCCAGCGCTGCTCCTTCCTATTAGTCTCAGCCGTATTCACTGAGGCGTATATATATACACACACACGTGGGGAGATTAGCGGTCCGCGTTCATATTGCGTATTTCACTCGTCGCCGCGGCGGCTACGCACATATAATAATACGTCTCTCTTCTCTCCGGCAATGGTGGTGGTGGATCATCGACCTCTTCACCTCGATATCGAACTTTTGTCTCCCCCCGTGGCCCATCAATGAGTCTTAATAAGCGCCCGCGATAACGGTGCGCGGCCGAAAAGAGGTAAGCGTCATTTTTATTATATATATATATACGTATCACCTATTCTCTCCTCTCCTTGACATTCCTCGTCTTCTTCTCTTTCTCTTCTCTCCTGTGCATGCGGACACGCGAGAGATGCCCGCCGCGTGTGACACTTCCCGTTTCAAAGGCGAGCATTGAGTCGCCGACAATGAGTATCTCCATTTCCTCCGCAGGCGAATGTATACGTGTATGCGCGCGAGTGAGCGTACGATTACTCGGGACATTTTATTGTTGACGTTGACAGATCTTGTCGTTGTTTATAAGCTCATTGTGCGCGCCTCGTCTTCAAGATGATATATATTCTAAACACAGATCGACACTGTGTGTACGCCGGACAAATGAGATTTCCAATGTCGAACACCAATTGTCCTCCTCGCGGCTATTCTTCCTCCTGCTTTCATCCTTGGCATTTTTCCGCGCTGCTCGCGGTCAATCTCGCTCCGAACACTCCGAATTTTTTTCACATGCCCTCCTACCTCCGCACATACCGTATTATATACGT
Organism: Torymus aiolomorphi; assembly: GCA_036365515.1. Lineage (NCBI taxonomy): Eukaryota > Metazoa > Arthropoda > Insecta > Hymenoptera > Torymidae > Torymus > Torymus aiolomorphi. Next base: position 186,426,960 of record CM070875.1, read on the forward strand.
ATATCCGCTATAATGATTTGCGAAAAATGCCAGTGTGCGCGCGCAGACGATCGTAGGTTCGATTTTCGCATTATCCACCATCGCGATAAGGTACCGCAGCGATGTTCGGTCGTCCGCGCACATAAACGCGTAATTAATTTCCGCAGCGCGCCTCCTTTAATGACTAACTCAAACAAGCGGTCCGCGCTCGCCGAGGCCGGCGTTTACACAATAAATAATTTTTCTATCGTGCGGCCGCGTGATTCGCACACACACATACACACACAGGTTGAGGCTACGCTCGTCCGTCATTAGCTGAAAAGCCGTGCGATTGAATCGGCCTTTACAGTTACGTCTATTCACCCCGCACAGCGGCGGCGGCGAACTCTCGCCTAAAACACACATACACACGCTGACTCGTCGCTGTCGTCCTCCTTCCGAGTCGTCGACGTCGCTCGATCGCTTCTCATCGCGGGACGAGCGAGACGAGCGAGACGCGCGCCAGTCAAATATATATCGGTGATGGTACACACAAAAAAAGAGCGAGGGACGTCGATAGGTTGGATTTGACAGGAAATCAGCCGCGTTTCGTTTCCTCTCTCCCACACGTGCGTGCGCACGAACGAAGCGACTTGTGTGTGTGTGTGAGTGTGTATATATACACACACACACACACACACGCTGCATTGTTGTAACGAGTCTTATTAACACGATGACTGGCCGTTCGGCGTGTCGACAAAAGAGGCGTAGTGTAGAGCGGAGAAGAGAGGGGGAGGGGGGAGAAGAAGCGAGAGAAAGAGAAAGGGACACGTAGGCTTCGTCGGGAACAAGTGCGATACCTCGCGATACTCGTCCGCGATAACGCACTCGCGCGCGTGGGAGTAGCAGCAGCAGCCTGGCCGCGAGCGTACGCGCGCGAAGGGGTTGAGAAGTGGGGCTGCGGCCCGAAGATGCACCAGACTTTGATGTTCCACTGTCAGGCGTACATCGTAAACGCATTAGTTGGCGGCGGCGGCTATGGCGATGCGCCGATGTACCGCGACCCCCCCTTCGATTCCGTTATACGTAGGCTCGCTGACGAAGGTCTATGTGTGCACGAGAGAGAGGGAGAGTCTGTGTAGGAGCCTCTGGGCTCCGTCCGTCCGTCCAGCGCGCGCTCGCATATACCGTAAGGGAACTCTCCGGTATATACGTAGACACGGGTTCCATGGGATGAACACGTCGCGCGGTCAGCCCAGCTCTCGCTTGCCCGCGATATGCCGTAGAGGTATAGTGGAGAGAGAGTGCGCTAGATGTATACGGGGTTTATGGCTGTGTGTGCGACTGGCCGATCGGCCGCGAGTGCGGAGACCCGATACGTCGTATAGTGGTCTGACGGAGGTGTGTATAGACGGGATTACCGGAGACAAGGGGAATAAGGTCGGCGTGCCCCGAGAATACTTATCATCACGGTGATACGGTTTTAGGAAGAATTTGAATATCTTCGAGCTATATTCGTTACGCTTGTCGAGTTCATCGTTATTTCAATTTGTCGATTACTTATACACATTGTTATTTATATCTATCATTAGACCCATAGGTTTCACGTTTTATCTGTACGAAAAGTTAGATAATGTCAGCAGTAGTTAATCACTGTACCTATATATACAAACAAAAGTAACTTAATCCAAAAGACTTGCATCTTTTGCAAACTAAGTCAAACCTTACATAATACAAATTCATTAAAAAATTAGTTATCCCTTTCCTCAACTTTACGAACCTCTCCACTAACACCCCATAAAGTTCGCACACAGGTCTCACTTAACGAGCTGGAAGTTCGCGAAGGATCGGCGATCCTTTGATCCTCGAAACCGAAACGCGTGCGTCCCCGTGTCCCAGTTGACCGGATCCGGCTATCCGGGCTACGTCCACAGGTGGTCGGGCCGTCAACTCGCGCCATGCAGTGGATTTTTCGCCACTCGCTCTAATATATGTATACTTATATACGCGTGCGCGCGCCCTTGTTGTCTGTGTGTGCACGCGCCGACTCTCGCGTGCGCGAGGAAACTCAATGCTTTTCAGTCTCGAATCGCGGACGTCTCGAGCGAAGCACTGCAGCGCACAAAGTCCTTTTCTCTTCTTCCGTCCTTTTCTCTTCTTCTATCCTTTTCTCTTTGCTTATGTGTCTATATATATATATATATATATATATACGTACTTCGCCATTCTATTTTCGTTTTCTCTTCAGGCTTATCCTCGTTTCTTATTCCACGCCATTAATTTCGTTCTGAAGTTACACTGGTCCACTTTACTTTATTAATTTAAGTGTAAGCTTAGTTAAGTGATACAATAGTGTCAGGATATTGTTTTATGATGTTAGGGGAGCTCTTGGTTGAACGTTGCACACTTTGTTAAATGCTTCAGCAAACAATCCTCCATCTTTTTTGACGAATTGGCTCGACAAGCAGATAAAGACAAAAAATGAGTACGCCAAAATATTTCTCAGCCCCTATTTCAAAGGTACTTTTATTAATTTTTATCTCGCCGGAGGTAGCCCTTCCGCGCCTCCCATTCATAAAAATCCTCGTCGAGTACCCGGGGTTATACATTCACAGCGGTCGCTCTCTTTCTTTCTCCTCCTCTATTCTTCATTTTAGTTTCCTCCTGCCTTCCCTCTTTCGTGCTCTTTATCTCTTTATACTGTTTGCACTGTGGCGCGCGCGCAGAAAAGGCCAAACGGGCCCGGAAAAGAAAACCTTTTTATCCGTCTCTAGGCATATCCTTCTCCGGGAGAGGCGTCGTGATGCGTGTATAAGCCAAGACACGCGCGCGACCACCGCGGAGTCGCTGGCTTCTCTCTCCTCTCTCTCTTTCTCTCGGTAGTCGCCGCGGTATTTAATATGCGCCGACCCGAGCCGCGAGACACTGACAGATCTCGGCAATTAATAAAACGTTTCCCCTGCGCCTTATTGTCGTGATGCCGCTCGCTACGCCGCTGCTACGACTACTGTTACCTCTACTATATACTACAAATGCGAGGCACGCTGCCTTTTCACTCGCGTGATAATATACGCGCGCCAAGGAGGCGAACTCGGTCATTGTGCTGTTAAAGAGAGAGTGAGGAGGGAAAGAGGGAGAGAAAGAGCGAGTAAGGATATACTCTTTTGGGCCTCGCTAATGGATTTGTCAAACGGATCGGCTTTTCGTCCTTTTTTTTCTTGGTCGGGCCTGTTTGAGGAAACTTGCCGCTGTTATAGAGGATGGGCGTCGTCGTACCGGGAGATGGATGTTTGTTTTAAAAATTATTATCGTTTGCGCTGTTTCATCTGCGTGTGCGAGAGAATAACAAGGTTGTACACGTGGATTGTGGACTTAGATCATTAGTGGGGATCGTGGGTGATAGTAAACGATGATTAAACTTAAATAACGACCTGTCTTATGATTATATAAAAGTATGGGAAGATGTCATTCAAATTTTTAAATGAAAATGTTATACAAGTAATTAAAATTCTTATTCTAACTTATAAAGGCTCTATAAAAAGCTTTTTCTGAACAACAATTTCTTCGGTTGATTAACAACTAGAACGCACTGTAATAAAACAACTCAGACAGCCGCGGAAAACCAAAAATATCCGAACACGTAGCATGAAATTCCTCAAAACCGAGCGGCGCACTTCTCTCGCGGCGTTACGCAAAGCGCGGCCGCGCAAAATAAACGCCTCATTCTCATTCTTACACGGGGGAAAATTCCTCGAGAGAGCTGCGCTATGTTGGCGCGCGCGCTCTCCTAAAACGAAGGAGTCGAGCACACGGGGCTGCATCTATCCCAAGGCACAGAAGCTCTCTCTCTCTCGCGCTGGAGAGAAGAGCTAGCCAGCCAGCCAGCTATATAGCTGCTTGTCAGTGCCGCCGTCAACGCGCGACGGTTACCGCGTGCGTGTGCATGAGCGTATATACATGTATACATATAAGCAGCGGACGGTCTCTCCCTGCCCTTGCAGACATACATATGCATATAGACGGACACAGAGCCGCGCTCGGGCGCTCGCGTTTTCAAGTAAACGGACGCGTATTAATTGGGCCTCGGCCGTGCTCTGGCACTGTTGGATGTTCTCGTGTCGAGTTTCCGCCGCCGCCGCCAAGGCGATCGTCGCGATTGTTCTTCCTTGTTGCTGCTGCTGCTGCTGCTGCTGCAACGGTCAGCAGAGACCTCCTTCTTCGTTACGTATGCGCGTGTGCAAGAATGTGTGCATGCAAAGATCTTTGTTGATGTTGCGGAATGAACTCTCCCGCGCTGCTAGTCTCTCTCTCTCTCTCTCTCTCTCTCTCTCTCTCTCTCTCTCTCTCTCTCTCTCTCTCTCTCTCTCTCTCTCTTGGACACTGACTTTTACTTCCACGTCCTTTCGCGCGCGCGCTCGCGCACAACGCGCCAACTTTAATTTATGACAGCTTATTATACGCGATTCTTGAAAAGCGGCTGCTACTTACTGCTGCTGTTTGTTTTCTAAGCTAACTGTACAGGAGGCGAGTGGGTGGGGAGTATGACTGTATGAATCTATTTTGAGATCATATTTTTGCAGTTGGGGTACAGACTTTGCAGGTGTTTCTATTTGTGTTTCAACTTTTTTTTTAAGGTCACTGGAATAACAAACGTAGTGCACGTATTTTTTGCTTCATCCTAGAGGAAGATTTGTAATAATAAAATTTTAAGTTTCGTTAAATCGCTCTAGAAACACGAATAGAGGTGATAGAAGTTCGAATCACATAATTTAAAAAAATGTCTGTATGGATATGTGTGTGTATGTGTGTGCGTGCGTGCGTACGTACGTGCGTGCGTGCAATCAACAATCAACGATATTTTATTGAAAATAAAAGAAGAGGATGACGAAAATCATAACGGACCATTAAGAAAATAAAAAATAGAGGTATAATTTCAATTTATAGCACGGTGTGACCTAAGTCCGCACTTAGGTCACACCTATCCGTGACTTAAGTAGTCGATTATTGCACCGTGTTTATCGCACTCGCTGCGCTCGCGCGCTAACCTCACGGTGCAAAAATGGACTGCTTAGGCACGAATAGGAGCGGCAGCGGACTTAGGTAAACGTGCTATAAAATAATATACTGTCACGGGCTCAGCTCGACCGCCATCCGAGCCCTGACGCATCCGCTTCACGATAAGGACTAGACACTCGCGATGCTCTCGAGCAAGCATCGCGACGTTAGCTCAGTGGTAGAGCGCGGGCCTACAAACCTCGAGATCGTGCGTTCGAATCCCGCTCGTCGCATATTTTTTACGCGACTTATTCAGTCTGTCCTCTCATACGTAACAATACCATACTTATGACTTGAGTGACCCATCACACGGCGTCAATTGTAACCCTCGCTACGCTCGGGCGCTAACTTCACGCCGTGCAATAATGGGCCACTTAAGTCACACGTATCGTAATGTACTATTTTATAATACGTACACAATTATTTATAGTAAAGATACACAATTATTGAATAATAATATATTTACTAGTCTTAATTTGGCGCGCTACGTGCGCCCTCTCTTCGCTGTTTCTCTATTTCTTTCGAGTTTCGAGATCGATTCGAGATTTCGAGATACCTCGCAAAAACGCTCGAAAACCGAACGAATCTCGATCGCTCAAATTTATATTAAGGACAGTGTAATTTTGAAAATGTGAGTAAGTTGATCTCAGGGTAGATTAAATAAAACTTTTTTAAATAAAATAAGTGCCAAATAACAAATAATTTCAATAATAAGAAAAAAATATGTAATTTTTTAAATATTAATGAATTATTAAATCATTGAAAAAAAAGTATAATGAATAAACATATTTTATATTTAAAATATGATGTACTATAGATATAGGAACGATACATTAATTTGGAGAAAGCTACGTGCCAATGAATTAGCAGCGGTTTTTTTAAACATGATAATAATTCCCTCACGGAAAAAAATTCTCATCTATAATTTATTTGCACTAGTGAAATCAACTGGTTTTTAGGAAAATGTTAAATTAGTAAAAAAGTAAATTTATCTTTGTTTATAGTAAGAATGACTTTATATTTAAAATTAGATGGCTGATTCCACATTCTAAAATGGAGATCCATGCCGATATCGTTGTAAATAGAATTACACAAGTTAAATTAACTGTATGAAAAGTAGAATGAAACATTTATTTTTGTCCGTGAGCTTTTATATATTTTTAAAGTGGGTAACTATAATATGTTTTTTACAATTTTTAAAATTTTATACATTCGTTATTAAACATTTTCATCTTTCTTATCTGTTCCCTAAACTTTAATTTTTTTAATTTTCATAATTATTTATTCCAAACACTTATCATCACTGTGAGTTATATTATCTTCAACTTAAAAATATAATAAACAAATGAAGTACATACAAGCGCACATTTAAAAAAACCTCACATCTAAATAGCTAACGAATAAATCACTTAGATCGTTATTTCATTCTAATCTTTCGTGATGTAAAATTTAGTTTTGAAACGCGTGTGGACAGTCTAGTTAATCGGCACAAAACCTACATTGAACTTGACGACATTATAAGATTTACTTCTGTATCGCATTACCCTACCCTTGCTTTATTTAACCGAAAATAGATTTACGCGAGGAGTAAGTACGACACGTTTCGTTAAACCGAGACAGATCATGACGGTATTCGCGCGTCGCTCGTCGAGATTAGGCATATATGCATATACGAAGTCGTCGCGCGACGGAGAAACGCGCGAGAACGCAACGCAAGACAGGCCGAAACGTAGCAAACAGCCAGTCGTCGGCCGAATATAGATCAAAGATGTGATTTATTTTACGATCGCCGACGCTCGTGTCTCTCTTTCTCTCGCATCCCTTCGTCGGCGCTTTCTTTCGGCGGCTTTCTGGCAACTTGACAGTCAAAAGCCGCGCGGCGGAGGAAGCACTATTAGCCATTAGAAGACCACTCGGCCGCTTACTTAACTCGAGAGCGCCGCCGACTTCGCGTCAGAGCTTTCATCCCGCGAGGTAACTACTCTATTGGCTTCATAAATTTTGCGCGCGGCCACGCCAGATCAACGCTAAGATGCCGGTCGAAGTCTCGCGTAGGATTTCTCTTTGACTTTGGCGGGTGTCGGTGAACGACGATTTCCTTGTGCTCGGTTTCTTTGAGCGCTTCTAAATATTCTATATTTAAGGATGTTTATTCCTAAGATTATTTATCTCAATAGATTTACAGTTACTTTAGTGTCTTTAATGTTTTAAGCTTATATAATCAAAGTATATTTTTATAAAAGATTTTGCTTTGTATTTTACCGCGATAACGTATCATTAAAGTATAAGAAATAAAAATAAATGTAGGTCATCAGAAAAATGAGAAAAATAAATTGACCAAAAAAATGTTTACATAACATTCATTACCGGTGTAGTTTCTCCTGCGTCGCAAAGAATTTAAAATCATCTCTGTTACTCGACTGATTGACGAACTGTAAATGTAATGCAATGTCGGGCAAGAGACGGCAGGCGAAAAAAATAAATACCGCGCGTAGTTGGCCGGTACAAGCAAGCTGTTTAATTGAAATTGTCATTTGCATTAAACGATATTCAGTATGCCGCCGGTCGCTGATCCCCGACGTCCTTAACAATGGCAATACAGAAAATTGTTGTACAGGGGCTTCGTTATATGTAAACAAGCAAATTAAGAAAGTTCGCCTTCTCCGTCGCAGCCGTCGCCGCGACTCTGTCCCCCCGCGCGCGCGCGCGCGCGCGGAGGTCGCGCAAGCCGAGAAAAAGACAAGCGCAGGCAAAAAATAAGAGCAGCAGAAAAAGCCGGAGGAGACGAAGAAGCAGCAGCAGTAGCAGCGGAGCCCTGAAAAGAGATCAAAAGAAGGGGCGGCCGCGAAATCGTCGTATAACCATCTCTTGCGTCGTCGCCGCGCGTCCTCGCGCCTTTAATCCGCCACTCACCCGGAAACTCTGCGCGCGCGCGTCCAGCCGAGAATTGGATCTCGCTGCGCGTTTGGCGACTCTCGGCGCGCGCCTGCATTATTCATAACCAATTGCCGAATCCAAAACTGAGAAGGCTGCAGTTGCAGTGCACGCGCGTCTTTTCCTCGTTTCGCGCGCTCGCTCTCCTTTCGGAGACTTCTTTTCCGCGCGGCGAGAAACGAGGCGAAGCTCGTTTGCGGCGGCCCCAGTGGCGGCGGGGACTCGAATTTTCGATGCGGCGCATCGCCATTATACGTATTTGCGCTTGCTGTGCACTTGACGAAGGGAGCGCGCAGCAGCTAACTACTCTGCCGAACCTGTATTTCTCTCGTTCCCTCCGCGTCGCGAGAACTTGCTGCTGTACGTGTATATGTGTGTACAAAGCCGGCGAAATCTCGGGAACGAGAGAGAGAAAGACCCATCGAAATGGCGCATGTGGCCGGAGACTTGTATTCTCATATTTGTATTCTACTGCGCGCGTGCGCGCCTATATTCCTTCGCGAAAGTCGCGGCGATGCGCGCACGCACGCGGACTTCGGCAATCGCTGCCGTCTCTTGTATGCATGATAGCAAATCTGCTGGAGAGGAGTATCGTACTTGAGTCGTTAAATTTTATTATGTTTTTGTTTGTCTGCCTGGTGCAGCAGACTGTCGGTATGAGATTTGCCGGAGTTATGCACCGTCGATAGGATAGTATTATAATATCGAACTTTCGACTATTTATTTCGTCTACGCTTCTCGTTAAAAATATCGAGTGTAAATTTATAAACATTTCTTCAATTTAATTATGTAAGACCATGCAATTACACTGCTGTAACACGTTTCAATGAGGCGTGTTCGAAAACTAAAACAGTTGACTCTTACGAAAGATTTAAATGATTGGAAAGTTTCTAAAAGTTTTTAAATGAGCTCAAAGGAATGGCTGTCACCTTTTAACAAACCGAAAATGAATAACGACTGCAAATTATACAACTTACGGTTACTATTGACGTGGCCTCCTCAGAAAACTTCAAAAGCCTCATGTTGAAATAGTTTAAAAGAATGTATTAACTCCATTATAGAGAAAACAATTTTTAAGCGAAACTAAGCGTATCTAATATAATATCCATTGAAAAATGACGAAACAGAGAGGAAAGTCGACGGGCAGTCGGTGTGGTAGTATTATGCAACGGCACTTTTTCCACGTCACCAGCGGAAGATTCGTGTCCTCCGTGTCACCTACAGACGTCCGGCTCGCGCGACAGTCCCAGAACACAATCAGGACGCGTAAAATTAATAGTTCAGCGCTAGAAAAACGTCGTGTACATACACACATACAGCATATAGCCCGAGTTCTCTCTCTCTCTCTGGCCGCATGAAAAATATCGAAGCTCGTGCCCGAGCGCGAGTGAGAGAGAGAGGGCGCGTCATTCCTGACTTGTCGCCATCAGTCTTCGTTTCGGAGAGCCAGAGAGAGCCTCGCCTCTACGCGCTCGCGGCTAGCACGACCTGACAGCTGCCACGCCGCGCGGCGACGGATCGAACGCGCTCGCCACGAGCGACCCACGCGAGGAGAACTTTGCCTGGCGCTATATGCCCCCCCGAGTCACTTTGGATTATTGGCCGTTCATTAACGGCGCGCGCGCGGGCGAAACTTTCCTTTTGAATAACGACCTATCGAGCGCGATCTGCTTTCCTGATTTTTGTCCGCTTTATCGCGATGGCTCGTGTGTTGCTGTTGGTACAAGGTAAGTACAAAGGACAGCTGTGGACACTGATTCGTAGATCGAGATTGGGGCTGAGATTTATGCGAGGTCTTGATAAATATATGAAATAGTGAGATTATATGCATATAAAAGATATTTTTCATTTTGAAAAAGTAAGTTTTATAGCATTAACGGAAAAGTTAATTTATGCCATTTTATCTGGCACAAAGTTTTTATGTTTATGATCTACAATTAATTATTTATATATGCTCATGTAAAAGTTTCAGATTATAGATTTTAAGTGAAAATTACCGCGAAAGCAATTTTCTAAAGAAAATATAAATATTTTGTATCAGTCATCTCTCCGTCAGTTCATGATTGATGGAGCCTTAGTTTATGGCTTCCATTAAAAATTTTTAATTTTGCCCATAAAGTAAATTTTAATCGCATATACAGTCAACCTGCTTCGGGTGAAAAAAGCAACCTAAACAAAAATCATTTTTCAGCATAATTATTTGGATCACCGCGCATTCGCTATATGCATCGCGCTAATAAGTTTACCTCGCAAAGTGTAAAAAAACGCCCCTTCAAAAAAAGGTTGATTTCTCGGCAGAGTTTATATATACACACACCGCACCCGCGGTACAAGCGTGCGCTGCGTGCCCTAAATTTCTAATAACACAGCTCAGGATTTAAAAACTTTAACAAACTTCCTCTCCGCGTCGTCAGGCTCCGAAACGTAAGCACATTACACCGGGGCACATAATACAATTAGTTAAATGCATATCTCCTTTCCACTCTTTCCACGCGGCCGCGCGCCTGCCATACGTCGAAGGCAAACAGTCGCGCGCTCTCGCACACCCATACTCATCTAGTTATAAAGAGACGCGGGCGCGCACGCGGCTCACATCCAACTGCGCGCGTGACTCATTGGTAAAAAAGCAAGAAGAGAAAGAGCGCCGCGGCTCATCCGCTCGATAAACAAAGAGCAGCGACGACGGGGATATATATTCCCCCGTATAGCTATAGGGCTGCTGATGCGTGCGCCCCGAACACACTATATATACCCCCGAAGATGGTACGCGCTAGCTTTCTCTCTCTCTCTCTCTATTATGATTTACTGCGCTGGAGTGTCGGCTCCATGAATTTGGACATATGCCGCCGCCGCCGCCGCGCTGCCCTCGCCGACGAGTTTTACGACCGACGCCACTGTCGTGGCTTTTATTCGCTTTTTATTGGAGCTCGCTGCTTCCTAGGCTTTCCATATACTCTACGGCTGCGCGCGGTCAACGATTGTTTGAGGTCGGAGAATCAGGATGCGACTTTCATCTAATCAATCGTCGAATAATGCGTGCGTGCCCGCTGATGCGATGGCTTTATATTATGAATGTAAATATCGGCTCCGGTTCCCCCGCACGATCGACTCTGCGCACACACAGCGTTGCCTTTTACGTTTCAATGTCGGGGAGGATATTCAATATTTTTAAGTGAGCAGCGCTCGAAATTTAAATGTAATACGCTTTTGCAAATATTGAAACGAATATATCGCTGTATTAATTACGTTTTTATTTTTTATTTTAAAATTTTAGTAAAATTGATATTTTAAAGAAGAAATTCGAATATAAAAGTATAGATATATCATTTCCAATTAGCCAATGAATGAAACTTGATTCCCAATTGAATTACAGAATCTATTTTCACTTTTGAAAGCTACAGACAGTCCGGGCCACCGCTGATGCTTCAGATCCTCTGCATTAGTACTTCGCTCCCGCCAACCGAGTTGCATTGAGAGCAAGGAGCAGTAAAAGAATCAATTTTTAGTCTATTACTCGCGATTCATGTTAAGATCGCTTGTCGATCCTCCTTGGCACGCTCGATTCGCCTCCGTTTCTCTCGTGCTCGTGCGCAAAAAGACGACGGCTACGCGAGGTCATGACGCGATCGCCGTCGCGGCAGCATCGAACGCACTTTGAAGAATCGCGCGGTCCATCATCATTCATCTACGCGAGCGCGCGAAGCTCGCGTGACAAGATCGCGCGCGAGGTGGACGCAAATGAGTGCCTATTCAAAATTAGCACTCCTCGTACCTATCCTCCTCGCTCGTTCCCTCTCTCTCTCTCTCCTTATCCATTCACGCGCGCAAGGTGCAGGCGCGCGTACGTGCACGCGCTCTATCTGCGAGGGTTAAAGGCGTATTAAAGAGCGAGAGAAAGAGGAAGAGAGAATATTGCGCGAAGGTCAGGCGCGGGTGCACGACCGGCGGGCACACGTACACAGAGAGAGAGTAAGTCTCTCTCTCTCTCTCTCTCTCTCTCTCGTGCGCGCGAGCCGAACGATCCAGCGACACGATAAATCGATGAGAAATTCCCGCGGCTTCTCGCCGCCATGCGCCCATAAGACAGATCGGTTCAAAGCGGGGGAGAGAGAAAGAGCAGAGAGAAAGAGAGAGAGAGGCTGTTAGGCACCTTTTTCCCACGCATCGTCATCCAGCGGATTTTCTTTGGCGCATACTCTCTCGAGTGCGCGCGCCATCGCTGCATTTCTCCGCTGCTGTTAACCGTCTAACGTGGAATTTCCGCAGAGCGAGCGTGTATACGCGATTGCGCTCTCTCTCCTCTCTCCCCTCTCTCTCGCTCTCTTGCACTCTGCACCAGGAGGGAAACGTCGATACTTTACCGACGTCTTTACGAGCTTATAACTGGTGTATATACCGCTCTCGTGTATCTCTCTCTCACTCTCCTTCGGTCTCCCATTTTTTCGCGGCGCGTGCGGACCTCTGCCAATAAAGCTGCACTTTTTTTTGCCACGGCCCCGCGAGAATGAGGGGGCAGCAGCGCTTTTTCGGACGCGAGAGAGAGAGTATAGCTCTTTCGCACGCCGCTCGTCAGAATCGCAGCGAACGGTTAGCTAGTTCGCTCGACGAGGTGAGAAGAGCCAGCTTCTAACGATTCTTCTAACGCGATCGTGCAGTTTTATCGCTTTTTCAGCTTCCAATTGAGCTGGGAGAGCGGACGTGTTCTACTTTGAGTTGGAACGAAATTCTGGAAGTATTTTACGTTCGCTTCGTATACTTATATACTTACCGCCGATTTCGCAGAGATTGGAAAGAGTTTGTTCTCTAAGCGCGGGGGGCATACGTACCTGAAACAGATAAAATGAAAAAAGGTTAAAATTTTTATCTAAACTTATCCGTGCGAAAATTAATGTTTTTACGTTGACATAATTGAAAGAATATTCACACATTCTTTGTAGCAAATTTACTATTTCTTGCCTTTTGGCAAGCTAGCGTATAAACTATTGGACAAATTCGAGGGAGCAGTCGCCTTCCTCGCTCGTACACATCCAATAATCGTTTTTTCGCCGGGTGCACTTACACGCCGCGCCGAAAAGTGCTGCATGAGCGAGACAGGGACTTCTCTCGTCCCTCCGAACAGATGAGCTTCGCATAAAGTTACTCACTCGCAGTACAGACCCCTCTCTCAAGAAGTATAAAAAAGGCAAAAATATTCGAATGCGCATAAGTCTTCTCTCTCTTCCTTGCGCCGGGAGGACCGGTCTTATACCTTAGGCTCTTGTTGCGCGCCATACGCCGCCGCCGCTTCATAAAGTACGCCGGACTCGCGAACAGATTTGTCGGGTTCGTTCTTCTCCGATATTTTTACGACACCTGTCCCCCCTCTGCCCCGTTCCACCTACACTCTGAGCTCTCGCCCCCGCGTCTGGGAGGTCAAATCCATTTCGGGCCAAAATTGGAGATAAGGTTTATAGGCGCGCGGAACGTCCAGCTGAGGAAAGCATTTAAGAACGAGCGCAGAACGAGGGTATTTTCGAGGTTTAGAGCAGTCCTAGCCACTTCGTGTAAAACACGTGTCAATCGGCCGCACGGAGATTTAGTGAGCGAGCGAGCGAACCCATTCGCGTATTATTGAGTCCCAGCGTTATATCCTTTCTTTCTCTCTCTCGAACGTGGCTCGGCGTCATTTCGACTCGCCGCGCGCAAAGTTCTGTGAGAGCCGTTTGTTCGTTCGTTCGTTCGCTCTCCTTTACCTTTTCTCGCGTAAATCACTTGCTCCCCGAGCGAACTATACGTCCGCGCGCGACAAGATTCCTGGCCCGTAACGGTGGAGGTCCTCATCTCTCCCGGCAGTTTCTGAACCGGAGGAGGAATCGCTCCGCGATGCCCGCCTTGAATATATATTTTTTCGTTCCGCCAGCCAGCGAGCGAGTCGGCGAAGGGGAGTAAAAGTGACGAGTTTAACAACGGGCTTCGAGAGTTAAGAGGATTCTTTAAACTAAAGGAGCGCCTAATTGAAGTATTGCTCGTTACCTGCATTAAGCCGAATGGATATTTCGCAACTTTTTACGAAAACAAGGATGGAGGAGCGAAGGAGGGGGAACACGCTACGAGGGAATTTTCGTCAATTACGAGAAACACTCGCCAGCAAGTTTTCGTTCAATTATTGGAAATAGTACACAATTTATTCGTTAATTAAGTGTACTTCATCGGTGTGCCCAAGCGCACCATGATCCTTATATTGTTTCCTTGTCGAATTTCACTGAAGTGAAACGATAACTTTATTTAAGCGAATTATTTGATATCTTATTCATACCACCTACAACTTGAAATAGCATTATATATAGCGTTCAAGAATCTGAATTTAAATACAGTTCTTATAATGAGCCACAATTAATAGGACGACTTAAAAAAAATTATCAATATACGAAGTATGAAGAATGCTCCACAGCAATGATGAGCTTTTGATCACACATAATTTCGATAACAGCCGCGTATAAAAACAATTAAGCCAGGCGCAGCGAAGCAACAACCATAATTACAAGTGTGAAAAATCACGGAGGCGGAAAGTGTTTCACTCGGTGCCCACCACAGATAGTCATCACAATCATCATTATCCACGGCCGGCTTCCCCGAAGCCATGGCTTTTCCGCACGGCGGGCACGAGATCCATTGGCGCAAGTTAGCGCGCGGTAGCGGGCGCGCGTCAGTTTCCGCGTGGCAGCGCGATATCGCTTGGAGTCAAACGGTCGGTATATATATCTACACCCGCGGTGCCGTTAGAAATCTACGCCACGCTATACGCCGCTGCGTTTCCCACCAACGAAAGAGAAAGAAAAGCGCCGCGGGCGCGCGGCTCGCGAGGATGCGCAATGCGCGCACGCAGAGGCGCGTCGAGATGCGTGTGACGTAGTTTTAGGTGTATACACACACACACACACACACACACACACACACACACACACACACACACATATATATATATATATATATCATGTGCGTGGCGTGGAAGGGCTTTTCGATTTTGCCCCGTGGCGGCAGCAGCGCGAAAGAGATTGCACGTATATAAATGCATTAGGTGAGAATATTCCATGGCAGTGGCAGGCGTGATGGGGAAAGTATATGGGACGCTCACGCGTGTGCTGTATATACGTATATATTGACGTAACAGGAAATTAAAGGAAGGGTGATAGGGGATAGTTGTGATGGGGAAAGAGAGTGGCCTGTGTAATGTAACGTTAGTTGCCATTAATCTTGAGATTCTCCATTTCCGTTTGCATATAGCGGGACAGATATAATTTGGATAGGCGATAAATATAGATTGGGAAAAAATATTTAATGGGCGAAGTGTTTGTATCTAATTTTCGCAGTTAAACGTATAAATAAGTTTTGTTTGCACTAGCGAAAAAATATATATATTATTGTTTACGGAATATTTTAAACATTTGCCTATAAAATTTAAATTACAAATCGCAATCTCTAATTTATATATACTAGCTACTTTTAGCGCGCTTCGCGCGTATTATTTATCTCTTTGTTTTTTTATTTTTGAGGTTATGAACATGATCAAGTTTCATTTTAAAAGTTTGTTTTAAATAGTTTAAATTATACGATAATAACGAAGTCTCATAAATAAAATCATGAAATTTTTCTTATACTATTCAGTTTTAAATATTCAAAGTCAAGAATCCAATCTTCAAAATTCAAACATACTCGATTTTGGCGCTTATTCTATGTAGACCAATCAAATGAGCCAGCAACAACCAATCAAAACAGTCTTATTGTGATGACAGATTTCCTCCATCACTTTTTTAAGAGAGGATAAATTGTGCATTTGTATGGGCACACACCCACATACACGCACGCACGCACGCACGCATGCACGCACGCACGCACGCACGCACACACACACACACACACACACACACACACACACACACACACACACACATCTATACATGTATATATGTATTTACGTATCCAAGTGAATTTAAAATAAACGACTTTTTAAATTAATACATAGCAATTATTAGAGAGTCCTCCGCCTGTCTGAAGTCATTTGCGTCTGCACTCCAAAACATTAAGTTTTATTTTTCACGCAGAATTATTATTTATGTGCGCATACTTCAAGTTATAACGAACATTAATAAAGATGGTGTTTACGATTTTGCCATTTAGCGTCTGTCGTTTAAATGTTTGACAACCTCAACGTCGTTGCTCTGAAAACATTTAACTGCGTCAAGGTGATACTGTTTGCTAACAACTCTTATCAAATTATGCCGAAGTTATGTAATGATTTATATCTACATTTAAAATATTTTGTATGCAATTTTGCAGACGTTCCTTTTTCTTCAACACCTTCGTTGTTATACGAGTTATAATGACTCGTACTATTCTTCAAAACTTTGATGGTTTAGCGTTTGTCACTTTTATAAAACTATAATAATCGTAAATTATGGCTCCGTTGTTCTATAAATCTGCGATAAAAAGAAAAGACACTTATGCATTTTCAGACTTGTAACGGATCAAATATTAGGTCTACGCATCTTCAATTTTCACTCCATAAATAGGGAATGTATGAAGGAGCGAGAGATTTGCGATTTGAAACTATAGGCGGAGAAATGATGAGTGAGCATGAATCGGCGCAATGCGACGTTCGGTCATTTCGTGACGAGAGCTCCGACAGAGAAGTCGGACTCACAAATAGCCAAGTGACTCGATCTTCCAAAAAGGTTATAAGTGTTAATTATAACTCCACGTTATAGATATTAGTATCGCGAGTTCGTACTTTTAAAGTAAAACCATGACTTTATGTGTTAGTGTCGGGTCGAAATTGCGGTGATATCTGAAAAGGAGTCGCATCATCGTGTAAAAGTAACGAGGGCTACGAGACAACTGCACAGTGAATTGACGTCACGACGGCGAGATCCGCGAGGGCTCGTGCATTTTCTTTGACACCGAGGTTCGATAGAGAACTCAAGAAGACATACACAATCGACGTCCGTACCGACATTATATTGTTAAGATAAAATTTGGCTGTTTAGTTTTATTTTCTAATTTGTCAAGTAATAAAATCTCGTCACGAAATATTGATGCGCTTTAATTTTAATATATATGATTGTACGACACGGTATTTGTTGTCGTGCGGCTAGGCGTGTATGCGTGGTTAGTTCCTTTCTTTTTTATGATCGATTATGCGATTTTGTAATTTTATGTTTATAAATTTCTTCTATCTAAAATAAAACAATTTTGTTCAAAAGTTTATTTTATTTGTAATAGTAAACAGTGTTAACAAAACGCATAATTATCGTGCTTTATATTCGTGCATTCTGTCATCTCATGCACAATTTTTTAATTATTTTGCCTTATCATACTGAATTACAAAACTATTTTACATTTCGAAATATCATGAAATTTTTCAGAAACAGCAAAATTACCGAAATTACAACGGCTGTGGAATTTCAGGAGGTATGGAAAAACTAACAAGGACAAATTTGCGGCTACTGCTTCTAAGACAACAATCAGGGTAACCATAGCGCTCGGTGATTCTTCCTAGCTAGCGACGGAGCAATGTCATTGGAAGCACATGCAGTGCTGATCATCTGCGTTGCTTTTTCCGCGTCTGACAAAGTGGCAAAACCACCACATTTTTGTAAATAACTTGAATTTCGTCGTGTCTATGTCTAGGCAGTAAAATTGTGTCAATACACTTTTGCTCATGAGAGTATCTATTTTATACTTATTTCTTTTCACGTAACATTTTGTTAAATCGTAAAGAAATTGAAGAAAATTTGTGAAGGCTTCCACATTGAAAACAATTTGTAAATTCATGCCTGGAAATCTGATATTTCTCACCTGCCTTAGAATAATTCTCGTAATTATCACGTTACGAATGAGAAAAAGTTGAACAATTGTGTTAAAACGAAAATCCGGCTACCTCACGTATATCATTTTCGCAAACGAAATTTTTTCGAAAATGTAACCGTTTAGTAGCTCATCCACTGACTATAGCGACAAAAAAAGTGCCCGTAAGACACAAAAAAGTGGAATCTACTTTCATTAAGTTCAGTACAATTACTTGGATACTTAGCAGACTTCCAATCGAAGTGTCGGAGCATGAAGTCTGAGAAAAGTCTCATTATAAAGGCTTAGAGCCGGATAAGAAGAAAATGGGATGGACAGCCGCAGAAAACGAGGGGGAGAGAGAAAGAGAGAAAGGATGAAGATATCCGCGGCGCGCGCGCACCGTTCTGGCAAAAATATCGACGACAGGTTAATTTAGTGTCTGTCGGGCGAGGCCGATAATTACGCGGAATGAAGAAATTCATCGCGGGTGTTGGACTTTAATAAAGACTTGATACTCGCCGCCGCCGCC
Source organism: Torymus aiolomorphi (assembly GCA_036365515.1). Lineage (NCBI taxonomy): Eukaryota > Metazoa > Arthropoda > Insecta > Hymenoptera > Torymidae > Torymus > Torymus aiolomorphi. Next base: position 186,445,261 of record CM070875.1, read on the forward strand.
GCTTGCGCGCGCAAGTATTATCGCGTGGGAATCAAGCGTTGCTTCTTTGATGAGGCCGCGCTGCGCGTGGGCGTGTGTTCCTTTTTTCCACCCCACGTCTGCGTATATTTACCCGCGCGTATACGTTTGTGATCGGCTAATGGATGCGCGCGGGTCCGTCCTTCTCGGTACACATGTGCACTTTGAGAGCGTTCGTAAAAACTATCGGACTCCTTTAGCTTTCCACTTGAAATACCCAGAAATTTCATTGAAATTTCATTACGCTATTGATAGTCACACGTAAAAATTACTTATAGAATTAAAATATATCTGCTATTGGTTGAAAAATTAATTTCCACGTGTAACATGTGGAGCCTTATGTAAATGACGCATCAAGCGTGGTAAATCGAAAATTAATTCTTTTCAATAAGATAATGTACGGAAAGGATGCGATGACTACATCACGCACGATGCAACAATATATCAATGGCGGATATAAACTAAATAATGAAAAGCAATTAATCAGACAACTCATGATCGCTCATCATTTTTTTTTATAGAATATCTCTTTTTTCTCTTGCACTTCAACAATAAAAGTCAATACACAAGGAATTACAAGACAACCGTGAAGCAATTAAGATCGGATCAATACACGTTTCCGCCACATTATCGATTACTTAATTTCAACTGAAATGACTTTGCAACGTGGCTGAGAAGGATGCGCCATTGAAGCCTGCGCCCGTACTGTAAGGCCTGATTTTTCCGCTCGCTGCTTTCCCAGAACGGTACCGTCGCGCGCGAACTGCTACGATGAACGACGCGGAGGTGTCAGTGATCCGAAACGTTCTCGAGAATTCTCCAAGGCCGTGCGCGTGTATACAATCATCTCTCTCTCTTTCTCTCCTCAGTGGCAGCAACAGATCCGCTCGAGACGGATAGAGAAATCGCGCGCGGCGAAACATCCGCGAACGCTGCCGTGAAATCGACGCGGATCGCTCGCGGGGGAGTAGTAGGCAGGCAGCCTCGTGTAATACGAGCGAGCCGCGGCAGACAGCTGCGGGCGTGAGAGGGAGTGAAAGAAGACTCGCGAGGAAATGCAGCGCGCCGCGCGTTTTTCTCAAGGACGGAGTGTCCCAGCGTTCCGGAGAAAATCGTCTATCGTCGCGCGCAGCGGAGAGCGAGCTCGCTGATTTCGTTCTCCGGCGAATTTTCGTCGAATTTATGAGATTGCAGTAAAACCTGAGCGACGAGATTTCTTTGTGTGTCACCGACAATGGAATTTAATGGGAGCGGAGGATGAGGATATTGACGCGCCGCACGTTTTACAGCGTCGAAATTACAATTGAGAGATAGTTCTGATGCATTTCAAAAGAGGAGGCACTTCGGTACCGCGGTAGTTCTATGGAGGTTGGTTACGTATAGCAGATGTACAAAAAAATTGAACAATCATGAAATGCTCGTTTCAGGTACATTCCTGGAATTGATTTCTCTACTTTATATACCAGATAATGTACGAGGAAAATGAGGTATTTGAAATTTTGAACGTTCATAGTGAACGAAATTTCATGTTATGTGAATGAAATTTCAAATGTATTTACATTAAATTTAATGCCTTGAGGCACTGAAACATTAATGAAATTTATCTTAAATTTACCAAACATTCGTGTAATTTTAATAAGCATGTGCATTAACTTTTACTAAAGAATTTCGTACATTTTAATTAAATTTAATGCCTTGAGGTACTGAAAAATTAATGAAATTTGCTTTAAATTTACCAAACATTCGTGTAATTTTAATAAACACGTGGATTAAATTTTTGGGTACGGTACTAATAATTTCTTCATTAAAGTTAATGTACATATATGAAATTTAATGCAAGTGTATATTAATTTCAAACAGTTTAACAAACATTTTAACATTATTAAGTAAATGAGGGTTATAGACTTTTGAAGAAGGATGCAGAATAGTGAATTCCAATCATGTATTATTATGTGGACAACGTGGAACTGTAAATACAGAAACTGAAAAGTATTTTGTACTATGCTCGCAAACTTTTTCACTGTCTACAAACCCTCATAAAATTAATATACAAATTAGTATACTTAAAAAAAAAAAAAAGCTCATTGCACATGCAAGTGTAAACACATTGTCGCAGTGCTATTTACGGAACATCTTCTTTTTACCCACACTTATGACATTTTTTTTAATTATTTATAAATTTTCTAAGTGAAAAAATATCAACTACAGCATTTCGGCGCTGAGTAGAGGTGGTAGCTTTATTTTGGTATAGCTTACAGAGCTTGTATTTCATCCGCCAGGGGTGCCACTTTTGCCTTAAGTTGCGAATAGGTACGGTAAAATATTTATAACAAATAATATAACTGAGAAAAATACAAATAAATAAATACAATAAATTTTAGACCTAACGGGGATTCGAACCCTAAACGCTCAATTCGCACGCAAACACTCTAACCATTACGCTATACAATACGCTACACGTCGGAACTCTAAATTGCAATACATTGAAACTTTGAAGGTTCGAGAATTATAATAATAATTCCAATTATAATTTGAATATTGTCAATAATGTTTTGTTAAGATTCAAAATATAAGTTAAAATATTATTGAAAATTAAAAGCGATGTCGGTATAGTAGAAATCGTTTTCGTATCCGATATAAGATTACTGCAGAACATTAAATCTAAAGTGAATGCTCATGAAATTTTAACCATCTTATACATTACAATAATTTTCACATTAATAACAATTGTTGATAAAAATAGTAACTTATTTAATTAAATATTAAATATTTTAAATATATTACATTAATGTTAATCATTTCAGACTTAGACTCTGAAAAAAAACATTAAATATTATACGTTACAGATACAAAAGTGACGCGTCATTATAGATGACATTTAAGTTTCTAATGCACATACTATCACTCTAAATTCAAAAGAGTGCACCACTAAAACCACTTCGATGAATTCTAACCAAAATTAGAAACTTTAAGTTAATATTTCATTCATTATGAACGTTCGGAATTTCAAATACGTGGAAAATGTCTTATCATTAAAAAGACTTTGTGACATAGTTTCTTTTTAAAAATGAATATGTGAAACGTCATTCACTGGTGCGAATACGTGAAAAAATTGACGGATATTCTTTAGTGAATATTCACTTATTGAAACAGTGGAATATAATTTTCACTGCGTAATAAGTGAATATTCACTAAGGAATTAATCAATTTTTTCACTTATTCGCACCAGCGAACGACTTTTCACATATTCATTTTTAGAGTTGTTAGCACACATATTATTATAGTAAAAATATTATTAATTTATATATGTATACGAATTGTTCAATCAGAAAATGCCTTGGCTAATCTTTTTAAAAGAAGCTTTTTTAAGCTTCTCTTAAATCGTGCTAATTCTTATGAACGGCATATTATCGCTTACATTCGTACATTACATGTACTCTGACGTTTAACTGTGAGCTAACGTAAGCTGCGAGAAATAAACATTTTTCAATCCCGGAGAAAGCATATTAAAGCACGTTTTTCATAGTTTTCTTCCATTTTTTGAAAGTTTATATACGACCTACTTCTTGCTGGTAGCTTAATACGAACATTTGTTAAATTTATTGTGGATTTGTTCAAACAGATAAATTTCATTTAAATAGTTTTTATTATACAATTTTTACAATAATACTTGTATAAATAACAAGTGATATTTCAGTTAGTAGATATTCTAATTAAAAAATTATAAACCTCGGTCATCAATTGCGATAATACTCTCTCTGCGTATGAAATATTTTGACGCGTGAATTGGGAATCGTCGAGGGGGCAATAAAATTCACCGGCAATATTGAATCAACAGCGTTGCACAAATTATACTTAAAGTCAGCCGTAGGACTGACTCAAAATTAGGCAGTATTTCACGGAGTCGACGCGCAGTCTCGCCGATACCAAGTATAAGGTGGCCCCTGCACCCCACACTACCGATAAAAAAGCTCTCCGGGTGAGCCGTGAATAAGGCACAAAGTGGTTAAATAATTTCACGATTCCCATTTGTAATACTTTGGACGAGTTGCTTGTCGTCCTTATGAAAAGTCCGGGACAGCGACGGGGGCCACAGCGGACGCGCGTGGTATCTTGTTTTGCACGCACACGAGCGACAAAGGCATTCCAGTTAAGAAATGAAGAATGAGCCCGCGAGCGCTATAACGCGACGGCGGCGATGCGTCCCAACACCCTGCGTGCGAGCGCCCACGGCAAGAACGAACGAGAGAGAGAGAGAGACAGAAAAAAAGAGATATAGAGAGAAAGCTCTTCGGGCATCTCGCCACACACTACCCATACGAAGGGCGAAAGCATATGCACTCGCGCGTGTGTACGTGTGTGTGTGTGTGTTCACTCTCCGGCGCATAAAAGTGCATAAGAGATGGCTATCTCCGGCGCTGGAAAAGCATAGGCAGCTTGCATTATGTTCGCGCGGGGAGCGAGAGAGAGAGAGCTATAGCGAGCCCATCGCGGCGTCCATTTATCGTCGGCTTTTCAGCCTCTCTCGCTCTCTCGCGCTCCGCTACGGTATCCGCGCCACACAGTGCACACCGTGGCTTAAGTGTGTACGGGGAAAGCTTTGTGCTTTCGCCACCGTGTATCATCGCTTGCACGCGCACGGGCTGAATGAGCGAGCCAGGCTCCTACCTCTCTGTGACGCGGTGCGGCCGCAGCAGCTTGCTTCCGTCGTGCCTTGCTGGGCAATATTCGGGTCAGAGTTTGAAAAAAAATATTTTTTCTACCTTGCCGCTCTGCAGGTTAGTCGGGAGAGGGAGGAAGCGTTCTTCTTCTTTCTTTAAAGGAGGTCGCTTCGAGGGGCGAGCCTGCAGTCTATGATGGATAATGAAAACGTTCGTTGTAGCTAATGAACAGGAGTGTGTACGGGGCTTAAAGAGTAAACATACAGCAATTGAAACGCGTGTAATGGTATTAAATTACACCTATTAATATGAAATAATGGGTTTGAGATATATATACACACACACACACACATACACACTTTGTATTGTTTACTTGGATCGTAATACACAAATTAAATATTGATTTTCATATTTTATAATATTGGCTCATTTTAATTACATGTTATCTTTATTGTTCATTTTTATAATTATTGTTAAGTGGAAGTGGAAAATGACACATTCGATCAAACTATTACAATATACCTCCCACAATAAATAAATATAATAAATTTTTTTTATAGAAATAGCGAAATAATGTTTCCGATTGATACAGTTAATTAAAAAGTTTTAAATATTAGCAATTATTATTACTTATTTACGATGAATATTTGCATATTGAATTGTTTAATTAATTTATACACACACACACACACACACTCTCAGGAATCAATAGACGCACAGTGTATATATACAATTCCCATGCAAGGAATTTAGGCGCTGGTAATTCAAACTGAAAAAGGACATAATAATGATATAGAAGAATACATAATAATACATATTATTATTCTGAATTTAGTTTGATAATCTCATCTTGTAAAGAAAAAAAAAAAACAAATCACTCTGGGATCCAGACCATTTCAGCTCGCTACGCGTATAAAAAAAATTGATTTATGTACCGTAAGCACTAACCGCTATAACTCATCATCACTTAAAAAATAATAACATTGCCCGCGTCGCGTCGTACATCATGCTATCATGACAAGGTGGCAAGAAGAGTAAAAATCGCGATCGAGCGGCGATAAGAATCTTCGAAAATCAATGGGAATCCAGCGTACGGCCATTGTCGACAGCGCTCGTGTATATACGCGCGCCCCACCCAATGATTAAAAGCTCAATAATCGTTGATTAATGATTCAATTAAAGGGTCGAAAAGAAGCCGGCGAAGCGCACAACACCTCGCCGCCGCGGCCCCACGAGGAATCGCGCGAGGCCGACCCTCTGTATAGCGGTGCACGCATCACACTGTAACAGAAGTAAAGAGAGAGAGAGAGAGAAGGAGGGAGGGACGAGTGCATTTCTCTTTCGAGCAACGGACTCGTGCGCAAAGCTATCGGGTTTGAGAGTGGATAGCCCGTCGAGCACTTCCGCGCGCGGGTTAACGAGGTCAGTCGCTAGCTCGTCGATAATTAATAAAAAGATTAATTGCGCGATATGGAAGTTGCAGAGGAAGAGAGGAGGCCGGGAAGATGGCAAGCCGCCCTTCGCGCTCAATGCGGTCTGCTCTTCCACATACACGCACGTGTTTGTGCATTTCCTCGTGTGTGATGTATGTCCTCTCTTTCAATCCCTCGTCATCGTCATCTTAACCTGGTTTATATATACTGGTTCCGTATATTATGTAATAAAATGCCAAGAAGAAAAATCGTTTGATATTATGAAAAACTTGTATTTTTAAAAAAATAATAGGAAAGCTCAGGGAAGATCAACATTAAATTCTCATTGACAAATCTAAATATTAACATTTATTCAAACCTTTCTACCTCATCATGTTGAAGTAGCGATATTTTTTAAGGTAAAACTAGTTTTGTTTGTAGAAATTGTTTGCTGTTACAATATCACCCTGATTCAATGCACCTATAGAATCTTTCCAACTGTATTATTAACCATAACCACATAATATTTCAAAAAGGTGTACAATCGCAAAACGTACGCCTTCAGAATTCTCACGTTCGTTCGCTCGGGGTATTGCAGCAGCACAGCACGGCTGCGTTATCTGTCTCCCGGTGTTCTCCCGCCTCAGCCCGTCTCTATCTCATGCTCGCAAGCCCTGCAAACTGCGCCCGTTCCTAGTTAACATCCCGGCCGCGCGTATATGTATATATACAGTATGCGGCTCCTACACGCGGGACATTATCACGGGATCTCCCTGGCCGCGCGTACACGCGTGTGCGTAAGTGTCCAGCCGTTGGCTCGTATATGTGTATATATACCTACGCGCGTGCATCATGCGTATATATGCGTTCGGACGTTTCCTTTTTGCGCGCGCGGAGTCCCCGTCAGCAGATCCGCTGTTACGAGGCAATAACGCACTGCGGCTGATGCTATGTACGGTTGAGATTTTTTTGTACCAACCTCCCTCCGGTTGTATTGCTCTAGCTGTGGATGCTGCTTAAACATTACCATTGCACGCTGCTGCTCTTCTTCTTTTTGTGGATTTCGCTGGATTCAGAGAAACGCGCGTGGTTGTAGTACGAGCGGGCGTGAGCGCGTGCGTAAGATCGTATGAATAATTAGATCTCGATAAGTACCCTGTTAGCGGATATACAATTACGTGTCTTCGGTCTTGTTTGTTTACCTTTAAGTTGTAATTTATTTACGGAAGTTACAATTTAGAGAGACGAAAAATATTACGAAATTATTTATCTATTCATATAGCTTAGTATTAACGGAACGTGCATAATAAAGTTCTCTGTGAGTAAGAAGATTAACATTTAAAATTTACTGTTTTGTATTTCGCGGGTCTCTTTATATTAAGCTAAAGGCATTTACCAGTGGATAATAAAATTCTCAGAAAAATTTAAATTAACATCCCGAAGCTTATAAGTAGTAGGATTTTTTCGAAATAAATCAATCTAACGTAGGTAGCATTTTAAACATGTGTAAAGGATTCTTGCATAATTCGAAAGACCACCGCTGAGATTGTTATTTATCCGCACTTGAGAAACATTTTGCTCTGGCTGCGGTTAACTCGATAAAGACGCTTAACTGAATTGAAATATACACTCTCTGAAATTTTTGCAACTTTAAATAAATTTAATAACGAATAATTGAATTCTTCCTCGTCAACGTGCCGAGGCTCAGTGAAATCCAATCTGCCCACTCCACTTTAGAAAACAAATCCGCTTATCCGCAGCGCGCAGAAACTCGCAACGGAAATTTCGCAAAACCAATAAAGCATCGACTCTTCGCGCATTCCAGCTTTACGCGCGCCCGAGAGAAACTGCGCGAGCGGGTATTTAAAAATAAATTCCCATTGAAAGGAGGGATTTTTCCGGTTATTTACAGCGAGCGACTGAAATATTGCGCGACTCGCGTCAAAAATGCTAATACCCCAAGCGACTTACGCGTACGCGGGATATACCGAGCGCGCGCAGGCTATTCCGGTTTCTCGCGCGCGCGGAGATGCGTAAAAGTGCGGAGTGTGAGCGCGACAATAGCGCAAGCGACATCTCGTCAGGCGTTTTATCGAATATTGTCGAGTAAATTTTGCCTCGTCGGACTTTTCTAATCTGCGCACTGCCGCGCCGTGCAACAGTGTGCGAGTGTCCGTTACGCGAGTTACGGCTATTAGAATTCTTCCTTTTTTCCTGCTTCCTGTCGTGCAGTCTCTCCAGAGTCGCGCGTAAAATACATCAGCGCCGACAAGGTCGTTTGTTACTTTCCGCCCTCTTCGCGTATAGTGTGTACTCGCGGGGAGTGCCGTACACGCGCGCGTGTGCGATATTAGGATTGTGTGTGTTATATGTATGTGTGCGCTAGTTACCATCTTTACCGACGACAACGGCCGTCGGTTAATTAAACGGCCGAAACGAGTCCCTCGTTAGCAAGGGGATTGCCGCACGCCCCTAATTTCGTCTTTTTCTTCTCTTTCTATGGACTCTCTCTCCTCCACCTCGCTCTCTGCCATTCTTTCCCTCTCCTTCTATATTCGCACTTCAATTTAGGTTGGCACATATACAACCCTGACTTCTATGTAGTATGTTTTTTGTAGTAGTATGCAATTACAGGAATTTTAATTATACGAAATTTTGCAAACTCTAGATTGCTAAATGAATAACTGTATCATGTCATAATCTTTTACTGTTGTATTTTTGTCTCAGAAGATGCAATCACTATCAAAGGGAAACAAGTGGGAGAATATTATATAGTTTTCTTAAACAACTTTATCAAACCTTTTTAATGCTAATATTATTAGGTATCAAGATGCTCTTGTACTTTGAATAAACACGTACTCAATATAGTCAATTTCTGATTTCCTTCATTGCATCGCTACTTTGACCATATTTTCGTTCAATTATAATATCTATAATTCCAGTTTATTTTATCTAGCCTTCTAATTCCAATTTCCTATCCCTCTCGCAATTCGCGTATCCTCTACACTCACCCACATTATTTTCTCGTCTCTTAGTCAAGGCACTACGGTTTTTCCACTCGTAAGTGTGCGCAATCCCACTTTCGCTCGGTCCCCATCGTTTCTCTCTCGCGCTCTTGTATTTCTCCCCATCAGTCACCCCTCCACCCACTTCCCACCCTCTTTTATTCTGCGGAAATTGGAAAATTCCAGGAGCAACACTCGTGGCGAGTACAAACAGCTCGGTGGGTGAGCACACACACACACACATACACACGTGTATACATACACGTGTAGAGAAAGCTCGTACGGTTACTTAACGGTTCGGCGGATCGAGGGAAAATAAATCCCCGAGACAAGGGTGTGCGTGTGTGTGTGCGCGCGCTGCTAATAAGCGACGCCGCGCCTCATGCCCGGCTAAAGCTTCGCCGGGGCGTTGAGCGAAGGGATAATTAATTGGGTGACGCGCGCGTGTACCACTATACATCGCCATTGCGCGAGTGCGCGTGCGCACGGTATCAGCGTCGTCGTCGTCGTCGCCGCGCCATAAATAAGAGGGCCGCGCGAGCTCTCTTCCGCCGTATTTGCATATTAATTTCGTGTAATGAAGACGATTAGGTTAACGAACGGCGCTGCTTTATGGACTGGCTGGAGTTTTGCGCGGCGTATATAGCTGCACGCGCGCGCGCGGCTCATGTTCCTGCGATTCGATTATGTTATGTATATAGCGGCGCGCCGCCGCGGCGAAGATGCACGCCGAGCCGCGATGCTCCGCGTGGCTATTGGCCTCAACTAGATAGGTTTATCGATGACCTTTTTGCCTTGATGGACTGATGGATTTTATGGGAGGTCTCGCCGCCGTGCTCCGGCGCGCATAATGACTTTATCTGCTGACTTAAGGGGTCGTAGAATAGTTCGAGCTCACAGTTGGGAGTGTGATATACCTCTGAAAATAATTAAAGTAGCAAAGTGAAGTGTTAATTCGGCGGTATATCATCTGTTGTTGAATAGAATAGAATAGAATAGTGTTTTATTTTTGGCAATTCCAAAAAAGGATACAGTCATATACGCAGTCATAATTAAACTATTAAATTATTAAATTGCAATATGCGAGGTACAATACACACACACACACACACACACACACACACACACACACACACACACACACACACACACACACACACACACACACACTGTAGATGTAGAGCTTAATCTAGTCACTACGGTCAAGCAATTTTCACAGTATATTTAATAAATAGATAGCACACCAAAGAATCAGTCAAAAATATACTAGTAAATATACATACATACATGCAACATACATTATAGATGTAGATCTCGGGCTAGAATATTACAATTAAGTCAAATATCACAAAAAATTACGCAATGAGTATATAGCACAGCCAAGAATCAGTCTAAATTATACAAGTAAGATCGGAAGGCGTTCTTGAAACGTGGTAAACTAGGAAGATATTTGATTTCTCTAGGAAGGGAATTCCATAGATGGACCCCTTGGAATCGGAAGGACCTGATACCAAACTCAGAGCCCACCTTTGGAATTTTAAGGACTCCAGTAACCTCCCTTGCCGGACGCTGGGATTGTCGCCCACTAAACAGATCAAGCAAATATGACGGAGTGTGGAAATTAAACAGTTTGTAGAGGAGTATACCGGAAAAATATGTTCGTCGAGTGTCTGTGCACATCCAATTCAAGCGACGGCGGTAGGGAGTTACATGAGCATCCCATCTCAGACCATAGATGTACCTGATACACGAATTCTGCAATTTTTGTAATCTCTTTCTTTCATCGGCAGTGGCGTCAAGTAGGATAGTGCTGCAGTAGTCTAAATTTTGATGTTGAAAAAATAATTTTATATGAGAAACATATTGCCATATTATAATATTTATTAAGTGGTATTGTGTTTTTTTGTCCGTCAATCACTGTATACAATGATTCCAGTTCAATCATATCAACAATTTTCTTATTTATTATAAAATATTAAATTATATATGCATCAACGCAAAATCATTTACCCGGAATTATAATATCTGAAAAAAGTTTTTTCTCCCACGCTTGCTTGTATTTACTTTCATTTACTCATTTTTCTGCCCATACGCATTAAAAAGAAAGGCGAGAAAATGGGAGGGGGAAGGAGAAGACCCTCGCGTGTTGATCTCGAGAAATGACGCACATATACACACTGAGAAAACTGTCGTAGGAAAATTTACTGAAAAACTAACAAAAATTACTATATTTGATAACAACGCGGGGATATAAGCAAATTATAAAAAATTTTGCTATAGTTCAGGAATATTTACAAGGTATCTTAATAATTTTTACTACTACACATAGCAAAAAGTGCCCTCTACATGTAGTACTTATTGCGTGCACGCCGGGAGCATGTGTCTGATTGAGGTTATGTTTCTCCCGCAATTTGAGATTATCTTCCTTTTAAGTTATCAAAAACATCGACAATATCGATTCAGTTGTTTTATTTTTACGTTGTGCAGGTGAGCTATGAGTGATTTCTTTATATTATCATAGTTATTTATTGCTATCAAATAATCATCAAAGTTCTCTCGTAAGCGAAGGTAGCCAATGTATCAGTTCCAAAATTTTGTACTCAAGAAGCTCACGTGGGTAAGAGGTTAGCGCGTCTGCCTAGCGTGCGGAGGGTCCAGGGTTCGAATACACAACCACCGTAAAAAAAAATTTTTATTTCCTTATTTATTTCTTGTATAGCTAAATTTAATTAATAATATATTAAATATTGTATAAATATTAGGTATCCTATAGATATAAAATCATGAAAATCAATTTTTTTTAAGTTTAAGCTTGGCTACAAAAATTACTATATTAGTTAGCAAAAGTACCTAAATTTCCATGATATCCCATCGTTGCTATAAAAAATAGTAATTTTTATTAGCTTTTCAGTAAATTTTCCTACGACAGTTTTCTCAGTGCACACGTACGCGTTTATAATACCAGTTTTCATTAATACGCAAGCGCAGCACGCGTATATGGAAGCTCTAGCTACTACCGCATATGTGCAAGCATGTATATATGCACTCGAGGGGTCGCCGCCGCCACGGCGACGTCGCCATCGTCGTTGTTGTCGCCGGCGGCCACCGCGAAAGCGCGCGGGACTCCACCTTCGACTCGTCGAATGCGTTTAAGAGGATGTTTTTAACGGTTGATGTTAATCTGCGGATTTAACGCTGATTTACTATCGACGGGCGCGAAGAGTATGCGTTTTATTATACGCGCGTATATATACGCGTGTGAGCGAGCAATTGGCGCGCGCGCGCGCGCGCAGCTCAAAGGGTGTGTATTAATGCGCTGGCGCGACGCGGAGTCCACGCGGCGCGTGCGACTTATTCATACTGCCGGATCGCCAATTCCGATGCAAATTACTTATAAATAAGTAGTTTTAAAGTGTAGGTAATATCTTGATCTTTAGACGGTAATTTATACTGTGGAAAATCCTTAAGGACGAGAGGATAGAAAAAAATCTTGGTTTTCGAATGAAATGTTTAAGTTTATTCATATCGTTTTTAAGCTTACGTATACGCTGAGAAAATAGTTTTGAAAAAATTCCATATATTATTTCGTAAAGCTAAATAATGTCGGTGATGTAGAAAAATTTACTACAACGTATAAAATATCCTGTAAACGAGGAGTTCATTGTAGCTTTTATTAAACCAATTGTTAATACTTTTCTGGATGATTGAACCGTGTCTGAGTGCGTTGCTTTACTACTATGAAATGGATGCTTAAAACTTGTTTGATGCTAGCGCTTTTTAAAGACATTTTGTATAAAAACCAACGTTAAATTATTGTATTTCAATTTTATAAATTCATTTTATTATCGTCTCAAAAATGTACTGAAAATAATTAAATTGCATAGTATTGCGTATTACACTGTATAATAAAAGAAATTTGAAAGCATTAAATCTTATATACCTTTAACTTATTAATGTATTAATAAATTATCCTGTGAACAAATTCATTAATTAAACATAATTATGAACCTCTTTTTATTAATAAAGCGATCTAATTTTGTTTATCGCGGGCAGTAGTCTAGAAAGAAATCAAGGCAATGAAGAAACATTAAAAAACTACATGTCCAACTCAATGTCAAAATATATTTATGATGAAATTTTAACGTAATTATTTTCGCAATAATTATTACGGACTGATGATCTTAATTATGTTATTATTTTTCATTAATTTTCCCGCAAAAGCCATCCACTTTTATGTATTCTGCATTATACGGATACATTTTTCTGAGTATTTATTTAAAAATTCTCATCTCTCATCTGTAAATGGCTTTTATGTTATTGTAAACATCTTTAAAAAGAATAGAAAAACATTTGCTATAATGAAAATTCTCATGGAAAGCTATTATGTTATTGCAAGCTTCTAAGTATTTGGTTCACAAAGGATTAAATTTAAAAAAAATCTGTCTCTTGTACTGTACTGCATTCTTAATTGAATTTACAGAATTTTTGGAAAATTAATTTAAATTTAAAACAACGATAAAAGTGTACATATTTATGTAATACTTTTTGTAACGTAAACATTCCCTTTTTTCGCGTACCCTGAACGAGTAAAAAGTAAGCCAGTCACAACTAGTTCATAATTCATGAAAGAAAATAAATTATGAAGTCACCTTCGTACTTTGTACGCACTCGCGTTCTCATGAAAATTTGGAATACACGTGCGCGCGGCAGTGCAGCGACCGGGGGGGGCAAAAAATTTATAACCGGTGCCGTTCATCTATACGCACGCGCGTGCCCATATACATGCGAGTATAACTTCAGCAACAAATAGTGGATAAATCACGCAGTCGGAGAGGGCGAAAAAAAGTCCCTCCGCGAGCATACACACGTACACAGGTGCAGCTCGTGTGCATCCATATACACAGTTACGATCCGCGCGCTCGCGCCGGATAGATTTAATGAGTTCGGGAATGCCGTGTAAGTACCGTAAAATCTTTCAGGTGTACCAGCACGTTAACATAATTTATAAGCGCCTTTCGTTGGCGCGCGGACGCGCGTGCGCGGATCGGGTAGAGATCACCCGAGATCGCCTCTCTCGCTGGCCCCGCAGGGGTCAATGCCGGCAAAAAAGAGAGAGAAAGATAGAGCGTCGTGTCGTGATTTCGATAAAAAGCAATTAAAGCCACGCGCGCGGCTACTCGCTATCGATGCGAATCGTTCAGCCGACGGACTCCCTTCGCGGTCGGTCCCGCAACTATTCGTAATTTACTCGCTCTAGTTCTCTTATGGGCTACCCCCGCCGAGTTTTCGAGCGCTCATATATGAGAGAAAGAGGCGAGTCTCATAGAGGCCCTATCTCGTGCGCGAGCCTTGTACGAGGAAGCAGCCGACGTATCTAAATCAGAGAGAAGGCTTAATGAGCGGCAGATTAGCGGCTATAGAGGAGAGCAGAAGCGGCTGTGCGAGCGGGAGAAAGAGAAAGAGATAGAGAGAGAGAGAGAGAGAACGTCGATACTTGTCTCGCAGTGTATGCTATATCCACACGCGCCGGCCAAACTATTCTATATGGGCCCCCACAAGCTGCAGAATATCGTTTATTCCCTCGTATATGCGCTAATGTTGTAAGCTCGCGTTAGATATGATGTCGATATCGAATTAGAGTACGTACCGTCTGAAGCTGCTTTTGGCTATAACTTGGAATGAACCGTAAATAGTCAAATAAGATTTATATCGGGCAATCAGAGGATTTCGTTTTTTTAACTATTTATAGGTCTTCGGTTTAACACAATTGAAAATACGATATCGAAGCTATACATAGTAACAATTAAGTTATCGGAACAATTGCTTTCAACGATCGTCCCAATTAAGTACTGCTTCTTCTTCATTAGTAATACGTAATTTGGAAATTCGTATGTAGAGAGTAAATAGTTTTATATCGACCACAGATTACTCAGATAGAATTAAAAGAGAATAATTGCTATTATCGAATAACACAACATATTATTAGAATGAAAAAACCGCTGCCAATACATTGGCACTTAGCTTCCTCAAAATCATACCCAATTTTCTTTATGAATATTCGTAATAAATTAATATATATTTTTCGAAAATTCATTCTTGTTACACTTTTTCTCGTGCGACAACCCGATATTTTTATAAATCAATTTTTTCAAAATATTATCATATGTTCAATTAGTTTTATTTTAAACCTCAAATATCTTTCGTCGTAATAGTTCGATTTTATTGGGCAACGAATTCAGTTTGAAGATATAAAAAAAATATATCTCTCCCAAACTTTAGGACTATTGGTTGATTTTCTTAATATTGTTATCGCGTGCACCTTCAACTTTGGGTAATATTTTAAATCCATAATATTTTGAAAACTTAAATATAAATTCGAACAAATTACCAAACTCTGTATTACATATATTCGTTTATTACACATATGAATGTTTATTATAAAGTCACCAATCAAGTCAATCAGTCAAGAGACTTTCCAAAAAGGTTACAACAAAAATACTGGCATATTCTGCAAGTAAAATGCAATCTTTTTCCCAATCAATGTTCTCTACAAAAAATTTCGATATTTTGAGTAGAAAATAAAGATAATCTTTTGAAATTTCAACCAAATATATTCTTCAATGAGTCCAATAAGGTTAAAACTTGATCGCGCTGTAAATTACCCTCAATAAAAAACAAAAGCAAGTGAACAACACGCACGCATAGCACGTGTTATTTCCATTTTCTAGTATAGATATATCCAAAAAATTACGATTTGAAAAGAAGGCTAAATTAGTTTTAACCTCGAATATCTCTGAAATTCATAAACCAATTCTTTTACTCTAAAAACGCATATAATAAATAATATACATTCTACATCTCCGCCAAATTAAAAAAAAAAATTAACACAAGTTTTCTCTAGTTATCAGGCGACAAATAAAATAACTTTGTAAAATAGGAAAATTTTGAATATCAAAAAGTAATCGTACGATCTTGATGAAAATTCACATACATAATATCTATATCACATACAAATTGTCTAGAAATCTGTAGCTGATTCATAGAACCGTTCTCGAGAAATTACGATTTAAAAAAAAGTTTAAAAAATTTTAACCTCAAATACCTCTGAAATTTATGGACCAATTATTTTGCCCAAAGAACTCGACCAAGAGCTATCCAAAATCTACCTCCACAAGGAATTTTGAAGAAATTACGACTATTTTCCCTCCGGAATCGTTGGACATACAAAACTCATTTTTTTCATTTTTCATATTTTACGTTTTTGTTAATAACCAAAGAACCGTGATAGCTAGAAACTTTTTTTTTTTTAGAAAATATAGGTATTTTAATTCTCTTTTAAATGCTACCTATCCCATTCTGATACATACAGCTGTTCTCGAGAAATTACGATTCGAAAAAGAGGTTACAAAAATTTTAACCTCAAAAATCGCTGAAATTTATGAACCAATCATCTATCCCAAAGACAGGTGTAGGTGGCAACCCAAAATCTACCTCCACAAGGAATTTTGAAGCGATTAACACAATTTTACTCCCGTAAATTGTCGCCACCTAAAACACATTTTTTTCATTTTTTTATTTTTTTCTTAAAAACTAACCAATAGAATGGATTCAATTT
The DNA here is from genome assembly GCA_036365515.1 of Torymus aiolomorphi. Lineage (NCBI taxonomy): Eukaryota > Metazoa > Arthropoda > Insecta > Hymenoptera > Torymidae > Torymus > Torymus aiolomorphi. Next base: position 186,461,972 of record CM070875.1, read on the forward strand.
CATACATATTATAGCTATTCATAATAATCTCCATTATCATGATTTTTCTCAAAAAAATTGACCATTTAGTTTGGGAGTTATAAGCATTTAAAAAAAAAACACGTTTTTGTTAATAACAAAATAACCGTGATAGCTAGAGAAATTTTTTTTTTAAATATAGGTTTTTTTATGCTCTTTCGAACGCTACCCATCGGATTATAAAATTTAAATCCAATCATTAAAAAAAATCAAAAATAAATTTTTCGAAAATGAAAAATTTGACATAAAACAAAAACGAATCAGTTAGTCGTACAAAATTATTTTTTTCCCGAATTCGGAATCAAAAAACAAAAAAAATGAGACCCGTCCGGTTAAAATCGACCGCGTAGATCCGAAAATAAAGCGGTACACACACACACACACACACACACACACACACACACATCCATACAGACATTTTGTAAAATCATGTGACACAAACTTCTAACACCTTTATTCATGTTTCTAGAGCAATTTAAAGAAAATTAAAATTTTACTATTACAAAGCTTCCTCTATGAGGAAGCAAAATTAACATTAGCGTATAGATTGATTTAGTGTCTTAATTTTTCATTTAAATAATTAAAATTTTGCATGCCCCCGCTGTTCACCAAACCATTATTCCGGAGTGTCAGAGCATAAGAGTTTCTCACACGTTCTCGTTAACTAAATACATCCGATCGAGCGCGATACCCTCTACACTTTTTTCTAAGCTCACTTACGGTACCAGCGCGGATAATTGACGGCGTGTATTTATAGCGTGGGACAAGCTCCTTCCGCTTGCGCGGCCCGTGAAGGATTCCTCTCCTTTTTTCGCCGCGCATGAAAGAGAAGTGACTGCGCGCGTGGGGACAACACACACACACACACACACACATACACATATACACGGGCGTTCAAAAAAAGACGTACGTTCAGAATGCTTCCTTCTCGAGAATCCAACCCTCTTGAGACTCATTCGTCGCGCGAGCAGTGGCAGCATATATACGACGCGCGCAATCGAATATCGCTTTGCCGGACACACAGTAAGTATTGACTGCCTGTCACATTCCGGTTGCTATATCTCACGTTTCTTTTACCTAACTTCAATTATTGCTTAGAATTGATAACGATTTGTGGCAGGATACTTATATTTTTGCACGATTGATGAAATCGAATTATTACAATCGTTGTTGTGAAAATGAAATACTTTTTAATGAAAAAAATCATTGTTTATTTGAAAATCTGTTGAAAGTTGACAAAAAGTAATACTAGACAATGTTATGTCTGGGTTTAATATTGTGTGCGGATATGTACGATCACTAATACTTAATAAACGTCTATTATTCCTCTTTGCAGTGTTGATCGTCAGAAATTTTATTATATTTATCACTGAGTATTGTTATATAGGGTGTCTGTTGCTCTATGAAATTGAGAGAGATTATTTTTAATTCAATCCATTTATACATTCTGGGAATTTAATATATTAAAAATAGATTTAGTGACGCGTGAAAGATTGCTGAAGAATCGAAAGTACAATGGGGGTACAAAAGAGGGGTTAGTATTTTTTTAATAATGACTACGGGATAAAGAATGCAATATAAAGTTCAAGTACTATTAAAACTTAAGTGGTGTATTTCTAGGCACATGGGAAGAAATGATGTCAGGTGATTGTACAGTATCAGCTTCATTAGAATGGATAATTTTGTTTATGCTACTATATTAAAATCGTTTATTAATTCAATAATTGAAGATTATACAAATTTATCTAAAAACTATGAAACAAACAAAAAGCGATAAATGCAATTGCAATTTAAAAAATAAAAAATTGGATCCTTTTCAATTTATATTTACGTACAAAAATCCTTCGTTTCATTCTACCAGCGATATAATCTTTATTATTTCAACGTAGGTTTTAATTATTCTAGTAACTTCATCCTCTCAACAAAAGGGATGATTGATTACACGTCATTAATTACCCGATAAAATCAAGCATAACGCTCCCTCTATATATACGTGCGTAAACAAAAGCTCGTTGTTCGTATATTACCGTAACAAATGCACGAACACGCAAGCACATGTAAATGTAAAGTTTTTCGCGAGGCCCGGTGTTACGCGCGCTCACCTTATCTCGCCACTTTGAATACGAGACGTACACGGCCGCGCGAGTGCCCTTGAAACGCGGGCGGTATAAATCGGTCAGCCATATAGCGTCTATATAGTCAAGATCGACATCGCGCGGGTTATCTCGGATTATACTGCGGCTTCTAAATACGCGGCTGCGTTCTCCTCGGGAATCGCGGCCCTCTTTCTCGTCGTCGTCGGCGAATTATTCTCCTCGTTCTCCATCTCTCACGGGGGCAATTAGTCGGGCGCGGAAGCCGCCCACGTCGCCGGACAATTAATAGATAGAGCGCAAAGAGGGTGGAAAGCGAGACAGAGAAGGGGGAGATTTTAATGCACGCGATCGCCCGGCATGATTCTCTCTCTCTCTCGTTCTGGCCCCCGTGCGTGTGTGGCTATAACGCCGCGGCGCAGATAACGTCTGAGGAATAGCCTGCCGCGCGAGCCACTAACTTATACGTATACTTATCCTCGCGAGATTCTGTACTGCACTCGCACTATTACTACTACTACTGCACGCGCCTGCATTCTTCGTGATTTGCTGGAGCTGTGGATGGGGACGCTGCGGTGAACTGGACCAGCAGTGGTTGCGGCGCTTGTATGCTATACTCGCACTTGCTCACTGTAATTTCTTGTCGGTCTTCTTCCGATTACTTTGTAGATTTATGTTTCCTATGAGTTAAATATTATTTCAACTCTATCAAATGTTATAAATTTGGTCTGGTATACGACTGTGTCTTATTTGTTTAAGGTAGGGTATCGATGATTGCAGACTTTTGCTTTCGATGTTTTAGTATATCCTATTGCTATAACGACTTCATTCAATTACAATGGAATCTCTTCAGAAGTTACAAGGTTGAAAATTAAAGGCTATAATATGCATAAAAAGGTCTTTTACTTTGTCCGTAACAAAGCATGTTATTACACGATTATATCGGCATGGCGCTGAACTAATGCTCTACTATGCATATAGGTACAATCGGTGGAACAGCGAAAGTGATACTTTACACTGCATAAGAACGAGCGGATAAACAGTCGGTTAATTATGTGCAATCAAAAACATTTAAAAATATTAAAAGCATAATTCTATCCTAAGAACAAAGCCAAATTTTAGTAGCAAAAAGACATGTATGAGAGAGTTTAAAGAAATGATGGGTTACGCGCCGGCATAGCGCAAAAACGTAACATTTGTATAATTGCAGAGTGCATAAACGTTTCTGGGACTAGAACGACCGAGCGAAGGGTTAGTCTTGCCGTCAATTTCTTCAAACTGTCATTTGCTCGGCGGATCGTTTTCAAATAGCCGATTTTTTCCCGTACGGATACTGGAACTGCGCCGAAGAATTCAAAGGCAGCACGCGAGCTACCGGACCGTTTCTAGGAACATTTACGCACAATTTCACTTTTTTTCGAAAGTATCATTCGGCGCAGGTAAATACTTGTAGGATACATGATATTAAGCCTGAAAACGAAAACTTAGTATTTAAGTGTGGTACCATTTTACGTTTCCTGTATACATTTAAAAACATCTTGTTTGTGAAATTCCTATTACTGACTCTCCCAGACATATATTTTTATTGAAGAAATTTCACTTTCAATATAATGCAATCGGCCTAGTAATTCTAGAAATCAGCATTCTTGAATAAATTTTTCCCACTCGGACACATTACAGATATTATAGATGGATGGATTTCAATGGGAAGTTCAAACACCAGCAGCAGTAGGAGCGAGGGCAGGAAGAAGGGGTAAATGAGCCGACTCGCCAAAAGGAGGTTACGCATATACGCATGGGGGTGTACGGGGGAGAGTAGAGAGAGAGCAGAGGTGTGTCGCGGGATCAGAGCCGAGAGAAAAGAAAAGGGAGTTTCTATGTCCCATGAGAGCGGAGGCCGCGGGTCATTCAGTTCAGTGAGAGTGACCCATTGTATACGAGGCGGGACACAATGTGCCACTGCCGTTGCTGCCGTCGCCGACGTCGTCGTCGCCGTCCCGTGAATGCTGCAAACTATGGCCCGAGGTGTTATGTTATGCGAAGCCGCTGTTATTCAGATTGCCAGCTCTGTCTCGCGCGCGCGCGCAAACGACAGCAGCACGGGTAGGTGGGTATTCAGGAGTGGCATGAGCGCGACCGATCGCTCTCTCCCTCTCGCACTTGCGTCGCACCAAGTGCGGGCGTGAGAGGAAAAAACTACTGAAAAGCAGTATAATAAAAAGGCGCGCAGCACACACACATGTACGTGTTGCGCTGGGATAGCACGCTCGGGAGATCGACTACCGCCCACATACACACACACAAGCGCGCAGACGGACAATAATATTAAGAATCCATACCCTCGACACGCTGTAGACTTCACACCTCGATGCTCGGCAAATTGGTTCGAATCGCCGCCGTGTGTACTTGTGCACATATATATATACGGGAGAGATGGAGTATAGGATAAAAGGAAAGAATAGAGAAGAGAGACAGCCGGGAGAAGGTTTCTCTCCTCCCTGAGCGCGCGTGCGCAAAAGAACAGACGGCCGCCGGATCGGTTTCCACGTCTCGACTCGTTGGACGAGTTTGTTCGCTCGAGCAGTGCGACAGCGGCGGCGGCCCACTGTGTATAGACTTCTCTTACGACTGTCACTTTCGTTAATTAACGAAGCGTCTCGCGCGTACACGCGTTATACATGGCGCGACGAGCCCAACGGGATATCCGCCACTGCCTCGCGCGCACGCGCTCTCACTATCAATGTACGAGCGGGGCGTAGTCGCACCTGTTTATTAATCTCTTTACTATTTTTTTACACTTGTTTTCCCGCCTCCCGTGTTTTAGCAAGCTCGCTCCCCGGTACCTGATTCTCCTTTTTCGTCGCTTGCCCGCGACAACGACGACGTCGTCCTTGGCGACATTTAGAGACACGTTATACGCGGCTTTATCTCGGTGCTTAATAATATTACTGTACTCATTAACCATACAACTAGTAGTATTAATGCACTCGATAAAATTGGTAATTGGAAAAATATTTCTGGTATATATACAGCATTTTATTTATATACCTACTAGTTTCTGTGCAACGTTTATCTGATTTATTGAAATTGTCGTCAATTATGGCGTGCTAAATTTAATTTTTTTTACAATCAAATTTAATTTACTCATTTGCCAGATAATTTCGTTCTTATTATTATTGAAGAAAATATGCAAAAGAATAAAATAACATCATTGTTATAAATATAAATAAAATCGAAAATAAACTAAAGGATGTTTTACTTCAATTTTGGAAAAGAAAGTGTAAAATGAGTATTCCTTTAAAATGAAGGAGTTTGAGTTACGTTTTAATAAACAATTTCCGGCCCGCAGAATAAAGAGAATATAGGAGTTGAATTACACTCATAAAGAAATTGAAGGCGGCGTGCGGCGGGTGGAAATTTTTAAACGAGTCTACCATTATCCTCGCCTGCACCCCGGGACGTTAAGAATCTCCAATTTCGCCGGCACTTTGCCAAGAATATTTCAGGCGAATCATTATCAGGTGTCGAAAGATAAACTCCCCCGACTCTCCTGCGCGCGCGCGCTCGCGTCGAAGCCTTATGAATGAATGCACGTTTTCGTGCTGCCGCGACTCACGCACGCCGTTCCCACTTGCGGCCGCGCCGATATTTCTCTCTCTTTCGCTCACGCGATTCCTTCGCGTAAGAAAGAAAGATACGCGAGCGCGGGGGGAGGAAAGAGGAAGAAGGCGCGGGATTTCCTGGAGCGACTCTCGCACTCGCACACGAAGACGTACACACACACACACACGCAGGTATGTGCCCTCGCGCATGAGCTCGAAGAAGAAGACGAGGAGGTGGAAGAGGAGAGGAATGTTCGAGCGAGCCGGCACGCAACGCATAAAGCACGCATCTTCCTTACAGCTTCTCTTGCGCGAGCGCCCGAGTGAGAGCGCGAAAGTCCACTTTTATCTTTTTATTTTTCAGTTTCGCGCTCATTGCGAGCGAAAAAGAGGAGAGAGAGAGAGAGAGAGAGAGACAGACAGAGAGAGAGAGAGAGAGAGAGAGAGAGAGAGAAAGAGAGAGAGAGAGAGAGAGAGAGAGAGAGCCTGTATTGCGTCTGGCTTTTATTGCGCGCGCTGGCATCGGATTTCAGATTAACGGACTGCGGCGACCCGATTGTTTTCCAACAGGGCCTGATTATACTCGTGAAAGTATAAATTCAAATTCGTTTGTCAAGAGCTACACGAATTGCCGTGTTCAGCAGAACTATATCGCCAAAAAAGAAGGTGATCTTTAATAATTCGTGACCACTATATAGCGAGCATTGAATTTCCGTTAAAGTTTTACTACCACTTACTCTCCTTAGACAAAATTTACGCATCACTTCTTTTGAAAAGCATAGCAGTAAAAAAGCGGGCGTAAAGTACAACCAGGGCGCACGAGAGCAGCAGCGCGCACACAGGAGACCCTAAAATCCAGTCGTGCTTCGGCAAAAGCATTCAGCCCACGCGCCCGATACAAACAATATACCTATACACACACACACATATATACGCAAGCGCGAATAGTAAGTTCTCGGCTGGCTACCAACGGCGGCAGCTTCCCATCTCGCAAACTAAACGAACGAACGAACGCTCGCTCCGCCGTGCATCGCGCGCAGAAACGAAGAGAGTCCGGCCTCTTTTATGCCCTGCCAGCTTTAAATCACGCGCCGGGAAATAACTTACGTTCGGATGGGGCGCGAGTATAGAGAGAGAGTCGCGTGTGTGCATCGCCGTAACTGCGGAAGAGATGCGTGCGAGAGAGGATGTGCCCTGACCTCTTGGGGCAACGCGGAGTTCTCGACCTGCGCACGCGCTGATGCCTGCTCTTGTTTTACGCTCGTCGCTCGTTTTGCACGCGCGCCGAAGCGCTTCCACACGGCCTATTCTCTGGCTTATGCCCTCCTCCTCACCACCTTTGTACTTCGTCACCTTGGGCTGCGGCTGCAGTATAGAGTGCCGCTATAATATCTAGGTCTTTTACGCTCGCGGGGCTAAATTATATGGTGCATCGGTCGCGCTGCGGAGCATCGCTAACGATTCCTCTTAGCTCGAAAAATATGGGAGTGTCTTCGAAATCTATATATTTAACGAAAAATTCGTTTTTTATGCGTTGGATATTTTAAATAAAATGAAAAAAATGGTAAAATTTGGTATAGTTTGTTGAATAACAAACTTTTGTTAAAAATATCCAGTAAATAAAATAAAAAGTTATTTCTGTGTTGATCAATTCGAAAAAAATACATTTTTTATTTCCAGAAATATATAAGCTGAATCAGAAAGGGTCAAAGGACACGCGATTGCCGCTCGGCCATCAAAAGCGCTGACCATAGCGGGACGAGAAAATGGCTTGCGTGAGAGAGACGTACACACACTCTGTAGACGGTGAAACAAAGGAGCAGAAAGCCCTGTCCCTTTCTCTCTCTCTCTCTGTGAGACTACAACAGCAAAAATAACCCATAAAAAACGGCCGATTCTCCAAAGCTGTGTGCGCGTGCAATGCGCGCGACGGCGAAAAGCGATTCCGCGCGCTCTCTCTCTCTCTCGCGAGAAGGTTCACATTTCTCGAACAAGACTTTTTTCTTATACTCCTCGGTATAAGGGGGATGTGCGACGACGACGAGGACGACGACGGGGACGTACACGTTCGATGGTCATCTGCACGCCGCGCGTCGATATATAACGTCGTGAGGCCCGCGGTATCGCGGCGATTCGATCGCATCGCTCATACATATACGTGCAGCACACATACGAGCGCGAGCAGAGGAACAACTTCGGCGGCGGCGACGCGCACAATGCGAGAGACGACTTTTCGCGCGTGAGTATATAGAGGTGAAGCTGCAGCCGATCGAGATTTGCGAGCGCAGGGGGCACAATGCGCGCGAAATTTATACGTGCCGCCGCTGCTGTAGCAGCAATTCTTGGCACCACCTAGCGCGGTGAGACTGAAGTGCAGTCGCTTAGCTTTGTATTGGCCGAGTTACGATTTCAGGGAGAAAATCGTATTTTGTAGTTGTTTTTCGTTTGTTTTTAAGTTTTTAAATAAATGTGAGAGAAGTTGATCGAATAGTTTAGACGTTAGAAAGAAACGCAAAGTCTGTTCGCATAAACTAATTAAATGATTTATTTTTATTCTGAAATTATTTTCGTTTCGCTTTTTGTAATTTGTAAAATTTTTCACAATTTATTTTGGAGTAATATCGAATTTCAAACTGAATTAATTGGATTTTATAATAACTGAAAAATATTACAGTTTTTTTATATTCGATATGTATTGCAAAATTCATATAATTTAATGAGTTTATCTCAAAGACAGCATTTCAACTAATGTCTAAAATTTTTACCTCTTATTTTAAAATATAACAATAGACTTCAATGTCATTTTGTACGCTAACATAATAATTTGATTTTATGTATGATTTGTGGATACATACAATTATTCGATTCTATATAACAGTTTTCCTTTGATAGCAGTTATGTTTAAAATTAAATTATTCTGAATATACTTTGATGTCAAAAGTGTATCATTTTCAGTTGATTTTGCAATTAATGATTAAATACCAACATTTAAATAAATATATTATGTTTATAATATTGTATTATTTTATTAGTAAAGTATCCTTCTGAATCGTAATATAATAAAATTGACATATGCTCAATTAATTAAAATATTATTTTAAATCATGAATTAATTTATACATTTTATAAAGAAGTATACTAAAACAGTGTTACATAATTAAAATTTACTTCTTTTATAAAGACTTAAATCCGTAATTAACATTATCCCTATGAAAAATATTTTTATCGCACCACTTGAACCATTGGTCGAAATCAAAATACTTTTTTACATGGGCGCATCTGTAATCGGTAAAGGGAATTACTGTAAACAAAAGAAAGAAGAGTAAATGCTACGAGGTGTACGCGCGCAGTAATTGCTCCGTGATTTTCTCCAATTGAAAATCCTTTGTTTTTAGCAAGGGTTTATATACGCACAGGCTCGTTCCTCCAACACAGGCAACTACCTACCAATTGTAGAAACTGACCGAGCATATAATTACAGGCGCGTATGTGTGGCGATTCTATAGTTGGCTCTTACTTAGTATAACTCGAAGAAGGTTGCACGCACGCAATAGCTTGTAATCGGTTCCTGTGTAAGTATGCGCGCGTCTGCGCGAAACGCGCGCGCGGTTCTTGTTGCGTGAGTCGTTCGATTTCAATTTCAAGGTTGTAGACCGGAAGGCTTTTAATGCGAGAATTCGAAGGTGGATGTAATGATTGATATCTTGCGGAGAGGTCGATATGATTGATTCTCCGTATAGACGCTCGGCTGTTAATAAAATTATAATGCGGATAATAATGTTGGTTCTGTGAATCATTACTGGACGCAAGTGTTACGCACGCTTATTTATTGAATATTATTTACTTTTTCCCATTATTTTTTAGTTTCACAAACAACTTTGCGAGAAAATTGATTTCTCAAAATACTTATCCGTAAACATGGTATGAAATTATGTCAGTATTGAAACATAACATACAAATTACTGTACGCTTCGAACTAAACAGAAATAAGAGAAAAACTTCTACAGATAATAATTTCCAATATGAACTTGAAAACTAACCAATAATCCTAAAAAAGCAATAACAAAAATCAATTTTAATTTATCTTATTAGCATAGAAAATCGATATGCAATTGTTCAAATAATTAGAATTAGCTTTCGTAATACTACATAATCAAAGTTGTTAAAAAATAATGTTTCAAATTTCATAATTCAACTAGCCCGTAAAATGGCTGTCGCATCAGATGAATCATACCTTGAATGATATACCACTTTGGAAACCTCTATACGTAAACATTCATTTTTTCAATATTAGAACAAGCACTAAAACCCGAGCCCCTGAGAACAGCTCAAGAGAAAAGCCGCGAGAGAAAAAGTCTATATTGATTCAGGCCGCGCATACAGAAAAAAATCCTTCTACATAACTACGGGGAATCGGTGCGAGGCGGGACCCGCGCGTCGCGGCGGCAAATGGAGCGCGCGTTTGATTTACGCATGGGACTGCACACGAGGAGCTGACGGAGCGCGGAACGCGACCCTCGAGGACGCCGCAGAGCAAAAAAAAGCCTAGGCGCGGGTAAAAAATTACTGTCGCCGACGATTGCAGCTAGCTCCTCTCGAGACGTCGCCGCGCCATCTGTCTGTTGCCCTCCCTCTCCCGCACGTGCGAAAAATATTTTCCGCTCTAGAAGCTTTTCACTTTCCGCTTTTCAGGCGAGAGGCGAAATCGAGCAGAGGCTCGGGTATAGCTCCCCACGCGATTCGAATGCGAAGCAGAGTGCGCGTGTTATCTATTCCGGGGACAACGTAGGCTGCCGAGGCTTGTGTCCCTCGTTTGTCAAACTCGACGGGATCTCTAGTCGTCGTCATCGTCGTGCTTTTCGCATCTTTTTTCAGTTTCCGCGCTGAATTCCCATTAGCCTCGAGGCGGCACGTCGCAGGAGCAAGCGGCCGACATAGCGAAGAAGTCGAGGAGGGAAGCGCGATGGATCGCCGATAAGCATGGCAGCCTGTTGAGCCCTTTTCCCCTTCAGTCCAGGTTCGTTACAATTGAAGCAGGCGTTTTAAGTGAATTTTTTTATTATTATTCTCACTAAACATACTTCTGTTATTGAGCATCTGATGGAGAAACGTATCAAATTTTATTGCAAAAATATTGTTTAGAGAATTAAGGAAAAATAATATTTTACATACGTCATTAGAAGTGATACAGTATCTCAAGTGTTATATTACTTGCAACAACGTATAATTAAATTCATTCTTTACGTTAGCACAAATCGACTCTATCAATGTTGACTAGTTTACCCCTCGGCGTGTACTTTTATTTCATTCAGTACAATAACCATCTGGTTCAAATACCTATGTATATAATACCTGCCACTTGCAACAATACATCGAATCCATTGTTTCTGAAGGGTAAGGATTACTGCCGCCGCGCACTCGTAGACGTCATTAAAAGACCATAATGAATTTTAAATGAGGAAGACAGACATTGATTTCATGAAAGACCTGTCAGATGAATTTCCCAAATTATTCCGTTACAATTAGACCCTTCACTCCTGTCAAACTTGGCTTTACAAATCAATTACACTGCATAACCAACGATTATTAATCAGGCTTTTAATGAGTATACTTTTCTGCAAGAATAAATAAAGTAGGATCGCTTTTAAAATATATGTGTATACACATTAAGCTTACTGGTTTTCTAGAATAATGGATGCTAATAAATATGTTTATTAAAAGGAATCTGGAAAGGCTTTCACAACATAATGATTTATTCAGAGCTGTAAATAAGAATTAACGTCAATTCCCAAGCTCTTCTTTACTCAATAATCCAATACTCGTATAATATATATTTTACTTTTACTTCCTCGTATTGCAACATTACCAATACTGCGGTTTACAATGAGCGCACGCGTGCACGCCAGGACGAGAGCGGGCGAGGTGGGAGCGAGAGCGAAGCAGGGAAATGAAAAGAGAAACAAGTCCCGCTGATCCGCGTAATACACCGAGAATTGCATATGGCGCGGGTGGAGCATTAAATACGCGGATAAGCGAGTGCGTATATGCCTACATATTTAAAAGGCTCGCGCGTTGCTCGTGTGCCGATTATCGATGCACGCGCGAGCGCAGCCGAACACGGACCGGTCGAAGCCTCCTCTGCCCTCTCTCTCTCTCCCTCTCATTCTTTCTTGCGCAGGGGATATAATACCGTGACTCGTTTTTTCGCCGCGACATTATTTTCGTACACGCGGCCGTGTACGTGGGTACAGGGGGCATATATTGACGATGGCCCAAAGACATCCGGCCAGATTAAGAAAATCGAGCGGGGATATTTCGTGCGAAGCCAAGAGAGAAAGACAGAGAGACGCTTCGAGGCGAAGCTGCAAAACGGCATTTTATTGCTCCGAGAACGAAGTTTGCTTGTCGGCCGTTTCCTCTTCCTTCCCTTTCTTCGCGGCAGAAGAAAGGAGAGAGAGGAGGAGGAGGAGAATGAAAGACTTACCGCAACAGCTGGCCGCAGTAATTTTGGACGCGATTGGCGCCTTTTTTCGCCCGAGATTATTCGCTAATCAAAACTCGTCACTTACCTGAAACAGAAAATAAAGTTTCATTAAGATTATGCCGGGTAAGTGTATTATGTGGCGGCTTTATGCGTACGTGCGCGAGCGCGCGCACGCGTGTACATTAGCTGGCTCATGAATTAAATATGAGTTTATATCTATATTTATGTCGCCGAACGCGAATTTTCAAACGTATATTAGTTCACAATTATGCAAATCTTTGTAAATTACATTGGGAGATATTTAATCCTGCGAGATAGGGATTTCTTTATAGCGGCAACAAGTGTTTCAATCTGGATGCAGTGATTTATTGTTTCCTTAAAACAGCTGATAATGTTTCGCAAACCAGTAAGTATACTTACTCATTATAATAAGCTTATCTGGAAGTTTATTTTTAACGGAAAATTAAAAGTACGCAAAATTTTAATAAGATTACGGACATTAAATTATCTGCGTCATGAAAGAGCATCGACCCAAAAACATAGTTTAAATATCGGTACACTTCTCATAAAATCGTTAATTTAAATATCGGAAATTCTTAAGCAACTGATTTCTCTCGTATAATATTGAGCAAAAATAAAATATTCAGGACAAAATACAATAACCATACGAAACATTGAAATAAAATGTTAAATAAGAAACATATTCCAACGTTTATTCGTATTATAAAACTTTATTGATACTTGGACGATGTATCAGGTTACCGAGCATTGAGATGCTAATAGCAACGTTTACAACGATATTTTCATATTTTATACATGTTTAAAAGTGTACACGTTTGCCTTATGCAACACAAAATTTTAAATTCCTATAGTGATATCTTAAATATTCCCAGGCTAACGTTAACAAATTATTCTTCGGCAAAAGTTTTTACAATGACCACAACCCGCTTGCAAAACATAATAGTATAGCTCTACTTATTCGCACTTTCATAAACCTTTTCATTACCATTTGCCCACGGTTACCGTAAATCTCCACTTTCCGAAAAAAAGCCTTGACCGGTGCGTGAAATACGCGCACACTATCGACGCCTTGTTCCCTATACTCGAAAATAATTCTCGACACTCGAGCGCGCGCACAGCACAGCAGCAGCAGCAACATCGCGTTTTCATACGCGAGCACCCGCCGTCTGCACGCGTGCTATTATAGTTTCGACGGTGCTTAGAAATAGTCGCCCGCGGTGTGAAAATGCAACAATATCTCGCTGCGACGTGTGAGGTTTTCGCGCTCGCTCGGAGAGGCTCCGCGGACTTTAAGTGGGTGTCAGCGAGAGAGATAAGCCGTTACGAGCGCATAACCGCCCGATAAACTCGCTTATTTATTGGATCGCGCCAAGTGTTTCTTTCTTGGACTCTGAGATTTCGCGCAGCAACCGTTCACTACTACTCGACTGTGGCTGCGTCTTCACTTGATACACGCCCTGTTATCTGTTAATTTTCACGTTATTTCCTCCTGCGCATGCTTGTCTTCATCAGATACGTTTTATCTAGCTGCTCGTGCTATTGGGGATTCCAGAGATTCTGACAATAATCTGAACAGCTCTTTCCTTCTCATTATAAATAAACTTGTATTGACAATTACTTTTACGAGTTTTTAGTGACGTTTCACTGGTTTGCTAATTAAAAATAAACAAAACCATTAAAATTTGAATATCTTTAATTATTCTTCTTAATAAAGGATCAGACAAGAAGTTTTTTATACGAAACTTGTTAAAGTTACCAAAAAATTAAGCGTTTTCGGTTCTGAATAATTTACGGAAATTTATTTTTGATAAGTTCAAGTATTCTCATTTTAGTGTATTCTGTAAACTTTTAAGATAGTGGATTTCGGCATTATCGAATAATGCGTCAATTTGCATTCAAATTCCCATTTTGATTCAATAAATATATAAAAAATGGCCAAAGTCGATTAACATAAATTTCAAACCGTTTTTTTTAAATGTCATACACGAAGACATTGAAATAATAGACATATTCCGTTACTTCTGATGAGTTTTAACTCTTTCTCATTTAATTGTCTTCAATGATAAATACCTGCATAACTAATTGGAAACAATTATCTTTACCGAGTTATCTGAATCTTAGATAGACGCGGAATGCAAAAGAAACTTGGCAAAAATGCTCAAGGCGCTCATTGAATAAAATAATTAGCAGGCGAGAAATTTCAAATTGAACCGTTGCCGATTGATTATAAGAGATAGGGGGCCTTTATGTATCCATCAACTTCATCACCATATAAAGCGATCTTCATCTTTTCCATTATTTATATATAAATTCTCTTCTCACTTCCCTCTTTCCGAAAGCCTCGTTTCGGCTGTTAACCTCGAATTAGCTCTCTCGGAGCGGCAGAAGCATCAGCAGGAGCAGCAGCCGCAGCAGTGCACAGGCAGGCGAGGAATTCGCGATGGCGCTAATAAAAGATATGCCTTTCCTCCATTACCCGGGGCATTATCACGCGCGCACGAGGCTGAGGCCTTATATAGGACCGGTTCGCTCGTGCGCCGGGGAGATTTTTTCGAAATGACCCAATATACGCGATTTTCTGCCTGGCGCGCGCACGCCCCAATCTTCGGGCTCCGTGAGGATTAAAGGAGCGCGACGTCGCCGTCCCGAGGATGGAAGTTTTACGATCGTCCTCGCGGCCGTTGCTCCGGATTTAATGAATTGAAAGTAAATTTCCGCGGAGGAGCCGCATATTTTTCGATGGCACCTTTTTTCTGAAGTGCCACGATAAGCTCGTTTTTTCGCTAATGATTTGAAAAACACTACCGAATTAATGGAGTATGCTTCAGCTTTTAAAAATTTCTTATACAAAAAATCGAGTAACAGTAAGAGAAAAATGCACAATAATAGCGTTTTAGCATTTATTCAATATGCGTCATAGAGGAGGACACGAATTGCTCAATCATTTTTGTAATTTAATATTCAATAAAATCATACGGAATAATAGTATATGACGAAGTGAATTGTGCAATAGGAATATTGGCGTTGTCGTGGTTAATAGCGTCTCACCAACGATATTAGTACCGTTTCAATTAACGCCCACTAGATTGCATTGCAAATAAATAATATTTTTATGAATCTCCCTTAATAGCGTACAAAGGAAAGGAGGATACGTTGTGTTCCGCTTATACGCTCACGTTTTTCCCGCGAATTATAAAGGAAGGGAAATTGCTGCTGATTGAAAGAGAAGACGTCAGTATTATATTAAATACACAGAAAAAGAGGGAAAGAGGGAGAGAAGAGAGAGAGAGAGAGAGAGAGAGAAAGAGAGAGAGAGAGAGATCTGGTTGCTTCCCTCCTTCTCAAACATCATATTAAACCTACACGCGCAGGGGTCTTTGAAAAAGAGAGACGCTCTTCTAAAAGAAGGCGCGACACACACATACACATACACACACACACACGCGCGCGTATAAGAACCGCGAGTCCTGAATTATAACACGCGCTCTCCAGTGATGAGGAAGCCGAAGAAAAGGCTTCGCGCGCGTTATAGGAGGCGGAAGTGCCGAGACTCTTACAAATACGTCTGATGTGTACACGCATATCTGTACGCGTGTATATGTATGTATACATACGCGGGGAACGGTAGAGTTGCTCCCTGACGCAGTGGAGCTTTGATTGGATTTGCCACGCAGGGCCGTACTACGCCCACTTGTGGCGCGTATTAGCATTCAGGCACGAGTGAGCGAGAGCAGGAAAGAGACAGAGTGAGAGAGATACTGGTCAGCGCCTATTACTATCGTAAATCGCTCGCGTAACAGTATCGCCCGAGTTCGGGGGCTTCGCGCGAGAGATGTACGCATCATGTATATGTGCAGCACCCCGTAGGTCTACGAAGGTAATAGGATGAGTGAGAGAGAAGCGCAGACTGGTCGACAAAATGGTAGAGACGGAGAAGAGAGAATATTAAATGGGGAGGGAGAGAGAGCGGATGTGTAATATACATATCATGTATTTGCTGATGCCCACGTGCAGTTGCCCCGATGGAAATCTTTGAAACTTTGTATGCACAAAGGTTTTAGTCTAAAAACTTATTGAATATTATACCTATGAGTGTGTAAGGTTTCGATAAAGATAATAATAAATATTTTAAAATTAAATAACTTTTATATTTATGTTTTTTCGAAACTTTTGTTGTTGCTATTAATTAAGTTACTAAAGAATTCACTTATACGTACCAGAAGGTATTTGCAGAATCCATTTCACAAACCGTTTGGTATATCAAAAAGTAGCGGTGTAACATGTTACTTGTCAAATTCGTCATACCCATAAATTTAAATAATTTCTATTCTTCGGGCGAGCTACTCGAGATGGAAGCACATATCTCATACTTCAGCAAAGAGAATAAAGTGGAGATTAAGTAGCAAAGTGCGAGCCGGACAAACCGATACTCTCTCTCTCTCCCTCCCTCTCTGTTCTTAACATACATTTGCGACTGAAGTCCGTAAATTGCGAATTTATCTCGTGGAAGATAGCGCGACACCTTTGTGTATATACGCCTCGCTAGGCTTTTACGCGCCGTGATTTATGCTCCCCGAAGGCTCGGCTTCATAATAGCTTACAGATGTCTCTTTTAGTCGATTGGTCAATTTAATGCGCGCGAGCCACACCTGGGCTTTCCGGCGCGTGCGCGCGCGCTTCAGGAAGTGTATATACGCTGATAATTATTGATTTAGGTGGATTTCTATTGCCCATTGGATTTATGGACGCCGCTAGTTTTTTTTCACTACGTTGTACGTATAAGTAATTACGTGGGATTTTAAGAGACGCGCGAGGTGTTTGCTTTAATGGCTTGCGAAAGTATATTTATGGCTAAATTATCTGAAGGTAGATATTGGTAGTGTAAAAATATCGTTGTTTGCGAAAATTATCTCTGATGTTAATTAATAAAAAAAACTGTTGTTGCTGTTTCACGTAAATGGGCAATATTCTATGAATGTACAAACACTATCAACGTTATCTTCCAAACATTTCAAAATATGCATTTTATGTAAAGACGAATCGATACTAACAAAATAAATTCTTCATCGTTTGAGTACTATTATTTTTACATTTATACGCTTTATTCATTATAACAAAATTTATTTTAAATATTCAAGTGTTTTCTCAACCCCCCCAAAATTGATGGATTTGTGGACCATAAGATGCAGCTACCCAAATAGCTAGATCACAATCAATTACGAAGACAGCAGTTCTAGAAAAATGTTCCCATGGATAGGAAGTCGAGCTCATAAGGACGTTAATGGTATGCGTCCTCTCAAATATACACAGAGGTCGAGTTGGTAATACTACACCAGAAACACTTGCAGCACGCACGCAGAGACTAGATTTTCTCAACTGCCTACTTTCTTTCATTGTTTACATAGAACAGAAGGTCTCCTGCATACAGGATGCGAGACAGATGTCGATGACACTCCCCCAGCCATATCTTTCTCAAAAAGACCGTTTTTTGAAAGCCAAGTGGAAAGGATTTGGATTAGAAATATTTAAGATACATAGGTATATTTGAAATATTAACATCTGTATACTAAATGTTTCTTTTGTAATCAATCAAACATTAAATTTATTACAAGAAAAAGGAAAGTAATAATAAAAACTCAAAAAGATAAAATTTTTGTGTTCCAACATTTTTTTTCTTAAATAGGTACATAAATCTGCCAACTTTTGTTACGTAATTGTTACGGATACATATTAATTATAAATACTCAAAAAGTAGAAAAAAGCGTTTATGTAAATTTATCATTATTGATTATATACATATATTTACTAAGGTTGCGATTAGTTCGAAAAACAAGTAAAGAGCGTTGCTAAGAAGAAACTAAGTTGTTGATTTTGTCGTTTGTGATTGAGCCGTTGCGTAACCTTTGAATAAGGTACTAATCAAGCATAAGAATAAACGAAACTTTGGAAGCGTTTGTGCTTATTTTTAATATTTCCCAATCACCCGCTGCGAATTCCGTTTTATGTGGAACAGTAATGAAGAATTGGAATTTAAACAAATGAAAATATCGTGTTTTATTTGATTCTTTATAAAAAAATCTTTTTATCCAAATTTATGACTACTCAAAAAATATACATTTAACACTTTAAACATTGTAAATAATTTTTTACCGTGTACCATTAGGACAATTGTTCTAAAATTAATAATACTCTTTATTGAATTAAATAATAAATCACAATAAACTTTTGTCGTTAAAGTTTAATTTAAAATTATATTAATTGAGAATAATAATATTTAATATAAGCAAATTTTTTTTTCCGAAAAGCCCATTGCGAAATAATATAAATTATTAATGCTGAATAGTCGGAAGCCATTGTTAACTATGTTAACCATATTATTCGTTTTACTACACGGATAGAATTTTTCAGGAAAAATTACCGTGAAATTCACGGCAATCAGGGAACTCCGAATTCTCTGGGAATTTTTACTGTTGTCACGGTAATTTTTACTAACCTTCCCTACAAATTTTCTCTGAATGTAAAGGAAAATTTGTAGGGAAGGTTAGTAAAAATTACCCTGATAACGGTAAAATTTCCCAGAGACTTCGGTTGTTCTCTGATTGCCGTGAATTTCACGGTAATTTTTCCTGAAAAAATTCTATCCGTGTATTAGTGGAGAAACTTAGTATTTTTCATTCCATATTTATGTTCTATGTTCTAGATTGAATTATCATCAAATAAACAATACATAATATCAATAATAACATTTCTAAAAAAAAAAAAAAACAAACTACTCTGCTGTACGAAATATTTGATGTCGAATGTTAAAAAGTTATCTTATAATTATATTAAAAAAATTGTCGAGCCCATAGAATTATAATTTCACAGAAAACGGAAATAACACTTTTGTAAAACAATAAACTTATACTTTATAAAACTGTGCAGATATCTCTAATATCTTTTGCGCTACACTTCTCATTCGCACTAATCATTTTATGAATCCGAAAAGGGTACGCATACACCTCGGCGTGTACTCTCCCTCGCGTAATAGTCGGTAAATACACGCTGGATATATATTGTGAGCTCTCGCGCGGTCGTAGTCTGCATTCTTAAAATTTCCCTCATAATTGTGCGCTCGAGGTATCTCCATTCACGAGGATTAGCGCTGCCTCGATGAATATATAGCGCGCGAGCGCGGCCGCAGCACACACCTCTACCTCGCGCTAAAGAGGATACCGCGCGAGAGTTTGAAGGAAGAGAGGAAAGGAGTGAGAGGGAGAGAGAGCAAGTAGTTGATGGATCCCTCGCTCGCTGACTAGCCACGAATTTACCTTATGTTTTATGGAATGAAAATTACAGGCATGCCGTACTTCGCGCCTTCATGAACCGTCGCCGCCGCCGCCGCTGCGCCGCAACCGCGAGTCGTATCTCGCTCGCTGAGCGCATAAGAGAGTGCCGAGCGATTTACCCACCCGGAGTAGCATAACACTGCGCGCCGAGGCAGACTCTCGCTCTTACTGAGCTCTTGAATGCTTGACTTTGCAAGGGGTTTTCATTTTTTACTATTGGAAAGACGATGTCGGAGGGAGCCTTGAGAATGTGGCCTGCTCTTAACCTTTGCCAGTTTATTTAGAAGCAGGGAAAGAATATAATATTAGCAAATAAACAAAATAATTTTTTATATTTTATTCGTATCATGTCTCTGTATAAGCTGTTGTCAATTGAATTTGAAATGGGTATATAAGTTAAAATGCTTAAAAAGGATGGAACGTAAATAGCTACACCAGTAAAATTATTATATTATATGAATACTTCAGATGTATAATTCTATTTTACTTAAATAAATGACTAATTTGATTTTGCCGAAATTCATACTTAAACTTATAAATTAATATTATTAATTCTATATTAAACTTTTGCACAGTAACAGTATTTGATTGAATTAGGTATTTTAGAACAATTTAATAATGAATATAAGAATACGATCACCCAAATTAAAAAAAATTTATTCAGAACTGCAAGTGTGAAATAAGCGCAGCAAAAAATTCCCAGGAATTAATATGTATATGTAAAAATAAAGAGGATTCGACGGGGCAGGCAACGTAGTTGACGAAGAATATGCATTCACATAATTAATTATCGGTAATTACAGAGTAACTCCTCTTCGCTCATTAAATTCACATCAAATTAGTAGGTACGCACCTCGGTAATGTACCGTACGCTAAGTATGGCGCGGCCGGGCGCGCGAGCGCGATGCGTTTAACGGAAATTATATGAAAATTTATCGTTAACCGATCGATTACATTATTTCCAGCCTGGAAAAGTAAATACATCACGCGGACCCTCGGCGTGCGAGCGTTGCGCCCGGCTGAAGTGATGTTTATTCCGGATTGTTATAGGAAAAGAGGTGGAAAATGATTGCAGACTGCGCGAGCACACGCGGTTTACCACATGCGTATACACACGCGCTCGCGCGCGCGCGAGAGCGTATAACGAAGTGCAACTACGTCCGCAATATCGCACCTCCGTGTGAACGAACGAACGAGCCGGTCAAATTATGCGATCCTCCCCGTGGGGGGATTTTCTAGTATCGTCCGCGTGTGCGCGCAGCCAGGCAGCTCCTATGAGCTGTGGGATCTCACTCCGACGGTGCCGCGCGCGCGCGCGCGCCAGAGTTAAGTGCTGTACTTTCAGCGCGCAGCGCACTTTGCCGCGCGTATTTTTGCGCGCGAGCTCGAGGTTCTAGAATTGAAACAAACTATAAGCGAGGGGGCGAAGAATACGTTCTGCGAATAACTGGATCGTATTACGTTCACATAAATTTATTTTGCGAAATTCTTGGTGAATTGCTTTTTCGGGTTACAATATACAATCAAACGAACATTTTACCAAACTCATTTTTTAATTTGCCATTTTGTTAATTTGCTCATTCAATTTTACAAAACAAAACTTTTAATTTAACTTTATGTACTTTTAGTTAAGTTACTTGAGTCAACCTAAATTGAACACTCTAAACCAAAAAGATCTTATTTTTCTGTAAAAATATTTAAAAAAAAAAAAATGATGAGATGGTATGAACCTGATTGTAAGAATGACTGTATTAAGTAATGCGATTACAAGTAAATCGTAATCAACACAAAATATGTCGTATAAAACAAGTGAAGATAATTTCAAAGTTTAATTAAGTTTTCCAATCAGATAAAGTAGCCAAATTCCATATGTATAGCAGATTTGCGTTTAGTTGCGGATTATTCACAATAACTTTTTTTTTAATTGTTGACGTTCTGAAGATTTTAAATTCCTCAGCATAGTGCTTTCTCTAAAAGGCACGTAATTTATTGTCACTTATTGTTCGGCATCCACATTATGTAGAATATAAAAAAGTCGTAAAACAATATCAGCTCAAAGAATTTGTTCATATTCTCTTCCTTATCTCCTCATCTGAATTTGTATCTACAAAGTGACATCAACCTAAAAATGTTATCAGACCAAATAGAGAAAACACTTAAGGCGCAGCAGCATAGAATCCTTTAAAAGGGAGAATCGGTTGACGGGCGTGCAACGATAGTAGCAGGATGTAATTACACTGTAAAATCGGAAACGCGAGAGGAGAGAGAGAGAGATGAAGCCGCGGGCGCAGGAGAAAGAAGAAAAAAATTCCCATAAAAACGGCGTAAAAGTCAATGAGAGCCGAAAAGGCATAAAGTCCCGTGAAATATGTAAAGTCATCGGCTCTCCTCTCTCCCTTTCTCTTGCTCTCTTCCTCCTGATCTGCGCGACTTTCGGGTGTGCGACGCGCGCGCGCACATGGCAGCCCGATAAAGTCCCTCGTTGTGTCCCGAAGATTCCTCTATCTTGCTGCGTTTCTCTCTTTCTCCATCTTCATCGCGCTCGCTCGCTCGCGCGCGCGCGCGTATCTTCTCTCCGCTCGACGACCACTTAAGAAAGCATCGTAAAAATCGAAAGCTCCTTTCTCTCTCTCTTCCGCGCCCGCGTGCGACGAAACGATCGTAAATCTCCGTCGGAGAGCAGAAGCAGAGCCGGGGAGCGCCTCCTGCAGGCATGAGGCTGCCCCCATACGTCTTGACATTCTCACGTTGCCGCGCACGCTAGTCGCATCATCACTTGGCTTCATCGCCCGGCCGAATATCTCGATCCATTAGGCCAATATTTTTATTACGCTCGGTCCAACTGCCAAATCGCCCGACCGCCCTGTTATGAGCGCGTACTTTTATTGCCGCGAATCGAACGGCAGGGCGCGCATGTGCGTATATTCAAGTGAGCTCTGCTTCTTGGAATCGATTATTATTTAATTTTTACGAGCTTATACGTCTTTTAACGAGCGTCCTAGGAAGATTAACTTTTTTCTCTGAATATTCATTAATTTAGACATTTTTAAATTCATATTTAACAATGAGTATACACTGTAACAAGATGATAGTTTTAATAGCTGCTATAAAAACTACAATGTGAAGGGTAATATTTCAATTTTTTTTAATAAACAGCGTACATAATAATTGGGTTACCGATATCAAAATTCAATTTACATAAATTAGAACCAAATCTGTAATAATAACAAAGATATTACTTTTGAATCCAAAATGTTCCATTAATGAAAATGTTTGTATTCAAAATAACTTTTATCGAAATATCGCTTTACAAATATACACGGAGAAAAATGTTATAATAAATTTTATTATAAAATGTGAGAAAAATTACTATATTTTATAGGAACGGTGTGACATATCGAAATTATAATAATTTTTGCTACACAACATAGTAATTTTTATGGCTGACTAAATTTCAAAAAATTAATTTTTTTTTCATTTTTTGAACTATTTTTGCATTTTAATAGAATACTTAATGTGAAAATAAATTTTAAAAATAAAATTTTATTTTTGACGACGGTTGGGATCGATCCTGGGACCCTCAGCACGGTAATCGGGCGCGCTAACCACTTACCCAAGTAGGATTCTTGAGTACAAAATTTTGGAACTGACATATGTCAAACCCTTGGTTACAAAATCTCTTAAATGATAATATTGAATAACTACAATTACATAAAAAATACTCATCATCAATGTACATAATAAAAAATAAAATGATTGAATCGAGATTTTCAAAGTTTTGTTTACTTAAAAGCAAGGCCAAGTGAAATTGCGATGGAGTACATAACCTCAATTAGACCATGTGCACGACTTGACGTACGCAGAAAGTACTATAGTTGTAGCAATTTTTACTATATTGGATAACAAAATTTCTTATGACGGGTGGCTAAAATTAAAAGAATATATTTCAAATGTTACTATATCGCAGTTTTTGCTATGTTGTATAGCAATTTTTCTTTTATGTCGTAATACTTTTTAACCAACACTGTAATAAAAATTACTAAAAATGTTGTAATTATTCATATAGTTATAACAAAAATGCAGCATACAGTGGAAATGTCACACTTTTCCTATACTATATAGTAATTTTTATTATACTTATAATAAAATTTATTGTAACATTTTTCTCCGTGTATTAAAAATAAAATATACAATATTGTTTATAGTATTAAACTTTTAATTTTATTAGTTTTATTAATACTTTTTAACATCTTATGATGATTGCAAAAATATTGGATCCGCATCAGAAGCATCATGAATTTTTATCATAACATTTAAAAAAGATTTAGACGACTTATGAATAATAATCGGACCATTATTTTACGTATTACATAAGCAACGTAGTATACGTATAATCTCAGAATGATTTATTACATTTAAAGCCAAGACTCTTTTTTTCTATTAACTTGTGCTTTTTTTTCTTTCGTGTAATAAGCAGACAAATTATCTAGGAATGCCATAAATCTAACTAGTGTGACACTTTTTAAAAGGTTTCCTCGCGAACAGATCACACATACACACAGACACATACAGACACACGCATAGATGCAGTCGCCCGGTATGTATCACCCTCGTTTCAGACGAACACACACACGCAGACATTCACTCTCTGTCTCTCGCTCGTGCACGCGATAAAACCCTTTAGCGCCTCGGCCGGCAGATAAAGTGTCGCGCGCGGCCGCGCAGCGTGAACGCCTTAAGAGATGCCTAATGTCCTTCTAGTATGTATATAACGGGCTCTAAACGCTCGAGAGAGTGGGGGTCTCTATACGCGTCGATCGCGCCCGCACGCGATCGAGCGTTGCGCAAATCTCTCTCTCTCTCTCTCTCTCTCTCTCTCTCTCTCTCTCTCTCTCTCTCTCTCTCTCCGCGGAATTATTCTAATGGCCACGGGCCGCTCGCGCGCCGTTCATTAGATCGCCGCCGTTATATGCTCACCCACCGCTGACTCGCGCGCACCCGATAAGATAACACGTGTGTGTTGTGCTTTTTTCGTCGTTCCTTAGTCTTCTTATTTTTTGTATACGTGCTCGCGTCCACGTGCCGCAGAGGCGTTTTTATGAATGAATGGTCAGCGAGCTTAGTGAGCATACCAGTGTATATATAGGTGTGGACAGTGTGCGCTCTGTGGGAGGTGGATATTACGCGGCTGATTGGTCTGACCGGAAAATGGAAATTTCGAGAGATTTAATTTATGGCGTATTTAAGATTATCAGCGCCTACTTTTTCTCCGGTTCGAGAGCTATGGGCTTTTATTCCGTTTTTGTCTTAACGCGCTGATAGAAACTTATTTCCGTACTTTTACCAAATTATAGCCTGGACTAATAAAACTTTAGATTTGTTTGAGTAACGTTACTTCTCGGACGTGTAAATGATGATTTCAATTTTAACACCTCTTATTAAGTGAATTTTGTTCAATCGCGAGATAAGTTGTTTGCGCAAATGGATGTTTTGTGTTTATTTTGTCTATATTTACAACGATCGTTACTGATTCTCTAGCATTATTAAAATGTAAATAGATGGTTATCGTCGTCGATAAATGGGTAATAAATGTGCTAAGAAAGACCATTTGTGGTACGAGAAATTTTTACGAGAAAAAATTGTTTAACATAAAAGCATTTTCTTATAAACGAGGTGAATTTCTTGAGTTCTTGCTAAATTGACGTTTTAAATGCGATAAATTACCAATTAATTGATTTAGCTTACTACTAATTTTAAAGATTGCGCCGTTTATATAACTTTCTTTCTTATATTTGTAAGTTTTAAAAACATTCAGATATTTGTAACAAAAGATATCCAAACTTGACTTTTCATTGTACAGCATGTTACAATGTAATTCGATAAATAACCATAATTATGAGACATAAAAGGAGTGCTTGCGTCTACTTTGGCTTATACTGGCAGCTAAAGAATTTATGAACCACATTTCTCCAAGAAAGAAACTAGAACATTAATTAACTGAAAAATTGTTTAGATTCTACTTAAGATTTCTCGGTAGAGATTTAACGAAATTAAAAAAAAAATGATCTCTCTATTTAATCGCAGCACAGATCTATACTTCAATTTTCGTAATAACCTTTGTACCAACTTTCATTCGATGATTTCTTTCGCAATAATACCTACGCCGACAATTGCCGCGCGCGGGGAGCCTTCGCACATTCTTCCCGTACACACAGCAAAATGATTTTCCAGGAAAGCAAGTAAAAAATAATTACGAACCCACCGCGCGAGTATAATTGAAGCACACTACGGCGCGCTCCTTATTCGCTTTGAGCCCACGTTGCGCACTGTGCACAGAGGGCTCCAAAGTCCGCAGTGTGTGCGTTCGTTCGCTTTCTATCGATTAATATGCGGTCTAGTTGGTCCGGTCGAGCGCGCGGCCACCGCCGCAAACTCTTGGAATAATCCTCGGCCGGGCACATGTATACGCACGCGTCGAATCGGCCCCGATCTCTATGGGTTATCGCTGCTAAGGCCGAGCGCACATAATTGGCGCTAGAGCAGCTACTCGCACGCGGTCGACTGACTGCAATTCCTCGCGGGCGTCGTGAAAGCGTGAGGCATTATAACGACCGAATTCTTTCGCGACCGCGCGCGGCGACGCACGTAGAAGTGCGCGCGGCCGACGAATTATCGCAGCCGTATAGTGCGTAGGATACGAACTGCGCGCTGCTTTTTCTCAAAAGTGCATGGCGTTTTGCAATCGCGAATGATTGCCGATCGCCGATTGATCGACCTCTCCGTGGCCTGGTTTCCAATGTGTATTAGCATCCGCCGATGGAGTGCTTGTCTATATAGATAGATCGGAATGGGATTCGCGCTGTTTTTTTCTCGCTTGAGCCTACATAGCCGCCGCAGCCGCGTCTGCAATGTGTAACGAATTGCGTCGTCGCGCCGCGGAAAGAGACGCGTTGGTCGTGGTGCGCGATTACGCGTGTTGCGAAAGTGCACGCGCGGGAGGACATCGCTTGTAACGAGAAGGTTTATGGCACACTACACTCTACTCGTGTATCGAGAGATACTCGCGATTTAGTCAATGGTTTTGTAAGAACGAATTTATTTTTGAAGTGGCGCTGCTGAATGAATGCTCTATCGTGGCGAGAAAAATGATATGATCGGTTGCTACTGTTTCTTAGAACACCGCGCAGGTTGCTTAATAGAAGGAGACGATTCGAGATTGTAAAATGAGGTGATTACTGCACAGGATGCGCATATTTAACGGATAGAACACGTTGATGACTTTAACATTATTTTACTCCGTATTTCACACACGTTATTCTGTCAGCCTATATTTAGCTAAAAGGCTTTTTCAAAGCATAATAATTCGTTTTAATTTTTTAATATCATTACGGCGATAAGCATCTTTTCATATAAAAAATAAAAATAAAAAGTTTCTGCTAATATTACAATTTTGCAAGGCAAAGCACTTGTACGTTAAAAAATTACTATGAACTGAAACCAAATAAATTTCTGCAAAATTGTTATTGACCTCTATAACGACGCGACCATCAGAGTCCTACATTGCCAAGCACATAAACCGTATAGAGCGAAATAAAGACAAAATCGAGCGCGGCTGAAAGCACCGTACAGCTCGAGCCCGACCGACATGGCCGTGCTTCTTACTCGGCGATCTCGGCGACGTCGGGTGCGCGCGGACTGCGATTTGCCTCCGCGGGTCACGATCTCACATTTCTCGGATGAACTGAGCCTGTGTGTGTGCATATACACGCGGCCCGCCAATCGATCTGTATTACGTGGTTAACGGAACGGCCACGAGACTTCTCCAGGCAGCTGTTATCTACCGTTCGGCTAGGCCTCGTTGAGGGAGAGCGGCCGATATACCGCATACCGCGTGCATGGCACCGCGCCGATCTGTAATTTACACAGAGGGGGGAAAACTCGAGGATGTGCCCGCGGACGTCGCGAGCTCGAGTCTCTCGGGTTGACGGGCAAGGATCTGCGTGACCGACACGAGCCCGCAGCTCGCTGAGCGCGCAGACATAGTGATTTGGCCGATCGATGCCGATCGGCATGTTGGTATATGTAGTATACGCATTGGGAAGTATGTGCACGGTAATTTTCCTATTTCGCGTTATGGTTGGGTTAGTTTCACTTATACGATTTAGTTGCTCTTTCAGGTCTACGAAATTCATATGCTATAGGGGCAATATTCGCAAAAATAATGAGTATAAAAATAAAAATAAGTGTTTTGATCGTTACCTATAGACCAATTATAACTTAAAGATATAAACGAGTAAAATGATCGAAACACGATGAAAAAGAATTTTCGTTGGAAACATATAGTATAATTAACGCCTGGATAACTAGAATTTCGTTGACTAAAGTGAAAAGGAAAAAGTAAATAATAAAAGCCCAAAAGAATACGATAACGTGTCGCAAAGTAGTTGATAGCTATCGATATTTTCGCGCATGAATAAGCAATGGGCCAATAAATAATTTTAATTGCTTTAATTAAACTGTGAAATAAAAATGCCTGTCACGATTTTTCCATCAATTTATTTACGCAGAGCAATCAACTTTAACTTTAATATAAAAGACGTGAAACCTTGAAACATTTGTTACTCTTATAAATAAGCGTATATTTCCATCATAATTCAGTGCTAATATGAGCGTGAAAATTCATGTAAAAAAGGCGTCGACGACATCAATATTAATATCGACCAAACCACCTTGAATCATCAATGCACGCGTGTGCATACGCGCGCACGCAGTTCCCGTATCAAAGGAGTGAAATCTCCCCCTAACGAGAACGGCCATTCATTTGCCCATAAACGAGGGGACGCGTAAAAATTGCGCGCGAAAAATAAAAAGAAAAATTCTTAGACGACGGCGTCAGAAAAAACGCGAGCGCGGCTCGGGCGTGTAGCTCTCTCTCTCTCTCTCTCCGGCGCGAGCTGCACGAGTTGCATTCCGATCAATGAGAAAAAAGAGGAGTAGCGCAAGCCGCCGCGGCCACGGTGCAGGCGTCGACCGCAGAAACGGTAGCTCATTCACACGGTCCTCTACCTCCTTTCCACCTTCTCTTCTTCCCGCCTCTCTTCTCTCTCTCTCTCTCTCTCTCCTTTTCTTTTCTCTCTCCCGTTCCCTGACTTTTTTCCGTTTGTTTCAATTTACCCATCACTTCCGATTTTGCGCCACTTGTTGGACTTGGAATTTATTTCGAAAAGGTTCCACGAAATGAAAAGTAATTAAGTAAATAGTGCCTTTATTTAACACGCGTGTTTTAAATTGAAACAAGACACCAGTTAGTTCGGTCGATTGTTAGGAAATACATTGCAAATTGGAACCCAGAATTCCATTATCTCAAAATACCAGTTTCAGACGCACGATAGTACTTATACTCGGAGCTAGTAAATGATTTCAGAGTTCCTGTTGGAAAGTTTAGGAGCCGGTATTCGATTTGCAGCGATGTATTGAATGGGATACAAGCACATACATTCGAAAACGAAGGTATTGTATTCTGGTTTTGGAATTCACTCCATTTCTCGAATTTTTTTTGTCTTTCTTTTCAATCTCGTTTTTCGTTATACATAAGGCAATACCTCATCGTGTTTATGTCTTTACCGCGTACAATAAACTGCAGAGCCGGGCTTTGGAATGATGCTTTGTCTACTGGAAGTGAAACAAAAAGAGAGAGAGGGAGAGAGGGAGCTCTGGAGATTACGTTCTTCGCGGTGGAGAGAAGCTGCGAACTACTGGCTGCCGCCGCTAGTATAACACGCGAGTGATGGGAGTTGAGTCAGCTGAAGCGCAATTTTTTGCCGCTGTGAATATATACAGTTGCTCGCTGGGCCGGTTTTATAGATTTCATTGAGAATTTCTCGGCCGTGGCTTTTTATACATTCCCAAGTGAACTGTAAACGTGGTGCGAAAGCAAAAATATTTTGCTGTGCTCCGGATTTTACCAGACACATCGTTTACCAATACACTCTCTTTTGAGGAGAAATATCAAACAAGAAATTTCGCCACTTAAGGAATCGTAAGAAGAAGTTAGCAATTCTTATGAATTGCCAATAGTTATAACAGTGAATATTTTCAAAATTTAATGTTTTCCTTTACTTAACTGAATTGCTATAAAATTATATGTTTGTAAAATTGCAAACGTCATGTATATAATGAAAGTTTTTATTTTTGAAAAAGTCGCCACTCGATAACAAAAAATACACTTAAAAAAAAATTTAATCATTCAATATAATCCAGGTCTACCTTTATATCAATGTATGCATAGCACAAATAAATATTTCAAATTGAATAAAAAAAACTACAAAAAATGAATGGAAATAAATCCATGTGCTTTACTGTCACAATATTGCACCAGAATATTCTGAAAAAAAAAATCCGAATCTATAGACCTCCCGCCTGTGGTCTGATGAATCATGGGCGCGCCTCAGGGGGGTCGACATTTTTTACAGCATTAATGAGAGAGAATGCATCTCCTCTACACAGAGGTCTTCTCCTCCTCCTCGGTCCCTAATCTATTTCAGAGCAACCGCTATTCGCACACGCGCAGCGCCCGCTGGGTAACGACACAACGAACTCGCATAGACGCGCACCGAGGCGTCGAAGCTAGTTTGATCGACAAGCCACGCGGGGTTATTAAAAAGTGGCGCGTTTTTAGCGCGGATCGCACAGACGCTGCTGGGTTAATTAAGAAGCGATCTCTCTCTCTCTCTCTCCGGAGCGAGAAAGCTGCATGCGCCTGGGGACCGTGAATTTGTGTGCGCGCGTATACGCGCTCGCCTGACGATGATCGATGAGAACGCGTCCCGGCGGCGGGCGGATTTTTGCGCGCCGCGATCTTTCACCCCATCTATTAATGAAAACAAAAAGAAGCCGGAGAGGCGAGATGCGTGCCCAGCGGTGGGCAACGTACGCGCGCGTGGTCTTTCCGTTAATAGATTTCTAACGCCTCGCGCGGCAAAGCCGGATGATGATGAGGAAATAATGCTGTCGTTTTCTTTCGGCTCGTTTTTCTTCCCCATCTTTTTTTGCCCTTGTTTGGAAAGATACTTTTTCATCTCTTACGGGAAGTTTGATGATTCTTTATAGAGTTATATTGGAATTCTGTCGTCAGTGTTTTGCGAATAGAGATGCTGGAATGGGATGAGGCCATCAATCACTAATCATAAAAAGCAAAACCGTTGTATATAGGTCTCGAATGGGTTAATTAACGCTTTTAAAATTTTAAAAGAATAGCTATTTTCTAAGAATACTTTATATTTTATTTATCTCTTTTCATTCAAGAGTTTCTTCAAAATTTTTCATTTGAAAAGCATGCTTTTAGTCCATACAGTTTAAATTTTTCGTTCAGAAGTTCAGATAGTAATCGACCATTTATCTGCCATTTCAAAAAAAAATAATTTTACTAAAATATTAAAAAAAAAAAAGGAAGTGGTCACATTTTGCAAAAAATACATTCATTAATTAAAAATATTTTTTCTTCCCCTCATTTGACATCGCGGTACGTCGTCTTACAATTCGACACGTCAATCTCGCGAACCATTGTCCTCGACAATGGCATGCTGAATCCTTTGCACGCGCTCGCGATAGATTCTGCGAATGAACCAATGAACCCAAGCGACTTCGTTTCGCAGACGTTCAGGAAGGATGATTCATTGACCTCGAGACTGTAAGACTGTATATAAACGTCAGTCGATCCTTTCTGCCTTTTGACGCAGGATTTTGATGGTTCGCCGACTTTTGACTAGCATAGAATGGTCTGACTCATCAGCGGCAGATGATTGACCTTTTCGAAAATTGAGACAACTTAACTGTCCAAATTGCTTTTTTTTCTTATCCTAAATTATTGAAAAAGTTTATTGACTGAGAAGCATTCTATTTTTAATTATAGAATCTTTCGATTATTATTTTCACATTACTCGCTTAAATTTTATTAGCACATTAATTGTCCAAATTAAATTTTGATATTTGATATCTCATATTATTTTTTACAAGTAAATAATTTCAAAGTAATTAGCATAATACATTGTTCATTAATTAACTTGTTCCACATTATGATCAAAATTATAAATTCAACGTTAATTACCAATAAATTAACTATATTTATTGTATAATAATATTTATCGTACAGAATAGCAGTTTATTCGTATTGGTTGCAAAAGTACCTCATTGTACTTAAAGTAAATACATAAGGGAGAGTTTAGTAAAACCGGATACTTTTTGGAAATCGTTTATTAAAAATAGATCACAAAATAATAACAATATTTAACACTAGAATTGTTTTTAGTTTACATTCAGGTAACTGAAAATCGACTTGGTTAGACAAAAAAATATTTGTAAAAAATGTTATTAGAAAATCATGAAAGTATCCGATTTTACCCCGTAAAAAAATTTTCGGGGTAAAACCGGATACTTTCATTACTCTTTCCAAAATGAATTTTAAGCGTCATTCGACATTCTAGAAATAATACAAAGATGTAAAAACGTTGTTTAATGAAGAAATCTTTTATTAATAATTAAAAATTAACGTTTAAAATCGCTGAAGTCATATTTTTCATCTGCCCATCTTTGCCGGGAAGGCTTTCTAATATATTTGCGCATTTCTGTATACCAAAAAAACAAATTAATTTGATATGTATAATGTATGAACAGCGCACTAAATGTCTATTATTAGTTTATCATTACATTAATAGAAAAGAGAAAATATTTTCTCTTTTGGTTGGGGTAAAACCGGATAGCTTATATAAGCTACTGGTTTTACCCCAAAGTTCGAAAGAGGAGTAATTATTCATTTTTTGCAATTAAAAGTAAAATTCAGAACATTGCACTCCATATAATTGGTCTTTGTTTTTTAAAGAATAACTTGAAAAAATATTTATCTCGAAAATTTCGCGAGTCCGCGCACGATGGATGAAACCCCATTTTTCTCGCCTAACCTTTTATTGTGCAAAGCCCAAGTGTGTCTCATTCAAATTGTGTTTAAAAAATTGTCGGAGCACATCACACAATGCAAAATAATAGTCGAGGTGAGCACGACATAAATACGAACGCCTCCAACTATTTGCCGGGCTGTCAAAAGGCACAAACTTATCAGGGTCTCACTATCAAACATCGGTGGAACAATGCGCCTGCGCGAGAACGCGCGAACCGACAGACCGGCTTTGTGTACAAAGAGGCGAGTGCGCGCGCAAAAAGGCCCGCATTTTTTCTGGGCAAACAACAACGACATGAAATTACGTCTTAAAAATAACCGGCTCGCGCTCGAGGAACGAGGGTGGAGATGGGTATGCGTGCATGTATGTGATGCACGCGAGAGACGGAGAGGAGTCTCGCATCTCACGCGTGTGAAAGTGATTACAAAAGAACGAAGGAGGAACGGGGGAGAGAGAGAGAGAGAGAGAGCGGCGTTTTGCGCAGGGCGTGGTGTGCGATCGAACGTGCGGGTCGAAGCCTCGCAGCGCCGGTGCACTGACCATCGCGAGAGATGTGCATCCAAGACGTTGCGCAGTGCTGCACCTACAACAGAGAAAGAGAGACGGACGAAGTCGCTGTGGCATATGATTACTGCAGCGCTCGGACTCCGCATAATATTATGTCATTGTGGTTTCATCAGCGCGCCTTCTTCCCTCCCCCTCGCGAAAAGAGAGCTAAGGGCAGAGCGCGAGAGGCGAAATGTTAATAACACGTCCTGTCCTAACCCCGCCACCTCGAGCTTTCTTTCCCGAGTGCGGTCGCACCGCGCGGCTTTTATTACACGTGCGCACCGCGCGCACACGTTCTCATCCTCCCAGCGCAGAGCACGGATGGAATGTAGATAAGCGGCCGCGTGAGTCCTTTTGTGTGTGCGCGCACGCGCGCGACGCGACTGTGCAGAGCGAAGGTATGCACTGGCGCCTCGCGCCCGCCATAATGCAGCCGGCGAGAAAAAAGGAGGGCCGCTTCTCGATCGATTATGCGATGCTGCTGCTGTTGCTGTTGCTGCTGCTGCTGCCTCTCCGTTCTCCGCGAGCTCCTTCCTCCTTTTTTTCCGGCCGATCGGCACTCGAGATTTCACAGCTGCGCACGAGAGAGAGAGAGAGAGAGAGAGAGCTTGACACTAGCAATGGAAGCGCGCTCGCACTTTGATTTATTCGCGCGAGCGAGAATAGAAAGGTTAACAGCGCGCGCTTCGCAGAAAGGTCGCTTTTATTCTGCACGATTTTTCAGGCCGGACGCGTGTAGGTGCTCGGTGTGTCTCAAAAATTCCTGCGATCCCGTAAGATAACTGGGTGGAAGAGTTGTATATACATATAGATGTGTGCATATACGAGGCTATTGAGAATGCTGAAACAGTTATAAGGTATTCTCCGGCTTTGCTTTTTGTTACACGCCTGCTC
Organism: Torymus aiolomorphi; assembly: GCA_036365515.1. Lineage (NCBI taxonomy): Eukaryota > Metazoa > Arthropoda > Insecta > Hymenoptera > Torymidae > Torymus > Torymus aiolomorphi. The sequence goes on from CM070875.1 coordinate 186,495,914, forward strand.
TTCATTTTTTGTGTTTGATAAGCAGACCATGAATTAACAGACTCCCCCTGGCGAGTACAATTGATGTAACTATATAGCCGTTAGTTTCAACGATTCTACTTTTTCTCGTTATGTAAAGTGCTGCAAAAGTACGTAGGATAAATAAAAATATTCGATCCTTGAAGCCACCCACTTTTCCTTATTCGGAGAAAATGAACGGTCGAAAAATCTAGGTCAGACGAATCTCCGACTGGCTGTTATAAAAACGAAAAAAACCTGTAATAATGCGGCGCCCACGCACAATAGGGTCTACTATAGACGAAATTCTCAATTAACTCGCGCGAGTTGAAATGGAATTATACGGGAATCGACCTATTTAAAGCGAAGCGCGCGATAAGGAGCACGCGAGGAAAAGAGAGAGGAAAAAGGGCCGAGCCCCAGAATTCATCTCCTCGAAGTTTGCTTGTTCTTAGCACAGCGAAGCGCGAAATTTGCAGGAAAACAGCGCGCTCGCGCTCCGTTCACCAGCCGAAGAGTAGCGGCAGCAGTGGTAGGTATATGTATTTTGCGATGAACTTATGCAAAGGAGACCGCGGCGCGAGACCGCAAATTGCCGGCAGAGGTCCGTGGTCACTTCCATTCTCGGGGAAACCAGGAAGCCGATCGTCCTCTCTCCCTTTCGCTCACCTCCGCCTTGCTCTCTCTCCCTCCCTCTCCACCTGCGTATATGCATGAGCACTGACCCGCGTGCGTATAGAGCCGTGAGCGAGATCTCTTCGAAAGCCTCTGTATTCGCCAAGTGCGAGAGAGTCCAAGTTTTTTTCGCAAAACCCGTATATAGATAAAATTCTCTACCCATTTGTAGTTCCTCGAATGGTATTCGTCTCGGTGAAATTTCTAAGTATGTTAGTGATGGTAAGAGTATGTAGACGAGAAAATATTTGATAAAGCTTTCTTTTTTAAAGCAAAGTTTAGATAAGGATAATCTAAAATGTTTAAATGAATTAGATGATTTATGGTTGGTGAACATTTTTCATTCTGCTAAACATTATAATACAGAAATGTCATTTCAGAGAATTGGACCGCAGGACGTTACTAAGCATATGATTTATGACCGTCTGTATACAGTCTTCTTTGATATCCTTTGATTAATGCGAATTTCTTTGAAATTTCTATAATGAAGGTTTTCTTCTAAGTAAATATATAAAAAAATAAACTTTATTTTTCTTTTGTATACAAATTATTTTGAAGAAATATCAACAATTCTACTCTAAGAACAGACAAATTTTATTTAGTAACAGTCATTTAATTGAAAATCATAAATCAGGGAAATTTTTTACGAATTTACTTAATTTTATTACTTTACAATGTAGGCCGATTTTAAATAAAGAGTAAAGAGTATGTGCCAGAGCCAATTCATACAGCATTTACAAGTTTGTAGCGTGCGGTCAATATGACCTGTTAATTTTTTGACAGAAACTCCAGTTTATATCTATAAATTACACACCTTAAAACGAGAGCGAATGAATAAATCCATTTCTCAAAAGGTACATATTTTAAATGACTCCAGTAATGAATTCGGAGCCAAAGTGCACTTTAAATAATGAGCTAATTTTCGTATATTTATTAATCGTTAATTTGTGTTTCAATGTAATAGTAATTAAACTGTCTGAGCGGTGGGCAGGTAATTTGTCATTGCCGAGATAAAATCAGTACTCGGCGGTAAGCGTAAACGTTTGCACGTAATTATTACAAAGTAATCGTTTTTTTCCTACACCCCCGGATCGACAATCGATAACGGCCACAAGTGTCACGAATAGACGCGCGAGCAGTCGCTCGCTACGGTGTCCAAACTACACTCGCATCGTCTCTCGCGCGCGGAGAGACAATGGAAAATTTCGCCTACGCGTGCAGGACTCGCTAAAAACTTTTGCGATTCATTATATAGAGCTGCGTTACACGGCGACGCTATCAGATCTACCTCGCGCGTACGCGGGAAAGAAAAGTTGCAAAATAATTTTGCAAACGCGCGCGGCGACATCTCGCTCGGCTCGGTAATTATTTTCGCTCCTCGTTAAAACGTTATATAGTCCCGCACTCGCGAGAGGATGGAGCGAGATAGAGACGCGATCGATCGCGCGCGTCTGTATAGGTACCCGAGCGAGAACAAGGGGCCAATTCTCGCCGCGGCGCGTGACTTCTGTTTTTCCTCCGCCTCGAGAAAGCGAAGCGACGGCGGCAGCCCGACACACACTCGCAGTGTGATGTCGCCCCGCTTGTAATTTCGCACGTCAGCCGGCGCGTGATTTACCGACCGATCGAATCGCAATCGTCGTTTGTCTTCTTCCCTTTTGTTTGCAAATTTTTTTGCCTCTCGCCGACGCCGCGCGTCGATCGTTCGAGAGGAGAGGAGAGAGAGAGCTTCCGAGAGAGAGAGAGAGAGAGAGAGAGGAGCCGGTATCGCGCCGAGTTATCTCCTGGTTTTAGTTGCTTTCAATTTGCATTTATAATATCGCTGTGTCCAAGTGGAGAAAGTGCAATTAGCAGGGATTTTGTAATGCAGCTGTCGCGCGCACGCGTCCCAGCGTTCGGTTATTGCTAGCTAAATAATCGATTTTTTCCTTACCGCCTGTTTATTCTGTCGTTAATTGCCAGCGTGAATTTCAGATTCCTTCCTATACCCACATTAGAGATCCGTTGAGAGGTTTCTAAATTTATTTTAAAGATAAGCTTCACACCAAAACAGATGTTTGCATACTGATATTACCTTCGTAAATTTTTAAATACCTTCCAACATCTTTTTAGAAATGTTAGTAAAATCTTTAGTCAATAAAAAAAACCGCTGCCAATACATTGGCACTTAGCTTCCTTAAATTTTCTCGGTCAGTAATAATTTAAAACTCTTTTTTAATTTGTGATAGTATGAGTGCCGACGGATTTCCTGCATTAAGGACGTTCTCCGGGTCGAAACAGCAATTTTAGTTTTTATATTTTTATATAATGTTTTATTAATTTGATAATCCAAGAGTAAGTACATGTAACAAATATATACTTGAAAGAACATAAGACAATTTTTTTTAGACAAATTCAGGCAATAGTCACTATGGTATGTTACAATTAAAGACAAAAACTTTAATAAGTTCTTTAAATTTTTTTATTTTTTATCCGATCTTAACGAAATAGAGCTTATTTTGTTCGTTAAGAAATTTCAGGGAGAGTATCGATGGGAAAATTTATGATACGAGTTACCAGTACGGCGCAATATCAATTTGTTTAAGAAAGTTTTGATGAAAACTTGACTTGCTTTTCTTAAATAAATTGATATTGCGCCTTACTGGTAATTCGTATCATAAATTTTCCCATCGATACTCTCCCTGAAATTTCTTAACGAACAAAATAAGCTCTATTTCGTTAAGATCGGATAAAAAATAAAAAAATTTAAAGAACTTATTGAAGTTTTTGTCTTTAATTGTAACAATACCATAAATACCATATAGTGACTATTACCTGAATTTGTCTAAAAAAATTGTCTTATGTTCTTTCAAGTATATATTTGTTACATGTACTTACTCTTGGATTATCAAATTAATAAAACATTATATAAAAATATAAAAACTAAAATTGCTGTTTCGACCCGGAGAACGTCCTTAAGGGATTGCAATAGTATTTTTCATACACTTGGATCTAGCCAAAAGGCCGAAAAGCTGAAAACGTTTTTTCACGTACGGGCTTGTTTACGCCGCGTAGCGGTTACGAGCAGTAGATGCGAAACGGTCCGGTGCACCTGCGCAGTGGCCCTGAGCTGACCTGTGGCGCGAACTTTTAAACGGTTAGAGAGCTCTCCTTAGTATTTTCTGCAGTATTCCATCAAATAAATTTTATGTAATATAATAAATTAAATGTCTATTAAACTAATTAAGCATGTTCACCATTTTTAATGCTTCGATAAAAAATTTCAATATAGACAGAATTGTCTGATAGATGAGAAAAATATGTCGTTATTACCTTATTGGTAATGAAATTATAATGCTCAATTGTTTATTACAAAATTATCAACAATATTATTTGCTTAGGAAAGTCACATTTATTAATTTGGTATGAAGTTTGTGCATTACACGTTCGCGTGTACTACCGAGTGAGAGACGCAAAGTGGGTCTAGCATTCACTTAAGTAGCGTCCTGTATCAAACAAAACAGTTTCAAAATACTGATGTAAGCCCCTGGTGGAAATTCAAAACATTTTATAACTAATAACTGACCATTTATATTAGAAACTTGCTATAAAATAGAAATTTCTTTTGTCCAGTTTCTACCCTGGTAGAAAATTAACCATAAGTTGGCCAGAATATGCTTAACCAGCATATGGCTTAGCCATATTCTGGCCAACTTATGATTAATTTTCTACCGGGGTAGTTCCAGATGAAACGCTTTATCTCCTATTATTTGATTATTTAATAGATTCAAAAATAGAATCAGTTTTTCGAAGACAAGCGCAAGCTTGTTCTTGAGTATTTTAAAGGTATTAAAACTGATCAGTTTCTTTAGTCTGAAAATGGCTAGTAGAAGGCTTGCTGTTATGACAAGGAGTGAGAGAGACAGAATCAGACGGAGAAATAAAAGTTTTTCTAAATTATTCATAGGATGAGTACAACAAATGATTTATTAGATAATATTATTTATTTATATTTTGGTAAGCCATCCACTGCACTTTAATGCTATTTCACCAAAGATAAAATTAGTAAGTAAATCAGATACGAATATTTTGTTGTAACGTCAATCTAAGAAATAGGCAAATAATGGTCAAAAAATCGTTTCATCATAGCGATTAATTAGCCAGTTTTACTAGCTATTTTCTAACTTCTATTTCTACCAGGAAGTCTATACCTTATTTAGACTAATTTTATATTTAGATTTATTTTATTTATTCTTAACAAAAACCCTGGTAGAAATGTTAACCAGAAGTTAGCTATTTTTCAGTTAACTTTATGGCTAAAAAGGAACATTGCTTGTATTTCATAATTATGTAACAATTCGAAATAAATTATGGTATTTACAATTCATAAAATATATATTTAAGTAGTAGTAGAACTTTTAGATTATATTATTTTTTAATTATGATTTTTGCTAAAAATGCTTCCATTTAATTCACACGTTAGCTATAAAATATGGTTAATTTTCAACCAGGTAATATATGTTTTTTTTTAAGTGAGGTTACTTTATCGAAGTTTTGTAAATATATAAAGGCTATTGCCAGTTAAGATAGTTAAAAATGCCTCACTTAGATTTTCCTTAGAGACCGGAACTACCATAATTGTTATAATAAAAAGAGAATTTTCGACATTTTTATTGACCCCCTGCCCACCAGCGCCTGTCACATAACCTCAAAAAAGGATTTTATTTCACTAAGTTTTCTTTATTTTATTTCTCGGGCTCTAAACGGACTAGCGTATCGATCAAAAATACATTTTTGAAATATAAATACACTAATTATCTCATGCCCATCTTCAATGAGTGTAATAAGTGATTAAAATTTTAAGTCAATAAATAAAATATTATCTGAGAAACAACTATTCGAAAATTTTGTAGATTAATTTATGAATTATAAAAATATTTTCCTTAATAACAAATGAAATAGTAAAGATAATTTAAAAATTAAAAAAAGAAAATGTAGGTAATTTAAAGGCCTTTCAAAAAAAGTTTATAATATTAAGTAATACTGACTGCAACATGTTCCGCACAAAACGGAATTCGCGGCGGGTGATTGGAAAATATAAAAAATAAGCACAAAATGCTTTCAAAGTTTCGTTTATTCTCTGCATGCTTGATTAGCACCTTATTCAAAGGTTACGCAACGACTGAATCACAAACGACAAAATCAACAACTTAGCTTCTTCTTAGCAACGGTCTTTACTTGTTTTTCGAACTAATCGCAACCTTAGTAAATATATGTATATAATCAATAATGAGAAATTTATACATAAACGCTTTTTTCTACTTTTTGAGTATTTATAATTAATATGTATACGTAACAGCAACATATAAAAAAATAAGAAAAACGAAAAATTCAAAAGCGTTTTTTGATTATAAAAAAAAAGATAAAAACTTTGTAAAGTTTTACTATTATTTGTATATTATTAAAATAAGAACAATTAAAAAAGCAAGCGAACATAAAATATGAATAGATGAATATTGATGAATTTCTTTAAACTCTAAAGTTTAAAGAAATAAAAAAGAAAACAATTGATGTATAAGTAAAATATGCATGGAAGTAATTTTATTTATTTCTAAATTTAAGACGTTTTTATTACAACTAGTACTTTCGCTACGCTATCTAACTCTTATAAAATGAATACCTTTTTATTATAATTAATACTAAATTACAATTCGATACAATAACTTCTTTTACGCTCGAGATTTTACTTTTAAAACAGAATAACGCTACATATTTGTTATATTCAATTTTATATATATATCCAAATACAAGAAAAACAAAGACGGAATTATTTGACGTGCTATTTTCGCTACTTATCGTGTTTTGAGCGATCACGTGTTCGGTGGCTCTTCCCCTCTATCAGACCGCCGGCGTATTGATTTTGATGCACCTTCCTCCTTGATAGACTTTCTTATGCTGGAGCAGCTTTAGTGACCGTTGATCCACGTTGAAGACGAATTTCTTACAGGAGGAAGACTATAACAATTGGTGTCAGCGTGGCTCACAGCGACGATGACCTTCGCTGTCAGCTTTGGAGCAGTGGCAAGTGATGTCGTTGATCCGGCGGCCCATAGGGAAAGAGGCCGAAATCACGTACGCACAGTGGTTTTGTGCGTAGGCTTGGCGATTCTAGCGCCTTTCTCTTTCTCGCTCGCAATTACATAAGTTGCACACGTGATAAAGGACATCACACGCGGCAAACTCAGTCGATATTTAAAAGCACACGTTACAACTTAAATCAGTGAGTGTGCCGAGCTTTTTCGCGAGACAAAGAGAATAAGGTTTATCCGACGAAAATCGGTCTAGTGGTTCTCGAGATATGGAGTTCACACACACACACACATACACACACAAACACACACACACACATACACACACACACACGTACACGCACACGCACGCACGCACGCATGCACACACACACGCACACACACGAAATCGGGTTTACTTTTGAAAGATGTTTCTTAAAATCGGTACGTGTAAGCTAAACCATTCGTAAAATTTAATAATAAATAACTATAAAAAGGAAAAATTCTTCAACACGAATAAAATAAAATGAGTTACGCTTCGCAGATACTTTTTGAATTCCACCGAGTAAGAGTCACCGGCACACACGCGCGTTCATGCCAAATATCAAAGAGCCATAAAGCACACAAGAGCCTTGTACAGGGACGTGTGAAGGAGACACTTCATAAAGAAGACGCGAAAGACTTTTCTCGCGTCCCCTAGCCTTCCACGAAAAATTCCTCGCTTCACGCGCGCTTAAATTCACGTGTGTATATATGTATATAAAATCTATCGAAGACATCTCCGCGAGTTCGCAAGACGCTACTTACGACGCTCGCGCAATCATATACTGCACGTTAAAGTCGCGTATACGCACGCGCGAAAATGCTGCGGCGCGGTTATAGAGAGGGCCAGCAAGAAAAGGCATCGCGCAGCGCCGTATAACTTAGGCGGGCCGTATCTCCTCGCGCTTATCTGCGAGCGAGCGCGCCTCGTGCGGCCCGCTTCGACGGTGCCCTTATCTCGCCGTAACGTATGTGCTGAGTCGAAGCGTCGCTAATATACGGTTAATGAAAGGCTAAGTCACGCGCTCGATGAGCCCGAGCGACTATATGTGCTGTGTGCTGTGGAGTATACTTGGTGTGTGCGCAAGGGAACAGTGTCGCCCAAACGTGGGATTGAATTTTGGAGGACAGTTTTCGCAAAAATATCAAGGTGAAAAAACGCCTTTACAAGTTATGGGAGAATATTTTACCATTGCTGGGATTCCATGAATAATATAGAAACATATAACGAATAACGAGCACTCATTCTGAATAAAACCAAAATAAAAGAAACGTTGTCGTGTTTCTAGCATTTAAACATTATTTTTCGTCATAACCACACATTTACTCTGAAATATGGCACTAACAGTACACACAATCAAAATACCTATCTGTATTCTTTCTCGAACGTACACAATTTGATTTTGACCAACTAAAAAGCCTGTCCAATATCTTCCAGCCCAAGCCATTACAGTCGAACATTTCAGGCGGCGAAAGCGCCTGTCCAATTACTTTATAGCATTATGTAATCTGCATTCTTACATCCCAGGACTACGCGTTTCATTACTCTCGCATTAGGCATAAACATCGTCGATGAACAGCGCGCCTGCTCTCTTCGTTCTGGCAAAAAATGGCAACACGCTGTATATATACACGCCGCGCGCAACACCTACTCTCTCCGGAGCTGACCCTCCGCAAGCAATTTCCGTCCTATAAAATTTATCAGCCCTTGCGCAGCACGCGCGCGCGATCTTCCTCTTCGCTTGCTGCAACGCATGGCCGTGGGCTATCGGCGCGAAGGTGCGTAATCTAAAGTCTCGTAGGCGCGAATGCTCGGCCCTTTGCGGTGTGTCGGCCGGCGCGAGCGATTCGTAAATTACGGCCCAGATACCGCGCGTGCGGCGAGGGCCGGGGCGCGACGCAGCTCAGGACTGTATAGTGCGCCGAGAGAGGGGTCATCGCGTTTTTATATTCGACGCGCGCAGGACATGCGCCCAGCCCAGGAAGAGAGTGAGAGAGCCTGTGAGTAGAAAGAGGCGAGGCTAATCGAGGGAGACAACGATGGGGACGGGCCGCTGCACGTGGTAAACGGCCGCGGGAATGAAGCGAAGCTTGATAAACTAAATATTTACTGTTTTAGCCGGTTGTATACAATTCGTAAATAAGTGCGTTAACGGGTGTAACGGTTATGTAGGGCGAAAATCGTTGTTACAGAGGAAATAGAAATATATCTAATTTATTTTTAAAACATTGATGAGAAATTGTTATTGCTTTTATTAAAATTAGAATAAAAGTAGATTATACGATGAAAACAGTGTTTTATTTTTCGCTGAGCTAATTTTTAATTATTTTAAAATTTATATTTGACTAATTGTTTCCATTAAGCGTACAAGTTAGTAAACAACTCAAAAATATGCAAAATATTATCCAAGATAAACAATACTGGCAATAAATCACCTATATGCAGAAGCACATCGAGAAGAGCTTGCGAGGCATGAGAATGCGTGCAGATAGAGAAAGAAATACTAGTCCTTTCATCGTCGGATGTAATTCATTGTAGAGCAGCGGCTGGTGCATCGCGCATCTTAGCAGTGTTACTGCTGCTGCGCAGCACAGCCGCCCTCTCCTCCCAATATTTCCCGGTCTATCTCTCTCCCTGTGCTCTAGCGTTCCAGCGGGCGCGGGGCTTTTTTCATCCCTTTCCGCGCGCGCACGTGCTATCTGGATAATTGTATCTGAGGCGATCGCGCGAGCGCACTCGGCGCGCACACCTCGCCGCAGAGATGACTGCCCGATATCTGATCGTATTATTCTAGCGTGTGACGCCGGGTGCGCGCGAAGCGCATTGTCCGGCATATATATCTTATCTCGTTCTCGCTCTCTCTCTCCGAGGCCGCAAACTATGCGTCTCTTTTGCAGCACTGTGTGTATGTGTGTGAGAGGGAGAACGGCAGCGTCCCTCGCGGTGTATATCTCGAGCGGCCTATAACGCGAGATTTTCAGGGAAGATCCCAATATTTCTTCATACGCGGCGTTTATAAGGCGCGCAGGGACGCCGGAGGCAGCCTGGGATATTTCCTTCTTCTCTTATTCTTCCGATTTTTCTCGCGCGCCGAGGGCGAGAGAGATAGCGTCAGCAGGCTGCGGCGTGGAACTGCGCTCGATTCGCGAGTATTGACTTGTGCACTTGCGGTACACACGCGCGCAGGCCTTTCGAGGAGAAGAGCTGCGAAGGTTAAGAGTTTATATGTGTACGCCTCGGTGTGTCTAAGCAATGAAAAATAGACTCTATGTGGGCTTTACGGCGCGGAGGACACGTGGAGTGTGCAGTTTATAATATACGGTATGTCACCCGCGTGCAAGTGCTCAGCTTCAATTTTTCGTAGGGAGAACGGGCCTGCAGAGAAAGGAACTTGGGGAGGATAAGATTTGTTTGTGCACGCTCGGTGCAACTGGTGTCTCACGTATTTCATAACGGACAAAATCGAAACCTTCGGCAATAAAATTCATTTATATGACTCGGGCGTACTTCCAATTTTTTTTTAAAGTCCTGGTGATACAAAGATAAGACACGTTTGAAAGCCATTTAGAGATATTTTGAAATTGTAAATATCGCAAAGGTTTTGAAAAATCAAAAAGGCATTGCTACGAATCTTTAAATGCTTACATGTTTATTAAGTTACTTTGAATTTCACATAAATGTTATCGAAAATTGTACTACTAAAGGAATGACTCGTTATAGAACTAATTTAATGCATAATAAAATGGCTATTGTTTTATTAATTTCTCCTATAATATCATAAATGAGGCTATAGTTAAAAATTCAATTAGTATAATATTTATTACTCATGTAGCAGTAAAATTCATTGCTACTAAAATATTGTTTGTACACATAAAAATGAGAAATATTACGAGCATAGGCTATCAAACTAACAAGACTATTTTGATAAGGTTCTCACTTGTAAACCAGTTTTCCCGATATATATTTCAATCCATTTTAGTTTATGTCTGACCTAATCTGACCAATTTCTACTTTAACGTACATAAGTTTTCCAAAATTCTTTTTACCATTGTTTACTGTAAAATCAGATTTCGCCGAATTCCTTATAATTTTGAAAAGTAACTAACATAATCATACAATTTCGAAATTTTAAATTACCGGTAATAAATACAATCATATTTTTATGCATTATTTTAATACTATTTATTATAACATGCGTTAAACTAATTTCTTCCTATGTAATATTTCTTCGTATGCAAATATACCTCGATGTTTAACCAATTATTTTTATCATCATAAGTGTTTACTTAAATCATTCATTTATATTTATTCTAAATAAACTGTCGGATATAAATAAGCCTTGCAATTAGATAATTATGCGAGGCTCGCTATATTTTAGCTCATTTCCGCCAACACAATTGGTTAAATAAGATTGATAAGATCTTCGCGTTGATTCACAGCCACGGGAGATTGGCGTTGCGCGAGAAGCTGAATGAAAAACGCTCGCACACAGGCGTGCGCGAACACGCGTCTCTCTCTCTCTCTCTCGCTCTCTCTCTCTCTCTCTCTCTCTCTCTCTCTCTCTCTCTCTCTCCCTCTCCATCTCGCTCTATACACCTATCTTAGAAACGAACGTAAAGGTAATTGCATAATTTAGTGCACAACATTAAACGCTCGCACGCGTCGTCTCGCTCGCCAAGATACTTTCTCCCTCTCCCGTGCTCGCCAATAACCTCTCGGTGCAGCGGAGGAGCTTCTTCTCTGCTGCACTTTTTGCCCATCCAGTTTGCGCGCGAGAATGAGAGAGAGAGAGTTGTATGACTCGCGCTTATTTATTTCCTACCGTCGTTGACGTCGCGTATCATCTGCAAAAAGAAATTTTATTGCATATTACCTTATTTACAAATTGTTAAAAGCAATTATACAGTCGATTTTTCTCGCGATGGGTTTGCAAGAAGTTGATTTACAAATAAATTAACGTCGGGAACGTGAAGAAGCGTTTGATGGAAAATAAGAGACGCGTCGCCGAGAAAAATATTACGCCAAGTGACACGCGGTGACAGAATAATTTAGTCGATTCTCGAAGAATGTTTTACGATGAATTATTAAATATATAAGGTAATATATGGAAAAGACATTGTTATATCATTAAAACAAATTAACGTTAAACGACTCTCTGATCGCAGTAATTTGCAAAATACAAAATAAAAGTGTGATCGCTATACTTCCGTAACCGTTTGTCTGTAAAACGTAAATTACTTTTCGAATAACTCGACGTCTCACTCTTCAACAGCGCATGTTTAAAATTGCGATAACTCTTTTCCATGAGCAATTTACGACAATCGAATAAAAGCGTCAGCAATTTCAGGATGTTTTACGAAAACATACAAATATTGTGCGTCCCGCCGCCATAACTCATAATTAGTAGCAATTATAAAATTGAGCAGCGCCGGGAATAAATAAATAATCGCGCGCGAATGCGTAATCCAGCGCGGCCTTGCACACAAGTATATTTATACAGCGCACGCTAGCCCTATACTGGACCCTTTATCAAAGGTCCGCGCGAATCCTACACATAAATAACGCTTATATGTCTCGTACTCGCGGTCACTTAGCATAAATAAAAAGTCGAATTAACAAAAGCTCCCTTTGCGCTTATAATATCCGCAAGCAGTAAAATTCGCATAATCGCGCTCTCTGGGGGAAAAAAGAGACGCAGGACACGCGCGTTCTATGGCGTTGTCGTTTCCCCCCCCCCCCCGCCCTTTTTTTTCTTCTTAACTTCGACTGGCCGATCGTCTGTGTATATATGTGTGTATGTGTGTGTGTGCGCGAGTGTGTAAGCACACGTAGAAAGAAGCAGCAGCAGCAGAAGCAGGCGCACGCATTACTCGCGCTCGCGCGAACGAGCGAGCGGGTATGCAAGTACCAAGTGAGTTATGACCCCCGCGCAGATATATCAACTGCTTCATTTCCGCACGCGCGAGAGCGAGTGGTAGTCCTCGCGCGCGCGCGCAAGGAGGGAGAGGAACTTGCCCACTGGGCATGCAGAGGAGAGAGAGAGCGAGAGCATCGCACGGTGTCGTTGCGAGAGGGGAAGAGAGGGAGGGACAGAGACATCGAGGCGATGGTCAACCACTTGCGGGAGAGCATGTCTAACTCCACAGGCAGCTTTTTTTCCCACTTCTTTTGGTTGATTGATTTTTGCAAGGTCGAGCACTAACTTGCCGGTTTTAGCGTTAAAATCCGTGTAGGCTTGCGAATTTTTTTTTATTAAAAAGGTGAATCATATTGATAGTAGTATAGCCAAGACTGCGAACTTTATCAAATACGTTGTTAATTAAATTTTCATTATGTACGATCAGCTAAGAATTCAGCTAATATTCATAGCCTTTTCCTTTGTGAAGAAATTAATTACGCCAGCACTTCTTGATAACAGAGTTAAAACATAATGAAACATTATAATGTAATATTGAATACTTCATATACATATTTTAGTAAAATTATATATTTAATATTATTAATATTGTATTAATACAAATATATCAATATTTGTATTAGTTATTTTAAACAGTTATTTGTTATTTTTATATAAAATATTTGCTAAACTATATAAGAGTTTATTACATCACAAGCTCACAACACCTCTTCCACTCCGTAAACTTTATTATGAAAGAAAAAACTACTGCACACGTGCTTTCAAAAAATCAGCAGATCAAAATAAGGGGAGAAACCTCGGTGTGAAAGTTGAATTACCCATAGCTGCGCGAATTCGATCAAAGCTTACGACCTATACGCTTTTCAGGATGGGCTTCGTGCGCGAAATGACGGTCATCCAATTATGGTTTATCGGGGGTATCGATCACTTGGAAATCGAACCGTCCGAGCTAATGAGGTAAGTCAAAATTCTTAACGGAGTATAAATCAATCCCTCTTTTGCGTGCCTTTTAAATTCGCGAATATAACACGCGTGCGCACTTCATATTGTGCGCGCAGCCGCGGCTTTATCTCTCGCGCCTCGGCGTGTAGTCGATAATTTCAACTTGCGAGGATTAATACAATTTTCGCGCACTCATTCATCACGTACGAGCTATTGATACGAAGATGCCCCGGTGAAATCTCATTTCATCCCGCCATATATATATATACGTACCAGCGTTTATAAGTAACCTTATCGAGAATATATTTCAAAGGGTGTACAGAAGATTTTTAGTTAAGAGGATATGGTGCTTTGATACCGGTAGAGAATAGCTATCAGAAATTGATAGTCTTTCGAGGTGCAAAGTGTAAATGTTCTGAATGAATCGGCTTCTTACACACTACCTCCATACAATATTACTCCGCTGAACATAGATTACACGATTATCAGAATAAATCTATAAATTGATCTTAAGAAAAAAAAGAAAATAAAAAGAGGCTAATCGGTTTTTAAGATATATATATATATGTGTTCGCAAATTTAAATATTTCAAATAAATCAGTAATTCCCCGTAACTTTCGAATGACTAATGCCAGTCATGTTCGCTAATAAATTTCGAAAAAGCCACTCTATTGGTCTTACTCCTGAGGCGCGCACCATTGGAATGATTCACGACTATAAAAATAATTAAATCGGAAAGGAATATACCGCGAAAAAATATATAGTCACGGGGCGAATAATTAACGAGCTCTCTTTCTTTCTCTTTCTCGCGCATGACGACACATTGTTCCCGGAAAACAGCGTAAATCGCGGCCTGGCAATCATTTTCCCATCGGCGCAATGTATCACCCCGCAAGATTCCGGAGCTTCCGGCTGAAACGTGCGCGCTCGTGATTTACGCCCGCGCGGTCGAAAGTGAAGGCGAAAATCTTTTGCTCGTGCAGTAGGTATAGTCGTAGTGCAGAGAGGAAAACGTGCCCGGCGCGAGAGAAACATTGTGCGCCGTCGCGCCAAGCGCGAGCGCGCGCGTGCCAATGGAGCGCGGAAACCGAAAAATGCATTACTCGCTGATCTAACGCCATTATCTAATGCAGCGTGTGTAGCAGAAAAAGAATGGTTTACATTCTTGGGATAGTTTACCAGTTGTAGAAAAATCCTTTAGAAGCACTATTCAAGTCACGGAGCTTTTATGTAATATATTTCTAATCTGTGATTCATATACGATATCAACATAGTTTTTATTGTTTTATTGACATTCAAAATTTATGAAATTATGTACTCCGTTTTTTAAACGCGAGCTAGTGAATCTTCGTTTAAATTATCAGCGCGAGATGATAAAATTTAAGATTACGGAGTAAGTTATGATATAAAACTATGTAAGTTTCACTGAAGAGTGCAGTAAAACCGACTTTATCGCCGCTAGCCGTGGCTGTGCCTAAGTGTCATATAACGTTGTACGTTTATATCACACGGGCTAATTTTACAGTTACTTTTACTACAAGTTTATTGAGATTCATTTTTCTAACCTTTAAGTTCGTCTATTTATAACCAAAAAGCAATTAATCTTGAAACCTGTACAATATTTAACAAAAAAAAGCCCTATGACACGAAACAAAATTTACACGCTCAAAATCATTTATGCATACAATTTTTCCAGCGCAAAATCCATTACCGTCCTTTTCATTAAGCCGTATGTTGGACTCCGTATCATTTACGATCCATTTGTTAACTAACCAGCGGAAGGATTTTCCCGGTGGAACCGTTACGTGCGTCATACGACACATCTGCTTCGCTCGCGCGCACGGCGCTGGCAGTTTTATTATAAATTTAAATGCAAGCTAATTAAGTCTGAATTAGCGCCATTCACTTAAATCGCAACGGGCCCCCCTTAAAAGAAAGCTTAACGCGAGCTAAGTGCCCCCCCCCCCCCTCTCTCATGGTCATATACATGCAAACGATACGGTACGCGCAACGAGGCGCAATTCCAGCGCCCGGCCGCAACATCGCGACTGGAAATCGCGAGCGCGCAACACGTTCCTCTTCGTAGCGTAACACTGGGGCTCACACATGCACATACACAAGTGAAATATAAATAAGTGCTTTGGAAGTGCGCTTGCGTGTGTGTATGAAATTCATTAAAGCGCGAGTGGGTATGAACAACGCTTGTCCGAATATCCTCAACAGAAACCAGTGCGTTTACAACTAGATTTGCAGAGTTCTATTCTGAAACGTGAATGATCAGGCCCATGTGTGAATTAGCGCGCACGGGTATGTTAAAAATTATATCTATAGAGAGGCGCGCGTGAAGCAATCGGCACGGCGGCTATCGCGAGAGACGAAAAAGAAAGGCGCGCACTCGTGATGCTAATTTTATTTTTCACACCCCGGCAGCAGCGCGCCGGTGTGGTAGGATGTATGGTGCTCGCGTCGTATTTAAAAATTTGCATAATGGCTCTTTGACATGTTTATGTACACAGTGTGCGAGCGAGCTCAGACTTGGCTTCTCTCTCTCTCTCTCTCCCTCGCACTCTTTTTCTCTCTCACTTTCTACCTACGTGAAGGCGAGCGCGAATTGTTGCACGAAATATAAGGAGCGCGAGCACGCCCGGCTCGAGGATTAAAAGTTTCTGCGCTTGCATTGTGCCGGGCGGATCATAAATACGCGATTTGTCCGGGACCGGCTGGAGACCTGCGCGCGAGCTTTAATATTGTCCAGGGTCTACATGGCAACTCTCGATATCTTTCTCTCACTCTCTTTCTCCTTTGCCTTCCTCGCGGTCTACTTTATTTGCGATTCTCTTTTCCGTCCCGTCGCTTTTCTGTGCTGGCTTTGCATATCTTTTTTTGTATTAGTTGACATGTTCCTTTCAGGCTTTGCTATGGGCTCTTATTATTCTTGTTTTTGGCCTTTTCTTCGTCCTGCCGTTTGTCCTCAGTGTTTATTCCGAGATGCGAAAGAGAAAATCACGATGGCTCATTCGCGCGCGTGCGCAACTCATTAAGAGCATGACATGTGCTTTTACTTTTGTTTTCAAAAATAAATATGACCTGTTCAGTCACGTGTAATGAATGGTAATTGATAAAGTGTGTTTTATTGCTCCTTTTAATGGATCATCAATTTTGTAGAGTTATAAAATCATTGATTTATAATTTTATTTTATGAATAAAAAGAATCAAAATAGCTTCTTCGTGAAATAGTATTTTTTATATCTGTGAGGACATTGCATATTATTTTAACTAGGCAAATATAACCGTCGCTAAAAGGTTCCTGAATTTTGTTTGCTTTTATTTATTTATTTTGTTACTATTCAAAAATAGCGTATATATATTAAAATTCTATGCTTTCCGATAAAAACATTGTAGAAAAAGGTCTGCATTTTTCCAATCTAGTGCGTTATGTTTCTTACATATTGTGATTTTAAACAGTTTTGTGTCGCTCATGAAACAACCTTTTTAATGTTCTTCGTTCCCTAAAACTTACATGAAAAATATAAAATTGGGATTTGAAATTTTTCTAAATAGTAATTTTTTGGTACAGTTACATAATATTATCTTAATTTCTTCTACAAGATGCCCAATTTGATTTGTTATGAAAAACCACTCATGGAGCCTACTTTTCAATCTAGTCTATTTCATAAATGAAAGATAATGCGAACATGGAAATCATTTTATTATAATTTTATCATTTTATAAGAATTATGCATAAAAAATTATATTTTATGAATGGTAGTAGTACCCTGGTAGAAATTCATCTATTTGAAATGGCCAAGAATAGATAAAACGATTTTTCGACCATTATTTTCCTATTTCTTAGATTGACGTCACAACAAAATATTCGTATTTGATTTTCTTACTAATTCTATCATATATGAAAGAGCAGTAAAGTACATTGGATGGCTTACCAAAATATAAATAAATAATATTAACTAAAAAAGTATTTGTTGTACTCCTTCTATGAATAATTCAGCAAAACTGTTATTTGTCCATCTGATTCTTTCTCTCTCGCTCCTTGTCATAACAGTAAACCTTCTACTAGCCATTTCCAGACTAAAAAAACTGATCAGTTTTAATACCATTAAAATGCTCAAGAACAAGATTGTGCTTGTCTTCGAAAAACTCATTCTATTTTTCAATCTATTAAATAGCCAAATAATAGGAGAAAAAGCGTTTCATCGGAAGCTAGAAACTGGAAAACAGAAATTCCTATTTTATAGCAAGTTTCTAATATAAATGGTCAGTTATTAGTTATAAAATTTTTTGGATTTCCACTAGGATAGCAACATGTTAAATCTCATAGTACGTTTTACCAAGAAAAAGAATTTCATTACGAGAATTGAGCTTTTTCAGTGCTGGACAAGCATTTTCAAGGATTGCGTGTTTTAGCGTTATCAAAGAAGTAATCCCATGTTGTGCGAGTTTGTTTTTAGTGAGCACTTAAGAGAAATACATTTTTTTACGCATGAGCTTCAAAGAATAAAAGATTGTGTGTTTGTGGAATTTTCATGCGTCCCAGAGCCGATTTAGTATTCTGAGTATTTGCAACGAATGTTAGCGTGGGATTAACACGGATTACAACGATTGCAAATGAAATGTTAATTTGTTTTGAGGGCGATTTTCCAAAAAAAAAATTCAATTAGTTATATGCGTAAAAGCTTACATAAATTGGAAAGGGTAATAATTGTTCTGAAAGCATTGTACTTATATAAATTAAATCTGGAATATTTTTTAACTTTACAAGAACTTCATTAAACGTTATTAAGTATATAACCTGAAGATTAAAAATAAAAACCCAAAGCTTCCTCTAGGAGGAAGCGATAATGTTTTACATGTTTTATAATGTTTTACTGCTGCAAGCCTAATTATAGCAGGTTTCAATTATCTTACCAACTAATTTAACTAAATTCTTGAAAATTTCTATTATAAATAACTAATTTATCGTGTTTATAACAAAATCCACTACTTCAATAACATTTCAAAACCTCTGACAGTATAATAACGAAAGCCTCTTACATAAAATATCAGCAGCCATAATCATTGTTTTCGTATACTCGCGGCCCCATCGAATTACTCATTCGACTTTCTTTTTAAATCGGCAATTTCACAAGAAACGATCGGCTCTCGGTGCGGTAAGTGCGCCGAGAGGTCGAAGTGCACAGGGTCAACGGGTTTCTCGATTTCGCACTATGGTGCAGCGCGCCCATAATGACTGCAGTGGCGACGGCCGTACGCGAAGACGATCGTCAAGGTGAAAAGCCCGCGTTACGAAATGTGCGCCCGTTGCGCCATGCGCAGCGGCATGAACTTGGCGGGCCCATCGATCATCGGCGCATGTAATTCGTACCATATCGACGGGGGTGATCAATCCGATTACCGCGCGTATATCCTCGCTCCGTCGCCGGTTTTGTGCGTAGGCGCGCAATTTGCAAGTTACGAGATCCCCTCGCTTCCTTACCCAAGACTCGCACACATGTGTATGTGTGTTATAGTGTGTGAGAGTATACGTTTGTGTACTTTTACGAGTGCGAGAGAGAGGGAGCGAGAGACACGATGATTTGCGCAATGGAAAGTGATACAAGCCTCCAGCTCGTTTATTTCTCTCGTTTTAGCTCATCTCCCGCCGCATCTCTCGGATATGCGCGCACACCGGATCTCGCCTCTTTTCCCCAGTCACTCGATCGGCCTTTAAGCACACACACACGCACGGAGATGGGTTTTAGCGAACGCATATAATATGGGCCCACACGTGCGCGATGATCGTGCGACTGCGCCGATGACGACTGCGATTGACTCGGCTGTAATCTTTCTCGATACTCGTCCTACGGGATCTCGAAGTCTTTTTCTCTCTCCCGCTCTCTTCAGCCGTGTTATCTTTGTTTCCGCGACGCGTTATGTGTAGCGCGTGTTAGGGGGAAAAGCGCACCAACGCGAGGAAAGCTGCCAGCACAGCGCGCGAGCGAAAATCCCGCAGTCTCGCGACGACGCACTGTTTTCAGCGCCCTTGTATGAGCGCGAGTGATGATGATGAGTAAGCACCGGAAGTAAATAACACCAGAGTGTATTCGCTCGATGAGTTGTGATATACATCAATGGAGCTGTATGTGCGTAGATGAGGTGGAGAATTTTCTCGTTTAATCTTATTCTATAAAATGTTATATGTAATTAATGTAAATATAACGGATCATAAAAATTTACATAATATTTTAAAATTAGTACTGTGTTTGCATAGTTTGTTTTTATTAACAAAACGTTAACTCGTTAAAGATGTAAAGGATATCTTCTTCGTGTATTTTTTGCTACATAAATTGAAATAATATTATGTTTGACTTTTCAAATACAGTCGTTACTTTTCTCATTACGTCTAATGGGTATTTCTATTTATGCGTCGAAGTCATTTATAACGATTTTGAAAAATGTGATCGGTAGTAGTATTGACAACCGGCAATTATCTAATTATAAGAAATTACTTCCTTGGAGAGATATACGACCTTCCTTGAAATACTTCGTAACGAATAACTTCTATACTGATACATACATTCCTTGGCAAAAAGCCTTCACATAGTTGAATGCTAAATCTAAAAACTTGTTGCGACTAATTATTTTTACAGTAATTGACGAAGTTTTCATTTTTATCACACAGAAATTAAAAAACAAATAATTCTTGCAAATGATTATAACATGTTATTAGTTAAAGAAGTAAACTGTCGCAAACACCTAATGAACATTCACAAGAGTACCTTACACCTTCATAAACCGTCCGGATGTGAACCCGTTATCGCGACCAAATTCCTGCGAACCTCGGGTGGGTACGTGAGAGCCATTTCGAGCGCGGGCATACCTACCTAAAAAATCCAGCGGGACCTCCGGATGAATCTCTCGGATTCCGGCGTCCCACGCGTAGTAGTGCCATATATACCACCGACCGCGGCGAGAATGATTTAGGGGGCGCTCGTTAAATAGCGAAAGTAAGCCCCGATTATCGCTAATATAATGCCAGGGATTTCCGATTGACCATGGCGCACGCGCACGCGCCGCGACGAGGAGCCGGCCGCCACCGCCCGTTTCGATTAATCTTCAACTCGTCGTGAATCATTTTTACTGCATTACGGTTTTGTCAGCGCGGGCCACTCGCGGCTGAATTTATTCCGTCGCGTGCTGCACGAGGTGTGCGCGCGGCTCAATTTGCACAACAATGTATTTCGTAAAGAGAGGAGAAATGCTGGATGGGTTATTTTGATCGATAGTGAATTATGCTTTTTGACAAAACGGCTCGTTTATATGCGGCTTATATAAGTACTCGATTTATTTCGCGCGCGCGCAGAGGTGTTGCGCGGAATTTATGAGTGCCGCTTGATGTTTATGTTAATAAGCCGACCGGTGTGTGTGTGTGTGTGTGTGTGTATATATATTATTATTCATATTCCGAAAAAATCGTACAAATGACAGGATTTGCGTCATCGGGTACGTTTATTTCGCGCTGAAAAATCATTTGACCTCTCGTAATTTATGAAGAGGAGATAATTTAAATTTTGAAGTAATTATTCAAAATGCATTTTATACACACCAACTACTTAGCACCACGGGGCAAAATTCAAATTTGAGTTTTCGGCTCTCCCTGTTTGACCGGAAAACTTTATCGCTGTTAGCGGAATTTCCGAGATTTAATCCTCTAAAATCCTTTTTCATTTACTCACTTAAATAAACGGAGAAAGTTGAAAATGCGCGCCGGGTAGAGAGAGAGAGAGAGAGAGAGAGAGAGAGAGAGAGAGAGCAAACACGGCTTTTACAACAAACATAATGAAAGGAACCGCCGACGAACTGGCGCAACGAGTGCTCGCCATTAAACGCAAATGAGTAATTTTTCTGAATTACAATCATCCATCTTTATATACCGGCGAAAAAGCTCGCCGAGCGAGCGCGTACACATATATATGTGGGCCGGTCCCCGGGAAGCAGGCCGCTGCCGCCGCAGCCAGCGGCGCTGCACCGGGCCGAAAGTACGCGAAGGCAAATTTCTAGAATTACCGCGCGGAGAGCGAAAATCTGCAAAAAAGGAAGGCGCACGTGCGCGCGTATATACGCTGCACAAATATTCATTAAAATGAGGGATCGAAGAGAAAAAAGAGAGATAGAGGGAGCTTTTAGCCTGATACGGGCTACTTTCACGTACGCTCGAGGGGCAAACACACTTAGGCGAGAGAGAGAGAGAGTCTCGTGCGCACATGTGTATTATATGCGCGTATGTATATATCATACACGTATAAGCTCGACCACAGAATGATAAATGAGTTCGATCCTTTTGCGTATATCTCTCGGGGGGAAACTCCGGCGTGATGTTCGAGGTCGCCAAAATTTTTGGACTCGCGCACCGATGCACGTATATATATGTATATAGGAGCTTCGGGGCACCACCACGCCCCGCGCATCTCCGGCATTCTTTCCCTTCCGTTTTCTCTTCTCTTTTGCTCCGGCTCGCTTCTTCATTCATGTTACGATGGTGCTTTTCCTTCGTACACGGCTCATTCCACATTTAATGATCAACCTGTTGGCAATTTTTCGACGGGAGAAAGTCCTCCCAAATTGATCTGTCGACTTCGTCATTAAAATGTTCTTACTTTCATTACAGTTCCAGCGAGTACAAATTTTTCTTTAATGCGCAATAATATTCAAGTGTACCACGAATGAAGATAGTAGTGTAATACGATTTATAAAAATTGAATAGAATACAGTAATAGTTCGTATCATATATATATTTTATATATGTTTACAAACAATTCAAGGATGAAAATTGAACGCTTGATTTTTCCATTAATTTCTCCAGCACGGCATTAGCAGAGCAATTCGCCATACGTAATGCTCGATATATGTGAACGAATGGGCATAAAGTGCGGTTGTCGATAATGCGCGCACATACACACCGGACTTATACTCCCCCGCCAGGCCGTGCGTTTCTCCTCCCGCGTGCAGCGCTGTGCGAGCGGATCTCTCACACGTACAATTAAGAGCCCTAAATCGCGCGAGATCGCGCCTCGAAGGGCGGTACCGCTCTCGCTCCCTCTCTCTTCCTCGCGCAGCTATCGGACACGGCAATCCACAAGAGAGAGAGAGAGAGCCAAGGTTTCTCCCTCTTCCCACCTCTCTGCTTCTTCATCGTCTGGCTTTGTGCCGGCGCATATATATACATATGCTGGTCTCTCTCTCTCTCTCTCGCCCACGGTAAATCGAAGCCTCGTATCGGTGAGAAACGAAAATTCGCAGCAGCGCTTCTTTCTTACATGTGCACAGCTTCTTCGCTCTTTCTCATCGTTTCTCTCTCTCTCTCTCTCTCTCTCTCTCTCTCTCTGTCTCTCCCGGTCGCTTTCATAAGCTCTTCTCGACGTTCTAGCCTTTCGTTTTTTCCTCGACTCCCTCTCTCTCTCTCTCTCTCTCCCGGTCGCTTTCATAAGCTCTTCTCGACGTTCTACCCTTTCGTTTTTTCCTCGACTCCCTCTCTCTCTCTTTCTCTCTTTCTCTCTCTCTTCGGTTTCTGTTTTCGTGGACCTTGCCTCCTCCTACTACACCCGTCGTCGTCCTTTTTCGAGCGAACGCCTCGGGCCGCAGGAACGACGCGAAAAAACGTCGAGAATTATTGGTGCTTTTATGCTGCGCTCGGGACGCCGCCGCCGTCGTCGCCGCCGCCACCGCCGCGTGTATCCACCCACTTTTAAACTGTTCACTTTAAAATAATTTGTAAGTGGATCGCGCGCTCGGTGACTCCCCCATACCGGCGCTCGATCCCCATTCATTTTTATATATCGACGGCGCGCTGATTATTTTTTTTCAATTCCCCGGTGCGCGCGGCTGTAATTGTATTGTTCCGCGTGATTAAGTGTCCTCGGATGTTTTGCACGTTATTTAACTTTTTTTTATGGCGCTGCAAAGAAATATTCTTGCAGTTTCGGGAAGTCGTTTACATAATAATATCTCGCATTTTTTTTTTCTTTTGTCATTGCAGTGCGCAGAAAAGTTGAAGAAAATTAAACATGTAATATTTTTTTATGTTACTATGCACAAGTAATTCTTAAACATATTATCTTGTTCTTTATACATTTTTCATTTTTATATGCAATGTTATTGTGCTGACTCAATTGATTTTAACACAACATACTTGTAAATAAAGTTTATACGTATAGTACTTGATACGTGTGGATTAATTTCATTCATATAGTTAGCAATTCATTATATCTCCTCGAACTGCAAGGTAAATTTGTACAGCCAGTTAAAATTCATTGCGAGCTCTAATCGTTCGATCAGTAGCGCGAGGCAATTAAATACACTCAACACCTCTCTTTGTAGGCAAACGCTCGGAAGAATAAACTTCTAAATAAAATAACAATCAGGCTCGATTATCGGTAAAAAATATTACGTGCAGAGGCTTCTTTCGAGCCTGTCGAGTAACGAATCAGCTTAGCGCCGTATCGTGAAAGATTCGAGCACGCGAAAAGATACGGCCGTCCATATATACTAATATTTATACGCGCACATCCGCTCACGGGAACGGGGGTTCGGAAGATGGGTTTATATGCACATCCCCGGCGTGTGCGCCGCGCTTATCGGTAGGAGGCTCGAAGTTTTCGAGAGAGAGGCGCGCTCGCGCAGATTGATTTATTATGTGAAATGGATTTCACGTATAGAAAGAGTGAGAGGAGGGGAGGGGGGCGAGAAAGAGGAGGCAACGACAGGCCACGCGCGTTGGGCTCGATTAATCTTGGATTTATTGCCGCAATTATCCGTCTACGAATATTCGAGAAACAGGGGATGGCGAGAGAGGGGGAGAGAGAGAGAGCCCGAAATGGATTCCGCGAGGGTCGGAATTGAGTCTCCGGTATATATAGGCGCGCGATTTATCATACTCGCATGAGACGAGACGAGAGAGGGACCGAAGGATTGCGACTGATATGCTTTTTTGGCGTTTCACCGCGCGGCAGCGAAAGACGACTCTCTTTCTTTGCGAGAGCTCGGCCCATAATGAGCCCCGAGACGGACTTTTTCTTACGCGTCTCGTATTATGCGACGTCTTTTCGCGGCCGCGTGAGCCATGTGCAAGTATTTATTGACTGCGGCTGAATTTTTATCGAGCCACCTTTGAATTACTCGCGCGCGCGGGGGCTTTGATTGCCCGACACGGGCAATTTGTAAACGCGAGCTCTCCACTTTTTTCCGACGCTTCTTTGGTGAGCGAGCGCGCGCGCTCTCGCGAGAGCACGTGAGATGCGGATTTTATGTAACTACGCTGAAATGATCTTTTTACGAGGCTGCTTTTTCGGCGTCAGGCTGTTAGGCTACTTCTCCTCGGTTACACCTTGTTTGTATGTCTCGTACACTATATAAATTGCACGATCGGTTAAAAACTTGTTTCCAACTGCGGATGGATATGTAAAACAACTTTTATGGGGGGCGATGATTATTGAAAATGGCTTTAATTAAAGGTAAATTTAGGTAGTAGCGATTGAATTAACTTATTTTCAAGAGTCTATATTTGTAACTGGGTGAATGGATATCAACGTTGATTGATGTTGGACAAATCATGAATAGTACCAATTATATAAATATTCAATCAGGAGTCCTCTTACTGAAAATAAGTATATTCTAAATTAAGGTAATCGGGTCGACACTTTCATGCTTTTTCTGAGCACAAAATGCTCTGCTTAACACCGAACGATCTCACAGCGACAGAGAAATGATTAATCCCCTCACAAAAAAAAACAACCTAAAATTAGACCCTAACTAATAATCTCGTAAATTTCCGCTTTTCGAAATACTCCGTCCACTTACGAGAACGAGGTAGAGGACTACGCGCGCTGAATTCGGCGCATCCGCGTGGCTTCCTAAACAAAGGATGCATCAGCCGATGACACGCTGCGCTGCATCTTGTCGCGTCATTTCAGCCACGTGCGGGCGCTGCCTGTGGCAGCAGCAATGGCGTGACGAGCCACATCACATAGTTTTGTTCGTCTGGCCCGTCGCGGCGCGGCGGCGTGGCTGCTCTTTATTAAAGCACGCGTCGTCGGCTGGCTAATCAGGACAGTGGGGAAAAAGCGCCGGGGAAAAGGAGGAACGGCCAAAAATAGAAAAGAGGGAGAGAGAGAAAGAGAGAGAAGGCGACCGCGTCGGCCGCTAGGGGTAATTGCACCGTGGTAATATATATGTGTATATATAAGGGGACGAGAGAGAGAGAGAGGGGGCGTGACCCTTACTTGTGTACAGTGTCACGTGGCCCGGGGCTATTTTTTGCCGGAAATGAGCTTTTTGCCCGAAAAAATATATAGATGATGAAGCCACGCGCGTGTGAGTCCCATCTCTTGCTCGGTTCTCGCCCCTCTCTTATGCCGCTCTTTGCGCCTCGCTGCTTTAGACCGATGAGATGCACAATGAACAAATGACTATTAATCAGCCCGAACAGGGAGGCGTGTGTTTTTGAGCGAGGGCGCCAAGCTAAATTGTCGGTAACAAGCTTTGTGTCTTGTGCCCGGTGCGCACATTCATCTCTAAGGTGTATTTATTCATTAGATCAATGGTGCGATTTTCTATTTTCATCTTATATACAGTGTGAAAAATAGTATGAAAAAGGTATTGTACAACTTAGCTATATCAAAATATTTATACTTAAAATTTTTTTGTTTATTGGAAAAATTATTTCTTTTAATGCTTTCCCGCAGGAAACATTTTGTTTAGATTACATGTTCTCACGAGAAATATTAAATGTGTTTATTTCACGAGTTCCATTTTGAAAAAAGTAAAAAATGAATTTCACAGCAAAGTCGTAAAGGTTAAATCAATAAAATATCACTAATGATTTGAAGTTTTCAGAGTCTGTTCTGGGCACGGCCATTAAACTACATCGAACCCAACGAATTTATGAATAATTCAACTGGCGCTCTTCATATAAAAATCCGCATAAACGCTAAATTGAATAAGCCATTGTGGGAACGCGTTATACGGTGGCGGCAGCGCTGTCTTAATTAAACCATTAAACCGGGAGGCAGGAGAGAGCATCGCGCAGCAGCAGCCGCCCGCACGGGACAATGACAATGAACGCTCCTTCGATCGGTTAACGATTCCCGCTAAGGAGTTCAAATTCCGCGAAGGTACACGCCGACTAAATTTAGCCGTACGTCGCGAATACGATCGGCATATTACATATTCCAAGGTCGGCCGAATGCGAATGCGTATAGAGAGAGAAAGAGAGAGACACCAGAGGCGGGGAAAGCCTGCGACGACGACGACGACGACGACTGGAAGTTGCGCACACGAAGGACGTTCTATCAAAGCCAGACATCAATTCTCGGCCGGCGCGCGCGGCTCGGCTCGGCACTCGAGCGCGACTTTCCATAGAGAGAAAGAGAGTAAGAAGAAAAGCGAGAAAAAAGTATTTGTTTATTAGGTGTATACCCCGAGCTATTTGAATACTGGTCTTGCTGGTGGATAAAAAAAAAGGACTTTGAGTTGTGTGCACAGAGAAATGTGCGCGCCTGTAAGTAAGCGAAACTTTTATTCAATGCTTTATTATACATATGGCGAATAATGATAATAATAATAATAATAATATAAATATTTATAACCGTGACTAAAATAGCTTTTTAATTTACGAATTTATTCGACAATATTTAAAGTTTCCTTTTCGCCCATCCAATGTAGACATTAAATTACTTAAGTATGCGGGCATTACAATGCAATTTGTTGTTTAACAAGTTTAACTACTTGCAATTTACAGCGATACAACTTTCGAAACGTACCTTGAAATTTGTCAGCGACTTATAAATTATTTGGTAACTGTGCGGTATACAATAAGAGCTGTAATTCAAATGTTATTGCGAATAGCATTCAGGCGTTTAAATTTGAGGTGCTTAACGTAATGCGTAAGAGTTATAAACCGCAAATATTTCAATTTCTTGTTAAGCGAAAATAAAAAAAAAAATTATTTTGGCGTAATAAAACGATTCCCGGTAAAGAAAATAAAAACATAAACACTTGCTAATTGTTTTTACAAGAACGTTACAGTATACAGCTCGCAAGAGTTAATTTAAACATGAGATTTTTGTCTCGGTCTCGTTAACCAGCTGTATTTATAACGCGATGCGTTAAAATTAGCGTGCTAATTAGTATATTGATTAAAAGTGAGGATGATTAAAGGCGAGGGTGCGCGCGCGTAAAGCGGGTGGAGAGAGTTGAGTCGGCGAAGAGAAGTCAATCTATCTTTTGGCATTATCTTGTTTACGCTGGTAGGCAGCGAGCGAGAGAGCGCGGGCAAGGGAGGCGTACGGCGGGCTCGCGTGACGACAGGAGGGTGCATGTGCAACAACATTTCAGGTGCATAACTCTCTCGTCGGGGCCCCCACTCCCCTCTCTCTCTCTCTCTCCCTCTCGTACTCTCTATTATGGTCTGCAGTCCGCGCCGCGCCGCCTAATTATAGCCGATAACGCTCCTGGAAATAGGCGTGCGCGTGAGCTTCGCGTTCGCGAATTGTTTCAAGGGCTGCTAAACATCACGGCTGAATCATGTCGGTTGTTATAGTCGCATCTAAATGGCTTGGTTATGTGTAGTTGCAATCCATGTGAAGTGATTTTTTATTTTTATAAGTCTATTTGAATACAGAGATAAAAATGAGCATTATATAAATTATTTTTGCACCCGATACTTTCTTTTAGAGTAGCTTTAAAATCGTCGTCAATTAATTATTTCCCGATCCTCTTAATAATAATTTAATCGATATTGAATGCACATTTAAACAAAGTAAAAATATATTCTACTTCAACATATTACTCGCTTTCCAATTTTATTGGCCATTATTTCGAGTATGCCGCGCAATTATAATCAATAATCCACCTGAAAATAGGTACCACACGCAAATACACATTGGCGCGTATAACCACGTGCAAATGAACTCCCAGGCGAGCTATTCCGGATACACTGCGCCATGCATCGCGGGGCCCGCAAATCAAATCCAAAACGAGTCGAGGCCGGCTCATGCGCTCTCTTTCAAACCAGCGCGTCTTGCACCTGGTCCAACTATACATCCATAGGCTCATGCTTGTGCGTTAATTAAACGCGAATTTTACGATGAATTTCAGCCGCGGCGGCGGCGGCGGCGGCGGCGACCGTAAATACCACATACGCGTCGGTGTCTCGCGCGTGTAACGAGCCGCTCGTTTGCGAGACGGGCGTTTAGCGCCTCATAATGGGAGGCGGGAGAGAGTGAGAAAGCGAGTGAGTAAAGCGCGAGTATAGGGATCGAAACGTGCTTTGAAATCCGACGACTGAGTATTCCTGAACTCTCGTCCGACCAAGAGCGCGGTGCACTTTTGTCCGTGCGGTTCGAAATTGCCTGTTGGCGGGACTCAGATTTTGCTAGATGTGGATTTATAATTGAGTTCTCGAGATCTTGGAAAAGTACGAGGATGTAGTGGAAGTTTGGTGATGTTATGTCGACTGAGGTGTTTTAATGTGGCCGTAACAGGGAATGAGTTGTATCGTTCGTATATGAGAAATTCTCAGGATTTTTTTGCAAAAAGTGGGGCAAAAAAAACCGCTGCCAATTCATTGGCCTAACGATCTTTAGCTTAAATTAAAGCTCTTTTCATCTACTTTAATCGCTTTTTTGTAGAATATTTGTTGGCACATTTAAAAGCTTACTATTGGCTCATCATCAGTGACTACTTTTCGTCCATTTTTCCCATGTTAAATTTCCATAAGAAAAATGGATTTTTTCTAAAACGGTGTCACAAGACCATTTTCGACTGTTCGAAAATTTTCTCGTATACTATATGGCCTACAGAATGAGAAAAAACTTATAACAGAAGTGTGCTTCAAAATTTTTTTTATTTTTTTTTTTTTGCCCTACTTTTTGCAAAAAATCCTGAGAATTACTCATATGAAATTATTAAAGACGAGAGAATATCATGATATTATGTGACGTGTATTTCATTTAGAAATTCGTAAAAAAAACAAGTCCGTGGATCGACATATTTTAATTTTATAATTCTTACAGGAAATATTATTTTAGTTCTTGTTGGTGCATCTTTTATCTTATATGTAATATAAAGTTACAAAAAAGTTTGTATTGCAACGAATCAAACGCATTCTCCCATATGCTTGAAAGTTATACACTCACGAGAAACAACACGTTAACTATATTATACACCTAACATTAACGACCGTTGAGAAATCAGCAGTTTCATACAAAATTCAAGCGGTGTGACGTAGTCGTGCTCGATCGCGAAGTCCAAGATCGCGTAGTTCGCATCCATCGGTACCAAGGTGAAGCGCGTAAATGAGAGAATGAGGTAGTTGTATGCTAATCCGGGCGGCATTGTGCATTGCGCGACGAGACGACCCAGTTCCCGCGGGATTCTATCTCTCGCGTCGTCGCGGCGTCGGCGGCCGCGATAGTATGGCATAGAGAACTTGGCGCGCGGAATATTGCACCCTATTATGCGGCTGCATTATACGCCGCTTCCGCGCGGCTTATACTTGTCACGCTCATTACGTCACGATCGATACTTTGTGTAAGACGAGACTCTCTCTCTCTCTCTCTCTCTCGTTGGAAAATACCGAGCGAGACGGAGCGAAGCGTCACGACCGCGGGCTCGTAAATCGGGAGGATAGTCGCGGGGATGCGCGAGCGTGGGCCGAGGCTCCTGCTGCTGCTGCACCTCTGCGAGTTTCCTTACCTCGTAACTCGATAGCCCCGGCGCGAGGATAGTTTAGGCTTTCTTGCCAGCGAGATGCTATCGCGGCATTCTTAGTGGAAGATTGCTCCTGATGCATATTAATTCTCCCGGCTGCATTTATCATTTTCGTGAACGCGAGCGCGCGCGAGCTTATGGAGCGCTATTAAAACGTCCGAACAACACACAGCGAGTGGTGGGCGGTCCGGAGGAGCGCATTGTGCGCGCTTCGTGGATCAAATGTTAATCGAGAGACGTTTGTCGCCGCCATTGTCACAATACCGGGCACCTAACTATAACGCGCCACAGTCTAGCCTAATGAATGGATCGCAGGTACAGAGAAAATATTTCGATGCCAATTATATATCTGGGGGCCTGAATGAGAAAGAGCTCTGAAATCTGATGCATTTTTATATGCGGTGCTGTTGTCGTATGGGAGACGGAAGTGGGATGCATTCCTTCGGTTCCGAGTGGTTTAGAACTTTGAGAGGTCTATCTTGATCCCGCAATATCAAACGTACAAGATTCGGGTGAAACTGTATATCGTTATAAATGCACTGCAATCGGACGAGAATCGAAGAATTTTTGAGAAATAATTGCTTCATAGTTATCTGAGTAATATATGTTAAGTAGCAAAAGAAAAGATATATTGTTACAAGTATAATATAGCAATTTTTATAGGTAGAGTTGGAATAATAAATATTTTTTAGCGATTTGCTACATTGAACGTGCTAGAAGGAGCGATTTTCATTAAGGCCTCCATTGTGTAAAACAGATTCATTTTTGACTTTGTAAAAATGGCGATGCTTAATAACGAACTTATACAACACTCAGCATATATATCTCTGGCAGCGTTGTTGTACGCCCCAGTCAATAGATGAAATATCGTCGAAGCCTCATCCTACATAATCTAATTTAAGATAACGCATTCAATCAAATATTCAACGAAGTGATTGATGAACGCCGGGATCGCGGCTGTTATATACCTGGGCGTAAAAATGAAAAAGGAGAAAGAGTAAAAATCGAATAAATTACAAAACAGATCTGCCTTGCATCTTCCATCATCGCAAAAAAGGATTTAATAAAGAAGAGCGCGGAGCCACCCTCTCTCTCTCACTTTCTCAATACGATCCAACAAATCAATGAAATATCGCGCAAGGAAGAGCGCAGCAGTGCTACAACGGCGGCGACTGTGAAATTCATACGCACGCACGCGGGCATTATACATGTATACAATCTGCGGATCGACGAGGGGCAGAAGGAAGGAGAACTGGGCAAAGGACCCCATTATGACTGGTGCGCGCGTCGAGAGCTGACGCGGCGCGACGAGCACCTTGCGTGCACGCACTGCGCTGCAAACTCGCGCGCATCCTACCGTTGTGCTCGCTCCGCGGCTATTATAATCCTGGACCTGCCTGACTGACTGACTTTTAGCAAAACGAGCGAGACAAGTAGCCGATACGCTACGAAAAGGGGTGGAGAGAGATGGAGGGAAAGGGAATAACAATGAAACGAGAGCGAAAGAGAGACAGAAGTGCAGGACCCCCTCGCAGAATTGAGTCGGCAGTATGAATAATTCATCGGCTGGTCCCCGACCCGCCGTCGGGGAGGAGGAGGAGGTGGAGGCTTCAGAGGACAGAGCAAAGGACCACGCGCATCAGGGATTTTAATGCGATACACCGGTTAAGGCGCGGCGGCTGAATAAAGTCCCTGATTGACCGGTGGCAGGGTGGCGACTCGAGACGCCGGTAGTCTCTCGCGTCGCGCCCTCTCTATCTCCGCGGGGAGAGAGACACGGTCGCGCAAGAAAGCGTCGCGCGAGTCATATACGCATGCGTAGCCGCCGCCGCCCTGGGGACCATCGCGAAGAAACTGGGACTCTCTTGCGCGCTAATCACTGCTTGGCTTTCGCGCACGCGTGTCTCACTGAGGTGCAAGCTGCTTGGACGATGTATGGCAATTCCATCTACTGTCGTTCAGACTTTGTAAAGTTTAATTTTACACTCAAATGTTACCTATTTATAAATTGGGGACAAAATCCCAAGAATTTTTTTATTATATATGACATACTTTGGCGAACCTTATCTGAAATGCAGTGGTATTATTTGTATTATGACACAGACGACAATTAATGCAAAAAGAAATATTTTAAATATTTTCAAAGCGTTTGAAAAAGTCACTTTGTTCAAGCATTGAAACTAAAAAGCATTTGTAGACGTTGACATTGTTTTGTTAAAAACTTCTTTTACATGACAAAATGAAAAACCCGATGAAAAAATGATTCCGTCGAATGTTTGCGTATTATAATGCCCGTAAAGGGTATAACTGTCTCGTTAACACACTGTGCCGATGACGGACAAGCAGCATTTTTTGTATCGCACCGTATATCTCGCCAGAATTCATGTGGCACATGCGTGCGACCTTGAGAAGGAGAGCGGGAGAGATGATTTTATGGACGCGCGGCGTGTGTGCCATAAGGGCGCGCGTCGCGCCTCGTCGAGAGGTGACGTTAACGCTGCTGTTTTGCGGGGGAAATTACCGCCCCGGGGCGTAAAAAACCGTGCATGCCGCGGCCCAAGCCTGTGCGATGTACACACGCAGTGTATACCTATATAGCGCAGAAGTCTAATTAATACAGTAGCCGGTGAGCGCGCCGCTCGCAAGTTTATTATTTCTCATCGGAATGTATTCAGCGCTTATATGCGTCGCGTCGTCGTCGTTTACGTGCTTTTGCCGTTTAAGGGAGCATCACGCGTGCTCAACTGCAGCGGCATATAGCGTTGACGGAGCCGACTCGGAGACACGCGAGACCTTGGGATGGCCTTTCTTGAGGATGTGCACTCTCAACTGGAAAAATTCGATGAATTTGAGGCAATAAAGTTGATTTAACGATGCCAGTGCTGAAATAAGGTTATATTGATTCGTGGTTTCTATCAATGCCATCGATCCTTAAACCAGATGTGTTAAATTAGTGTGTCTACTTGCATTAGAAAGATATTTTTTAGTTTCTTAAAGTTGTAAAGTTCATTGGTGACAACAAACATTTTTTTTGCGTAATTTGAGGAAATTATTTTTTCATTTGTTTTCTGAAAAAGTTGTAGTTTTACAATTTTTAAAGAAATTTATGTTACAATCCACAACCGGAACATCCACCGATCGTTTGACCGAAGTTTTCCGGCCAGTGGTCAGAAGACGAAAAGGAGCTTTGCTTCAGAGAGACTTTCAGCTGACATTTTTCGCGAAGAGGACTCTTACGAGAAATTCGCGAATCTCCTCTTCTTCTCCCGCGCAGTGGCAACCAGCCACGGCAAGCTGCTCGTTCTGTGAATGTACAATCGAAAAGCCTTTGAACGGAAAGAGAAAGATGAAGGCAAGAGGAGCAGACGGAGGATGGCAAAAAGGGAGAAAGGTAGTCTGAGTAAGGACGATAAAAAAAGTGCACGGCAGCAGCCCGAAAGGAAGAAGAAGCAGCAGCAGCAGCTCTCGCAAGGGGGCCTAGGCGCTCGTGTCAGTCGCGCGCGGCCTTATCTCCGCGAGACTATCTGCCATTACTTCTTCTCACGAAGGAAGGCGCGCCAGCCGTCAACTGCCTCGTCAAGCCGTCGATTGTGCGCTCGTAGAGCACTGCGCGAGAGGAGAAGCGCGAAGATGTGTACACACAGAGAGACGGGCGAAAGTATGACGCCTCCCGAGTCTTTCCCGTCTGGATGCGTTTTCAAGATGAATGAAAAGCATGCGGGATCCGTAAGAGGATTAGGCTCTTCTCCCTCTCTACCTCTTTCTCTCCTCCCTGATTGGTCATCGAGAATTCACGAGATGACGTTGACGATCGAACGCCTCGACTCCCTCTCTCTCTCTCTCTCTCTCTCGATCTTCCTTTGCTCGTTTTTTCATCGTCTCTCCTCGCTCCGCCGCCGCGAGATGTGTGTAACTTTTTCGACGCTATTGTGACAATCCTGATCGACATTATGAGATTGATCGAAAAACATGCCGGACTAGAGGGAAAGGACGACCCAACGCGAGTATTCCCCGATCCGCGGCGGCTATCAATCTTACTGTGAAAACAGATAACGAGGCGTTCGATGTTATTGTCGTGAAATTTTTCTGAGGCATGAAGGGGGGTTCTCTCTCTTCCATTGTACGCCGAAGTATTTTATATGTGTAAACGAAAGTGTCAGTGATGAAATTTTTGACAGGCACGAGGTTTCAACAAATTTTTTTTTTCCTTCGTCCGGGACAGGGTCGGATCTATTATATGCTTTCGTGTACGGAAGAATTTTTATTTCAATTGCCGTAATCGATGTGGCAATGACAAATGGTGGACATTAAATAGACGAGGCTTAATGATTTCTGTAAACATTTTACGCGTCAAAGTGTCAATTAAATTTCAATTTCGTAATGGTCGCAGATCCGACTCGTTGGGCAATGAAACATACACGCGCTTGATCAATTATTTTTATTAATAAAGGTATCGTGGAACGTTATAAATTACATTATTCGGAGTGGTTCAAGAATATAATGATTATCAGGACGATATCAAATCAACGCTACATACATTACACATATACATTACACGTAGCCTGCATTTTATTTCCGACTGAGGCCTCTCTATCAGGCGCACTTTTTCTTCGCGCGTA
Source organism: Torymus aiolomorphi (assembly GCA_036365515.1). Classification (NCBI taxonomy): domain Eukaryota; kingdom Metazoa; phylum Arthropoda; class Insecta; order Hymenoptera; family Torymidae; genus Torymus; species Torymus aiolomorphi. Next base: position 186,530,915 of record CM070875.1, read on the forward strand.
TTATTCACGCACATAAATCCTCGCTGTCTCACTCGACTTTTTGCGCGAGCCTTAATTAATCACATTTATTATATTATTATCAAAAAACCTCACCTTCCAAAACACCTACTTCATCATGCAGTTATCTGTTCAAAAGGCTAATTTTATACCCGGTCAGCTTGCCTTTTCTCTCATCCCCTCGTCCGATCCATTTCAAATAAAAGCACTCGACTGCCCCGTCGGAGAGAGGCGGCGCGTCGGAGAGAGGGAGCGAGAAAGAGAGAGAAAAACACAATGAGTATATAGCGGGCCTCTGAGAGAGGAAGATTATTTCGAAGAAGTTGAAACTAGCCTTCGTTCGATCCTCGATATCTGCAGGGGCCGATCAATTAATTACCGAGAGCGACGCTCGCACTCGCTCAAGGGGCCTTTGAGACGACAGACTCTCTCTCTCTCTCCCTCTCTCCCTCTTTCTTTCTCCAGTTATATGCATCAGAACCCCAAACGGCACAAAAGCTGCCGTTGCTGCATTTCGATCAGCCCTCTTCTCGCGCCTATACAGTGACTGGCTGAAAAAAAAAACATCCGCAGAGGGGAAATATTTACGTCATTGTATCTCCCTCTCTCTCTCTCTCTCTCTCTCTCTCGCAAGGCAGTATTTTTTATGGTGCGCCGCCGCCGTTGCCACCGCCCCCCTCGATTCGATTACACATTCAATTTCCAGTCAAGCCTTATCAAACCCTCGATTGGTCGGGTAAATTGGATATCCGCGTCCGCTCGCTCGCGCGCTGGATTCTATCAGTTCTGCGCCCATGTGCAAATTCCCGAAAGCGATGAAAACTTGCTAGTGCACGCGAGCTCTGTTTACGAGCATTTATATGATTTTCTTTATTGAAATTTTATACTATCGAATATTTTTATTTCATTTGCTTTATTGGAGCTTAATCGAACGGTTGTGATTTATTTTTCTGCTGTGTTAAACAAATAGATTGGTGGCATCGTTTTCAATGAACTGAAACGCAACACCTCGTATAAAATTATGAGAATATTTTGTTGTAAAATCAGGGCTTTGAAGAGCCATACACAGTTCAATAGATAATTTTTTTCTGAACCACACACGAAAATACATAGCAGCCAAAAAGTATTAAAATCTCGTGAACAATTAAACCAATATTCATCAAACAAGGCTCATTTATTTTGTTTTCCATGAGAAAGTTCAAACAAAAATTTCAAATGTAATAATAATTGATTTAAATAGATATATATTCGTAATAAAATCTGAATAATTACATTACATTTTCAGTGACTTTACTGATCATCGGTTTTTTAATGAATTTAGTGGTTATTTTTTTAGCTCCCTACATATCTTGCATTTCTATCGAATTCCTTAATAGTCCATGAAATTATATTAATCTTGTTGAATGGAAATGCTGTTTCACTCCTGCACATGTGCCATTACAAGGCTGTACAAGAAATATTTTTGTCACTCAATCGATAGCATGACAAGGCAGTAGAAGAAGTCAAAGTAATAATCTGTTTGAGCTCGTTAATTAGGCCAACGACTACAAGACAAAGAACAAGCAATCATTCATGCTAACTTTGAAGCGACTATTCGTCAGTATGTTTCATACGACTCAAATTCATATACTGCATTCCATGGTTCACAAAGTGAGTAGCTGTTTGTGTGACCATTTCAAAACTTTATTCTCACATCGCAAATCAAATAACAATCAAATTGAAATTAGTTGTGTAATTCCTAAAAGAGGTACTGAAAGATCGACCATCTCGTACGACAAAATTCATTCTGAGAAGTATTAGAAAATTGTAGTAATTAATAACTAGTAAATAGTCATACATTAATTCACTTTTAAGAGAACAATGAAAAACAAAAAAGGCTTTGCATTATAATTTCTTACTAAAATATTATCCAATTAATTAAAACAAATAACCCGCGCGGTACTTTCGCAGATTACAAAAGAGGGCAAAACGAAAAACTTTCAGTTTTTAAAAGGATTCCTCTTCCTCTTTCTCTCTGCCTCTCTCTCTCTCTCTCTCTCTCACTCATTCTCCGAGGCAATTTTTACGTCAGCGAATTATATACGTATGTACCTACACCGTCATATATGCAAATCGAAAGTCAATCTCAGCGCAGAAAGGAGAAAACGGGCGCGTATATACATCCTGCGCGTGCGCCGCGTCTTCAATTTAAGCGGGCCAACTCTTTCTCTCTCTCCCTCGTTCTCTCTTTTCTCGGGACTGGCCAGGGCCTTTTAATAATATTCTCTGGCGGCGCCGTGCACGCGTGGAACAATTAGCCCTCGCGAGTAATTACCATACTGCGACGCGTCGGCCGAGCATCTCGAATAATTACCGTGCCACGCTGTCGGCCGCTTGCGAATATACCGCGCAGCGTCATGACGGATATGGTGGTTAGTCGCGTGTGTGTACGCTCGTATACGCGTGTCAAGAAAAAGCGAGAGGAACGAGTGTGCCGAGAATGCCTCCCAACAACAAAAGCATCAGGTGGACGTGTGACTATCGAACGATAAGAAAAATGCTTTAAAGTGTCACCGTTTTGAGACGAAAAAAACAAAATGAATAAAATAATTACAGACTGGTGGTATATTTTATTCCGTAGCAGAATCCTTAATGTCTTTTTTATCATACGTTATGGTTGTTTTTATAAAATTAAATTTTTTATAATTCACTGGTGATGAGTTGTTGGATTTTTCTTTTTAATGAATCATTTAAAAAATTTGAATGAATTTATTACGGATACATACTAATTATAAATATTCAAAAAGTAGAAAAAAGCGTTTATGTAAATTTATCATTATTGATTATATACATATATTTGTTAAGGTTGCGATTAGTTCGAAAAACAAGTAAAGACCGTTGCTTAGAAGAAGCTAAGTTGTTGATTTTGTCGTTTGTGAGTCAGCCGTTGCGTAACCTTTGAATAAAGTACTAATCAAACATGAGAATAAACGAAACTTTAGAAGCATTTTGTGCTTATTTTTAATATTTCTCAATCACCCGCCGCGAATTTCGTTTTGTGCGAAACAGAATTAATAAAGGATTCGCTGAATTCACTTAAATTGCACTAAGGGATCGAAACTATTTATCGGTGCTTTGAAGAAATTGATATTGATAATTCCTAAAAATACACATTCGATTAATTAATGACGAAATAAGTGTAGAGGTGATGAAAATAGAGCATAAAGTGCAAATCTATTTTGTACCCGAAGTGAAATTCTCATTTAAAGTATAATCACTTTCTTCCTCGCGCTCATTAATTACGTTTTTAGCGACATGATGCAAATATATCTCGCAATTATCTTGCACTTACTCGAAATTAGCGTATCGATTGACCTCATTTTCGACACAGCGACGGCAGCGACAGTGGCAGCGACGCTCCGCTTGTGTAGCGCAGCCGGACTTTTTGCCTTTAAAAGGAAACGAAGACGGAAAGACGAGAAACTAAGACAGTCGTCCATTAAAACAAATTTCCAGAAACTTCTGCAGCGCTTTGACTACTGAATAATGGATATAAGCCAATTTATATTGCATTAACTGCTTTTCTCCGTGTTTTAGATTCTAATGCTTTTAATTGTCGATTAGCTTTGAAAGGATTTTTTGTTACACAACTCTGAAAATGATAAATCGTGTATGTTGTTGATTTGACGTTGCTATTTCTACAGAAGTTTTTAACAGGTTTCGAAAACAAATTTCAGGATCGACTCGTTGTTATTGCGAGCAGTATTACGTAAGAATAACTTAATAGTACTTTTGAAATTTAAACTACTTGTCTTCAATCAAATAAATGATACTCATTACAACAGTTAATTAAACGTGCAACAAGACATATATGGGTGTGTGTGTGTGTGTGTGTGTGTGTGTGTGTGTGTGTGTGTGTGTGTGTGTGTGTGTGTGTGTGTGTGTGTGTGTGTGCGTGCATGCGTGCGTGCGTGCGTGTGTGTGTGTGTGTGTGTGTGTGTGTGTGTGTGTGTGTGTGTGTATAAAAATTATGTTTTTAATATTTATCTAATTAATCATTCAAACTTTTTTTCGTTAATGACTTTTTTGATAATTTGTTTTTTACTTCTCTACCAATTTTGTCATATTATACCACCGAATTAAAATTAACTGTATTTTTATCTTTGAAATTATAAAACATCAATAATTTTTAATTAAAAAGACAACAAAAGTCACGTATTTATGGAAACGAACGTTCTTTAGTTTAAAAATGTACACGAACTGTGCTCACACATCTCAAAGCACAGCGGCGAGCTGTTATTTAATTAAAGAATATTTTGAGCGTCGACCACTGCACGGTTGTAACAGCAGCGAAATCGGCCCCGCGCGGCCTGATTAAAGCGTACATAGATTCTCATTAACGATGGCCCGCGCTCTCTCGCGCGCTTGCATTTAAAAACGATCGTCGGATATACGTATGTACATTAATGGTCGGGATAACGCACACACACACAAGCACAAACACTAGACCTCGGTGAAGATGCGATAATGCCGCTCGCAGTTAGATTCAGAGTTTTTTCCCCGTTTTTCTTCTGACTCTTCCATTTCGCTCATCTTGAAGATATTAGGATCGAAGCCCAGGTATATACGTGTATGTGTCTTATAAATGTGAGAGTAAAAGAGAGAGAGAGAGAGAGAGAGAGAGAGAGAGAGAGAGAGAGAGAGAGAGAGAGAGAGAGAGAGAGGCGTGGCTTGCTCGTTTCGCAGACTGGTAGCTGTATAGCCGGGCGCGTTTGCAACGGGAAGAAGCTGCGGACAGTCTGGTCTTATACATAAATAACTCGTAAATAACGCGAGCGGATAATCAATGTCGATTATAATAACCAACCGATCCAATTGCCAAAGCTGTTCGCGCGCCCCAACCCTTTAACTCCGCCGGGAATGTTTGGTTTATTAATCCTCTGAGACTGGGCTTGCCCCCTGTGTACCATCTTATCTTTTTTTCTTCTTCTTCAATTGGCTTTCTTTTTCCTTTGTGAAGCTCAAGAGATCCACAAAATCAAGCTCGCTTGGACGTGTATCCCGTTTAACGCGTATATCCGCATTCCACACAGTTTTTTCGGTAAGGCGTTCTGTGGAGTATGAATATATTATCGCGTAACGTTGAGGAAGACATTCACATTGTAGTTCGGTGAATACAATTTCGGAAACAATAACCCAAGTTCATTAAAATAGCTAGTTTTAGTGGGTATAGTCAAAAACTATCCACTTTTCTTGGATATTTCTATTTATCGATGAAACGATTTTTCCAACATTATTCGACCACTTAATAGATTGAAAACAGAAAGGCTTTTTTTAAAGATTTTCACAAGCTTGTTCTCAACTGTTTTAAAGACATTAAAATTGGAGAGAAAAAGAAACTGTTGGCCAGTTTTTTTAGTTAGGAAATGGCTAGTAGAAGGCTTGTTCTAATGACGAGAAGTGAGAGAGACAGAATCTAATAGAAAAATATGGGGTTCAGTTAATATCTAAGAAAGGAGTGCTGTAAATGATTTTTTAGTCTGTGTTTATTGTTTACATTTTTGTAAGCTATCTATTACAACTGAATGCTCTTAAATATAACGTTAAGTCTATGAGTACATTTAAATTGAATATTTTGAGGTTATGCCATTCTATTTCCAATCTATTAAGTGGGCGAATATTCTAACCATTTATTCTACCTATTTACTGACTTTCTGACCATTTCGTAATAGACAAATTTCTACCAGGGTTATCTAATCATTATTATAATATACAACTTGTTCTGAAAATGTATGCGTCTGTAAACATAATCCTGTAGAGCGTAAAATTCTAAGAAAAAAGTTCTTTACCATTTTTTCATATGACTAGTACTTTTTTAGTAACTGATGTGTTTAAATTGTTTGTTTTTAATAGAAAATGTATACCTATGTTTATAAGATGGTATCTATAGATATACAATTCCTATTAAAAACAAACAATTTAAACACATCAGTTACTAAAAAAGTACTAGTCATATGAAAAAATGGTAAAGGAACTTTTTTCTTAGAATTTTGCGCTCTACACGATTATGTTTACAGACGCATACATTTTCAGAACAGGTTGTATATTTACGTAAAGAAGAATTAATCGGTGTGTAATGATCTCATTATAATTCTCTGTAATTACGAAACATGATCTCAACAGCAAATATACTATGTTTATTATGAGCAGAATACATGCTTTCTATAAACATTCATGGAACAATATATACGAGAGAAATACTCATAACACACAAAATGGATTAAACATCAGGCCCAGTGATATCAGTAACGAAACGAAAAGTTACATGTATACAATTCATATCGTGTGAGGGGACTTCGCTTTTATTATCATGCAACAATCCAAAATCAAAGAGATTACCCTTAAACTTGTTTATGATGGAGGTACCAGTTTCTGCGCGATAATTTAATCCATTGTACCGCTCGGTACGATGGTTCGGCGCTGCTTCCTCGCAAAATCTGCGAACGGATTATTCCATTTACGTATGGATGAATGTGTTTACGTGTGCATAACTAGAATCAAAAAGAACTTTTCCACATGGATGTGAAACGTAGCAAGCCACTCCAAACGTTCGAAACTTTGAAGTGTACGTATTAGTATGATAGGCGCTGTGGTATATACATCAGGTACATTTCATGTGTGTATCTACGTCTAGAGCTAATGGTGTATGTATATACGGCAACATGGTAATTAGCCGGATTTACCTTGCCTCTCCGATCATGCAATTAGAAAAGTTGTTCTTTTTTTCTTACTTTCTGAACACTGTTCAAAATTAATCGTTTCGCCGACGCATTGATCGTGTTCAACATATTGCTAATAATCCCAAAATGTAGGCTTACGAAATAGTTATTCCATTATTGATCAGACATTCAATTACCAACTGTAAGTTAAAAAATATACATACATAAAACATTTAAGATTGATAATGTTTATAATGTGTACACACACACACACACACACACACACACACACACACACACACACACACACACACACACACACACACACACACACACACACACACACACACACACACACACACACACACACACACACACACACACACACACACACACACACACACGTACGTCATTGAAAATGTTATAATAAATTTAATTTAAATATTAACTTGCTATGATAAGGGTTTGTTGAATATTTACGATGAGAACGAAAATTTGCATATTAGCTACTGAGGTGTTTATATGAACCACCCTAATAAGTACAATTTACATGAGTGGATCAATGTTTTTATTTCCCTAATTATTCAATTTACAGCAATAACAGAGACCATCGCTTATACCCATTGGACATCCTCACATCAAATATTCCATTCATCATTAAACGGTAATAAAACGGATGCAGAAAGCGATTCACACGCTGTAACAGCGTAGATCCTCAAGCCTATTGAAATCGCGCGTTATCAGATTGTTAGATGACTCTGAGCTCGTTTTAACTGAGGCTATATGAAGGTCATCTCAATCACAGTTATTGAGCAATGCCCGCTTTCGACTCTTAATAAAGTCTCTCATTGGAATGTTCAATTTCGCCCGCGCATGTATAAGGTATTCAAATTTCTTCTTGCTTTCTTTAAACTCATGATATGTTTTTGCCATTCGCAAAATTAACGAAAAGTAAGATGTAAAAATAAAAAAAAAGTAAGAAGAAAAAATGATTTTAACAGGCCGCTGATTTATCACGACACGACATTTCAACACTGTCATTACTTCTTTATTCAATGCTCCTTTTATTTTGTCCTGGCACTTATACCGATTTCCTTTCTCCGCCCGTTCAATTTCATTCTCTCACTCTCTTTTTTTCCCAACCTCCATGTGCTCATCGCCTGCTCTCAATACCATTCCATTTCTTTTCTTCTCCCTTTGCGCGTCTCTCCTCTCTCTCTCGCTCTCTCTCACACATACTCTTTCTTGGCGCACGCTTCCTCTCGAGTGTCGACGTTCGCGCAATACATACGGGCGCAAGGATCGAATTAAGTATCAGCCATCTATTATACGCACGAGGGCTCGTATACACTTCCAGGCGAGTGTACACACAGGGGCGGTGCATATGGGTGCTACCGCTCCACCTACACGCGGGCGGCGTGCCATTGTCGCTTGTCGCGCAAAAAAAAAACACGACGAAAGCCCTGTGACTGCTCGCCTCTCGCGAATCCTTTTCTTTCCGTTATAATGCGCGTGCGCACGCGCTTTTCTGCCCGACTATATCCGTGCCGATCGAAGGAGGTCTTTGACATCCGTGAATTACGAGACCTTTACTCGTCGAGGATCTTGCGCGCAGCTTATGTTTTTCTTTAAGCGCGCTTGATACACGATTATTTATGGTAGCTTCTGCCGAATGGTAGAGTAAGTATATTAGCACACACGCGAGCGCTTAAGAGATGGAAAATTTAAATATTTATCGCTACATCCAGAGGAGGATAGTGCAGAGCGAAGATGATTTTAGAATAAATAATGGGCCAAAGGTATATTTATTACCACAGTTTATGTCAGGAATTGTTACGCCGAGTAGTTTTAAATGTCCGTAATCAATTAGTCACAATCGCCGGTTTTACAAAATTGTATTGATTATGCTGTATGTAAATGACGATTAGTTTAAAACACGTGGATTCAGAATTGAATAGTTTACGCGTATTATTGTATTTTAGGATGTTGTACCGTTAATTTATATCTTAATTGAGGGATATACACTTTTATCATGTAAAATTTTTTACCGTTCGTTCACCTAAGGACTAAAAAATCTATGCATTTATTCAAGAATAGATAAAAACAGCACTTTGTCTCGAAATCTAAAAACAGGATTTTGACAAACAAAATATACTCTTAATAAAGAAATAAAGAAACGTAAAGAGTTAATTGCCTATCGATAAATTTAAATTAATATAACTAAAGACATAATGCTTATGCAAAAAATAATCTTCTTATTTACATTTCTCAATAGTCGAAACAAAAATAGACGCAGATAATCCCTGACCAGAAATGTACTTCAAATGCGTCAAAGCATAGAAATAACTCTGATGAAAAATATAAAATTTAAATAAGATACTGCATCCTCTCGGATTATAAAAGCATCTCAGAGTCGAAATGCAAATGTTTCTTATCAGCAGTTTGCGTTTGAATTTTTTGTAATACCGAAATTTACTGCCACCTTAACAAGCAGCATTTTTTAATGCATTAACTTTAGCGATCTGACAAACACTAATACGAAATCCTCAAGAAATGAAGACTCATGCGCGGTTATGTCCTGTGTGTAATTTTTCTCAAGGCCCGCACCGGAGTAATACGCGCGCACGCGTAAAGCAAAAAAGCCGATTGGGAAGTACCATGGAAAAACAGGTTTTTAACACTTTCGCGATAATCACGAGCAGCGCGGGCAGATGAGAAGTTTGAGAAATTCATACCGTTATTATCCATTATTTACGAGGAATTATACGAGAGGCGGGAACATCTGTGCGAAATCGACGCGGTGCCATTATTCGCATTAAAGATTCCCCATCGTACGAGTGGCGGGCGCCAAACGTAGGCGAGAGCCGCTCTCGGCTTTTGCTCTTTTTATAGTCAATCGACAGCTGCAACGATTTTCTCGAGACTGAAAATATTTTTTGCGGATCGGGCGCTATTACAGCGTCGCATTTTCAGCGCGAACGATTCGCGAAAAACAGGATTTCGAGTGGCACCGGCAGACGTATGATATCAATGACGGGAAGAGATGACATCTGATAAAGCTGATTTTAATACGAATTGCGTGGATTAACATAAATATACTGTCGTCGAGCTTCCAGTACATATTGAGATGTCAGAATTTTATTGTTTTCTTCACGGAAAATGAGATCGCTTGAAACATGTTGACTACTTTAAAAACACGTTTTCATAAATAACACATTTTCGATTTTAATATTTTGAAATGGCATTATTTCAGAGCCGTAAAATAAGTATAAATATAACCAATCCGCTATAGTTTTGACTTGTTAAATGTTTTTAAAATTTAAATATATATTTGAAATGAATGGATTATTGTTTTAAATTATTATATTTTATTTCATTTTGAGCTTTTTATATATTTTTAAGTACTATTTAGATCATTAAATAACTTTATAAGAAAAAGTCTTTCAGTAAATACTTTAATAACAAGACAGTAAGTTGATTTGTGAATTAAAATATTCTCAGATCACAGCAATAGGAACATTTATAATCATTTAAATGGCGAAATAATTTTGACGATGTATAATTTTCACAACTTCAATATTTTTTCCAGAATTTATTTGTGCAATCTAAAATGACAAATCAAATGCAATGGACATATATAAATTAAGGTGGCTCCGTCGCGCTGGACCGTATTTATATGAGGGGGCCCGGGGGGGGGGGGGGGGGGGCACCGATATTTTTTTTTGTTAAATGACCAGTAAATTTTTATTTATTGTAGTACAATATCATCTTTACACACACACACACACACACACACACACACACACACACACACACACACACACGCGCGCGCACACACACACACATACATATAAAGTGGGACTTTGCCCCCTGCTCGCTCCGCTCGCCAACCCCCCACTAAGAAAATTGTAATGATTTTTATATATAAAATTATCGAATAAAGATTAATTTAATGGCTGATTACTTTTGTTGAGAGAATAAATCTATAAATATATTTTCTATAATAATTTTTGATAATGTTTTTATAAACTTCATGGCAAACGTAATTTATGATCCATTTATCAGGAATAAAAAACGGATTAATTATGCCTTCTCCAATATTTAATAAAAATGCCGCAAAATCTTTATTTTGTGTACGAATATTTACTTTTAAATTATTGTAGAAATATTAAATAATGGCCAAAGGTATGAGCTTTTGACAGTTTCTTCTATAATAGTATTTCTAAATTGATTTTTAACTACTGGTAAAATTTGTCGAAAATCTTCACCTAAAACAATTAACTATCCTCCATCCTTGCAAGTGACATCTAAAGTGTTATCAGTAATTTCTAACGCTTTTTTTTGGAATCATTGAAGTTTCGTCCCAAATTATAATGTCTGTTTCTCTCAATTTTTTTTTATCAGAATCTAATTTTACAAATGTTTTTCACTATTACTTAAATCTAAAGGTAATGCGTAATTTACGTTTCCTTTGTTAATGTTTGAAGGTTCCTTGACTTAAGGTGGCTTCGGCGCGTGGTGCCGTATCAAGTCGGGGCCCCAGTGGTGGCCTTCTTTGTTTTGGCAATTTTTGAAATTTTAATTTTAGAGTAATTATCTCCAAACTACTTGAGGAAGTCTTGAAAAGTCCCAGTTTTGTTAAATTATGAACAAAATCGCAATTCTTATTACTTATGTGTTTGCTCCCAGTGCGCATGCGCAGAAGCATGTTTACAAAGTTTATCGCTAATATATCTTTAATTTGGTCGTTAACTCATTGTAATCGCCATTAAAAAGTCTTCAATATTATATCCTGTTTTATAAAAACTATTTATTTATAATGGAATAAATACAAAATCAGTGTCTTTTCCCATAAGGTTACATGTTAAAAGAAACATTTTATAAACCTAGTTTTCTCTAAAATTTGGTCGTTGACCTTGCATTTTCTTGACAGAAATGAAAAGTTTAATGCTCAAAGAATATTTTTGTAAAGTTTCAGAAATTTTTGTGTATTTATAAAAACTTGCCGAAGCCACCTTAACCTTACCCTGGAGGAACTACCTTTTTTAGCTCGACCGGATGTTTATCCTGTAGTTTTAGAAATAATTGCGCGTGATTTTTCTATAGCCTCAATGTATTCAATAATCCTTTTGAAGTTCCATAACATACAATTTTTATTCTTATATAATGTCAATTTCTTTGGAGTACATTTACGTTTCTTTTGTTAAAGTTGGAAGGTTCTCCTAGAGAAAAACCACCTTTTTGATCACGGTACCTTTTTTTAATTGTAACTCGTAATTTACGTTTTCTTTGTTAAAGTTAGAAGGTTCTTCGACTGTTATTAAAAGCTTTGTCATGCGGAGGAATCACCTTTTTGATCACGATATCCTATTTATATTCTTCTAAAAGTTTTTCGGAAGGAATTGCTTCTAACTATATATTTAATCCTTCTGAAAGTTTTTTCAACGGAATTGTGGAAAAATTTTACGCTTGAGATATCCCCATTGTATATTTGTAAGGTTCTTTGACTGTTAACAAAAGCCTTGCCTAGGAGGAATCACCTCTTTGTCCATAATGCAATACTTTTGTATCGATAAATCCATATTGTTTTAAAGTTGGAAGGTTCTTTGACTATTAACAAAAGCCTTGCCCTAGAGGAGTCACCTTTTTGCTGTCAACAGTTCGAAGGAAGCTTAGATTTTGCTTAAAATTTTTATAGAGGGCTTTCGAGGTCGCTAATCACAATCTTGCTATAAGACTATTCAAATTAAAAATGGCGGATCCAATATGGCCGTTAGAAGTTTGAAAAAAGCTTAGATTTTGTTGAAAATTGGTATACAGGGATTTTGGAGGTCGCTGATCAAGATTTTGCAATTGGACTTTCGAAATTGAAAATGGCAGATCCAATATGGCTGTTAGTAGTTCGAAAAAAGCTTAGGGTTTTCTCAAAATTGTAATACAGAGGCTTCGAAATCGTTGATCATGATTTTGCTAAGAGACTTCCGAAATTCAAAAAGGCTGCAAAAGTTCGAAGGGAGCTTAGATCTTTTAGATTTAGTGTGTGTGTGTGCGTGCGTGCGTGCGTGCGTGCGTGCGTGCGTGTGTGTGTGTGTGTGGATCTATTATGTTATGATACATAAAAATAATATATGCGTGTAACAAGCATGATTTTCAATTTTTATGAAATTAAATTTAAATTTTGCTAGGGACTTGATATTTTCTTTACAGAAAAAGATTTTATAACTGAAATGCCATACTCTCTACGTGGTTTTATGAAAAAATGATCGATTTTCATGAAATGACGAGAAAAAATGCCTTTTTCTCCATAAGAGCCTACGTTAAAAATTGAATTTTCACAAATTTTTTTCTCGGTAGTTCACCTGGTGACTCTACTTGAGGAAAATACCAAAAAAAAAAAGTTAAAATTCGTACTTTTGGTAAGTATTTTTCTTTTTTCTTTTTTCTTATTTATCGACTTCCCTAATTCGCCGGAGCCACCTTAAGAATTATTTGTTTTCATAAATTTTAATATTTTTCTTTTTTCCTTCAATTTATATATAAATAAATTTTCTGAGCTTTCATTGTACGTTCTATATTCTTTTTCAATTTCCAGACTAGCTTGCAGAATAATAGGTCACACGATTAAAACTTCAAACGTCTCGGTACGCCAAAGTATAGTCCCTCGGCCGACGGGCTGGATATCGATTTCCGTGGCTGCGCAGAAGGTGTTCGGCCGCGCGTTCACGAAGAAAAAACGGTTATAGAGGACTTCGCTTAACGCGGATGTCCCACGCAATGTTTTATGCATAAAACGCTGAACGTGCAGAGCCGCGGCGGCGGCGGCGACGTACACACACACACCCACGTGCACACTTGGCAACGTCGTCCCCGAGGCCAAAGGAGCTGAGAGTCGCTAAGTAAGTTTCGTTAACGGTGGCCCTTGAAGCGAGCTCAGCCTCTCTAGGCCCATACTCCCTTGCGCGCGCGCGCGCGCGCAAACAAAAAGAAAATCGGATCGTGTACGCTAATTAAGGTCGTGCTCGCGCGGCCTCTCTCTCTCTCTCTCTCTCTCTCTCTCTCTCTCTCTCTCTCTCTTTCTCGCTCGCTCCCGCGATCGTTTATCGGCCATTCTAATCGATCATGAAATTCTGCGGGCCCCGCGGACTAATCGTGTCTTAATTAGCTCCTCCGTCGGTCCTCGCGGAGGCAGAGCGCGCGCCGGATTCCTTGAACGATCGCCGCTCTTCGCGGTATTTGCCTCCTCCGCACCGCGCGCGCGCAAGCGCAAGAGCCTCTTCTTCCTTTTATTCATTAGCGGCCCCCTGGAGTACGTAAGTGTGTGTCTATATATACGTACGTAAGTACGTAGAGGGAGAGCCTGGGCTTGAATACGCGATCGGTCGCAGCTGGGAGCAGGGATACATTAACCCTTTACCGTTTAATCGATTCCTTGCATGTACTTGTACGTAATTTGCTCCCTATGTGCTTTCGACGTTTTCGGGGATGCATGTCCTTGGACTTAAATTCTTGTATTAGCTACTTAGTTTGTTTCATTAGTGATTGTTTTATAATGTTCGATGCAACCTATACCATTAATTCACTTATGTACTTTTAATCCATTTTTTCCTAGTTAAAATATTTCATTTAAAAAGAAAAACATATATTTTTACTGGTATAGATTTCATAGAATAATTTAAGCACGATAATAACGAGAACTATTTTCTTTTGAAAAAAAAAAATGTTTACGTAGAAGCCTTATCATTATCACGTATATATAACATTGACTTAAATATTGGTGAAATTACGAGGAAAAAACACCACTATCGTAAAAGTAAAAAAATATATATTAACTGCATATATATATATTCTTTGCGTTGACAAGCGATTTAAAATAATATATATCTTTGTATTGATTTTTATTTAAAATTTGTCTGTTTAAATCAATACTCACGTATCTTAGTAGGTATTATGTCGTACAGAAATTCCATAAACATACGTACCTGAAAAGAAAAAAAAACTTAATTAACGTTTTTACATCCAATAATAAATATAATTCAAGGTAAATGAATAAGTATTGTTTCAATAATTTTTTTGACATATAATATCCCTTGATTAATTAATTCGTGGACTTTCCAGCATTAAACAACTTCTCGAATGAGTTTATTTAATTTCGATAAAAAGAATTAAACGGTATCCTAAAGCCATATCGGAAATTTTCGATATTTGCACATTTTTATGTTTATATGAAAATCTAAGGACAAATATTTACAAGAGTAAATACTATAATAGTGCTAAAGAGTTGTAATAGGCATAGTGCTCAAAAGGTACCGATTGTATTCTAATCAGAAACTAAAACGGATTGATCCTGAGAAAGGCGAGTCGTCGTTCTCTGATCCTCACCTAACTTGGATCATGAAGCAGTCGATGAACGTGTTCAGATAGTTGCCTTTGGACGCATGTACACGCCTTTGATCATTGTTTCTCCCCTCTGCTCCATCCAATGGCTGAGTATACGGTACTCCTTGATAGATTAAGTGCGAGCATTGATAGAAAGGCAATTGTAGTTCAGTACATTAATTATTGCTTCCTCCTAGAGGAAGCTTTGTGATAGTAAAAAAGATTTTTTTGAGAAAATCTATTAGAAATGTTCTTTATCACAGTTGGAATCGAAATACACTATTTTTAGGAAATGTCCGTATGGATGTGCGTGTATGCGTGTGCGTGTGCGTGTACACGCGCGCATGTGTGTAAACTCTCTACATTTCAAGACCCACTCGACGGATTTTCATCGGATAAAGTTTATTCTCTTCGTCTGGCAAAAAAGCTCAGCACACTGACTGATTTAAGTTTTTATCTTTTTTTTATAATCAAAAAACATTCTTGAATTTCTCGTATTTTTTATTTTTTCACATGTGACAGTCAATATTACACTGAAAAAAATATTTCTTGAAATCAACTAAATTTTCTTAAAATCTAATAAATTATTTATTAGAATACTACTATTTAAATATTTCTTTAACTTAACAAAATTTATTTACTTATGCTAAAGAAATATTTATCTATATTAAATAAATATTTATTAAATAGTGTCAATAGATTTAGTAAAAATGAGTAATTATTTAGTTAATTTAACAAGTTCTAATAATTGACTTAAGTAAAGATTTATTTGTACTAATTAAATATTTTGTTAATTTAAATGTACGCACTCATTATAATAAATATTTATTTATTAATATAAGGAAAATATTATTTTGATTTGAGAAATTATTTAGTTAATTTAAAATTCTTAATTATTTCAACTAAGAAAATATTTACTTTTATGTATAATATATTTTGTGACTTTTCATATATGCAAGTATTAAATTAACTATCTATTTATTAGTATTAAAAAATATAATCTTAATTAAAAAAATTACTTATTTGTTTTACATTTCCAATTATTAGATTTAAGAAACTATTAATTAACGTACAATAAATATTTTATGTAGTTGTTTGCAGCTAATGGCAGTCATTGTAGAATATACTAAGGAATAGGCCGCTAACGGTTCTACTGCCCAGGTTAAAGATTGACTAGTAGTCACTTATAGTGTCTACTTGTAGTATACTTTAATACGATAGAGTTTTAACCTTGATAAGGGGCGGAATAAAACCGTTCGAAACGTTGGACATATAAGTTTTATCTTTATTCTTTAACCTGGGCAGTAGAACCGTTAGCGGCCTATTCCTTAGTAAATAAATATTTTATTATTTTCATGTAAAACAACCAGCAAAATCGTATTAATTAAAATTATTAAATATTTATTCATTTAAAATAGATGTGACTTTAAATCAACTAATTATTTAATTGCATGCAAAATTTATTTGATTAAATTTAAGAAATGCGGAAGAGATCGAAATCTTTTTTTAAATATTAATAATTGTACTTTATATTATACTATTCAAGAGTTTAAAACGAAACAAAGATTTACTCGTTTTAAATAAATATTTCTTACAATTAATAGAATAATAAAAAAGTAAAATTAAAAATATTTGCTGAATTCTATTTCACTTATTTAGTTGGTCTCTCCATGTCAATTACAGTATTGTAACTGATTATTTTTATTTGATCTGAAACAGACATGTAATTTATTAAATACATATATTTATTACTTATTTATTTTTCTATTCCAGTTTGAAATTTTCGCTACCTACCTTATCGACACGCAACACACTATAGTACATTTCGACACTGGTGGGGAAGTCGATTATTTAGCTGGTGTGACTTTTTGCACGAGCGAAGCGAGTGCGAAAAAGTGACACGACCTAAATAATCGACTTACGCATCAGTTTTGAACGGTATTTTATACCACGAGCGCCGAAAAATCATATCAAAGTTGTGATTTTGAGGTTAGAGTGGTATAAAAGTATTTTTCTTTTACAGAAGTGATGAAAACAAATATATGTTTGATTTTGTACAGTTTTCTCTAAGAAACGCATTAAGTATAGTACACATTAATTAATAATATTTGAAAAAAATCGCAGAGAAAAATCCAACGGGGATTCGAACCCGGGTCGCTCGAGTTAGTACGCAGACACGCTATCCATTACGCTATCGCACGCTTGTAAAGACGCAGTCGATGTTCGTATATAACGTGCATTCATTAATATGCGAATAATATACTTTATTGGTTTTAGGAAGAATTTAGAAGCAAAAGTATTATTGTTATTATTATCTAAACAATAGTTATTAAAATAAAAACGTAATCAATATTTATTAAATACAACTAATTTTAATACTTTATGGAAAATCGATTTCAGATCTTTACACAAACAAGGGTTAGAAATTTATTTGTATAATACTTTTATTATTATTATAATTTATAGATGTCAAAGATGTTTTTTCTATAAATTGAATGATTTTTCAATACATAAGCCTAATGAAAACCCGAGTAATGAAGTAAAAAACATAATGTTGATAAGGTAGAAATCTATTTTTTTAATAAATATTTCATATGTTTGACTGAAATTTATTAAAATTAAACACAGTATTTATTCAAGTACTATTACTTAAATATTTATTGAAATTAACAAAATCTATGTAGTTAGTAATTATATGTTTCTCTGTACCAAATAAATATTTGTTTAAGGACGTTCTCCGGCTCAACTTCATCAATATCGCAAAAATTGTGATCTAAAATAGTATATTACGGTACAAGTGACGAAAGTTGAAGTTCCGCCACTGCGTGAAGTTGGCGCCCGAGGCGAAGCCGAGGGCGCCATATCACGCAGTGGCGGGCCTTGAAGTTTCGTCTCGTGTACCGTATACTATTTTTCTTGATGTCCGGTGGAAAGTACGTTTGCCACTGACAATGATAACGCACCCGACGGGCTCGAGAGCATTGAATTCGATGCCCGCCCCCGACATTTGCGGCACGAGCGCAGCGAGTGGTGCTGGCCGGGGGGGCGGGCATCGAAAACATCACGTGTATAATTTTAATAAGTGAATTTTACTGAAGATCATGTAAAATATTTTTATTTTACGTGCAATTGTTACAATTGTTACACGTACAATTATTAAACATGCGGTACTTTTGCTCCATTTGTAGCAACAAAGTCAACTACTTTATTTGTATCTGAAAAAATAAATGATCACTCAAGAAGAAATTCTCACAAAAAGTGCGACATTATTAACGAACAATCTTTTATCCATTTCACAAATTAAAGCAATATAAATCACTTGTATACCCGGTAGGCCGCATTGATTCTGACAATGCATACCCCGTTAGTGACTGTCACACATAATATTTAAATCGTTAACATACCTCGAAAATGATATGAACATTCAAAAGGTTATGTGTGAATGCCACTAACGGGACATGCATTGCTAGAATCAATGTCCATCGGGTGTACCTTGATTATCAGAAGTGATAGTTCTTGTTGTAAATATAGGTTAATGACTTTGTATATGTTGACAAAACCTCTAAAACAATCTATTAATAAAGTCTACAGTTGCCTAGTTACCGACTCAGAATCAATGGTTAACTGTCCATCTTTCGCCATCGAAAACAATGGCGAAACCACGTACTTTCCACCAGGGCATCAAGAAAATATTATTTATGATGGAAACCCTTCATAAGTCTCTATACACTACTCTAAAAATAATAAAAAATGACGACGTAAGAAAAAAGATGTCAATACGATATTTTAAATAAATACTACTTACAAGGTGTGACTATATATAGATATATAAATAATATGGTTGTTTTTTTTTATATCGCTATGTCTCCGAAATTAATACCGCTTGCCATATTGAAAATTATACCATATTATTCCTCTCGATTTCTAATTTTATATCCCATGGTTGAAAAAAAAATCAAAAAGAAAACTTCTTTTACAGTAAATTAAAATGTATTTTTCCAACGAGCTTAGATAGGAATCCCATGTTAACGCTGAAACTTTGAAATCAAATATTTTTATTTTGAATACCGCTTTCAACGTGGGGCTTTCAAGCATGTACTAAGGACTAAAAATCAAACATTTTCTGCAAGTTTCAGGAAAATCACAAGAAAATCGTTTTCTCGGAGAACGTCCTTAATACATAAAATTGATTATGTAAAAGCGGATAATTATTTATTTATCTAAATTTTAATTACTTGACTTCAGTATATTTAATCTACATTTATAAAATATTGTATTAGTTTCAATACATAGATTTTTAGAAATGAATACTCATTTATTATTGATACAGTTTGTGAACTTAACAAATATATATTTTGTATAGATAAATATGTAATTACTTACAGAGATTTTGCTGATCCGAATAAGTATTTAAAAATTAGTATTTGAATAAATACTGTATTAAAATTTAATAAATTTTAGTTGAATTTATGAAATATTTTTTCAGTATAATTATTTTGGAAGTTCTATGAAGTTAATATTTTCTCAAGTCAAATAATTACTCAGTAATCTGTGTACTTATTTGCAATAAATGTTTATTAATATTATAATAATTTAGTTGCATTTGCATGTATGTGCACAAATATTTATTACTATTGAAATCGTAATTATTATTATGAAATGAATAATTATTTTAAAAGTGAGCTGTTTACGATTATTTTTAATAAATATTTATTATGTCAGTGCATTTATGTAATTTAAAATAATTTTTTTATTCAATGAAATAAATATTTACTTATATTTAGAAATAATTTTTATGAGACATTTAATAACATTTTTATAATAATAAAGCATTTATTGCAAATAAGTACACAGATTACCCAGTAATTGTTTCAGTTAAGAAAATATTTACTTAATAGATCTTCCGAAATAATTATACTGAGAAAATATTTCAGAAATTCAACTAAAATGTATTAAAATCAAAAAAAGTATGTCTTGAAATAGTACTATTTAAATATTTATTTAAATTAACAAAATATATATGTAATGATTGCGAATTTACTTTTAAATCCAGATTTTTCTAATTCAACAAAATTATGTTTCTGAGTACTAATAAATAATTGTTCGTTTCTAAAAATACATGTATTAAAAGTAATAAAATATTTTATCAATGTAAATTGGTATTAGCACGAATGTGCAAAAATATTTATTACTATTGAAATCATAATTATTATTATTAAATGAATAATTATTTAAAAAGTGAGCTGTTTACGATTATTTTTAATAAATATTTATTATGTCAGTGCATTTATGTAATTTAAAATAATTTTTTGATTCAATGAAATAAATATTTAATTATATTTAGAAATTAATTTTATCAGGTATAGTTAATAAAAATATTGTTTTCACGAATTGTTTATTTGAACGTAATAAATTTTCTACTATATTAATTAAATATTCTGTAAAATTTAATAAATATTTATCAATTTTAATCATCCGTATACAAGTAAATGATCAATCATTTAGAAATACGTATTTGGTATGTCATAATAAATTAGTTATGAATTTTAAGTAATTATTTATTAGAATGTATTTATTTCTTTTAAATAAATTGGTTTATTATATTTAAAAAACTCATTTATGTAATTTTAGCAAATGATAAATTTAATGTTATTAAAGCTTTAATTATTTTTAATAAATTTTATTTTTACTAAATGATCGAGATTTTCTAATAAATATTTATTAAACTTAAATATTTAGTATTTCATTCAAGAACATATTTATTTAAATTGACTGAATGGAATTCAAATAAATTTATTTAGTTGAATTTACGAAATTTTTTTTTCAGTGTACTTAGTATTATAAACTTTTCTTGAAAGGTCTTTAAATTACCTACATTTTATATTTTTAATTTTTAAATTATCTTTAGTATTTCATTTGTTATTAAGGAAAATGTTTTTATAATCCATAAATTAATTCCTCAAAAAATATTAGAATTATCGACTTAAAATTTTAACCACTATTACACTCATTGAAGACTATATTTGGTTAAAATTTCAAGAGATTATCATCATTTGTTTTTTTAGAAAAAAATTGATTCCCTAGCAAAAATCGAAAGTGTAACAAATTGTTTAGTAAGTGAAGAAAAGATAAAAAGTGTTAGAAAGTGTAAAAAAATGTAGTTTAATGCTGGATTTCGAACATAATTTACTTTTTTTTTACACTTTTTACACTTTCTTTACATTTTCGTACACTTTTGTACATTTTATAAAATGTCAAATAATGTAAAAAAACAATATTCATAAATATAACAAAATGTAAAAAAAATGTAAAAAAGTGTTCAAAAGTGTTAAAAACAGTAAAAAAGTATAAAAAAACATATTAAAATGTAAAAAAAATGTAAGCAACTGTAAGAAAGTTTTAAAAAACTGCAAGAATCTGTTAAAAAACTGTAAAAAAATGTAAGAAAGTGTAAAGAAGGTATAATAAAGTGTAAATAAATGTAAAGAAATGTAAAAACACTATAATCATATGTTAAAGTGTAAAAAAACTGTAATAAAATGTTAATGAATGTAAAGAAGTCTAAAAAACTGTAAAAGAATTTTTGAATTATGAGTATCAAAGAAAGTATAACAAAATATAAAAAAGTCTAAAAAACTGTAAAAGAATTTTTGAATTATGAGTATCAAAGAAAGTATAACAAAATATAAAAAAGAAGAGAATGTAAGATAGTGTAAAAAAAATGTAAAAAAGTGTAAAGAAAGTGTAAAAAAGGGTAATGTAAAGGGTTACATTTACCTGCACTTATTTACATTTTTTAATTTTTGCTAGGGTTTATAAAAAAAAAAGCATTTTCGTTGTCGCACGATAACAAGAGTAAAAATCAACAAATCGTCCTCAAATTTGGCAGAGATCTAGCTTTTTTATATCTTCAAACTGAGTTCGTTGCTCAAAAAAATCGGACTATTACGACCAAAGATATTTAAGGTTAAAAATTTTTTTTTTAATTTTCGAATAGCGTTTTCTCAGAGATTATTGATTGATTTATCGATTTGAAATTTCAACCACTTATTACACTAATCGAAGACAATATTTGGTTAACATTTCAAGAGATTATCTGCATTTGTTTTTGGGAAAAAAATTGTCTTATACAAAAGTATTTTTTTTTGTTGCTCAAAAAAATCGGACTATAACGACTAAACATTTCCTATATTTTAAAAAGGGAGATGGGTTTGAGGAGGCAGCCATGTTGCTTTTAGAGGGCTGCCATATTACTGATCAAAAAATATGGTCGGCCGACCCAAATTATGGCCTCTGCGCGCGTAGCGCGCTAAAATTCCTAGTCAGGTTAAAAATGATGAAATTTCGTTCCAGAAATTTTTAAAGGTATCCTTAAAATTTTTACTCAAAACTTTGCAGAATGATAGATAATTAAATTACGGAAAAGCGAATTTGGATAAGTCGTTAATCGTAGTTTCAATCGAGTTATAACGAATTATTGCTATCCGGCCGGTACAGTAGGTCGCATAATAGAGGTCGGTATTCTACACCTCCTTAAAATTTTAACCACTTATTACACTCATTGGAGATGGGCATGAGATAATTAGTGTACTTACATTTCAAAAATGTATTTTTGATCGATAGGCTAGTCCTTTTAGAGCCCGAGAAATAACAAAAGAAAATTTAGGAAAATAAAATCCTTTTATTCCCATCTCTACTATAATGGCCATTTTATAGCCTGAAAAGTGGGGAGAAAGTGGTGCCTGAGTCCCTCTTTTACTTTATTCCCGTATAATGCGGGAATAAAGTATATTAGCGGGAATAAAGTAACATAGTCTAATTTTTTACGTTTATAGTGAATTGGGTTAACACTAACAAAATTATAATACATAAATACAAAATAACTTTTAAAATCTATGAAGTGACCACAGTGGAGATGTGAATAAAGTACTATATGTACTATTATTAACATCTCTATTATAATGGCCATTTTATAGCCTGAAAAGAGGGGCAAAAGTGGCGTCTGATTCCCTCTTTTACTTTATTCCCGCATATGCGGGACATGCGGGAATACAGTAACAGTGTCATTTTTTACGTTTATGGTGAATTCGGTTAAAACTAACAAAATTATAACACATAAATACAAAATAACTTTTCAAATCTATGAAGTGGTGAAAGTGGAGATGGGAATAAATTCCCGTGGGTGAGTTCACTGCCCGAGCAAGCGTAGCTAAGCGAATATATAATGTACTATTTTGAGGTTATGTGCCAGGGGTTCGGGGTAGTAGTATACACACACACACACATACACACACACACACACACAGACACACACACACACACGTATATAACTGTTATTTCCGGGATCTCAACCCCAGTCCGCTCAGAGTTCGGACAAGTGACTAAAGAAATAATACCCCTCAGGTTACCGACTCTGAAAGTTTGAACTCTAGAAAAGTCCCAGAAAAAACGCTTATATAAAGTTTTTTTTCCGGGAAGTCCCGGAAATAACAGTTATATATATTAAAAAGTCCCGGAAATAACAGTTAGAGATGTGTGTGTGTGTGTGTGTGTCTATATATATAATATATGTGTGTGTGTGTGTGTGTGTGTGTGTGTGTGTGTGTGTACAAGACATATATACCTTTTCCAGTGTGAAGAGGCTCTTCAAAACCGGAGAAACTCTTCAAAACCGGAGAAACTCTTCAAAACCGGTATATAATATCTCGAAAAACTCTCCAAAACTGATAAAAGAGATACACACACACACACACACACACACACACATACATACATATATATATATAAACAAATATATTATATGTATAAATATATAATACATGCCTTTATATATTTACAAACGTCGATAAAGTACCCTCACTTAAAAAAAATCATACATTCCCTGGTAGAAAATTAAAGATATTTTATAGCTAACGTGTTAATTAAATGGAAGCATTTTTAGCAAAAATCATAATTAAAAAATAATATAATCTAAGAGTTCTATTACTACTTAAATACATATTTTGTGAAGTGTAAATACCATAATTTATTTTGGATTGGTACATAATTATACAAGCAATGTTCGTTTGTAGCAATAAACTTAACTGAAAAATAGCTAACTTTTGGTTAACATTTCTACCAGGGTTATTGTTAAGAATAAATAAAATTAATCTAAATATAAAATTAGTCTTAATAAGGTATAGACTTACATCTGTATTTTGAAACTGTTTTGTTTGATATAGGACGCTACTTAAGGTGATATGACAGGAAAAAGGGTTCTAAACATAAAGGAGAAAATTTTTGTTAGAAAATTTTTTCCGTTATTTTAAAAACACTTTTTCCTGTCATATCAGTTTTCAGATTGGAATGTATAAATGAATCTTTGTAAAAAATGTTCATAGCTTTAAGTCTACTAGACCGCTCGAGCCACCTTAAGTGAATACTAGACCCACTTTGCATCTCTCACTCGGTAGTATGCTAGAACGTGTAATGCTCAAACATTCATACCAAATTAATAAATTTGACTTTCCTAAGCAAATAATATTATTGATAATTTTGTGATAAACAATTGAGCATTATAATTTCATTACCAATAAGGTAATAACGACATATTTTGCTCATCCACCAGAGAATTCTGTCTATATTGAATTCTTTTACCGAAGCATTAAAAGTGGTGAATATACTTAATTAGTTTAATAGATATTTTATTGATTATATTATATCAAATTTATTTGATGGAATACTGTAGAAAATACTAAGAAGAGCTCTCTAACCGTTCAGACGTTCGCGGCAGAGGTCAGCTCACTGCCACTGCGCAGGCGCACCGGACCGCTTCGCGTCTACCGCTTGTAACCGCTAGGCGGCGTAAACAATCCCGCACGTGAAAAAACGTTTTCTAGGGCATAAGAGATAAGAGCCTGGCAAACGTTGCAGCAGTATCGCTATTTGGCCTTTTGGCTAAGATCGAAGTGTATGATGTTGGAACACCTGAATCTAGGAAATCCGTCGGCACTCATACTATCACAAATCATTAAAAAAGAGTTTTAAATTATTACTGACCGAGAAAATTTAAGGAAGCTAAGTACCAATGTATTGGCAGCGGTTTCTTTAGTTCAGAAGCTGATCCTTTAATACGTAATATTTTCAGTACGTAAATATTATGTTGAATAATTTAACTTACTTTACATTGTAACGGGATGACTGAAGGAATATTTTAGTTAATTCCGCGATCCGAATCTTAGAACTCTTTGCCGTCGGATGCTGCTTCTACGACGAGCACTCGAAGTTGATGCGTCCCGAATTCCCGGTTACAAAGGTCGAGTAATTATTTTCTGCGAGCCGAAAATATAAAGAAAACGTTGCGCGGAAACGTGTTTGAAATTCCGAACGTTCATAATGAACGAAATATTAACTTAAAGTTTCTAATTCTGGTTAGAATTCCCCGGAGTGTGGTTTACTGGTGACTGCAAGAGTGAGAAGTGAAGAAATATAATTATTATCCGATTTTAAATGTATTAAGTAGCCAAATTCGGCTGAATTTGAAAATGGCAAAAATCTTTCGTTCACTATGAACGTTCTAAATTTCAAACACCTACGCGGAAGAAAGCACAAAGAGTCTTATCTCGGGAGAGGTGTGCACTCCACTCGTCGCTCGCTCGCTAATCCGCTCCTGCGTCAGACCTTATCCTCTGGTCGACTTCGGAGTGTTCAGATCGAGTCCTAACATCCAGCGTTCACCTACAGACGCTTCGGACCCCAGGAATCGGTCGGATAGTTCATGTACGCTGCTCTCCGTAAACGATTCGTATGGACGGGCGCTACGTTGCACCAGTAGAGGTGCGCAATCCCGTTTTCTCGGAACAATCTAATTCGCGTACGCACAGTTCGACGTCCCGAGAGAATCTGATTCGAAATTGAATCGAGCGCGATTTTGCAATGGCGAAGGTCGCGCTCTCCCCGCGCGTAGCTATAGCGAATACATCGTCCGAGCGATGGAAACAAACGCTCAAAATGCATTAATATTCGCGAGGATGAGAGCTAAACAAGTTCGATAGCATACGGAGAACCTAGATTCTTATTTTCTCCGTATTTTATCCTAGAACCTCATTATAAAATATGTATCCACTCCCAAGTAAAGTGCAGCGAATGCAGTGTAAGAGAGGTGACGGAGAGTGTAAGATGGAGTAACGGAATCCATCAAATTATATCCATTTTAAGAAAGATGAAGGCAAGATTATACTTGTTAAAGGAAAGGTATTTATGTAGTTTAAATTAAAAATACAATTTCTAATCTACATGACCATCAATAAATTACTTATTCTAAATTCCAACTTACACGAGGTTGTTGAGAATATAGATTTTAATTTATTTTATTCCCATCTCCACTATAATGGCCACTTGATAGCCACAAAAGCATATTTTCCTTCTTCCCGCATATGCGGGAATAAAGTAACATAGTCTAGTTTTTTACGTTTATGGTGAGTTTGATTAAAACTAACGAAATTATAACACATAAATACAAAATAACTTTTCAAACCTATAAAGTAGCCACATTGGAGATGGGAATAAAGTACTATATGTAACATGGGGCTATAGTCGATTATTCCCTTGGGTGATCAATGCCGTCGTTTCGATACGCTCGCTCGGGAAGTGAACTCACCCACGGGAATAATCTGCGACTTTAGTCCCTCGTTACATAATGTACTATTATGTGCTAACTTTCTTTTTAATGGCTCAGTTAAACTTTAATATCGTTTTATACCAGAAGAATTATTACTAATAATTTTAAAAATATTCTTATGTTATATAAATATTGCTACATATATATATATATATGATATAGAAAATAGTAAATAAACAAAGATCTACGTGGACAAAAGTGGCATTGAATTGGTCACCAAATATTTTAAAACCTCATTCTCACCATAAACTGCGCAAAACTGTAACCATTCACATCGATGTCTATACAACATCTTCACGCCGACATATCCATTGCTGATGTTCTTCCGTTCCGATTGCACCCGGCACCTTCCATGTTCCATCCTATGGCCGCTCGAGCTGCTGCCTGGAACGCGGAACTCGATTGACAGTAATTTCATCTTCCGAGCGTATGTAATCGTGTGCGAGCGCGCGGGTTTAAGAAACGGCTTTTATCCCATCATCGTCCTTCGGCTCATTCTCTGTCTCTGTCTTAGACATTGTACCGGCGAGGCTGCAATGTACACGTCGAATGCTTCAACGGTTACCTTCATAGGTTATCCACACACATAAAGGCCACACGACGGTGATGTACCGGTCGTCGTGGCCGTTCGTCCGCGAGCGCAGGCTCATTTTTATATTTTGACTCTCATCGCGCTCGGACACAATCGTGCGCCGCACAAAAGGCCGTGGCGCTCCTCGCGGACAGACCGCTACGATAATCGATGGGCTTCCTCGTCCTCATCTTCGTTCCTCCCTCTGTCTCTCTTCTCTCAGTGTATCTCGCTGATCTAGCGGCTTGATATTCCGCGGAGCTCGCTTGTTTTTCCGCTTCATCCGTAACTCGTCAAGTGTACGAGTCGGGGTGAACAAGAGTAGGTGGGAGAAAAAAACGGGAATTCGTCCCCTTTATCAGCTGTGAAAGATTATTCTCTGTGCCGAAGGGAGAAAGAAAAAGAGAGAGAGCGCGCCGGCACTCGAAGCTGGTCCGTATGTGGACACTTGGCACGTTTCGGACACACTCGTCGCGATCACTCGAACTTTTTGACGTATTTGGCGCAGCACGTCACGCCACCATACACTTGATGGACACGTGTTCAGTTAAGATTACTTTGAACCTTTCTGACGAGTCTTTTTGTTATATAAACAAAGTCTTTTTGTTATATTAGTCTTTTTGTTACTACCGCCACAGATATAACTTTTCTGGGAATTTTTTTCTATTCTATATAAAATAGTATTTTCTGTTACAGCTGGAATATAAAAGTAAGAACTATTTTTGAAAATTAAATTTTTAATAAGATTACTGCTGCTATAAGTGTTTATAATTTCCCACTTAATAGAAACTCAATGAAATTATAAACCATTTTGTACAACACAGACACACCACACATTATTAACTTAATTTAATTTCCGTTAAATGAATGACACAAAGTAATCATTCAGCTAATCTCAGTGTGATCTAAACGACTGGCAGGCCTCCGAAATTAACGTAGAAAGAAGCAATTTACCATTCGCATTTGTCTGACGTATCTAACGTGCGGTGTTCACGATAGACAAAAGGCGGATGGAAAAAAAGGACCAGCGGGCGCGTATCCTCCGTTATAATTGCTCGGCGCGAGCGAGCGAGGGCACGTCGTCATGTCTTACACGGGTACCCGTACACCCATCATCCAGTGCGCGCGCGCGCGTGTGAGTGTGTGTGTGTGTGTGTGTGTGTGTGTGTGTGTGTGTGTGTGTGTATATATATATGTACACTCTGAAAGGACTGTACGTGACTACACAATTCACGTTCGAGAGTATTAGCTTCTAATCGTAAAAGGAGCTAAAGCAGCGTCTCCTTGTCTAGGGGAGGGCTTCGCTATTGATGATTATATACACAAATAGGTAGGTGTGCGTGCGCGAAAAGATCGGAAGAGCCTGTGTGTGTGTGTGTGCGCGAGGGCGCGTATGCACACACATACTTGCGAAGAGGAGCGCGATCCTCTCATTCCGCGAGTAGGCTTGTGCGCGAGACTAGAGAGAGAGATTCACAGAGCCGTTCCAAGAAGTTTGTCGGCGCGCCGTTGTACTACGAGGCGCAAACGGCGCGCAAGAGCCGTGTAATTGGACATGTCGAGTGCACCGCCGCCGCCGCAGCGGCAGATGCGCATGATGCATGAATATTACGTATTATCGCGCGCTCTGCGATGTTTATGGCTCCTCTGACATTGGATCATTATTCGCGATTAGAAATATGCCGGTTGATCGCTTCCAAGTTCGTTCATACGTTCACATATATGAATTTCGTAGATTTTTCAATAAAATCTTTGTGTAATTAATCGTGTATTTTATATTCATTACAATAATAAATAGATTCAATTATATTTCTTATGAACTGCGTAACATGTACTATAAAATAAGTATGCCTCATTTATAAGAACCTTTTTTTTAACTCGCAAAAGTTATACATAAGTACATAGTTGGTCACAACTATGTGCCCATCACCAGGGCCTGTTATCGATCTTCGGAATTATAAGAGGCGTAAAAATAATTACGTGTGGCTGAAGTTTGTATAAAGTTGGCGTTTTGGATAACTTCTCAGCAACTGTAGCCAATGGGACGCTGCCAAACTTCAAATTTTCGTATTTCAATGTTCGGCGTAACTTTATAATAACTTTATCAGGACTTTACACGAATATCTTTTGCGTAAATTTCTGGGTACTACGTTCAGCTTAAGTTTAGGATGACTTATCTGGATGTTTATAGTAACTTTATACAAAGCGCTGTGAAACTTTTTCTGTGGTATTGGGGTGCCCAATAAGTTTGGGGCAACTTAATCCCAACTTTGGCCAAACTTCAAATCAGTCCATAATTAATACAATAAGTTTGGCGCAACTTAATTCCAACTTTGGCGAAACTTCATGTCAGAAGATAATTATTACAAATAATGTTCGACAAAAGATCAGATAAACTTTCGCAGGGCCTATACGTAAGATATATATACGGTCTACTGCCTCGACAATGCTGCCGGTGACCAACAGTTTCATGATCCGCAGAAAGGAAAAGGCACCATTTTCAGATAAGTCTTTCTTCCGATAATACTGTATCCATACCTACATTGCAATCATAAAATTTACAATAAAATTCTAGCAAAATGTCAGAGCAAATACTTTGTGAATTGTTATGTTTATACGTGCATGAATTCGGCGTTGTTGCAGAACTTACAATTCATGAATGCTGGAAACTTAAAGTTTTTGCACGAAGATTATTTTGAAGTACAAAGGCTAACGAAAAATTTATTACATTTCCGGAGGAAGAATGGTGAGATGTACAACTTATAGATGTATTCCTGCTGGTATCTCCCCCCGCCTGCTTCGTTTACGGTATTTAGGTGTCATGATATGGTATGAGAAGACAATATGTACATAATATATGTATTTCTGAATTATTCTATTTTTATTTGAATTTCAAAAGTTATCTATTCTTATTATTTAATGTCTTTTTAACCTTAAAAAAAAAATCTAACAGTATACTGTATAGTAGCATTTTTGTTTAACGAATTTTTATCCTGAAAATTATGAAGTGTGTATAAAATATTTGTAAATTTTGTTAGTAGAGGCCGGTCACCAGTAGCGTTATCGAGGCAGTAGACCGTGTATATCTTGCGTGTAGGCCCTGCAAAAGTTTACCTGACCTTTTGCCGAACATTATTTGTAATAATTATCTTCTGACATGAAGTATTGCCAAAGTGGGGGTTAAGTTGAGCCAAACTTATTGTATTAATTATTGACTGATTTGAAGTTTGGCTAAAATTGGGATTAAGTTGCCCCAAACTTATTGGGCACCCCAATACTTTAGAAAAAGCTTCACAGAGCTTTGTATAAAGTTGCTATAAACATCAAGATAAGTCATCCTAAACTTACGCTGAACGTAGAACCCAGAAATTTACGCAAAAGATATTCGTGTAAAGTCCTGATAAAGTTATTATAAAGTTACGCCGAACATTGAACTATGAAAATTTGAAGTTTGGCAGCGTCCCATTGGCTACAGTTGCTGAGAAGTTATCCAAAACATCAACTTGATACAAACTTTAGCCAAACGTAATTATTTTTACGCGGGAGCGTTGTATCCTAAAGACCTATTGAATTCAAATTATAATGTATATTTAACTGTAAAGATTTTTAATTTGCAGAAAACATTACTTATTGTAGCGTTTGAAATGTTTACTGAACAAAACTTATTAATCGTGACCATTTTCATGTGGTATCATGTATAATTATTTTTGATCTAAGTTGTTAATCGTATTCACGATTTTACTCCCCATTGCAGAAATGATGATAATGTTTTTAGTCAATTCTGACTAGATCTGTGGGAGCGAGGAAGAAAATAAATCTCCCACGATGTTAAAGTTTGCGACGTTTCGTCCGACGGATTTGTCGACCTCTTCAGTCTTTATTTAAAATATATCAGAAAATTATAAAAATTACACTGGATAGTTAAAATACATCGAAATTACAATAAATGTTAACAACAATTGTTACCTTGTTTATCTCGCAGAGATTCGTCAAAAGATGTGAATATGTATAATATTAACGCAGAGCTTATATAGTATTGTGGTTGCACCGATGGTAAACAAAAACAAAAACAATAATAGAGAGAGAAAAACTGTCATAGATATACGTTATTATTTACGTAACGAGTAAAACATAAATTTATATTCTCTACTAAGATTCAATATATCTTCGTTTTTGTTAATTGTATTAGGTGTGCTATTAATGAATAACATTTCATGTAAAGACTGTGATGCTCGGTATATAGGTGAGACAAAACGTGCTTTAAATAAACGTATTTCCGAACATCGTATGAATAAGAATGAAAAGGCAGTTGTATATGCACATAAAAATGCATATAAACATGAATTCGACTTTGAGTCAGTTAAGATAAAAGACATAGAAAGCGATTATCAAAAAAGACTTATCTCCGAAATGTTATTCATTAATAGCACAGCTAATACAATTAACAAAAACGAAGATACATTGAATCTTAGTAGAGAATATAAATTTATGTTTTACTCGTTACGTAAATAATAACGTATATCTATGACAGTTTTTCTCTCTCTATTATTGTTTTTGTTTTTGTTTACCATCGGTGCAACCACAATACTATATAAGCTCTGCGTTAATATATACATATTCACATCTTTTGACGAATCTCTGCGAGATAAACAAGGTAACAATTGTTGTTAGCATTTATTGTAATTTCGATGTATTTTAACTATCCAGTGTAATTTTTATAATTTTCTGATATATTTTAAATAAAGCCTGAAGAGGTCGACAAATCCGTCGACGAAACGTCGCAAACTTTAACATCGTGGGAGATTTATTTTCTTCCTCGCTCCCAACGGATCTAGTCAGAATTGACTAAAAACATTATTATAATTATTTTTTATTGTTTTGTCACGTCGATAATAAAATGCATGCAACTAAAAGTCCAAGTAATACGAATTGCAATGTCTCTTTTGATACAGTTATCCCGTTAAATCCAAACTATCATTGTTTTAAAATATAATTTGACGTATAATTTGATATGATGATTTATACCGTGAAATTTACTCTATTTACCATTTTGAGTGCTATATGTTTTTCGCAAGGCTTCAGTCAAAAGGTAAATCAAAAAATATTATTTTATATTGGTCTCTAAAATAATGTTTATCATACGTCATTTTATTGTTAGACTAATAAAGTATAGTAAAAAGTGTAGAAAATGTAAGTTTTCATGATGGTTTGTTTGGTTTAGATTTTTTTTTCAGATACTCTTTATTGTAGTAGTAATAGAAATTGATATTATTACGCGGTTTTGTAAAATAACGACTACAGTGTGACCAGCGTCGAACGCAAGAAAAAGTTACCATTTGCATGTGTTCTGCACCGAGAGTGAACCCCTAGAAGAAAATTATACATCAATAATATTATTATTATTTTTGTTTATTCTTTTTCTTTATTATTTAAGTTAATATTCTGTATTATTATTGCGTTACTGGTCAAAAGTCATTATCCATACACTGAGAAAAATGATGTATTAAAAATTACTATAATATATAGATATAGGAACGTGGGGACAAATCTCAAATACCAAAATTTTTACTATATTTTATAGTAAAAATTGATATATACATAATAAAAATTGCGATGTACATAGTAATTTTTACTATGATAAAATATAGTAATAATTTTAGTATTTGAGATTTGTCCCCACGTTCCTATATATTATAGTAATTTTTAATACATCATTTTTCTCAGTGTATGCATGTGTAAAAAAAAGATATACATTTTCATATAGAAGCATATCGGGGAAGACCCGAGTTGAGGAAAAATAAATAAAATTTGAATAGCATTCGAAAGTTTAGGCATAACCCAACGAATACATAAGTTAGTTTATAAATAACACAAGTGGGGCCACTCCATCCCTATATATTTTGGCACCCTGAATACGATTCGGAAATAAAAAACCGTTGCTAACCGCTTTAGCAGAATGCTTTCTCAAAGAACTTTGTAATGTCATTCCATTCTATGTTATCATTAAAAACGAAACTTTTTATTACTTTTTTTTCTTAATATATATATTATTTTTAATAAAATCTGTTTCTATATGGTCAAAATATTTTAAATAAATTTGAGTATTAATAACTGGAATCCTATTAACTGTAAATAATTATGTTCACTATATTGGAGTATTACTAACTTGAATACTGAATACTGTGATACGTCTCCATATATATGTGCGTACCAACATTCACACATATCTATGTACATACTCATACACGCTCTCACGGCCATTTAAAGTCATAAGCAACGTGTCATGAGCCGCGCTCGTGCTACAACAGCGCAAAGCACGATTCCGTTCGTTCGTTGTACATAAGTAATTTAACTCACCAATAAATATATAGTATAGTTGAGGTGGTTCTTTCAAGACTTCCCTAGTCAAATCAGTGCTAAATGAAAAGGTTACCTAAAATTAAAAAAAAAAACCATAGTTACTAATAATTATAGTTTAATCTAATAATAATACATTAATACTATAAATATAGTGTATTTAACATGACTAACAAGGAAAGGATACATCCGACAGTTTGGCAGGTAGCGCAGTCGCCACCTCGGCCGATCACCGAAGTTAAGCAGCAAAGGGCGCGGTTACTACTTGGATGGGTGACCGCTCGCTTTGTTTGCGACTACCTCGTGTGATCGGTTAGGTGTTGAATTTGCCTTCTTACAAACTGAGCGGGAGGTGTGGATAAATACAGTTTCGGTGTCTAGGCCTACGGAATGTGACCTAGATATCCAAACTGAATTTATTCCAATACACCGACCATCTCGGGGCGGGTTTTCCTAATTAGGATTTATCCCACGTGGTTTGCCTATAGGTTTTCCCCGCCCCACAGGCATAACCCTGGGCGAATGCGGGATGGATTAAAAAGGTATGGAAAAATAGGTAAAAAGAGAGGTCCTCAGGAAAATATATAGGCTGATGTAATAATAGGAATGAAAATAAAGGTGTGGGAGGATACGTGCTGGGCCAATAGGCTGCGTGGAAACCACCAATTTAAAAAAAAAAAAAAATAAGGAAAGGATACTTGGTGTCCACCTCCGATTTTCATGAAACTTTGCATATGAGTATAAGAGTGTCAAAAAATATTCGACACATATTTTTTTTATCTGCGGAAAAACATGTCTAAGGGATGAAAACCGCCCTTAAAGTTCACCCCCAAAAACCGTTTTTAGATACTCTACTCATATGCGAAGTTTCATGAAAATCGGAGGCGGACACCAAGTATCCTTTCCTTGTAAGATAACTTTTTTTCACAAAATATCGATATTTTGAAACAACACAAACAATTATTGATAAAAAAATCCCCATCTTTTTTGTTTCTTAACCGATTTTAATTATCAAGGTTTCATTCTATTCTTTAAGTAATTTTACGGGAACTTGCCCAAGGAAAAATTCAAAATTATTCAAAACCCAGAAAGTTATAGCTAATTGTTCATAAAATTGCGAATAAGGTTATAAAAATAATTTTTTTCAATTGGCTATAACTTTCTGGATTTTGAATAATTTTGAATTTTTCCTTGGGCAAATCCCCGTGAAATTATTTAAAGAATAAAATGAGATTTTAATAATTAAAGTTGGTTAAGAAACAAAAAAGATAGGGATTTTTTATCAATAATTGTTTGTGCTGTTTCTAAAATATCGGCATTTTGTTTAAAAAAGTTATCTTAGTCATGTTAAATACACTATATTTATAGTATTAATGTATTATTATTAGATTAAACTATAATTATTAGTAACTATGTTTTTTTTTTTATTTGAGGTAACCTTTTCATTTAGCATTGATTTGACTAGAGAAGTCGTGAAAGAACCACCTTACGCTACTGTTATCTCATTTGCGAGACTTCCCATTACCCGATCAACTATATAATTGAACTTGCACAACTTCAAAATAAGCTTTATGTACCTGCCAAAGATAAACTTGATATTTCTGCCCTGACATTTTCTAGAAAACGCATTTTTCGACTCAGAAATATCGAAAAGTAACATACACAGACACACATATGTCGAATTTTAAAGAAAATTACCCCTAACTGTGGACGAAAAATCGTAAAAATTCAAAGTTAAAGCACACCTCGAAGAACTGATTTTTCCTATTCTGTAGCAACAATAATGCTACATTTAAGTTTTCTTATGGAAATTTAATATGGGAAAAATGGACGAAAAGTGGTCATTGATGATTAACCAATAGGAAGCTATTGAAGCAGAAAAAAATTTTTTGACGAAAAAGCGATTAAAGTAGAAGAAAAGAGCTTTAATTTGAGACTAGCATCGTTAAAATCGGTCGATTCTGTGCAAAGCTACGTGAATTTGAAAATTTTTTTGCCGCTTCAATAGCTTGCTATTGGTTAATCATCAGTGACAACTTTTCGTCCATTTTTCCATGTTAAATTTCCATAAGAAAATTTAAATGTAGCTTCCTGAAAAACACTATGCCGATTTTCTTGGTTCGACACGCTTTTCATGCATTATTTTTGCTACAGAATAGGAAAAACCAGTTGTTGGAGGTGCGCTTCAACTTTGAATTTTTACGATTTTTCGACCACAGTTAGGGGGGTAATTTTCTGTAGAATTCATCATATACATACATAAACACAGACATTTTTCAGAAAACGCATAATTCAACTCATGGAGTTCAGAAATATCGAAAATCATCGAAATCTCGAGGTCGAAAAATTTCACTGTTACCAAGCTTTCTCTTTGAGAAAGCAAAATAGGTGTCAAAAGGCTTATTTTCAAGAAAAAAAAAACGGAGAAAAACTACGTTTCATCGACCATAGCTACCATGTACTATGAAAATATAGGTTGCCAAGTGGAACAGAGTGTTGTTAATGAACATGGGTCTGAAATTTGTAACGTTGTTGCGTAACGAAATAAAAAAAAATTATTCATTTTACTTCAAATTTATACTAATTAATATTAATTTTGTGTGTAGATTTAGTGTTTTATAGTATAAAATAGCTTTTTTCGCCTAGTGGGCCGAAAGTACCACTTTCGCTCCCGGCGCGCGATCGCGAATGTTGTATTTTCGGCCTCGCTAGGCAAAAAAATCGTATACTAACTATGGGAGCAAATAAAGAATGCCTCAGATCGCATGTTTGTCATTTACATGCGATCTGTGAAATTCTTTACTTTTGCTCCCTAGGTGTGTAATATACTATATAATGAAGGTTTAGATAAAATTTCCATTGTTTAATAACTTTAAGCAATTGTAAAAACTTATTTCGTTGCATTCCAACGATGCAAACTTCAGACCCATTAATGAACAGGTTAATGTACAATTTGATGACAAACGCGGACGAAAGTGTGAAACGATATAAAATGATCTATTGCTGTTACATAAGAAAATGTGTGGCTTAGACTGCTTCTCCTCAATTTAAGAAACAAATAACTTGAAATTTCACTTTTAATCTTCTGTTAATGTTACAAATGCCTATATCTTTTAAATGAATGGTCTATGTAGCTGTTCTGCGCTAAACGGAAATAAGGCAGATGAAAAAAATTATGACACTATCACTTTTGATAAAGAATTTTATTCCAAATTTCTCTGACCTGTTTTCTTATTCATCGAGAATCATTGATCTTTTGGCCAAGATCCTCTTACCCGTATTAGTTGACTTCATTTTCATAAATAGAAAAGGAAATAAAAGTTTGATATTTAAAATACTTATAATTAAAACTGACGTTATCATAATTTTTGCACAAAAAAGTGTTACATATTCCGTATAATTGTATGACTTTGTACGTTCAAATTTAATACATTAACAGAAGTAAAATTACCATTTTTATACTGTAATAACACATCTAGATCCCGTGCAAACTGGAGAGGTCATTTGAGTACATTTGAGTAACTTTTAAGTGATTCATTCGTGAGGTGTAGGTTATCACGTACTTACGGAAAAAATTTACTTTTATCATTGATTATTAATGATAGTTTGAGGGATAGTAACGATAAGTGTAGATATTGTTCATTGGAAATAACCTACAAAAACTTTTGAAATATTCGCTTCGTAAAGTCTAATTTACGATTTTTAAGTCGAATTCATTCGTATAACAATTATAAGCTATTGTCTTTTAAATACTGCACGCCGTACAATCATTTGATAACTTTGCCCTTGGAACCTTAGATAACGTTGTTTGAAGAAAAAAATTAGTTATTGTACATTTAAATTTAATAAAAAAAAAAGTTTATTTTAAATACATTTTCATTCGAACTATCAGATCTTAATAACGAATATAACATTTTCTTTTTAGTTTTTTTTTCCTGGATCCATTATAGCCTATATAGGACACATAAGCCACTTTTATAATCATAGAGTTATATTGGTGTATACCTGCTAAACAATAAACATAATCACTATTCTTTTTTTCATATTTTTCGCAGTCCGAGTCTACAGATGTACAAGTACCTAAACAAAATCCAGAAAGTTATATAGGCTATCCAGTAAATCCCGTGTAAAAATTTTAGTCTCGGATTGATCTGCCAAAAGTCTCGCGAAGTAAGTCTCGAGTAACTCTCGCAATAATCTCGCTAAGACCACTTTGCAAGACTAATCTTTTTTAGTTTGTAAAGTCTCGCAAAAAATCCAAGACGAACTGCGAGACTTTTGGCTGGACAATATTTTTACTTTAAAAAGTCTCGCATAAAGCCGAACACGAACAGCGAGACTTTTGGCTGGACAACGTTTTGTCTTAAAAAGTCTCGCATAAAGCCCAACACAAAATGTAAAAAAATGTAAAAAAATGCCTGCAAAGTTACATAATAACTATAATCCGCATCAACACCCACACACTCATACACACATATACACACACGCGCACGCGCACGCGTAAACAGCCTTGCAAAATAACCCAGACTTTGCCCCAGGAGACGCTGTTGGCGTCTGCGAACAGGAGACGCTATTGGTGTCGGCGAACAGAAGACCCTGTTGATGTCATGAAAAGAGAGGTTGGATTCGAGATGCCGGTACGGCAGCAAGGCGGTCCGTAGCTGCGATTACCACGACTCCTTGAGGCTGCTGACATTGAGGCGTCTTCTTCGGGGAATCAGGAATTCGCCACCTGGATCCCTAAAATTCTTCTGACCCGATTCTCTGCCATTGAAATGAAAATATTTCCGTAAATTTATGAACGACATATAACCGCAAGACGACTATTTTTAAGTGAACATGAATGCAAACATTTCAACTGTTTTGTTTAGTTTCCAAGTCTACACGCGCGTCAACTTCGAAACCAAACAAAACATTTGAACTATATTCTTTTATGTTCACTTGAAAAGAATCGTCATAACTACATATCCTGTAATCAGATAAAGCTATCACACAAGACAAGAAAATAGTCGTGTTGGTTTTAAAGTCGTTTTTGGTTATAAAGGATATTAAGTATTATAACTTACTAAATTTTTAGGTTTTTTTATTCATTACTTTTTGAGAAAAAAAATAATTTATAAAAAAAGTGATTTTTTTTGTCGTTCAATAACTATAGTAAAATTGGCTTAATCACTTTGAAATTCTTT
Organism: Torymus aiolomorphi; assembly: GCA_036365515.1. NCBI lineage: Eukaryota > Metazoa > Arthropoda > Insecta > Hymenoptera > Torymidae > Torymus > Torymus aiolomorphi. The sequence goes on from CM070875.1 coordinate 186,569,759, forward strand.
GTAGGGGTAGATTTTGTATACCAATCGAGTGAGTTCTTTGGGCAAAAGAATTGATCCATAAATTTCGGAGATATTTGAGGTTAAAATTAAAAATTTTTTTTTTTTTAAATCGTAATTTCTCGAGAACGGCTCTATGTATCTAAATGGGGTGGGTGGCATTCGAAAGAGAATTAAATTACCTATATTTTCTAAAAAAAATTAATTCTCTAGCTATCACGGTTCTTTTGTTATTAACAAAAACGTAAAAATTGAAAAATGAAAAAAAATGAGTTTTATATGTTCAACTATTACAAGAGTAAAATTGTCTTATTCGCTTCAAAATTCATTGTAGAGGTATATTATTGATAGTTCTCGGATGAGTTCTTTTGGCAAAATGATTGGTTCATAAATTTCAGAGATATTTGAGGTTAAAATTTTTCTAGACATTTTAAAAATGTTTTTCTTGAGGATGGCTCTGTGTATCTGAATGGGATGTGTAGCATTTGAAAAAGAATTAAAATATTTATATTTTCTAAAAAGAAAAATTTTTTAGTTATCACGGTTTTTTATTATTAACAAAAATGTAAAACTTGAAAAATTGAAAAATGAAAAAAAAATCTGTCTTTATCAAATTTTTTAAAATACATCCCCCCACATTATAACAGCCTTTCCACATAACGCATTCAATATAACGCATGTAGCTTTTATATATCTTCAGATCGAGTTCGTTGCCCAAAAAAATCGGTCCATTACGAAAAAAGATATTTGAGGTAAAAAATTTTTTTTTTAAATTTTCGAATCGCATTTTCTCAAAAAATACTTGATTTATCGACTTAAAATTTTAACCACTTATTAAATTTATAGAAGACTATATTTGGTTAAAATTTCAGGAGATCTTCATTTGTTTTTTAGAAAAAAATTATTTTAGAAAAAATTTGCGTTTCGTTGTTGCACGATAACAAGAGCAAAAATTACCCAATCGTCCTGAAATTTGGCACCGATGTAGCTTTTATATATCTTCAGATCAAGTTCGTTGCCCAAAAAAATCGGTTCATTACGAAAAAAGATATAACGCACAGTTTAAGCTGAATCTGGATCCATGACCCTCTCCTAGTTAGTCTAACCGTACAAGATAAAGTATTAAATTTTAAATATTAGAAGTAAAAATTAATTAAAGGGATCAATAAATTAAGTTTGAGGAAGCTACGTGCCAATGAATTGGCAGCGGTTTTTTTACTATCACAAAGCTTCCTCTAGGAGGAAGCAAAACAATATTTGGTTCTAAGGACAATCCACGCATTAACAATTAATCCTATCCACCTTTCTTGGAATAGTTTTAATGATTTGACCTAATTTTATATCATATAATGAATATTACTGTTTTTGACAAAAATTTATTATCAAATGGAATCTACTTTTGTGCAATCAATAAAAATATTTTTAACAAGAAAAAATATTATGAACTTACATATGTTAGATCGTAATGTATACCAAAGATGCGTATAACCTATATCTTCTCTTAAAAGAATGATAACGAAAATGTGAAGCCAAAATAAAATGTTTGTAATTGACTTACTCGTATATTCTCGCATGCCTGATGAGTTTGCGTTCTACGACTTATTTAGTATTATTAAAATTAATTATAATATAATTGAAATATAAAAAGTAAGTAATTGCAAACGTTGAGTAATTCAAATATAAGAATTAATATAAGTATCATTAAAATATAAGAAGTTGAAACTTCCCTGGTAGAAAATTAACCAGAATTTATGTCTAAGCAACTATAAATTACCTATATTTCTTAGCTATAAATAAGCTACTCTATTAACTATAAACTAGCTAAAATATCGTTAATTTTTGCTTAATCGCCGACAAGCGATATTCGTTAGCTGTAAATTAAATAACTTTTATAGGTAACAGTTGCTTAAGCTTTAAAAGTATTGATATTTTTTAGAAATTAGTCTAGGCGTGAAAATGCATACAACATGGTCCAGGTGTTCGGGGTGGCCAGTGTGAAGCCTAGATGGTGCGCTCCATAAGCTTTTGTGTCTAGGTGTTGGAACTCATCCAATGCGTGGCCTAGGTGGTAGCCGATGGTAGAGTCTAGGTTGTATGCTTCGTAGTTGTTTGCGTCTAGGTGTCGGAATGGATTCAATGCGTGGTCTACGTGGTCGAGGTAGCAGATGACGGTGTCGAGGTGATGCGCACAATAATTTTCATTCACCACGTTTTCGATGCGTTCCAACACTTAGAAAAAAAATACTACGGAGCGTACCCCCTAGACATCGTTATCGGCCACCCCAAAGACCTAGATCACACATTCGATGCGTTCCAACACCTAGAGGCAAAAACTACGGAGCGCACCACCTAGACTCCATCATCGGCCACACCGTACATCTAGTCCACGCATTTCATACGTTCTGACACATAGACGTAAACTTCTACATACAATATTTTGCTCTTAACCCTGAAATAAATTGAAAACTATAGGTAATTTCTGGTTAATATTTTTACCAAGGCTTAAGCCTATTATAGTCAGATTTCAAGCTTAAAAAGTGACGTTATTACCGGGGTTTCTAGCTATTTCTAGCCATATACTAGTATGGTTAAGATTTCTACCAGGGTTATCATTTAGCAAATTTTAAATTTTAAATTAGATGTATGTAGCAAATAAAAATGATGCGCGCGTGGTATCGCTAGTTTAATTAAATAATTGAAAGACAAAGCAATCGCAATGCAAAAAATAGACACACTAGTTAATATAGATATAGAGCAATAGGACCGGAGATGCCAGAGAGAAAAAGGAAGCAGCCGAAATAGCAGAGATTCCTGAACGCTAGTGGGCGGCATCATCAAACATCGCAGCGCTAGGTGAGGCGATGATGGATAGCCTTTGATGAAATCATTCATACATCACTTCTCTCGCGAGGGCGCGTGCGCGCTACTCGCACGACCCCCTCGCGCTAAAAGCAGACTGGCTGCCCCCGCTCGCCCTCATTTACCCCCAACCGTTAATCTTTAATTAACCGCTGATTTATCGCTCGGCGGCAGCCAGTTATGCCGCGCTCTTTTTCGACCTATCCCCGCGATGCGCACTTTATCGTAACTATATAGTATACCTATACACACACACACACACACATACACACACCCACACCCACCCACACACACACACACCCACACACACATACATACACACACACACACACACACACACACACACACACACTCATACACCTAAAGCGCGCGCGCGATGCCGCTGCTGCTGGCGCTTTTTTGCGCGTCCTTCGTTTTGCGGCGCGCAGCAAGGTGTTGATGTTGGCTTGATTGATTGGAAGCCGGGGTTCTCGATCCGCGCATCTATTAGAGTCGCCGCCGTAGCGGCGTTATGATGCATAATGAGAGTGAGCTCGTGTAACTGACAGGTTACATATGTAAGGTGAGCGTTTCCGAGTGATATGTGGTGTACTCGCGCGGACGCGAGAGAGCGAGCGAGCGCCTAGGTAAGTATTATGTTTTCGTAATTCACCGGCCGAGGCTTCCCTGGCCTCCTATGATCTATTAATGCTATAATAACGTCGTAAGTTCATACACGGCCGTATTATACCGCACGCGCCTGCGGATGATGCACGCGCGTCAACAAGATCTATGATCGTGCTCTGAGTTTCTTTCAATTATGGTGGTATGTACTCACGTTGTACCTTCAGCGCGATTTTTCGAATATTGCTTCTGCTATACTTATGATATTATTTTTTTCTAAACTGAAGATGCATAATTTTTCATTTATTTAATTAAAATTATGTGTTAATAATATTTGTGGTATATAGTTTTGAACTTTCGTTACATCTAATAAAAATAAAATAACATGTAAACGTATGTATGAAATGTCAATATGCACAGGTATTTCATTTATTTATACATTTTGTTTTTTTTTTTTCTGAATCACTTTCGAATAGATTACCCAAAGTAAAAATACATTCCATATCTGAATTTTATTTACACATCCTTTTTTCTGAAATTCCGTGTAAGACTCGATACAATTTGCTCGTTACATATATGTTGTGAAAACGCAGCGTCGCAGCGAAAATAGAGCGCGAAAGTGATTCTGTGAAAATCAGGCCGTGATTCAGAGCGAGATATTTGCGCGCAAATGCGATGTATCTGGAGCGAAGAATTTCGAGCTATTACGGCGCCATATAATGTAAGCTCGCGTATTCAGAGTCTGCGACGAGGGGATCGGTGGCCGCCCGACGGCGGCGCGCGGCGCCAAGGCATTAGTTGGCGAAGTACGTGCGGCGTGCGCTCTGCACCACTCATCGTTCCTCTCCTTCACCATGTATGCGCGCATCGCGCGTATTTCACGTCGCGGTATAGCAGCAGCAGCAGCAGCCTTGCCATTTGATATGTATGACTCAAATTGATCAAGCGACGCATTTCTAAGCAGAGAGAAATGCGCGCGCGCTGTATGGGTACGTGTACCTACGCACACTCCGGGCGATGCCAAGGTTGTTCCGCGAGTGATTTGCAAGTTGCGTCTTCGCGGTGAGGAGGCGAGAAATTTCAATGGCTGAATGGAGAGTTCATCTATTGAGGAAAGACGATTACGCGATATGAGCAACATTAGGTATCAAATATTTCGTGCTTCTCAACTTTTCGTCGATAAAATTGGTAAGGAATATTATATTAGGTTTGCGTTTGAAAGAATAATACATAATTTTAGTTATAACAATTTACTACGTAGTTATTCGTTATTCAAAATAAATGTGACCCTCAAATTTTAACAATATTTACAGGGGTCTGAATACAAAATTAATACAAAACAACGTAGTTGTGACGAGTTCCGGAAATACCTTCCTCTTAAATTAAGCTGCAGTGACGGTATAAACCGCTGATTCACACAAACTTTTCGCTTCCTTTAAGATTCCAGGGAGCGTGCAAGTTCGAGGTCCACAATTAAAAGCCCCGCACGCGAGTAGCTATATTACCGAAAGCTCGGCTGCGCGCTCAAAGGCAGTTAGAGACCGAGAATGGATAAAAGACGAGAGGGTGTGAATTAAAGTGAGCCCACGCGGCTTTCAGAAACGCTGAGCAGACTTCCGCTGAATATTATTTCGAGGAACGGATTACAGAAGCGGAACTGCAGCGTCGATGTACATAGACCGCGCGCGCGCGTGGAAGGTGGGGGAGGGCATAGCAGTCGAAATCGCGCCGAGTGACGTTTAGCGGGCGCCGCTAATGGAGCGCCCGCGGCCAAGTGACATTCTCAATAATAGATTAGACGCGCGAGCTAAGTGCACACGTATACGCAGCCGCCTCAGGCTCTCTCTCTCTCGCTTACCCCCTTCGCTTATAATACGTGATTTATTGATCGCGCCACGCGCGGGCGAGAACACGGCATGCATGCGCGCGTATGAATCCTCCGGCTCAGGCGCGGTGCTCTTCCTTTTTCCGGATGGCGGTTGGCATGGTTAGAATGTTCTTGGAATATTAATTATCGGGGAGATGCTTGCCATGTTGCTCAGAGAATTCCTGCCTAAATGAATGTTTTGTTCAGAGCAGACGAATCAGATTGAAACTCGTATTTTTCAGTTATCATATTACGTTATTATAATAGTTATAATATTCAGTTATAGTACTATGAATTAAGTACGAAAATATATACGTATGCAATTAATTAGAAATATATTGTTTGAAATGACTTTTTTCTAAAGGTTCTTTACAGTAAAACATACTTATATCCTAAAGTAAGTTTTGGTTTTTCTAAAAAATTTTATTCTACAAATTTGGTAGTCTTGAATGTAAAAATGCAATAATCTACAATTACATCCTTGACTAGGGTAAGAGACCGTATCAGTGTGACCTTAAAGCAGACGGCAGTTCGTATTAGTGACACTTTTTAACTTACGATTATTAACAAATAATGCATCAAACAGTGTAATTTATGGGATAAATCGACAGTTTATTGTTTCTTCTAATAGCCTTTCATTATTTTTAGGGTTAGAACTTTTTTCTTACATCGGAAATTCCAAAACGGCACACAAATACGGATAGGCACACTTCTAGGGACACTACCCTAGTAATATTTTTCTCTTAGATTTGCAAGAACGTAACTGGTGGATTTACCTTTATTTTACCATCATAGCTATTTTACTATAAAGGCCAATCTATTGTTATTAGATTATTCTAAAAAAAAATAAAAAAAAACAGTTTCGTTAATTTAAATTTAACAAAAGCTAGTTAGATAACTGTGATAAGATCTCTATGTTTTATCCGAGCCGTATCACACGAATTTAAGTAAAACATTTTTATTCTATTTTAGTTTTCAAAAACAAATAAATAATACAGAATTGTGATACGAAAATTGTCGAAAGTTTTGAAATTTCAAAACAACATAAAAGAGAAATTTTTATTTAAAATCACTTAAAGAAACCGCGAATGTATGCACCACTAACTTTTATGATTGCCACGTAAAAAAAAACATTTTCCGAGTAAAAAAAGGTTTAATACACATACCGAGGAAGGGTAAACACGCGTAAAAAAGAGATCTTAAAAAGAGAGCTCATGCTCCGCTGGATTAACCTATCGCGTAAATCTCAAAGATGAAAAAAGTCAACGGGGAAATCGTGAGCACGAGGGGAACACTTTATCGCCACGCGTGGCGTAGTAGTGGGTGCCACATATGTTTTTTTAATAACCTGACCGTCAATGTTCTAAAATAAGGCTCGTGTCATAAACAACATCTATTTTAGTATACCTGATCTCACTTAATGTGACGCTCGTGTCTTCTGTAAATCCAAGGAGTTGGCTAACCCCTTGACTTTTACGTATATGAAACATATGGTTTTTCAGTTTTTTTCGATAGTCGATTTCAGAAAGCTAATGAAGTTAAAAAATCTCGGAGATACGCTTCGATTCACTTTGATGAATGACTTTTATAAATATAACTATTCATATTTTTAAAGTAACTTCTTTGAAGTGGTAGATTATCGTTGATCTCTTATGACGGATGGATTAGTAAATAAAAGATTTTTCAACATGAAATTGCATCACTTACGTAGTAAAGCTTAGTAGTAACAAAACTATTACAAGATCGAAAAAAACTTTTTTGATATTCTTGATTTTTCAGTCCCTCCGATATTTTTGTAACGTAACAAGCTTTTCACCTGACCCTTGTAATTAAATTTCCTTCTCCGCCAACCCCAAATTCACAAATTGGCTCGTAAACACTTTAAATTCCAGATATACCCTCTGTACGTATAAAGCATCGCAAGCTCGACGAGGCCGCAGCAGTGGGCGACACGACGCAAAACGAGGAGAAAATAGGGCCGCGGTATATACGCGCGTGTGCGCGCGCTCTAGTTGAGGAGAAGCGCGTCGTGTAAAAGTAACGAGACCTCCCGAATTCGTTTACGGCGCCCCTCGCCGTATATATACATATACGTGGAAGCGAGGAGCACCGGTGCGCGCGCGCGCTCGCCTGGCCACAAAGTAGCGTTTGAAACGGCGCGCGCGGAAACGAGCCACCGCTCGCTCCAATAAAATTAAGCGCGGGGCCACGTTCGCAAAACGTTCGGACCGCGCCTCGAGCCGCAACAAAGGGAACGTTAATTGCCGCGCGGGCATAGCTCATCTTAACGAGCTTGCGCGCGCGTGCAACGCGTCGTCTAGCCGCGCGTAATCGGCCTCTTCGCGCCTCTTCTCCTAAAGCCCCGCCGACTATATTCGTCCGGCTCGTGTGCGTGTGCTCGCGATTTAATATACCAAAGCTACGGAGAGAGTTTAGTTGGCCGAACGCGGGATATGTATATGGGTAGTATCCGTTGGCGATGTAGTGTCGCTCGAGCGCGACGAATCGTGTCTTCCGACACGTTTGATGCATTTTTTTCACGCTATTTACCATATTTTCAGCTCTCCACCTCGACCTCGTGCCGTGTTAGCCAGCGCGCTCGCCGTCGTTTTTTACCGCGCGAATGCGAATTTATTGCGGCAGTAAACGCCGGCGTATTATAGCGCGTCTATGAATGTGTGTGTGTATGTGTGTGTGGTACTGTGCTTGGCCGCAATCAAGCGCTGATAAATTTTATTGCTTGATTGACGAGATTGTAAGTTTCTTTTTTTTCACACAAACTTGATAAGCAAAACTTATTAAATACTCGTTAGTCAATTACTAGGCATTTTGTATAAAAAACGGAGTGTGAAATAATCTCATTAAGTGATAATATTTTTTTCAAAGATAACTAATCAACAGGTTATTCTTTAACATAGAGTTTGCAAAATTAAACATTATTATAAAACGAACAAATATTCTGTGAGTTGTAATTGTTTTTGAACATTTTTGAAGTATTTGCTTTCTAAAGATTCACACGTTTTTTTTATCGTCACCTGCAGGCATTGTGCTACACGTAGTACCACTTTTTAACTCTACGAATTTATTGCGGTAGTAAATAGCACCAGATTGTATCGCACGCTTTTGTGGTTATTTGACCGCAATAGAGTGCCCATAAGTTTTATTGATCTATTTCACTAAAGTGATTTACTTTTTAAGCTGCCCTTTTATCTTTTCTGTGCGTATTCCCGAAGTCACTTAATTAACATATACAACATGGAATGTTAACTTTTATAAAAAAAACTTTGTAAATTATAAAATTACAAACTGACACATATGTATCTTATTTGGATGAAATTATTTTAATGAAAAAATGAATAAATGTCAGTATTGATATAACTGGATTTAAATTATACAGTTTTTAACAAATAAAAACAAAACCAAGTATCCGTTGAGAATATTACACTTGACATACAATAAAATTTCTCTAAACGGTACTCGAGCTTTTTCATACTTTATTTATTTTTCACGAATGCGCGCATATATATGCGCAAGGCAGCTTGAAAACACTCGACTCTCAATTGGCGGGCATTCAAGCGCAATAGGCTGTACCGTACGCGCGTCATACAAATCAGCAATCCATTGACGGGACTCGAGCAAAGTAAACCAAACCGTAATCGCTCGGTCGTTTCGCATCAATCGCAAAAAGAGGAAAGCTATCCGTTACCATCTTCACTCTCATTTGCATGGCCTGCCGTTCCCGCCGCAACGCGTGCGCAAGAGAGTTCAATTGAAGTGCCTTCGGGTCTTGCGCGCGAAGCGATTGCTGCGCGCCATTATAAAACCCTTTCACACTCTGCTACCGATCGATCTTCCAATCGTCTATCGACTCTTGATAATGTCTTGTTTATTGTACTGGACTTGTAGCATGTAGCGTTTTCTGTTTTAATTTTAAATATACATTTTTAGTCAAGATTATTCTCATTTTTTACTCTTATTCGCGTATTATCTCAAAGTGATATTCATTTTACTTACATTTATGAGAATATGTTTTCGAAAAGAAATAAAGCAGATAGATAATATCAAACCTTCATCTCAATAATAGAACAAGCTTTTATTATGCGTAACCTTTTATTTTCACCATTTTCGAAAAGTGTTCCACAAATTACATCCACTCGAATTAATTATTTCCTCATTTACTATACCCAGGAGACGTATTGCCTGAAAATAACCGTAAAAGCAGCAAGCTTAAAAAGGTCAAGTCAACATCTCTCGTCCAACAACTCGCGCGGGCAAGAAAAACACAGCGCTCGGTTCTGTATAGGCCAGGTGATCGTCTCACGTCCATTCATTCGCAACTATATCAGCGCGGCCCGGACTGCAGTCCGAATAGTCGCGTCCCGGGGGCTGACGCGCGCGCGCGAAACTGCCCATCGCGCGCGTCGTGTCCGCTTCTATATATACACGCGCGGGCGAAAGAGCGAGGGAGACGGAGAAACGCGCGATAACGTGGGAACTGCGCCCGTCCATCTCTGCGGGCATAGCGCAGAGGGGAACTGTACGCTAACGGGCGATTATCGCTGCGCGGCAAAACAGTTGCTGAACGCTGTCTCGCTCACTCTCTCCGAAGCGCGTATATAAGCGATTGGACGCCGCTACGGGCAATCCGATGAAAAGCGAGCTTTTGCGCGAGTAGCGCCCGCGCGCAGGGAATAGCGGAGTTCTCTGCTTGATCGCTGCGGAGTGGATGGAGATGACCGGAGAGGTATAGTGAGATGATGCGAGTTGAACGACGTGCGTAATACGGTAGGAGAGCGTTGTTGGATCTGACAGGATTTGCGTAGTCGTGATGCTTTGTACAGGTATAATTTTAGAATCGAAATTGAGCAGTACGAAAATATTTTGTTGAAACTTTCTGCTTGTCCGTTCTTATTTGAATATCACAAATTTTTTAGATTTTCATCTTTATATTTTAATTTCCGCGCACATCTCTTCATCCAATTCGCCTTCTCATTATTTTTATCTCTTTATCGCACGACGTTGTTTTCGCTCTTGATCATTATTTTTTCGCATTCCAGAGTTTACCCGCGCAATCCTTCTTACTTTATCACTCGTCAAAACTCGGTATCTTTTATCTTTCTCATGTCTCTTCTTTTCTTTTGCTTCCTTTCTTCTGTGTCATTGCACGATTCATTATATAGCTAAAATATTAAATGAAGAGATTTTGGAATATAGATACACATGTAACATGAAAAGTGTTTTTGCTGGTGATATTTCTTTTATGTTTATTTTATCACATCTCCCATTTTTAACGTGCGAAAAGTGTTATTATTTCTTAAACGCAGCGGTTAATGATAGAGTAAACACACAAGGTATCTATTTTCGTGTGAAAGAATCTCTATAAGGGATATAAGCAAGCATTATTGTATATTTGCAAATCTCTCGGGGGCGCGACTGAAAAGAATAACTAGCCATAGTTTACAGTGAGTCAACTCTGCCTCGTGCGTCTCGACTGCAGAGCTCCCGCGTACAGTGCGCAAACGTCTCTCGCCTCAGTCGGCGTACCTATATACTGGCTGCAATTCCGCACCGCAGTACGCGGCGTCTTTCTCGCGCAAGCAATGACATTTCGCGTATACAAACACACACGTCGGCGAGCAAACTCGGCGTCTCTTTTGTATCGGCTATTAGGTGTATACAAGGCGCTCGTGGCCTTCGTCGTCGTCGGATGAATGGACCCACGGCGGAGCTGCTACCAAGCCGAGGGAGAACGAACGAGAGAGAGAAACGTCCGGTGCGCGCGCGCGTACAGTGTTTGTGCCGGCCAGTGTAAACAGCGAGTCTTCGCGCGAACAAACGAGCGGCAGCTCTTGTGCAACTCGCCACCGTTTCTCTCTGTCCTCCTGCTGCCGCTGCTGCATATGAATAAACGCGCGCGCTCGACACTTGGCTTTTAGCTATTCATCGGCGCGTAAATGAGAACGACGACGACGACTACGACGACGACGATGATGGAGAGAAGAACAAGAAGAGGAAGAGTGGCTGCTCCGGTCGACCTTGCGAGCGCACGTCCCGGGAGTGCTCGCCGCGGTGAGTAATGGAGTTACACACACGCGGTAGCACACGGCTCTGTGGTTATGTACGCGCAGGGCGGAGGCGCGAGATGCTGGTCTGGTTATTTTCAGGCGTTGTAGTCTTCTTCTCCTGCGTTTACCTCGCTCTCCTCCTCGGAAGATCACCAGATGTGCATGATGTACACATCGCGAGGTATACCTTTTGGGATGGATCGGTGTTTGTACGAAAGTTCGATGTGTTATGGATCGTCCGGCGGGACAACGGCGGCAACTTGTCTATCCCCTGGGATTCTTTCCGATTGAAATAACAACGGCTGCGTTGTTTTTTTTTTATTGTTGTTGAAGAGGAGGTGTTGATGGTTATTGGGAATGAAGCCTTCGAATAAGCCAAATAATGCGATATTCATGCGATATTCATTTAGATTTGGTATAAGAATATAACTTTGAAAGTTTAGATCAAAATTTAATTGGGTCAAACAGGCTTTTTTTCGAAACACATGAAAAATAAAATAAATAAAATTTTGGCTTCGCTTTTTTTCCGATCGAAAGATTTAGAATAGAGGCGAATATTCTGCGATAAAACGAAATTCAGTCCCATCGCCAACGGTGCGAATTCCAAATTACAGCCGCGCGCGGCCGCGCCGTATAAATCAGCCGTCCCCCCAAATTGTCAATTAATCCGGGCTAATCCCATTTTCTAGCCCACATCAGATTATTCCAGGGCCACTCTTCTCTCGCACTCCGCGCGGGCATTCTCTCCGTGGACGTTATCCTTGGAGTGGAGAGCGCGAAGCGATCCTCGCCTTTTTTGTCCCTCTCTCTTCTTCTTCCCTTGCCCTCCTATCCTATGGCTTTTCGACGTTTCATTCCACACGGCAGCAGAGAAGAAGAGCAGCGGTTCGGATCCTCGCGGGCGTTTTATTTGGCCGTTCCACAGGCGCCGTTCCGGAGAGCCGCGTTCCATCGATGCGTCGACACTCGTGGCGACACGAATCCCTGGCACGTTAACTGGGAGACGGGCGAGGGAGAGAGAGAGAGAAAATCGTGCGAATCTTAGAAACCGACGCTAGAGATGGATGTGCCACTGCGAGCACAGAGGCCTACGGGAAGAATGGGAGAGAGAGAGAGAGAGAAAGAGGGACTCTCTCCTTCGTCCTTCCCTTTGTCGCACTCTCGCGAATGCGTCAAGTCTGCGTGTCGTCGTCGTCGTCGTCGCCGGGAGCGACGAGATCGCGAGATCTCTTTCATTTTCTCGGAACAGCGCACGCGCGGCTACTACAAAGGTTTCTGCCCTCTACAACACACACGCATCTTCCTCCTTTTCGCTCTCGATATTCCGATTCGATGGTTTGCGGATTCCAAAGATCGCTATATTTTTGTTCTATCCCTGTGGAGATACTGGAGTCTTGTCTGCTTGTTGGAGGATAGCGAATCTGGTTTTCTATTCGACGTTGCTGGCATATATGCATCTGTAACTATATTGATATACAGCATCTAAGCGTCGAAATTTTGTTTTATATGTATATACTCAAAAATTTATTTTATTAATGATTATATTATCTAAAATATTTAATACATTATGATATTTGTAGAATCTAATCAAGTATCTTTGTATACTTCTATAGGATTTACCTATATGTAAATTTAATTGGTGAAATAAATAAATGAGATTTTGACTAGAGAGTAACAACTGATTTTCTGCGATAAAGGCAGATAAATGAACAAAATCACAACTGTTCAATATCCGACAGTCAATAAGAGGGAGATTAGGAAATCGTTATATCAGACTGTAATGGAAGTTTCGAGCATCACTTATTCAATGCGGATTTCTACATAAATTCAGTTATAGTCATTTCTATAATTACTATTAGTTCGACTCTACTTTCTGAATTATTTTATGATTTATAAAAAGTGAACGTGTTTTCAGAATATACTACTTTATCGTCTCTACAGGTCAAAGTTATTACTGAACGTTTACTCAGAAAATAAAATCAAACTCATGTGAATAAATAAATTGAATTTTCTTTTTATGCAGTAATAAAAGTTATATATATATATAAAGGAAATAAGAAAATTACAAAATCCAACCTAAGAAGGATAGAGTTAACACATTCGCCATAATAAAGGGTATCACAAGTGCATAAAATACAAGTCTATCAGTAGAAATGGGATTAGAAAGGGTGAGGATTTCCATGTAGCGGCAAGACGGTTATATAAGAGGGGTCGCGCAATAATGATGTAGACAGGAAGGAGATTCCCGCGAGTGGTGTAGCGGTCGTCGTCGTCGTCGGCGGTGGTAGTGGTGGTGCGCGGCATTTCCAGGCTTAATCTAAGGGCGTTTCGGCTTCCGGACGAGGTGAAGAGGGAGCCGTCGCCCCGCCGAGAAAGATCGGCTTCTTCTTCTCCCTCTCTCCCGCCGCCGCCGACTGGAATTTCTTGATCCTACGATTATTTCCACGGGATATCCGGGACGCGTTGCGTGCGAGGTTACACAACAACGCTCCGGGATTGTTGGCACTACGCCTGTCTATCCATACACATATTGCGCGTATATATGCGTGTGTGTCTGGTGCGTGTATCGGCCACTCGTGTTACGTTTAAGTTCTCAATTAACCCCGCGCGCCCGCACGTTGGCTTGATTATATCGCGGGTCTATCGGGGTATACCGCGAAGCTCGACGCGCTACGTGCAAACTATGCACGCACGCACACGCGAACGCGCGGGGAAGAAGGCGAGGCGGAATTTCACCAAGCCCGGCTGTTATAGACCCGAGAGGGGATTTAATTCCGCGCTCGCGCCCCGTAATGATGGGAATGTCGAGGGTTGATAGAAATGTCTTTTAAAATATGCGCCGGGGGACACGAGGGAAACCAAGCTCGCTGAACATTCTTTGCATTTTTTCATTAAGCTAATAAATATTTGAGTTTTAAAGTAGCCATTAGATCAAGGCAGAGAAAAAATGTTTGATTCGACATTACAGATTATTGAAATAGTACCGATGGTTGCAGAATATGTTTAATTGTTGAAAAATAATTTATTATAAGTCTTTAATGTTTGGGTTGTATATCTTTGTTCATATTTTGATAACGTTATTTGCAGAATTATGTAAATGGATGAAAACAGTTTTTTTTTTTTAAATTTCCATTATAATAACATTTTTTAAGGAAAATAAGAACATGTAAATATTTACGGAGTATGATAACTGACACCGCTAGGGAACTACTCGGCTTTTGATTAAATTTTGATTTTTACAATATTTCATTCTGGGTAAATCATTTTGGAATAAAAAGATCAAGTCATGAGAAATCGATGCATTCGTATGAAGATCTTGCAAATATAATTCAAATTTCGCTGCAGTGACAGGGTCAGATTAAAATTCGTGGCACGTTTCTTATATTATTTGTACAGCAACAAGTCGCGGATTCACCTAATACACGGGTGTGTTAAAAAAACTCGCACTGCTGCAAGCAAGAAGGACGAAGTCCGCAGACAAACTGACGGTAATCTGCTGGCACTAGCCACAGGAAGGACGGCGATGACAGTTCGGCGTGTCGTGCTTCCAGCGAACCGAGTGCGCTTTCCTGTTACGTCGCACGCTCATTTTTCTTTCTTTTTTGTTTTCTCTTTCTTTATAACCACTGCAAATCGAAGCGGCGACGAGTGACACTAATTCCTCGACGCTGTCGCACAGTCGTGTATCATCGCGGACGCGAAAGAATTCTGCAGCAGCGCGAGATGTGGTGTGTGCTACCTACGCGCTGTCGGATAATGCATAATGCGAAATTATATTATCAAGCGTTCGAACAGCCACGGACTCGCCGCAGAGCAACGGGATGAATGTATTTTTGCCGTCGTAGCTCTGAATTTCAAACAGGATATTTAAATCTCTTATTTATACGTTCCATTCAGTCGCGATGATGCGCGAGTCGGACTCGGTTTCAAACATAGTAGGCCAGTTGTATTTGCAATGCTGTCGCGTAGCGAATCGACATTTTTGTTCTCCGTATATCTTGATCACATTTAGTTGTGCGCGCGCTGCTAAACGAGAATATATATACGCAAAGTGTCAGTAAAATGACTTGTAACAAATTTTAAATAGGTTTGATGTTAATATCCAGGTAAATTGCATATAAAACAAATAAATGGACTTATTTACCCTCGTCCAGCTAGAGTTTTGCATTCGTAGGCTCGACTGCAGTTGGCAAGCGGAATCGTTAATTTCGCCATTCTGAGCTATATCCGCTTAATAAACGCGGATTCTATAGAGTTTTCAATCAATTTCGGAGGAAGACATAAAGGCGTCGACGGCACCTGAATATTTAACAGTTGGCGGCGTTAATACGGCGCGTGCACTCTCTCACGTCCTCCTCCCGCGGTATCGATGACAATGATTCAGAGAGCGCGCTGACGCCAACGGCTAAATCCGTGACACGCAGACGCGCGATCAGCGCTTGTCATTTGCGTATACCGTCCACGTTCGCCGCGCGCGACAATCGGCACACACTGCGCGCATATTAATCCCCCGGTGCTCGAACCCGGCGCGCGGGAATTTTAAAGTAAAATAGTTTTGACACGTATGCAAAACGGCTCGCATGTGTTTTTTCGGCTATTTTCGACGGGATTTGTTATACAGTCCGTTGTTCCACTTCGCGGAATTGCCTGCGTAATCGTGGTATTTTCGATCCGAGCCTTGTTTGTCCCTACAGGAGTGGAGAGATATTGAAAAGTTTTTGGAATAAAAGCTTGTGTATAGGAAAATTTATACCGCTTGTCGATGATAAAGTAATCTGCGCAACGATAGAGGCAATATTTATCTATGCAGTAAATATTAAAATAATAAACATAAATATGGCTGACCTATCGAGACAAAAATACAAGACTATCGAGTACATTTGCACAGTTTACTAAGATAATTACCAGCAATGCATCACTCAGACGCCGGCGTACTCCGAAGAAACGGCCATAGATCATCGTAGACTTTTCCGAGGGCAAACCCGGTCGCCTAAGTACATACACCAGGCGCGGGCCGGTAGTAAAATTATCAAAAGTGTGACAGTCGCTTCGGGGAACGACGTCGCGGCGTTAAACGCGCTCTCTCGCGTTTACACGATAAAAACATATACACGGGCCGCGCGCGGCTACGCACATTTTAATCTCAAACAAAGACGGCAAGCTTTATTGTTTCACGCGGGCGTTTATTCCTGGAGCTCCACGCGGTCCAGACTTTCCCCTTTGCCGTTCGCGTGCGCGCGTATATACGCACATATATACACGTATATCACTCAGCTCGCGCGCTCTTGCTCCGTTTCTTCCGTCGCGAGGCACGAGAGCTCGTACATCAAAGTCGAGCAGCTTTGTTTTCACAGGGCAGAGCTTCTCTCGCTGTCTCCGTCCCTCTCTTTCCCTCGCCGCTCGTTGCATTTCCTCGGAGAGAGAGAGTTCGAGCATTTGAGTTCCGATAAAGCGCGCCCACCTATACAGTTCGACCTTATCCCCTCGCTGTCTATCCGCGACGCTGGGACTTAACGGAACCCATGCCGTTTCGAATTGGCGGCCCTGGCTGTGTGTGTACACGGGGCCTGGTCGCGCACGCGCGAGGATGCTTCGCCCGCGGAAGAATCTCGTAGATAAGTCGAACGTACGTGCCGCGGTGTAAATAGTCGTGGCGGGCGTTCGTGTGTGATAGGGGAAGAAAAAATGACGCTGGAAGAGGAAGGATTCGAGGAAAAAGGGGCTGGAGGAGGGAGGAAACAGGATGGCTGACTCGTCGGCTGTTTAGTTTTTGATAGCACGGTTTGCCACGGTTAAATGCTTTTAAAGTTGCTTGTTCTCAGTAAGCGGGAATAATGGTAATAGAAGTATTTTTTATTTAAATAGTTGGAATGAAATTTGTCTGAATATGGAATAAATAAGCTTTTTATACATCCTTTCCCTTCTTTCGTCTTTCCTATTTTATCAGCCTACTAACCCGTTAAATGTGGGCGGATTGGATTCTTTCCATGCGCGCGGTGCCTATAAGAACAAAATGTAGATAAGAGGGCGAAAAGAAGCTCGAAAAATAGTCTGTGGCTGAAAAGAGGAGGAAGTTCTTTTCCTACAGCCACTCTTCTTTCTGGATTTCTTATCGGAATGTAGACGGAAGGAGAGAAAGAAAAAGGTAAAGAATGCCCTGTCGAAAAAGACTGTATGAACACTAATGTTGAGGTATTTTACGACAATAAATAATCTGAGACGACGAATCAGGAGGACGGGAGAGCTTAAAAGTTTAACGAAAGCGCGATAGTTTTCAGAAGAGTGTAAGAAATGACGAAGGTGAGGCTCCAAGCGTCGGCGTTTCCCGACGTTCAAATGAATGCGTCTCTTATCTGACGACGCGACTGCAAAGTGTCAATTTTTTTTTCCTTTAGATAATAGTTTCTGGATTTTTACGGACGACCACCTTTTAATCGAGAAATTACTTCGGAAATATAATGTCTCACTCATGCGTTTTTAACGTGGTCATGAATTATGGACGGAAGAAAACACGATTTCGAGCTTTTTGAAGAGTGCTTCGTTATTTGAAAAATATGTCTTTGTGTTGAATGTTTATTTCTTTCTTTCTAAATAAAACGCTATTAAGCAGCAAGGTTAATGGAACTTAATTAGTATAATGGAATTTTTTTTTTAACAGAACAGTTAGCCATTAGAATTTATCAATTTTTTTCTTTGAGTACTCAAATTTAAATACATGTTGTGATATAAAATCATTGTAGCGTAATTATTTTATACTTATTTTGTAAGTTTTGGTTAAAGCCATAAAACCATGTACAAGTAAACACGATAATATGGGCGGCAGGATGTCAATGGCGTACAAAGGCAGCATAGTTACCCCTTTAGAAGTCTCAATAAACAGAAAAATATCCCCGAAATATACTTAATTCTTCCGACCGCAGGCTCGTCTGAGAATCTTCTTCGAGACTGCTGGGACTCAAAAGTTCAACGATCTCTTGCACCCATTCCTTTCCATTGAAATGCACCGAGGCGTATACTTTGTATACTTCGTGGTTCGCCGAAATTGCTTTGATTCGGAAGATGGTATTTGTGGTTATGCAAAGTATGGCAAAGTAGTCACGCAAGCAGTTGCATCGGCTTACGTTATATATTTTGCACCATATCATGTGGAAAAGAAAAAAGATTGTATAATTGTTAAACTTTTGATTGTTTACTGAGTTCATGGAAATAGAACCAAAAAATATAGAACAATATAGAATAATCTTTTGTACAAAAATTTCAAAATAACCAGTGTAGCAACAACTTAGTACTGCATTTACTTAATTGCACGCTTAATAAAAATAAGGTCGAATAAAAATTAGAAATAAATCACTGAATTTCATTTAGTCAGGACTAATAATTAAATAAAATGGTAAAACAGATTTAATTCGGCTGTAATTATACATACCTATTTTGGTCTCTTAATTATATTTGATTATTACTATGTTAAAAGTGATGCATATAACTATAAACGATCTATTCTTAGAACATTTCGCCGGAAGTCTAATCACATTGCCATTATCGCGATATTAAAAACGAATTTTTCGAAATGCGGAAGCCAGCCATTTACCGCTTGTTCCAGCCTTCAAAGAAGGTGAGCAAAAAAAAATTCAGCAGGCGCAAAGTCTATATTTACAGGCCTCGGATCTATTCTCGCACTTACATAATTATGCATTCCATCTTAATTGCTCGAGCAGCCAAAGGACGCAGCGCGCCAGCGGCGGCAGAGTAGGCGAGAAAGAAAGCAGAAAACCCGGCTCGATTCGAAGAAAGTTTCCGGTCAAATCAAGCGCACGCTTACAGGGAAGTACAACTTGCGGGAGCACTCGTCAAAGGAATCTCCTTCGAATATCCCGAATTAGACGGGCCGGAACGTCATCTGTCGCAACGAATATAGGCCCGTGCTGGTATCTTTCGAGAGCGCCGCGGCTTCATTCATGGAATCAAGCGCTGCATCTGGTGAGCGTTACGCGCGTGTTTTATGAATACGCGAGCGAGCGAACGTTCCTCGATCATAATTTTCATGTACGCGCGCTGCGTGTATCGCTATATGCGTATAGTTACACTTTTGGATTTTTGATGGTCTTTTATTTATTCGTCTTCTTTCCGCTCGTTAAAGCTGGATCGAGGGGAAGATGATAGGTGTCGGAGGAAGAGGCAAATTAGTTATGCGCGCTTAATAGAATTTTAAATACCTATGTAATAGTATATTGCGGCTCGATAAACTTTTGCTTCATTTGCGAAGAGCTGAATGAAAATCAAAGTGGATTTTTGTGTAAGATTTTTTTTTATGTTTGGCGTCAAAGTGATTTGTTAGGCGATATTGTAATTATATTCATTATTGAAGAATTTCGAATTTTATATATATACAGCATGATGCATAAATTATTAGCTAGTGATACAATGAAGATAAAACCGAAAGATTGGTGTATTGATTAAACAAAAACTTGAGCATGTTTTGCTTCTGGTGAATTATTTAACAATCATGAACACAATATACCTATCAGATACGAATATGTTTTTCAAATATTTCAAGAAAAAGTCTGTATAAAAACAATTGGAAGGTAAATGTTACATATTGCTGAAAATACGATATGGAGTTTTGGTCGAATTATGTCAAATATTTTAGAAGTCATATCTATGCAGATATCACATCTATGACAGAACAAGAAAAAAATGTATAAGAAATATTCTGTTTTAACTTGTGAAACAGTTTTTTCGGTTTCAGTTCCATCAAAGCGGGTCAATACGTGGCAGCATCAACAGCGACTGACATGTTGTAGACATCT
This sequence comes from Torymus aiolomorphi, assembly GCA_036365515.1. NCBI lineage: Eukaryota > Metazoa > Arthropoda > Insecta > Hymenoptera > Torymidae > Torymus > Torymus aiolomorphi. The sequence continues at coordinate 186,589,957 of CM070875.1, forward strand.
AGTTTTAATCTTCTGATCGATATTTTTCTTCCTATTAGAATTTCAAATACGAGGATTTGCATATTAGAAAATAAAAGAATAACTGATTAAGTGTAATGTGACAATGTTTTCGAAATAAGTCGGTAAGACAAAGGATAATATTGTATTACATAACTTGTGCATATAACCCTTCAACTTTCAATGATCCTTGGCTTACGTAATGTTTGCGTTATTTAATTCTTTTATTTTATCTCTATACGAAGGCGTAAAATGCTTTCACAGAAAAAAATTACATGCATGGATTTTAGATTATTTTAAGATGTTTTATATTTATTGTGTTTTAAGCAAGTTAAAATTATGTCGAAAAGCCATTGCACACATTGTTGGAGATAATCTGCAAAATTATGGTTCAACACATTATATTTACGAGACGCGGAGAGATAATAAGCGTTATTTAATAATGAAAATCTTTTCACCGAAAAAACGTATAACCATTATAAATATCTAAGATTTTCGGCTTAATATCTTTCTTCACGAGGAAAAAACAGTAATTTCATATAACAAAATTATTACTTTCCCAATAATAAATATCGCGCGAAATTCCGCGTTATTCCGATTTCTTATTCAATAACTCTCGCGTTATACCTTTCTTTTATCTCGAAAATCCAAGGATATATACACAGACACGTACATATAGCGATTGGAGAGCGCGAGCCGGGGCAACCTCGCGGTGACTTACTTCCTCCGCAAGTATTCGCTCGTGTCGGGTAGTCGTGTATATAGCCTGCGCCGCCGCCGTCAGCGCGCAGCACGGAGAACAGGTCACGGTGAATTCGGTAATCCGTCTGCTTCGATGTCGGCCCGCGGGGCGTCCCTTTCGTAAAAAGGAGCGTGCCGACGCCGTAGCCGATATATTCACGATGTGCTTCTTGCGAAAGGGGCGCAGGCTTGCGTAACTATCCTACTCACATATATAATATACACACAACAACGGCGGCCCACGATCCATTTGATGATTTTTTTTTTGCAAATTAAGGGGGCTATATACCTTTCCTGTGTGTACAGAGGAACGAGGTCAGATGTTTTCTCGTTCATGATCCGCGTGTTCTTTTTTTTTGCTTTATATCTTGGGCTGTTTTCGTGTTACGCTTATGTCATTAGTAGATTACTGGTCAGCTAGAAAAGTGTAGAAACATGATGTTATGTTCGGCTTTAGGTGGTCTTATTATGTCATTCTCGGGTTTAGATATTCAGATAATACGTGTACATGCGCGTATAAATCTGTTATTAAAATTAAATAAATCTGATAATTATAACTTCGCATAAATGATGTAAGTGTATCATATCGCATCAAAATCTTAAGAATAATAAAATATAATCGGAACATATACTTCAGCACTAGAATTTAATATCGCACAGAATAATTTTAAATAGCTGATTTCTAACGGATATTTTATTCTTTTATTGTTGTTCTCTTGAATCACTCAACCGAAACTTTTTAATTAAAGTTCACCATTATGCTAGTTTAAAATGATTCATTTTACGCGTTCGAAAGGCTCGAAACTTCATTTCGAATATTTTGAAATATTTTTAAGCCGTTTCTACCCTCATACAAGAGTCCCGAGGTATATCGTGATCGGCACACTCGTTCAATCCAGATTCCGGGCATAGTTCACTATATATATTCGTCGAAAGAAGGATCGCCCCGACCGTGAAAAAAGGAGCGTCAATGCCAACAAAGAGCCGCGCGAGTCGTTTCAGACCCATAAAACGATCGGGCGCACGGCGTGCGAACGATAATATTTTTTTCCACTGCCGCGTCGCGGCGAACGCGAGCCTGACGAATCCAGAAGACTAACCAAATACCGAATCGATTATGAGATTCGCGATTCGACGCGGCCTGTCTAGCCGTAAAACTTGCCGCGTCGTGCTACGAGGAGCGAGTATGCAAAAAATTACTTTTTACGAGAAGCGGGTTGCTTGGTGACGTCGATTTTGTCGTAAAAATAAATGGAACTTGGTCATAGCATAATAATTCGGAAGTTCGATAACGATAACTCAATTGAAATAAAGATTTTTAGTTTTACATTGACTAGAATGTTGGCTACACAGAAACTCATATTTTTAAGGAAAAAAACATAAATTTTAATAATACACGTCAAATTTATTCTTATTTGTTTCTAAATTCAAAGTAGTCAAATAATATTTACAAGTATTATATTGAAATGTTGTACAAAAACAAACAAAATTAGATTTTTTGCATAAATATATTAAAAGTCATAAATTGTATGGTTTATTTGTTTGAAGGATACTTTAAATTAAAAAATCACATCATTAGTATTTTATTCTCTTATTATTTTCAAATTCATATGTTGATCTGACAACCTAATTACGAATACGACCGCAAAAAGTCGTATGATACAATGTCACGAGTGTAGTCAGCTATAGCGTGACTCATGAATCACTTAATGTATTTATGTCGGTTCTCGGAAAAAAGTTTCTGTTCCTTCACAAATCTCTTAAAATAGCTAATAAAAATGCAATTAAATAAATAAAATAGTTCCATATCTTAACTTTTAACCGATCAACTGACTAATTTCAATAAAAAAATACGTTTTATCGCTAATAATCAATGCAACAAAACATTGTGACAAAATATGTTTTTGAAAGTCTCTCCGGTTAATATTCCAAGACGATATTTTTGCAGACTTCGCGTCACCTTCCTCGCTGCCCACCATACAAACGTACACGTTGCAGGTCGTCCTCTTTCATTGAGCGCGAGCGGGCGTATCATTTCCCTATCTTGGGCCAGAGCACGTTGCGCGTCCACACAGCCACACACACACTGCACACACACACACACCTTCACGAGGACGAGTCTGTCCTCCTCGCACGTTTACACGAAACAGAGCCGAGGAAAAACGCTTGATGCCGAAGCGCCAAAGTAAAGGTGAGAACGTGAGCGCAGTGAGGCGCACTTATAATAATACCCGGGGTCCACCTCTCTAGCTCTCTCGCGCACACAAACAGACACGCCGTATCGGTATAGAAGTCCTATAATCACCGGACATGCGATTACGGAGCAACGGACGCTCGAAGGAGGAAGGAGAGCGCGACTCGCCTCTTCTCGACGCGATGCTACATACACACACGTATACGCTCGAGCGCGGACGAACGGACGAATCTCGACAGGCTGAAGGACAGATAGACGCGCGGAACGGAGCGATTTAACATTTGGCTGAATTAGTTAATTAACGCGATCCAGTCTAGCGCCGCCGTTCAACGCCCGCGTGCGGTAATTTCGCGAGCGCAGATATGGCACGGTGTTTATTACGCTAGCCGCCTCGCGCTCTATTTTGTTCTCTCTCTAACCGACGAATTCCCGCAAGCCGGCAATATGCACCGAAAAAGGAGATGAACGGTGTACCTTTATGTAGCTTCGCGTTGTTCATACGCTGCAACAACCTAGCATTTGCTCCAAGTCGTTTCACGCTTGCTCGCGTCTTTGGTGTAAGCCGACCTCGTGGTGCGCCATCTGTTTTTTTCGGAATGTCTCGGGCGAGCCGTTCGTAGCCGCTGTGTTTTAAGGACGAAGGTGCGAACTCCGCGGCGTGATTTTTCGCTCGTGACGGACGGACGGACAGCTTAAACGCCCGCGAATTAACGGATTTTCACATTTGATGCTAATGCCCGGGAATTTCGGCGCAAGTTGCGCGCTTACAATTGCCAGGCAGCTGCTAATGAGACATTTAGCAGTTAACAAGCCCTCTGCCGTAAATGGTGCGCCGTGATTTGAGCAATTCGAGTCGTTAGAGTGTATTTTTTGCGGTATATACGATTAAAATTACTTTTTCAGAAACTCGCTTTAAAGATTCGTTACGCAATATTTAATATTAATTGGAGAATTGAAATGCAGTAATGAAATGAAGGAGAAAATAAAGTAGGTGTAGCAATTGAAGTTTTATCTTTGATAAAATATAAAATTAAACCTGGAAATATGCATTATGCGTATAAGTATAAATGGACCTGCGGATCGTATAAAGTATTAATGTATTTTGCATACATAAATGCAAGAATTTCACTGAGGCAAAAATTAATTGAGCCATATAGCGTCGATATAAAATTATACACATATATAGATTATACTCAGAATAAATTTATTGCTATACTTTGTTATACTGTAACGTTTTTAAAATGGTTATATTGCATTTTGACTTTTTTACTATACCAATACAAATATACATATGCTCAGCATTAATACTATCTTCCAAATCACTAATATTATTATGAAATGCAAATATTATACAATGTTTGCAAAACGTATGTAGCTACGACATTACATTCATGATAGATCTATGATTGCATATCATAAAACTTCATTTACAAGACATATAGGAACGCAAGTATTAACATAGTCGTATTCACGTGATTTTTGCCATTCATTCATATAAAGAAAATACGTGTCGATTGAGACGTTATAGGAGAAAATTCGCCGGGGATTTCAATTATCCGCCCTCGTGTAATTGGTCTATAATAACGCGCACGTCGTATAAGGAATGCAAAACACCCGGTGTGGAAATCACTTTGTGCGCCGGACTCGAATTACAGTGCGCGTGGACGCGCGCGTGGTGTATTTTGTTAAGCTATTGTTATTTCGCGCGTTGCCCAATGATCGGCCGGTCAGTCGCTCATAGTTATTCGGCGTGTGTGTTTTCTACGTAATAATAAAAAAAAATTGAGAAAATTACATGCCAATCATCGCACGCCACGCGGAGCAATCAGTTTTGGCGAGATTCATCGAGAAGTAAAGAAATAATCCAGCGCGCCTGGTCATATAGCGTGAAAAAAACCTTCTTGTACACTTAGACATAATCGTTTCTTTACATAGAAATTTATATAGATGGTAATACGCATGTCTGCTTACTAGTTGAATGTGCTTACCTAATAGGCAAACGTGTCGCTGCATTATCTGTAATTTGTTTTTTCTATACAGATTTGTTTTAACCCTGGTAGAAATTCATGTATAGGAAATGGCTAAGAAGTTAGAAAATAACTAGAAAAACATTATTTGCCTATTTCTTAGATTGACGTAAGAACAAAATATTCGTATTTGATTTTTTTTTACTAATTTTATCTTTGATGAAAGAGCATTAAAGTGCATTTGATGACTTACCAAAATATAAATAAATAACATTAACTAATAAATTATTTGTTGTACTCATTCTATTAATAATTCAGCAAAACTTTTATTTCTCCGTCTGATTCTGTCTCTCTCGTCACTCCTTGTCATAACAGCAAGCCTTCTACTAGTCATTTCCAGACTAAAGAAACTGATCAGTTTTAATACCTCGAAAATACTCAAGAACAAGCTTGTGTTTGTCTTCGAAAAACTCATTCTATTTTTCAATCTATTAAATGGCCAAATAATAGGAGAAAAAGCGTTTCATCGAGAGTTAGAAACTGGGCAAGAGAAATTCCTATTATTATTAGTTTATTAGTTATAAAATGTTTTGGATTTCCACCAGGGAAGAACTGTTATATATGTTGTGAGCCCTAACCACAAAAATGCTCATAATTATAGTTATGTTAACTAGGTAAGTTTGTAAAACATATATCTAGAATAAGTTTGACCTGTAGAGAGTAGGTAATGTCGACATAAATTCGTCAACAAATAATAGACTAATTTAATAATATATGAGCAATTTCTGGGAAATTTCCCTCTTACGTCGCCAAAAAAAATGAAAAATTTTTTGAATGCACATTTATCACACAAGGTTTTTCTCGTTTCTTGAACCTTACAGAATGTGAAAAAACGTGTGTTCCAAGCCGATTGAGTCCCTGGTAGAAATTAGTCCATTAAAAATGGGCAGGAAAACAAAAACCATTGGAAATGGCTAGTTATTAAACACAAATGTAACGCTTTTTCCCATCAACTTCTCCCATTTCATGGAATGGCCCCAACCTCAAAATCTTTACATTAAAATTTCATAACAATTTAATCACATATTGTAAAACTTATACTCTTAAGAGATAGTTTACCGGGATATAAACAAAATTTAGTAGTCTTTGTACTATTTACAGCTTTATTCTATAAGATATAAACCAAAATCGTTATTTTGCCACGTGACTCTATCTCTCTCACTCATCGCCATAACAAATCGCTTGTTACTAAATTTTTAATGGCTTCGTTGGCTAGCCATTTTAACTAGTATTAAAATGCCAAATTAATAGATAGTACAACATTTTGTCCATTTTTGCAACCAATGAATGTGAAAAATAGGTTGAAAAAATCGTTACACTTATGGTAGAAAACTGGAGTCCATTTTTTTGCCATCTTGATTCAAACTAGCCATTTACTACTTAAAACTGATTTCAATTTCTACGAGGGGTGGTATCATTTTTTTACAGCACTTTTAATTTTTCTTATGAAAATTTAAAATGGGAAAAATGGGTAAAAAGTTGTCATTGATGATGAACCAATAACAAGCTATTGAAGAGGCCAAACCAAATTCCACAAAAGAGCGATTAAAGTTGAAGAATAGAGCTTTAATTTGAGAGGGCAATTGTTAAAATCGGTCGATTCGGTGCAAAGCTACGTGAATTTGAAAATGGCGAAAAATTACCAAAAATGAGCGATTTTTGCCAAATCATCGTAATTCTTAAAATTTTCGTCATTTTTCGCACTTTTCATTCATTATTCAAGTATTTTCCATCGCTTCTAATTTTCTCAACTCAATATACTTCAGGACGGTTCATCACAAAAGACTTACGGCATAATAAGGCCACAGTAAAAGCAGCGATGTTCCCCGTACTTGGGCGCAGCGCGTCTAGCGCGATGCCGGCGCATAACGTGATTACCCGCGTGCATATAGGGCCTTTCGCTTTTAGGATCGCAGACTTAATTAACATTTTCCTGTCGAGATGACCGCGGGGAGTCACTGTACAGGCCGCGACCGCGTGCTTTCGCCTCCAACGGTTCGTCCAATCTTTGTGTTATGCACCTGTAATATGAACCTTGATGCAGAGGAGAGTGAACCGATGTTGTTTACTTTTCATTTTTTATTGATTTTCCATCATAACGTACTCTACTTAAAACTTGAATTTTCTGAGTAAATCGAGTTTTTGTCTTTTATGTTACGCCGAGGACGTAACACTTTATTCGATATTTCTAAGTTAATAAAAATTACCAACTGATCCCTGGTAGAAATTAGTCAATTAAAAATGGGAAGGAAAACAGAAACTGGCCATTAGAAATGGCTAGTTATAAGACAGACATGTAACGCTTTTTTTTATCAACTTCTCCCATTTTATGGAATGGCCCTAACCTGAAAATCATTACATTAAAATTTCATAACAATTCAATCATATATTTTAAAACTTATACTCTTAAGAGATAGTTTATCGGGATATAAACAAAATTTAGTAGTCTTTGTACTATTTACAGCTTTATTCTATAAGATATAAACCAAAATCGTTATTTTGCCACGTGACTCTATCTCTCTCACTCATCGCCATAACAAATCGCTTGTTACTAGATTTATAATGGATTCAGCGACTAGCTATTTTAACTAGCATTAAAATGCCAAATTAATAGATAGTACAAAATTGTGATCATTTTTGCGGCCAATAAATGTGAAAATTAGGTTAAAAAAATCGTTACACTTATGGAAAAAAACTAGAGTTCATTTTTTTGCCATTTTGGATCAAACTAGCCATTTACTGCTCAAAAAATGATTTCAATTTCCACCAGGGATGTGACGATCATGCAAAACTTGTTAATAAAGTAAAGCACAATTCATTATGGTGACGGGGGAGACAGATACTTAGAATCAAATGAACAAAATTTCATTTATTTTTGTCTTCCATGATGTTGTAAACAAAACGAAGACTACCGAATGTTATTGGATAAATGATCTATTACAAATATATATTTTAGTATACAAAATTACATTAAAATTTAATAGAAATTTTATGCAGTTTTGAAGCTTCCACGAAAAGGAAGAAATTGATGGAATAAAGCATTCCTCCTCTATCCCTCTAAAAATTAGGAATTTTTAATAGTGAATAAGTAGCAAACTGTCTATTGCCAATAGATTCAGTCAATACAAACAGTTTTACCTAAATATGTAAATACTAGATGCAAACATATTGTCCTCTGGTATATTGTATCGTCCCGCTTTTGTCTTAGCATGAATACACAAAGTACAAAGTGCACAGTATCTTAGTGTTAACATCAAAGGTATAACAATATTTATGTAATATTATAATATACAGCCATAATGAATAATTTTAGAGATGTTGCTTCCATGTGCATCCAAATTTCTTTTAAATAATTATTTTGTGAGAAAAATGAAAATGAAGTGTTCATTTAATACTCTTGTCTTATATACCATAGAAAACGTAGAATCATAAAATATTTCATTATTATCAGAATCATATTTATACAAGCTTATTAATATATTTCATATATTTAATTAGTTTATTGATTGAAAACTCTCGTGAACTCGTTCATTTTGTTCATTATCAAAAGTATGAATTAATTTAAAGTAACGGATATAAAGGTGATTCGTATTACTTGTTAATTATACATGTAATATTTTAATTATGAATTTCAAAATAAATTATTATGAATATATATTTTAATTCTTGAAATTCTTGTAAGCTTTATTGATTTACCTGATTTATATGCATATTCTGAAGTACAAATGTATAAGCAATATTACGAATAAGAGATGATTACTTTAAAAATGAAAACAAATTATACACGGTTTAATAAGGTAGATTATAAATACTTTCAATTGGTTTTACTACTTTGAAGAGTTTATATGAGCAATTCCTGGGAAATTTCCCTCTTACGTCGCCAAAAAAAATGAAAAATTTTTTTGAATGCACACTTACCACACAAGGTTTTTCTCGTTTCTTGAACCTTACAGAACGTGAAAAAACGTGAGTCTTATATTATTAAAAGTTACACACAATGAAAAATCACTTTAATTATGTTGTTAGAATGTTATAGTTTACAATATTTTCTTCTCTTTCACGAAAAATTGTTACAGAAAAGATATTATAATTTTCCTATAGCTATGAAATTGTTATTGTTTAGCTACAAAATGAATCAAGAGCAATTTCTTGGTAGACAAAACTTGAAAGAAATTCTATAGATACGATACTTATTTGTCCACCTGCCTTGTATGATATATATTGAAATAGTAAGATAGTAGCTGTTTGATTTACAATTCTTTTCCATGTTACAAAAGCTGATATGGATTACTTTTATAGATATTTTCTAGGGTCTTACAATAAATGCATTATTATTGTATTAATTTATTTTTCTAATGCAGACAACATAAATGAGGATTATAATTTAATTTGCCATCTATAAATCAAAATTAAAGAATGCAAATACAACAAAACTTTTTAATGCAATGTTAAAGTACGTTAATATCGATAAATTTAATGACTTACAATACTGTAATATTGTATTGTACTCATAAAAGGTATTTTCGTTTAAACAAATGTTCGATTAAAGCTTTTTATTTCGTGTAACGTGGCCAAGGCAACATTAATATTGTAATAAATTGTACATTATATTTTGCCGTTTATTTTTATTTATTTTCCTGTAATAAATAATGCATTTATTCAATTACATGCTTAATAATCCCCAAATTAGTGAGACAACAATTCTTTATTTTCAAACTTATTAAAGCGGCATTTTTTCATTAATTCCATAAATTTGAATCTTATTCAAAATACAGTAATCAAGGGCTATAATTCAATATCCCACGCCTATTCCCGTTTCGCTCTAGTATTCTCCGATTATTCTTTATACACAGAGTGCGCGACCGTGGCTTCACATAACTCACGAAACTGGTCAGGTGATGTACCGCCAACGACGGGACTTTCACCATGCGCGTGGCGGTATCATCAACAACAACAACGACGACGGTGGCATGCTCCGCATATGGAGGTGTGTGTGCTTTCATTAGAGATTATTTCGTGTATACTTAAGGCTCATAAATATATATCAAATGGGCGTACTTCTATATTTTTCTTCATTGTAAAACGCTCTTTCTTCGCTGCGGTCTCGCGCAACTAGCAGTCTCCGAGGGAAATCTAACTAGTAATTTTCGTAATAAATCCCACCGGTTGTATAATTTTATCCTTTCGCTACTATAAAAAAGAATCATCGAAACGATTTTCAAATACTTTTAATCTACGAGCCGATAAATTGTTGAATTTATGAAAACTTTAACGGAGTCTAAATTACAGAAATTTATGTACTAATATGTATGACACGAGTAGTTCTTACCGCACGAGAAAACTCTTTTATTTAACACAAATCCAAATTAATGGGACATACTCTCACAAACACTACTTAATATTAAGTGAACATACTTTATGCTCATAAACAAGTATTTTATGAGAAACAATAAGTAGAAAATTATTTTAATCCCAAAGAATGTATTTTCTTGTCAATTAACTAAATAATATTTTTTTGCAAAGATTATTGAAAATGCACATGTCCATTATAAGTAATATTCTCTTGAAAAATTTCAATTTTGACAATGTGTGGTATTTATTATTAACATATTCAAATGTATTATGTATTTTGTTCAAGTATCAGATATATTTTATAAATGACTTTTATTTAGGTTCAAACATCTATATCACTTTTCAAGACAAAAGTATAAAAAGGCTTTATTGAAATTATAGATTTGTTGTATTTTTAACAAATCATTAAAACTTTCAAGTATTTATTATTATTTTTGAATTAATTTGTTTTAATCGAATAATGGTTGGAAGTAAAAAATAAATTATTCACTGTCCCGAACAATGCTGCTCATCTGAAATACAGGTAACTCCATCTGTGCCGAGCAGTCTAAACTATTGGACCCCGACCTTCGATCGACGAAAAAGCCAGTCAGTCTCAAATGAAGAAATATTCGTTTGCGTTCAGTCCTTAAAAAAAAAAATTCCAAACCAGTTAAAGTCGCACTCACATCATCGGCGCAATTCCAGCTTGAGTTAATTCACCTGCCAAATAAACGTTTTAAATGGAAGCATCGAGCGGTAAGAGAGTCGTTATTTACAACCGAGCGCACAGCGCGCGCACGTCTATAATAGCTCCTCCTCGAGACGACTGCTGCTCTTCATCCGTCCGCGCCACGCCTATCCCTCGAATATCATCGGCATGCATGTAACAGCCGTCACGAAATTGGAATTGGAACTGTGTAGCCGTAGCCACGAAAGACGCGGGCGTTCCGAGGGAGAGAAAGGCTGCGGACCGCTCGTCTTTATTTTTTCTCTCATCCGCGGCTTCAACTCCTTTTGCTCCCCGCAGGCCTTAAAAATAAACTAACAGACCGCGCGGCGGTATGTTTCACACGGCCGTTATATAGCGCGAGAGAGAGAAGAAAGCAGCACACGCGGTCGAACGATAAAAATATTGAAAGTGCAGAACGCGCGCTCGTGCTCCGGTATACATCACACGAGAGATATCGCTTTTCACGGAAACTCCGATGCCTCGCTGCTCGGGCGTTAAATTCGCCAGGCAAAAAGGTGCCGATGTCCTATACTACTACGTGTTTGCTCAGTAAGGCGCAGACCTCGGCCTCGCGGTGGGCGATCTCACAAGAGCGAAACTTTGTAGTTTTTCGAAAATCACGTGCGAGTTACAATTTTTATGGTGGGAACTTTTATGGGAAAACGGCATTTCATTTTTTTTTATATATTAGAAATCGAACAATCACAATGGATTAGAATACACACGTGTATAATGTCTTTAAAAATATAAAATGTTCTACTTAATGTAGACTAAAATTTCAAGTGTTTTTAACTACAATAATTGTCATCACAAACTACGACTAAAATATAATAATTCATGTCTAGGTGCTTTAAATATTGTTTCAACTCACAGGTCCAAGTAGATTTATGTAAATATAGAAGTGTTCGTGACTCACCTGAAACAAAAAATAGAATTATTAATAAAGTGCCATTAAAAAGAGGCCAAAGAACTTTGGATGATTTTATTATTTTACTACATCTGACACATTATAAAGATCTTAAATACATAAAAGATGAGAGGAGTGATAGGAAGGTTGTCGTAAAGAATATTCAAGGAATGCGTCACACCTCAATCACACGACAGGGCAAACAATATCATTATCAGGGCAGATATTTTGTTGACACAGCTGATTAACGCCGAGGGCAAACACAAAAGACAAACCCGTGGCTTGTTCGCTTTATAACTCAGTCTCTCTTGGCACGACTTTTTTCACTCTATACACGCACAGGCGCGTGCAACGACGGAAAAAGGGAGCGCGTGGGAGACAAGATGCGTCTCCTCCCACCTCCCCCTCTCCCTCTCATTCGGAAAGGCGGCGCACGCGCGGCGCGTCCGTTCCTCGAATTTACACAAGACTTACGTAAACTCGAGATAAGGAGAAACGAGAGCTCTGACCCCCTCGAGAGGAAGAGGCAGGCCGCAAAGAGAGGGCGCGAGCGCATATTCGGCTTTCGGAAAGGCAAACACCTCGTCAAACGTGCGCACGCCGGTCGTCCGGTCCAGTTGAGCGCTCGGAGAACGCTCGCGGAAATTTGTTCAGGGGCGATCCTCGAGAGAAAGGGGAGAGAGAGAGAGGGGGTCAACCGCATCCTGTTGTTAGCAGCCAGAGGGTTGCCATGATTGCCCAGGCGCTATTGATTTTTCTCAAAAACATTAACGTGCTTTTCCTTTTTCGGCGCTTAATTGAAAAACAAATAGTGAAAGCTATACCGCCACGGGATGAGTGTTATTGTACACGGCAAGTGCATTTATTAGATAAATATATACTCGCCGAGTAAGATAATATACATACGCGCACTTGCATTAGCCGCAATTTTCGTTACAGTATCGTATACACGTTAAAGAATATATATGTCGTTTCACGGCGAAAAGTGTGGCTTTCGTTTTTTTGTTACAACACAACATACGATAATGCTTATCTCATTGATTGGATTTTTATTGTAGGAAATACCTATGAAGTCGTTTACACTTGTTCGTATAGTAATTGGAATTGAAAATACGGGCGTTTCTGCCGACTTGCGATATCCTGGGTGCAGTCCGCGAGAACAATTCCATAAGGCGTCGAACATTCATTAATACGAGAAAGAGCGAATCGCCGCTCGCAGACGTCATAAATTCGCCGGAGCTTAGTGCGAAGCTGCTACCGCGCGGTTTATGGAGCATGAGATTACTTCTGCAGGAGGTCACGAGAGTCCAAGCGCAAGGTTTTATATACATGTATAAAGAGAGAGAGAGAGAGAGAGAGAGAGAGAATGAATTTCGAGAGGTGTGCAGTATATGTACGTGCCTCGGCGAATTTTTACAGCTCGCACGTGCGCAATGGAAATTGAATTTTGAATGTCCGCAAGTGCAGGCGAGTCTCTCTCTCTCTCTCTCTCTCTCTCTCTCTCTGCAGGCACACGCCGCAAACGGTTTCTCACGTGCATACAATGTCTTCGATATCAATATATATATACGCGTGTAACTTCATGCCAGCTTGACTTCCGAGAAGAATATCATGCGATAATTGTATTTTGACTCCCTTGTTACGAGAGCATGCATAACTCCACGTACTTAAAGATATATATGCGTGCGGCCATTTTGCAAGAAAAAGTTATCAATTTTATGACTTCGTAGAATGACTTTATTTACTCTTAGAGATTAGATTTCACATTTTACATTTGACACGCATCGTCGTATCAAAGAAAGTGCGTTACGTAATAAAAGTATCACAAGCATAAGGTTATACTAGCGATGTATATTGTCGTTACATCATTATTATAATGTAAAAGGACACTTTTTTAAGGATAAGGCAAGTTCATTAAACACAGACAAATGTTTACATCTTCGCCAACGAATAAAATAAATTTATTTATTTCTATATAAGGAAGAGAATCTCGTGCGAAATACCTGTAAATTATTTTTGAAGAAAGATGACGTTTGAAAAAGCGGAGTACATAACATCTTCATAGTGCCGCAGTCGCGTCGAACAAGTTCAGAAGGAATTCGAAGCACGAACGGCCGAAGTCGGGGTAACTTTATTAACGTCATGTTCATCGAAGAGACAAATCGCGAGGCCCTTAATCAATTCTCAAATCACGAAATACCTAACTCTGCGGCTATATTATGATTCTCGGCGTTTCGTCGCCTCGGTCTATACGCGCCGACGTCTCTTTCTCTCTAGGAATAGACTTATCGCTCTCGCGTCTATTAAAAAATTTGTTCGTGAACAGGACAACAGAGAATGAGAGAACGAGCTAAACTTCTATTTACCTAAGTTTCGAGCCGCTTATGTTGTGTTGCTTGAAGCAGCGCGGAGATTAGTCAAAAAGATAGCGCGAGCGAAGTGAAGAATAAATCAAGCGCTGAATTCTCACGTAGTTACCTATATGTATATGTGTGTGCATGTGTGTATCCTCCGCAACTAGGGGTCCTTTTAATAACATTTCAATGAACATTCCGGCGGCGCTCAACCCTCATTTTTCCCGCTCCTCGCGCGCTCACTTAATGATTCCTTTTTCCGACAACGCGACCGTAAGAAGTTATGATTCTACATACGCGCCGATTTATTATTCATTGCGTTTTTCTCTCTTTCTCTTTCGTCGCCACGTGCACGCGCGATCTCAAAGATTTAATCGAAAAGAAACGTGCGCGTTTAATGTCGCACATTCGCCCTTTACGAAAGTATGAGAAAGCGACAAAAAAAAGCAGGAGAACCACGTCGAAGGATGAAAGGTTTTAAGGCCCGGGAGAGAAGTGCAGAGGATATGAAGTCACTCGATCTATGTATCAATTAGAGGGACCGCTATTAATTCAAGCACGAGGGCCGCACTAACACGAGGTTCCATTTTTCTTGCTGCCCTCTGCTTTATTCTCATCATTAGATGCTATGTTCGAAGGTCCTTCACATTATTCCAGCTGATAAATATCGAGAATTAAAGTTTCTTTTCGTGTTGCAAGTTAATCAACTTTATTTTAAGGTTCGAAAATTAGGGCTGCGACCAAACAACACGTGTTTTTGAAAAATTGAGTTGTTATATCAGATATACATACATGGAGAGAAATTTTAGAGTAAAAATTACCAAGGTGCCTTGGTAGCGCATGGACAGACTGTCAAAAGCCGTGTTATTCCCAGGTTTCTAATACAATTTATAAGTTTCCCAAGAAAAACTACCATAACCACTTAAAAAAAATACCAAATTATCTGAATAAAAATTACCAGAAACACTGGTAAAAATTGAGATCTAGTCATTTTTACAAGGTAACCTAAGAATTTTTACTAAGAAAACTGATAAATTTTACCAAATAACCTGGTATTTGTGTACTCGCGCATGCGCACTGCGCATTATTGTGTTTCAGAAGATTGATACTAGAGGCGTGCGCGACGTTAAAATGAAAACAATACACATATTTTCAGTAAGTAATAACGGCGATTCAAATGACTGTTGGTAACAGCTTCTGTGGCGCAGTCGGTAGAACGTCGGACTCTCAACCCAAAGATCGTCGGATCGAATCCCGCTTCCGTAAAAGTTTTTTTTCAGTTTAATGTTTTTTCATCATTGTTTCTGTTTCTATTTCTATATTAAAATACTATATATCCATCAATATGGATAAAAAAGTTAATTTTTTTAATTTAAATTAACTAAAAAAAAATTTTACCAAGGCACTTTGGTAAAAACTTTGAAATTGTCAGTCTGTCCATCCATTACCATAGAAACTGGTAATTTTGTCTCGAATATTTGTAATTTTCACTACAAAATTTCTCTCCGTGTACGTTTATTTATAGAACGAGATTTAGAGAAAGAAAATCTTACAATATGTAAAATTTATTGTTTATTATTTAAAATGTAATTGCCAATCATGGTTTAAAAAAATTAACTTGTATTATTCAAAGATAATTACTTTAATACTTTATTTAATGAAATTTACGGACACCAGACGAACTTTTGTAACAGCATTTATTTAACAATTGCCAACGTTTCGGAAGTTTTATTACTTCCCTCTTCAGGGCTATACAAAAGCACAATAAATATCTTTTTATTTTCCAAATTTACAAACTTAATGCAAAATTACAATATTGTTACAATATAAATTATTACCTTAAATATTATGCGTCACATTATGTTAGTCTTATGCTAAATAAAATAACTTTATTGTTATTAGAGTCGAATAAATCGTACATACTATAAAGTAAACTCATTTTGAACGTTACATGTACGAGCACTGAAGAAAAAGGTTTGTAACACCCCTATTTATACTGCTGGTCGCAAATTATATAAAAAATGATAGAACATGGAAGAGGGGAGGGAGAACGGGAGAGGGAAAAATGCTGTGCGTAAGCTGTAAGAGCCTGCCAAGTATCCAGCAAACATATTTTTTGGAAGTGGCACAAAGTGGCAGGCTCTTATAGCTTACGCACAAAATTCAAAATGAGTTTACTTTATAGTATGTATGATTTATTCGACTCTAATAACAATAAAGTTATTGTATTTCGCATAAGACTAACATAATGTGACGCATAATATTTAAGGTAATAATTTATATTGTAACAATATTGTAATTTTGTATTAAGTTTGTAAATTTGGAAAATAAAAAGATATTTATTGTGCTTTCGTATAGCCCTGAAGAGGGAAGTAATAAAACTTCCGAAACGTTGGCAATTGTTAAATAAATGCTGTTACAAAAGTTCGTCTGGTGTCCGTAAATTTCATTAAATCATATACTACGAACGTTATCAACTACGAGAAAATTACTTTAATACTTGACACAACATTTGGTTTGAACATCATAAATAAAGGAATTTCTATAATGAACATAAATAACTATTAATACAGTTATAATCCGCAAAATCTACGAAATTTGTTACAATTAATCTTCCCGTACAAACCTTTTATTTAGCTGTTTTTCCCCCGTTATCCCTTGACCGTTCTGCCTTGAAATACCGTTTCACCTAATCTCGGGAATCGCGTCGCAGCTGAAAGCGGCGAGCGCGACGCGACGTGTACGTGTATAGAGCGAGGCGCATTTGCGCCACGGGAGACATTAATAGACACGTCACCTGCTGCCAATTAAGCGCGAGCCTCGGCCAGTCGATTAATCCCTCTCTAGTGCTCGCACGAAGTTCGTGTTGGATCACGCGAAATCGTCACTTTCACGGAGGCTGTTTCTCTCTCCGCTCGCGACTTTGTTGCGCG
This sequence comes from Torymus aiolomorphi, assembly GCA_036365515.1. Lineage (NCBI taxonomy): Eukaryota > Metazoa > Arthropoda > Insecta > Hymenoptera > Torymidae > Torymus > Torymus aiolomorphi. The sequence continues at coordinate 186,607,174 of CM070875.1, forward strand.
CTGTGTATATAAATGCGCGATGATCAAAGATACTCGGCGACGAGTGATAAAATACCCTAATAAGTTTTCGGTTACGCGCGCGACACTGCTTAATTGATGACTGCCGAGGTCCACTGTTCGCCGAGAAAAATGACTGCTAATTTGGTGAAATATCGCGTGGCCAGTCGAGCTTGTGTAGATAAAAAAAATTTGTTTTTTCGATACGTGTTTATTTAATTGATATGAAAAAGGGGGTTCTTTTTTTGTTTTTTTAATTAGGGAAGAGCGGTTTAAGGTGTATTGACAAAGTGATAAATTTTGGCTATCTATCCAGCATTGGAAAAATATTTGCTTAATGAACCAAATGTATGTTATTAATCAATATTTTTTTGAAAAAAAAAAAACTACTCATATTTTCTTTTTTCACCGGATAATTATATGTATCAAGTAATAAAAATTTTTATTATTCGAGAAACGGTACTCCTCTACACCACAAGAATTTTATTCAAAATGATAATTAAGAATTAATATGAGTATAAAAAAATATAAAATAGTTTTTGTGGTCTATGTGGAAAGGAATGTTACCATTTCAACAAATATATATCCCAGAAGCATTGAAAGTTGCCGACAGAAAGCAGACGAGCAATTTGTCAACGACTCGTTCTATCCCATACCCCACAAAAGCCCGAAAACCTTGCTTATCTCTTTGGGAGCAGAGGTCCGTGGAGAGGATCAACGTCCTCACCAACAAATTGAGGACGAAAACACGCGTCATCGGGGCGTCTGCTTCCGCGTCGGCGCTCCCGGGTTTTCGAGCACCGTCAAAACTAGAATATTCCGTAATCAGATGCTGAAAACCATCGAGTTTTCGGATTTCCGCACGACGCGGTATAGCCATCGATTACCCACACTCAAACACGTGCGCATCCCGAAGATAGCACTGACCGATAAGGCGCTCTCGCTTAGTAGGAACGATCTTATCGATCCGACCGAGAGAGAGAGAGAGAGAGTCGACGCGTCGGTCGATTGGCCGATCGATCAACCGCGTCTCTCAGCCTCTCGCAAAGGAGTGCAGAAATCCCCTGAGCTGGAAGGCAGCAGCGTTTTCTGCACGGCAGCGATGGTGTATAGTAGAAGGGATCCCCCGGGGATAACAAGAGATGATAATTGTAATTCAATGAGACGAACCGAGAGTGACGGGTAGGGGGCGAGGGCGAAACGCAGGCGCGTGTGTCGCGAACTACACGTACACACACGCGCGAGTATGGCTGAACGCTTCGTTGGCAAGGCTGTCGATATCGCGCAGACGAAACACAAGCCCGGCCTCGAGTCCCCGGGTAAATGGGGAACGCGCAGGTAAGTCAATTCCTTAGGGCCCGCCGCCGCCGCCGTCGCCGCTTGTCACACCTTGCGCATCATAAGGTTTCACGCTTCCATGAAACCGGTAAGGAACTCCCAAGTCTCCCTCCCTCCTCTCTCTCTCTCTCTCTCCTCCCGATGAAAACGCTTTGTCAGATCGCCGTCGGCCGATGCGTGATATACGTGTAGATACATGGTTAGGGCTGCGGATCCTCTGCGAAAAAAGGCGATGGACGCAGGGAGCTGTGGCAGACACGAGCGCTAAATGAACACCACCACTCGAGGGGAATGAGTTGCCAAGCTGATCTTTTCGATGTACTTATTTACTTGAGTGTTTTATCTTGAAAAGGGAAAAATCTGTATTTAATTTTCCGTTTGAAATCATTTGACAAATGTCAACGAGAAATGTAAGCAATCGCTAATTATGTTTGCTAAACAATCTATCGTAAACAAATGGAATTGAATAACATGGTTTTATATATTTAGATATTATGCATACCTACAAATCAGTATAATATTATTCGATTATGATCATCAAAAGTGATGAAGTTCGAAATTCAAATACGTCGATTAATTAAATGAAACCCTTGAAAGCAATAAATTTTATTTTATATCGTCAGTCGAATAATGAGATAATTATGATGAATATATAATTGCATTATTCGGTATGCTGAAATGGATGATAATTTATAATATATATGCATTAATTAATGCAGTCGTAAGGGTTTAATCACATTAATAACACCTTGCATTCATTACATATAGGAAACAACGTGAAATCAAATAAAGTTTTTAAAGTTCTATCGACATCTAACAATGCACAGCTGAGTGCGCAATGAAGAAGCCAACGTACATATGTCCGTGGTTGACTAAAAGGAGAAACCAAAGGGCCACGCGACTGGCTCTTTGTAGCAGTTTGGTAAGGCCAATATGGAAGCTCCGTCCGTCTAACATCACGAGCACTTGTTTCTCGGCCAGTGATACGCGTGTATCACTTTTCCCTCAACTAGTCCGATTAATCTACAGGACTGCCTTTACTCCCCTCCCTCCCCTTTCGTCGAGACGCGCGCGTGGGATATTTCGACAGGACGATCTCTGTCCCCGTCGTCGCATCGCCTTCTTGCGCGCGTCGTGTAGCGTTACACGCTTCTCTGAAGCCGGTAACGAAGCCGATCAAAACACGCTGTCAGGACTTTCTCGAAGGTACTGCTGCTCTACTGCTGCCGCCGCCGCCGCCGTGGCCAAGTTCTTGCCTCACGCTCTCTCGCTTTTACTCTCTTAATATTAAGTTGCGCGAATTTCGAAACGGTCAAGGTCGTTATTTTCTCGCCCATGTTACTGGAAGTTTTGCAGATTGGCGGAGAACAAGGACACGTATATACTGATAGGGCTACACTGTGTATTGCAATGGGTCTGAAGTTTGCATCGTTGGAATGCAACGAAATAATTTTTTACAATTAATTAAAGTTACTAGACAGTAAAAAATATTATCTAAACCTTTGTCATAAAGTTATTTTATACTATAAAATACTAAATCTTCGCGCGAAATTAAAATTAATCAATATAACTTTAAAGTAAAAGCAATTTTTTTTTCATTTCGTTGCACTCCAACGTTGCAAACTTCAGACTCATGTATTGCAAGTAATACTTAATTGCTATAAATGCGGTTAATCGAAAAGACTCATTCGTGTTTAAGAAGTTCGTAAAAATTCTTTCCCTGTCAAGTTTTACAAATTAATAACAATTCATTTTAAATTGTGTAGTTAATAAATATTTCTTCGAGGAAAAAAATAGTTTTTTCATTGAAACTTATTCTCGCAATTGATCACTCGCTTGGATTATACAAACATTAGAATTAAAAAACGATGCTGCAATGTCGTCGACAAACTGCGACAGCGCGTTCAGGAGCAAATACCTCGCGTGTATCGACACGGGTATACCTTCACTTCCTCTTACTGCGGAGACAGGAAGAGCACGCGAGTAAATTACAGCTTCTCCCCCTCTCTCTCTTCTGCGTCTTCTGCCCTAAGAGAGAGAGAGAGCAGAGCACATACCCGCGCCCCGTGCTGCACTTCGCCGGGTACTCAATACACGGTACCTCTTCGGTTCTTCGGAATACCGAGCCTCGAGATTGCCCCGAAGATTTGTGGCTCTCTACGAATTGCCGAAGCGCCCCGTGTGTATGTGTGTGTGTGTGTATGTGAAAAACGTGGGCTTTACGCGAGCGTTGACCGGATCTCGCGGACACGCAGTCCACACGCCCACGCGCGAGCGCATCTTCCGAAGACGGCGACGAGGATGCGCGGGAGAACAGAGCTTACGACGCTTTCAAGAAATAGACGAGCTCATTGTTACCCGTAATAACTTAAATAAGGTATAGGCGTTATTTACGCGCTATCAATATCACGTGATTTTAACCATCAATTTTCACATTATGAAATGTGCCTTTATGCTTCGCAAAATTTCGTTCTATATACTTTTATTGGATCATTATTACTAAATAGAGTGATTTTGTGACGATCATAAATGTTTATCAGTAGTGCATTTCATAGTGGTTTTAGTATTCTAAATGATAGATGAAAATAAATTTATACCACTTACTTATTCGTACATAAAAGCAGTGTATTTTCATGAATAAACATGTGGCAAAGAAATCCTTGGATTTGTATAAAACATCAGATTTATTCATCACAGTCATGCCCGTTTTTAAAAGCTTTTTACTTCTGGAGTCTTATTTTCAAAATCTATTTGCTTCTTTAAGTACATACTTTCGCTGGCGAGTCATAAAAGTTACAACAAAAGATAAAAGAAATTACACTTTGCGCGAATTTCCCAGTAGTTTATTTTCAGAGTATAACCAAAGTAAAATAACAGAATTTATAATATTTTAAATTACCCGACGGTAGAACGGTTGCGAGAATAAAAAAATTATCACGAGTGAACTTTCCCTCGCGAAGCCCTTCAATAGTTAGCTGTTGACCTCGAACGGGTCATATTTAAGGGCGAGCCCAAGTGCGAACTTTACAACCGGCTGTCCAAGCCTCGGAATATGACCGACGCAAGAGGCTTCATCCTCCGTGTGATTTGTGGACCAGCGCTAGGGAGAAAGAGTCCGGCGATACGTATATCAGCGCCGCCGTGTATATGTGTGTGCACTCAACTTCTGACCCCTAAGCGATTATTGTCAATGCTTGTATTTTTTCACGCCCCACCAATTTGAAACGTTCTTAAAAACTTATTTTTAAGACCGTACTGAGAGGTACTCGAATGTCAGTGTTCATTTCCGTAAAAACTGTACACAAGGAATCGAAATACACACGCGATATTTTGTTCTTCAGTAAAATTACGAAATTGTTAAATTATCATCGCAAATTAATTTGATTTCCTGATTTTGATAAATATTATTGTATTATATTACTATTAATATATCATTAAATGCTTGTGCTGATTTCACTTTATAAACATTTGAAAATGCTCTAAATCCCAGGTGTGTGTATGTATATTTAATTGAAACAAATTGCAATAATTATTTTTTCTACTTTTATCAGTTGTTTCATAAACTCCATCATTTCAATGTTTGAACTTTCCTGTATAAGAATTTTCGCGTGCAAGAATATTTTGCGTCAACTATCTCCAACGTGGATAGCCTGTCCTATTATAATTCACTTGAGCGTCGTCCTGGAGGGAGTACACAAAGCATCACCTCATGTACAACTACAACAGGACTAACTGTCTTGTTTGGCGGTCGCCGCTGGCACATACTTGGAATAGCACTTTTCACGGAATTTAACGGAAGGGAAATGACGAATCACGGCTTTATGCGAAATATGCAGTCAGGCGGGAGTGAGGCGCGCGAATAGCCGCATAGAGAAGAATGAAGCGCCGATCGTTTTTCTCTCTCGCTCTCTCTCTTTCCGCGTGCACGGCGGCGGTTCCTCTTCCTTCATCGACCGCTCGTTCGTCTTAATGATTTACACCCGCTTGATCCCTCCCTCCCGCTACTTCAAGATATCGCCGAAGGAGGATTCCCCGCGTTTCGCACGTATAAATAGGTATATATGCACGTTTTCCGACCGCAAAACACCAAAGAGCTATAAAATTTCAGCGTAATTATAATCGGGCGCCGTGCTTATTTCACTTTGTGTGTTCCCTAATCTGGCCTTTACCACATGCATCGATGTTTTTTGAAGGCAATTTTTACGTTGATTCGGAGAATGGTCGTAAGTGGTCGCGTTAAGCTAGTCGGATGGAAGGTTTTTAGGGGATTTCGAAGTTCGATACTTTTATGAGAGTTTTTTGCACGCAAAACTGATTTCGGGGAAGTAAAAGTATATAAAAATTTAAGTACTTGGGTTATAGTATTTCACTAATGTATTTTATCTAAACCACATAATTTAAATATATGTTAAAAAATAAGAAAATGTTTTGCCCTTATTAAACGTATAGCGATTTTATATTTTATAACGAATACACATAAATCAAACCTTCATTATTATAAAATATACTAGATAGATATCTTCTATTCCGTTAATAAAATGAAAATATTATTAAGAAAATATCTGTTTAGCATTTGTTTAAAACAACATAACCAGGACATTCCTTTCGCCAAAGGTGGCCAATGACTTTCATTAACATAATGTTTTCTCGATGAGCCTTATAGCGTTGCGCAAGGAATTTTTTCGATTTCGCGACAAACAACAAAAAAGCGGTAGTAATCGTTCGGCAAACTTTTACCTTGCTGTCAGAGCGAAGATTTACGCCGAGGTTTAGACCGAGAGTGGAGATAGGCTTACGCGCGCGAGGGTCATTTCGCGGGGAATTTTCTCGATTCCTGCAACCAAAGCTATAAAAGTACACCGCTGGTAATTAAAAGGATAGAACGGCCAACAGAGGAAGTGATTCACGGAATAACACTTTCAGACGCGCGCGCGCGCCTGACCCATCGCGTAACGAATCCTCGCGTAATAGATGGAAAAAAAGAAGGATGGCCGTGGCGGCCGGTGACGTGCACCGCGAAGGGGACGTATATGTGCTGTATAGGAAGAGCCAACGTAGATATCGAATGTCTCGCTGCAGCTACCGCGTAATAGGCAATTGCGCGTGTTTATATCGCGCGTTTTTATTGTGATTGAAAATTTCATGGGAGCTGATAGGCGAGCTGGGCTGCAAAGTGCTTTATAGAAGATATTAACACTTTCACTGCTATACTATACGAAAATAGACTTTTTATATAGAATATTAAACGATTCGGTTGCTGATAGTTTTTTCGTGTCAATGACTGTAGTTAAAATAAACCTCTGCGAAGATGGGACTTAAATTAATAAACTCGAGAGAGATGATTTTTTTCTCGGTGTTTTGTGAGTATTTTCCGCGCTATATTAGTCCCTTTGCACCCGCCAAGCGACACGTTCCGGATCGAATTTCTTATCGCCAATTTTTTTACAAGGCGATGGCAACATCTGGAAGAAATATCGGCCATAAAATTTGTCTTAAATTAATAAATTCACCCTTTTATTTTCGACAGAGAATTAACTTCTTATGCACTGTAGAATATTTTAATTAAATTTGAAGGAAGAGTGTCACTTTATATATGATGATAATTTTACAAGGGTACATACAATTCATCTTAATGAAGTAAAAAGTAAATGCAAAAACAACGATGTATAAGCACGTTACGAATGAAATTATCGATAAATCATATTTATATGAAATTCGATATATGAAAAGGCTGATTCCGGTATGATCAAGCTGCAACATGGGTGCTACACGGCGCCAGCCGATAATTCATTTCGACGAGTATTAAATTCATCATAAGTCATAGCGGTCATAAGTATTCAAAATGAAATCTTACTCCGAGAAACAGAGATGACGGATAAAGTAAAAGTGTCTGCTTCTGGCCACGGAAAGTTGCTCCAGACGCGCGCGCGCATACATACACAAGGAAGAACAGCGAGTCCTTGGGATCGCGGCGATATGGACTTCCAGATAGGAGCATCGATTCCTGCGCGCCCATATTGATTTATGGCCCGCGAACGTCTCCCATGGCTCGTCGCTCAAAGGCACATACATACTACATGTTACACTTGTACGCGTATATGAGAAAACTTGTGCAGGTGTGCCCATTAGTCATCGACCGGCAGTCCAGTCATTCCTCTTCCTAGTAGAAGGTGTGTGCTGTTTCGGGGGTCTACTATCTCCCACTCTCTTTTTCTCTCACTACTCTTCCGCACCTTTCGATTCCCGCGATATTTCATCAGTTGGATGCCGAGGATATACACATCGGCACGCGGTTGTCGTAGTCGTTATTCGTGTATTAAGGTCAAAATGCGAAGGCAGTTTCTTTTGTGCGTGCGCACACGCGAACCGCTGGCAGACGTTCCGGCAATGACTCGTCCATTCTTCGGATGTCTCGGGCATTTTTCATGCGCGATTGTTGTTCGCGCTTTGCGAACCACTTGATTAACTCTTTGAAATTTATGATGGAGGGCGATAATGAGTACGGCAACAACAACAATTGCCGCCAATATCGCGTGTATATTGCCTTTTTCATGTTGCAAAATTAGAAATGTCATTTCCTCAATGGAAAGCATTATAGGAAATAAAATAATTGCAACAGAAAATAGGAACTTTTTCCTTATACCTTTATAATTTTTATACAAACATCACTTATATACCTGTAAATAAAGTCAGGCCCTGTGTACAAGATTGTTTATTGTACATCAGACAGATTTGTGACATGATCTCCCAAGATAATTTCCAAAACATTCTACGCGAATTAATATCCATATAGAACATGCACATTTTATAAGATGTTATCTGCTACACTTTTCTCTAAATTTTCTATCCTCGCAGCCGGCATTAAAGATTTATATCAACGTATATTTTGTAAAATAAAATTGAAACTTTTACAGGATTATTCTCGTGCGCACGCGCACACGCTATAATTTACAGTGTCACGAAATCATAAGTTATGACGTGTTTTTCAGAAAAATCTAACTGCACCTCGCTGTTCTGAGCCAAGAGAGAGAGAGAGAGAGAGAGCGCGCTCCATTTCTCTGAAAACGCGTGCGAGTTTAAAGAGCACGTACGCTTGCGGGCCCTGATATAAAAAGATTACCGCACACTTATCTAAACGGGCGGCAACTACCCATATCTCACGATCACGAAAGAATGCAACAAAACGAGACGGGAAATCTACCTCTACTCTCGCGCGCGCGTGCGTATGTTCTCGAGTCACATCATCTACGCCCCAAATCCGTTACGTTTCCGCAAAACGCGAGCATACGCACAGGCCGCGCCGTAAATTCATGCACGAATATATGTATACACGCGTGCGTGCTTTGATGATGCAGGCCTCTCGAAGAAAGAATTTGCGCCTGAATAAGAGCAGCTTGCGTTGTTAATTAAACGAGTGCCTGGGCGTTTCTCGCAATTGCATCTGTGTTTGTGCACCTTCGTGGATCTGTGTGTGTGTAAATATGTATACCTGGCCTGCGAAAATCCTTGCGACACGTGCACACACGCGAGCGCGCGACTGCTCTTCTTTCTTTTTCCCGGGAAGAGGACGCCTGTGGCGCGCTGTGGAAACCAGACATTCCAGTCGACCGTGGGCTGGAGGGAGCGTTTTTATTTTGACTCCGAGAGCTCGCGGGCTCCGAGAAGAATATTATATATGTTTTTGCAAGACTTATCAAATAATCATTCTCGTAATTTTAATATGAACGGTCGGAGAACCGTGGTCGATTCGTAATCTGTAGTAAAATTAGATTTAGATTAAATTAAAAGATTCGTTTCATCAAATTATAGGAAAGATTAACAAACCTATGGCACTAAAATTATAAAATGTATTTTCAAAATATCCTACGTAAGTCAGTGCAGCGCGGTATTTCTAAGTGTCAATCTAAATTCGGACAATGCATAATTAAAACAGTCAATTGCGGCGCACAGAGGAGCACACATATTTCAGGCTATAGCGCTGAAATGGCGCGCGAGCCACAAAATGCTTGCCGCGCTCCTGCGTTCCTGTGACTCCAGCGACGTTCCCCGAATTCTCGCGTGCGCGAAGTTGACGATTTCGGGTTACGCGCGCGTAATACGCGCGCTGGTATATATTGCGATTCAAAATGTAATTTAACGATGGCTGCGCCGCTGTCCCCGAGAAAATTAAATACTTGTGGTTACGACGCCGTTATGGCGGTGTTAATTACCGCGAAACTTGATACCAAAGTTGCCCCGCAATAAAACTTTATGATGTCGATTTTAGCACCGCCGGCGCTGAGTAATTGAAAAAAAAGAACTATTTTATAATTGCGATGAAATATTTAGAATGATTACTATTTTATTTTGCATGGAGAGATAGTGGTAAGGAAAACTATTTAAATTTCTTCAACCGTTCGATTTTCATGTATATGTGCAATTTCACTTTATTATTAATGGCTTGTAAATAATTGCTAATGCTTTAACGTTCCTTGTTAATACCTCAATCACATTTGCATCAAATCAAGAATAACAATTACACGGGCCATTTATCTTTTTATCGCAAGATTGGTACTTCACTCGATTCGAAGTACAAAAATTTTTTGAAGTTAGATTTATGATCGTGACTGCAAAGACTGTGTTTTACATAAAATCATGCTAATTTTTTTCCAGCGTGCTTAAATCTTCCCCAACACACATTTCGATCACTCGTAAAACCACTCTTTATCGCCGTCTGTCGTTTTTTTTTTTATTTTCACTTGAAAGTAACCCAAGTAAAATTGATGCCATGATTTTTCTCTCACCCTTTCCTTCTCCCTTTTCTCTTTCTCCTTATCCGTTGCTTCTTCTTTTTTTGCCATCCCTTTTTATACACATGTATTGCGAAATAAGCGTCTGGGCGCGCTCTAAGTAGAAAAAGACGCGCTTTAAGGGCCGGACGGAGCGATATTGCCGCGCTTGGCAACGAGCGGTCGTTTCGTGAATGAACACGGAGCGCCAAGGCTAAGCCCGGCGTGGTAATGGTTTTTCATTTGCTAGCGATAAACCGGTAATGATAGCCGGTGGCGCGATAACGACATAATCGCGCCTCGCGTGCTCGCCTCCCAAGCGCGCGCCTAAATACTGGAAACCTGATATAATGTAACCGACTTTCCCTTGTTTTCCATCGGCGAGTCGCGTACACACGGCTCGCATCCACGTGATTCGCCAGGTTTAGAATTAATCATTGTTATTACGCGAAGAGATCGGCGTCGTCGAGAGCGAGGATGTGCCGTGATTTTTACGGCGCGAAGTAGTTTCGAGGGGGAATGAATGGAGCTGCGAGCTATATCGTTCAATTTTCTAGTTGATGCAGGGGTGAGGATAAGGGTCGTAAATGAATTTCATGTACGTTTTCAGCTTTTTTTTTATCCTGCTACAAGTTAACACTTTGTTGGGTTATCATTGGAGATTGAAATCCATTACATGTTGCTCGACTCGATGAAAGACCAATATAATGAGCCGACAAAAGCGAACTTGTAAGTGTGAAATAATCCATCAGCAATACTTTCGAAAATGAGAAGAGCCCCGTTTAAGAAAGTATTTTAACATCGTTATTTGAATAATTGCCGCGACTTTCGTTTCACTCTAGAAATGAATTTTTAACTCTGTAATTTACAAAATCGCATGTTAATAAAAAAAAAATATTCGCTTGAATTTCAATGAACAAATCAGGTAGAACCGTTTTATTTCCCGAATTACAATACGATATATAAATACGTAATTTATTAGGTAAGAAATACGCGATCCGAAGTCTAAATACACAAAACCTTCTGGGAAGAAGTGAAAAAGTATGTAGTTGACACGGCGCAAAGATCGAAAACAGGAATCCTGGAAAAAGGCAGAAAAAGAAGAAGAAGCACGTGTCACTGACTGATCGGTTGCGTGCGCTCGCTGTCTCTTTAAATCCCAGCTAAGGGACTTGGAGTTCGCTCTCGAGAAAGAGAAAGACAGAGAGAGAGAGAGAGAGAGAGAGAGAGAGAGAGAGAGAGGGAGCAACAGAGCGAGAGAAGCACACTATACTCCTCTCGACGTTATTAGCATTGGCTATGACAAGAAGACGTTCCCGCGACGACGAGTACAATCTGAGAAACTCGTCGTATGCGCGCGCAAGCGAGCGATAGAAAACTGGTCCTCTTGTTGACTCTACGCATAGGCTTCCCCTCGAATTCAAGGGAGGGACTGTGCGCGCCATACCACACCCCGCTCTCTTTCTCTCTTGCTTCTCGGGGTCGCCGCTGGCGTGAATCCTAAGCGACTTTTCTCGCCACCACGCCACGGCCAGAGAGAGAGAGAGAGAGAGAGAGAGAGAGCCCGAAGAACAGGTGTTCTCGTCACGTACGTGAATGCATTCGTCACAAGCCGCGCGCGGGCTCGCTGTGTTGTCGCGCTTGTATAGTCAGAAGAGAGAGGAGGAGGAGGAGGCGGAGGAGATGCGCGCGGCTCTTTACTGCCTTGTCGTCGAGACAGGTGTTTTTCGTTCTTATATGCCCGGCCATTTCTCTCTTTTTTCGCTGTAGCCTGCGCCGCGCGGCACGCGCTCAATTTTCCGAGAAGCGCTATACGTGCGCGAGCGATGGAAATTAATTTAGTCAGATATGCGCGCCGTAATTAACCCCAACGCGCTGACCCCATCCTTTAACAGTCGCTTCTTTGCTGGCGTTGCGCAATGCCCGACAGCTGACACTTTTCCAAAGACAACTTTCTTTTCCGCGAATTTCAATTAATTGGTTGTTTCAGTACTCTTTGTGCTGCGGAGATTGTGTTTCATGAAAAATAATGTCTTCAAAATTTATTTTTATACCTATTATCGTATAACGAATGATTGGTAAGTACATAGATAATTTTTGTAACCACTTGTTTGAAAGAGTAATATCTATTGCAGAGCAGGATGTTTGGTTTGAAAGTCTCAAAAAGTCTGACAAGGCACCGTGTTAAAATCGAGGTTAAAGGAAATTTATGAAATTCCAAGCAAATAATAGGATGACTCAGCGACAAAACAATGTAAACGTAGTGTGAAAAGACATGCCGTGTCCTAGTACAAGACTGTTCCTAATTCATCCATTATTCAAGTCTCTCAAAAAAGGAACGAGTTACATATTTTTCTCTCCGACAAAGTAAATCGGAGATCGGGAATTCACCGTGTGAATGGGTAATACCTCCGCGCGAGCGGAGCAGCAGTGTTCCCGACTACAATTCTCGAAGAGCACGAAATTTTAAACGCTCTCACGCCTGGTAAACAGTTTTTTTTTGCTCCCGAACAACGAACGCCGTCCTCTTGTTTCTCCTCGTCAGTTTGACTGAAGCCGAGTAACGCGATCAATACCGCCTAAAGGCGTGCGCGTGACGCATAGGTAGAGAGAGAAAGAGCGGACGGACTTCGTCGGGCATTCAATGGGACGAGGGGGCTGTCGGCGCGCAGGAAACATCCGCAGAGTGGAAATCTTAGGGATCTCACGTAATCCAGGTAAAATCGTCAGCGCGACGCAAATTATGATAAAGTCGGGAATAATTTGCTCGTTTCTCATGCTTTCACTGCTTCGCCCCGGCCGCCTTCCTCGCGCCCACTAGTGTAATAGATACGCGGTGTACGCTGGGACGCGACAACGCGAGATGCGATCCCTCGCGCTGATAGGCGCCGATGTGCTGGTGCTTTCGCGGGCAGAGATCTTTCCGAGTCGCGAACAATTACGCAGCTTGTATTCAAAAGCGTTAACAAGCGTGCTCGCGTACATAGCGGCGTTTCGAGATAACTATGGACATTTTCGGCGTTGTGAAATCAAGAATAAATATTAATAAGCTCTTGCTACCCAAATTTTCGATTTCGCGATTGTGTAACCCCATTTGATTTAATCATTGTGGTAAAATAACAAAAGAGTGAGTTTTTAAGTGTTAAAGTTGCAGTAAAAGTAAATATAATTAAATATCAAAATAAGAATAATTTTGTAATATAAATGTTGTCGTTGTGCGTCATTTTATTTATATCATGTCGAGTTTCACACTTATTTTGAAACCACACGTGTTTACAACGAAACTTCTTTTTTACAAAGGACTTGGAAGTTTGTATCTATTTCCCATGATTTTCCTACGGTATGCATGATTTATGATAAACGTTTTAAGCGAATAAACATCGTAAATTACAAAATAATGCAAATTGAAATAAATTGTGTAAACACACATTATGAACTTTCAGATTGTTTTTAATCGAAGGCTTGCAATGCAGCTTCGCATCCATCATTCCGCCATCATTATACACAAGCATAGAACAGGGAATAATTCACGACGCAGAACAAATTTTCCATAACGACAGAAATTTTCTCGAGTTTATCAAGTTTATCATCGACGAGCTCATAAAAGAATGCCGATCCCATAGATAGACGCGCGCGGTTATAGCTCGCCTCTGCGGGCGAACCGCGACGACAGTCCGTTGTATCACGCTCGCTCGGCACGATGTGGGGCACGGATTTGTTGTGATGGCTCGTTAACGTGCGGTAACGTAGCAGCCGTTTGCGCATAACATAGTAGCGGGCAAGACATCCGCGCGCCCGCGAGAGAGAAAGAGAGAGAGAGAGAGAAGCGACTCCTGCACAGCTTGCACACACGCCAAATAGAAAGTCGATTTCTCAACCTCTTGTTGCTTCTTCGTGCACACGCTGTATGTGCAGAATTTAATGGGACGTAATCGACCTCTTCGGGGAAAGAGTAGGAGGAGGAGGAGGAGGAGGAGTAGAAGACACATTACCGCGGTTTACCGTTTTCACCCGTTTTCAATGAGCTCGTAATCGCGTAGTCACAAACATGCGGGAACTAAGCACATATGGGAGTCGCGCATATAAAGCCTGTGTGTGTGTGTGTATGTGTGTGTGTGTGTGTGTGTGTGTGTGTGTGTGTGTGTGTGTGTGTATATATATATATATATATATAAAAGCGCGCACTAACTCAGCTGTAATTAATTGTAAGCTCGAAGAGGATGTGTTATCGTCGATATTGTTAAGAGGATAGACAAAACGCGATCCTTGCGATCGTTTGTAACGGTGTTGTGATTTATTGTTTTCTTCGGAATAATGAAAGTAAATGTTGAGTGTGCGAAAAACTCGTGCGAGAAAGTGTTGCTTGATAGTTTATGCTTGTTTTTTATAGTTATCAGTTTTGTAATGTTAGTTAAAATTTATTATAAACATTGATTTTTTAATTACACTAGGACATGCCAAACGCGCTGCGCGCGTATTTTTATGTTTTTGGGGTTATGAATATATATTTTTTATTATGATTTAATTTTAATTAGTTTGATAGTATCGTCAGATAATTTTTCAAAAGAAAAAATTAATCTTTTCATTATATTTGGTTTAATTATTTAGTTTTAAATAGTTAAGAATAAAAATTCAATTTCAAAGGTTCAAATGTAGCGGAAGTAGCGAATCTTCGCGCCTATTTGGTTTAATTATTTAGTTTTAAATAGTTAAGAATAAAAATTCAATTTCAAAGGTTCAAATGTAGCGGAAGTAGCGAATCTTCGCGCCTATTATAAAATAATCAAAATCAATCTTTAAATGCTTCACAACATCCGGCCATCGTTTTTTAAGAGTGGATATAAAAATTGTTATACATATAGGAAATTTATTTTCCTCTATAGGATTACTTTGTAATGTAATGTATTTTACTCTGGATAAATAAATAAATAAATAGATATATTTAAAAAAAAAGTACTTAAAGGAGTCTAAAAAAGTATTTAAAATTAGAGATTAGTTATACTTTTTTTTCAGCGAAATTTATTTACTTAATAAAAAATCTGTCCAATTAATTTTAATTCATTATTTTTTCACTTCAAATGCACTAACACATTTTTCGAATAGCATTCAATGATATAAATGCAAGCAATTTGCCCTTGGGAAAGGACTGCACGTCCGATGTTCCTCATATTTATAACATTAATGCGTTACACAAGCGATGGTGCATGGAGACTCGGCACTTCGTATACTAGTGCACGTGTATGTATATACGCACACAAACTCGCAGGAAACTCAAAGGACGCGCAAATGCCGCGCGAGCCTATCCACTCATGGTTTTATGTACATGCGCACGCGGCGCGCGACTCGAATGCATAAACTATCTTCGCGTTATCATTACCATATACATACACGCGCAGTTGCGTTATACGAGCGGTGCGAGCCGCGAAACAAATCACTCCGACGATTAGGGATGCGCACGCGTTAAGGGCCCGTCCACAATGCCTCGTCGGGACTGTTGCGATGCTTGCTAGAGAGAGATTGAAGTTTCTTATCTGCTAACAATATCCAATGCGCGTGTTATGTAACGGATGGATATTTAACAAATGAAAAGTATTTAAGGGAATTTATAAATATATTATTATTACGGTACTTCGAACATGTCGGAATTTCCTAAATTTATCTTCTGTACACAACATCAATTTCCACTATTAAAAAAGACGTTGTACATAAAGTTTTTTCGAGATTAACAATACTCTAAAAAAAAACTCTAAATAAATTCCTTGCTTGCAATATCCTATATTAAAATAAAATTACAAGAGAGTTTCTTGAATAACTTGAAATAATTAAAATGTATTTTCAAATTGGAATTAATAGTATCTATATTTTACGTAAGGAAAATTGCAGGATACGCTGTTTTTGAAAAATGATATGCTAGTTTTCTGAGCACGTCCTTTAATAAAATATAAGAAGAAGAAGCTTTTTAATACTGCGTTAAGTCAAAGCTACTTGAAAGTAGCCAATTAGCTCTCAAATCATGAAAAATTTACATCAAACAATAATTATTCCACAAAAAACTGTATATAAGAAAAAATGTACATTTTTAAAATAATTTCCTCAATTTAACCTTTTTTTTTAATTCAATACCTTTTTGCAGTGCAATATAATTAATGTCGATTGTGAATGAGCAAAGAAGCTTCCCAACAATTTTTATAAAAGCCTCGGTGAAAACAGAAGAAAAAGGGATAAATTGCGGAGGCCGCGAGGTATTCATATACGTGAATGTAGTCATCGCCTCGCGCTTGGCTCGCGGATTTATATAGCACACTTTATATATAATATACACGGAGAGAAATTTTGTAGTGAAAATTACAAATATTCGAGACAAAATTACCAGTTTCTATGGTAATGGATGGACAGACTGACAATTTCAAAGTTTTTACCAAAGTGCCTTGGTAAAATTTTTTTTTAGTTAATTTAAATTAAAAAAATTAACTTTTTTATGCATATTGATGGATATATAGTATTTTAATATAGAAATAGAAACAGAAACAATGATGAAAAAACATTAAACTGAAAAAAATTTTTACGGAAGCGGGATTCGATCCGACGATCTTTGGGTTGAGAGTCCGACGTTCTACCGACTGCGCCACAGAAGCTGTTACCAACAGTCATTTGAATCGCCGTTATTACTTACTGAAAATATGTGTTTTCATTTTAACGTCGCGCACGCCTCTAGTATCAATCTTCTGAAACACAATAATGCGCAGTGCGCATGCGCGAGTACACAAATACCAGGTTATTTGGTAAAATTTATCAGTTTTCTTAGTAAAAATTCTTAGGTTACCTTGTAAAAATGACTAGATCTCAATTTTTACCAGTGTTTCTGGTAATTTTTATTCAGATAATTTGGTATTTTTTTTAAGTGGTTATGGTAGTTTTTCTTGGGAAACTTATAAATTGTATTGGAAACCTGGGAATAACACGGCTTTTGACAGTCTGTCCATGCGCTACCAAGGCACCTTGGTAATTTTTACTCTAAAATTTCTCTCCGTGTATGAAAGGCCATTAGCGAAACGCAGACAGCTTTGTCAGGCACATCGGGAGGATTATGTCGTCGAAACTTTCAATGCTTTTGCATGTGCGCGAGCTGTCTCGGTAGAGAGCGAGCGACGGAAGAAGGAAAGAGACAGAGAGGGAGAGGGAAAAAAGAGAGAGAGAGACCGAATTTTAATCCTGCTTTTTGCATTGATGTTCGAGAAAACGCGAATTATCTTTTCATACGGTGGATTTGGCTAATCGACAAGGATTAAAAGGGATGACGCTGCTATAGATACGTTTAATGAAATTACTTTCTCAAGTAGAATCGATAGGAACGGATTTGACTTCTACCTGCTACGGGCGACATCAGAACTTTTTAATTAGGATAATTGAGATATCAAAAGAAGAGCTTTTGTTTTAAAAATTAGCAAGAGCGCGACAGATGGTTGATAACCAAGCGCTATACCGCTTGACAATTTCTCTAATTGAATTCTATCAGGGTTTTAACCATTTTAAAATCATTGTTTAACTATTATAAGTTATAAATTAGCATCAATCAAACCCCAATATAGCGACTAACTACAAACAATGGCGCAAATCTCAAATAATATATTTTTAAGATTACTTGTTGTGATGTTCTTCGGAAATAAATTTTTTGTTTTTGTTAATGATGTTATATAACATTTGGTTCCAAACTACGTGCACATATATACAAAATATTGTACAAAATATTTTCACAGCTTTTCCTTATTCTGAATAACATTTTTTTTTCTTTTTAAGAAATCTACAAAAACGTAATGGCTTAAGAATTTGCCTTTTTCCCATCTAACGTCAATCAAATAAAATACATTGACATCATTTTCGTTCTTAAAAAATAAAAGAACGGACAATTCGTATAAGACGCACGCTCATTTCTCAGCGAAACGAGTTCACTTTGACTTGTCAAAATCCCTTTGAAATTGAGATCAAGATGAATATGAGAACGCAGCAGGTGATTCGCCGAGGCCAAGTTAATTGTCAAACAATGATTTTCAGAAGTTTCGCGGGGAATTTCCGCATGCCGCGAGAGCCACGGCAGCAGCCAGGGCAGTTCGTCCTCGCAGCGAGGACCGCGCTCGTGATAAATCTCCTTTAGCGGAGAGCTGGCGCGAGCGCGCACTGAGTGCACCGCGAAAAGTAATTATAACGATCGAATGGCGTGTCACACTTCGAGACAGCTTGACGCGTTTATCTTCGTTACGATCGTTCGGCCATAATTACGCGCGATTTCCAGGTAGCAGCTCTCTCAGTGTGCCTGTGTGTCTGTGTGTATACCTCGGCGTCTCGCCCTCCGACTGAATGTGTATTCAGTCCGATTGCCTATTTCCAGGCCACACACTCCCATGGTCATTAACAAGTTTACATACGTATGTTACGGACGTGACGGTAAGCGCCCGCAAGCTTTCTGCAACCGCGCGCCGCTCCACTTTGCGCGTTGACGGCTGCACCTCCGCTGGAGAAGGATCTCGTCCTGAATTGCTGATTTCATGAAACATATGTAATAAGTTTATTACCAGTTTGTTTGCAAGCTCTAATTGAGCATTCCTTCATGTTCCTGTTTCCTTTGTTTATTCTGTTATTTTTAATTTCTTTTATTTGTAAATGGAAAATTTTTCTAGAAAATCATGAGAACGAATTCGAATATATTTTATGTAACGCGAGTAAAAGCACAATAAATATGCTAAGATTCAGTATATATTTACATTATTCAAAGATAGGTAAATAGTTTGGTGTACATGAAATATTCAGGAGGCATTGTAACACCAACCGAAAGTTCTAAGCCAGGTGTGCACTTATTGTTATCCACGTGACAATAGATTCCTTTATTTTCGCAAGATATTTACTAGTGATTATCTGTAGTGTATGATAAGAAAAGTATTTCGCATATTTTTATTTGAACCAAATAACTATACCTTACAACTTGCAATAACTAATTCATATACATTTTCTCAGAAAGACAGAAATGGTAATTGACGAAAACAAGGTCTTGGTATATTTTAAAAAAATAATCATTTGTTAGTGTGCACGTAAATACTCAAATGCATTAACATCAATTTAGGAACCTATTTTTAAGTTTACAAAGGGAAATTTATTGATTTGACTTGACAATGTTGGAATCATTTTGCGCACCTACAATTTACATTTAAAGTATTCTATGTAACAAGAAAATGTCTATCTAGTTTTAATTTTACTTTGAATACCGTTACACCGATCCAACATGATTTATTAACACATCAATATATTTAAAAAATTGATTAATTACACTTTCAGGTGTAATACATTTTTGAAGAATTGTTGAGAATATTAACACCAGTAGTTGAAAAGATATGAACCCTGTAAGGATTGTGAAACCTATTTTGTTTTTAATTACTTAACCGATATTTCAAATATAAATTCCTTCACCATTCTCTTTACTACTAAAAATCTTTCCATCAACGAATCACAACTCTACTTTTAATTTTGAAAATAGAAAAATTGATCGACCTATCAAAAAGTTATTTCAATTCGATAACATTGGTACAGCAAAGCTTGCGCTATCTTCTTTTTTTTCAAAGTATAAAAGAGAAATGAAATCGGCACTACCGCGGTGCGCAGGCAGCCAATAAAATCATCAAACTCGGTATGCGGTAAAGACGTAACGTGTACACTGGTAAAACCAATTAAGAGAGCCGTATCAAGGGCATAACTCAATACTGCCATAATCTTTGCGGTGCAATTCTACAGAGAGAGAAAGAGAGAGACCCGACGCGCATCAGCTCACTCCATCTCTCTCGTTCTTGTGGCGGAAGGAAATCGCTGCAGCGGCGGTATGAGCACACACACACACACACACACACACACACACACACATCCACAAACAAGAGAGAAGCTGGGGGTGGGACGAGGAGACCTCCTGGCCAGGCGACTCTTCGCCGGGATCAGCGGGTGTCCACGAAAATACACTTGGTGCGCTCCCTATAAAGCCGAATATCACCAACTGCGACTCTTTATCTTTTTATCTGTCTCTTGCTCTCTCTCTCTTCATCTCCTTTTTATCTTTAATTTCGCTCGCCTCTCGCTTTCTTCGGGGCCCGCTTGCCTCGGCTCCTCTCACTTTCTAAGGAGACTGGATTTTTCGCGTGATGTATCCGCTCCGTGAGTCGCTGCAGCGGCGGCGCACTAAAGCCCGCGGACGTCTTCATCCGCCTTATATTTCGGCCTTTGAAGGCCCGCTATAAATAATCGATTATACGAGGCTGCGCTGCCGCCGCGCCACTGCTGCGGAGCCTCGGTGCGGCTTAATGAGCCTGCGCGACACCGTGCACTAAAGGCAGACAGAGAGAGGCAGAGAGAGTTACCCTTCGCTCCTTATTTCTCCTCTTTGTACATCAAATTTCGTCCCTTTGATTATGGACGAGCGGGAGGCGCGCTCTGTGCGCGGATTTTACGAGCTGTACGCGGACGTATTGGCGATAACGACGTCGCGCCCGTATCCCACCGCTAATTCGACGATTTTGATACTTTGTTGCGAGAGACGATGCTTAAATTTCGATTTTAATTTGACTGCTGAAATGCGCGCGCGTACTGTGGAGAGAAAAGCGACGTGTTGGGATGCCTCGGTCGAGGTACGCGAAAGGCATGTGGTTATGAAACCAATTATCGTCGTTTTACGATCGAACAAATCGGCAAGAAGACTATGTGTTTTGTGGGATTCAATTGCAACCGTGGTACGTGCAATGAGCATCACAGCGTCCACTCGAATAAATAAAATTGACGGCACATACTGCGGTCATGAGATAAACTGCAAGACGCTGTTTCCCGGAATAAAATATTTTTTTTATCTTGGATTCACTTATTATCTAATTGTAACAGAATTCTGAATATTGTAATTATATTCTGAAAGTTCAGGTACAAACATAATTAGTAATAATCAAATTAAAACAATAAATATGCCACTTTGTGATATTTATTATGATAAAACTTTATAATTACAATGTAAAGAAATATATAGGAAACAAAGATATTCTTTTCATCAATTTGATGATGTATTTTCTTGTATAAAGCTAAGACAATCATGAATTGAAATAAAAACATCTGGGAATCCTTTTACGCAAGGCTGACCATAAATCACAATTTCGATAATTTCATTATTCTGTATTATGGGACTTCTATTGTCACGCTGCGAAGTAAAGAATTCCGTATTAGTAAGGTGAAATTGAAAAAAAAAAAATATTATTAAATTTATGTAACAAACATAACACGGTCCTGCTTTCTTATCATATGAACAGAATGTTGTCAATGTTTCCAAGGAATAACCTACATATTCAAGCTTTGCGTCAATATCATATTTACTGCGACAATCTGCTAAGCTATGGATAGTCATGTCCAATTTCTAAAGAATAAGGGTATTTTTTTTTGTCCATATCTTGACGATTACTGACACTCCAAACAATAGCAGTTGCCTTTTGTCCTACATCTGGACGACTTGATGTCAATGAGATGGGACGAACTCTTTCGATTTCAATTTCATTTTTCAACTAAATGAAAAGTTTATAACAAATTGATGAAAAATATAGTATATTATCAAATCTCATGGCAAATGGGAATTTTTATACGGTTATATAATACCAATATCATATAGGAGTGTCATATAATTTGTAACATTATAATTCGAGTTAGGCGTTATTTTTTCTGCTGCATAAGATTTACCAGGATACCATAAGGTATAAGATATATTTATATTTTCTGGTGGATACCTTTCCTCTATTTCAGCGCGAAATACGCTTTCATACGTGAATAAACAATGTGCTGCTGTAACAACATTTTTTCTTGTTATTAAAGATCCACCACAATAATGTCGACCAGATTAATTTCTTAATGAAACTATAAATGGAAATTCTCTTGGAATAGCTTCCTCGCCATTGATGATTCCTTCACAATTCAGCGCTGCATGATCTAAGCAATTAGTTATAGTTAATTTTTAGTATTTAAGGAGGTTCTATAGTGTTATACTGCGAGATGAGGCTAGGGACGTCCCCGTGCCACGCGGGCGCACCCGGCTCACCGCGCACCTCCTCGTGCAGCCAACGAACTCGACAGTTTGTTTACGTTTTCACCTAAGTACAATACTTCTTTCCCAAATGCCTTGTAAGCGACCAAGATCCCTCTGCGTTTTTATTCTTTGCTTATTTTTCTATTAAAATAAAAGTCTTTTAACTTTATTTCTGCTTTTTTATAAGAGATTTTTATGTTTAAAGGTCACATAACCCCACTCTCCCATAAGAGCCTATGTTAGAAACTTGGTTTTCAAGAATTTTTTTGAGAAACGATGACCCTGGTGGAAACTGACTTCATTATTTGCCTCATAAATAGCTAGTTTCAGTGGGGTGTAGCCAAAAGCTAGCCACTTTTTTTGGATATTTCTATCTATCGATGAAACAATTTTTCCAACATTATTCGACCATTTAATAGATTGAAAATAGAAAGACTTCTTTTTAAAGATTTACACAAGCTTGTTCTTAACTATTTCAAAGGCATTAAAATTGGAGAGAAAAAGAAACTGTTGGTCAGTTTTTTTAGTTAGAAATTGGTTAGTAGAAAGCTTGTTCTTATGACGAGGAGTGAGAGAGACAGAATCTAATAGAAAAATATGGGTTTCAGTTAATATTGTTACGTATGTGAGAAATAAAACCGTCGATGGAAACCTCCGTGACAATATCTAAGAAAGGAGTCCTGTAAATGATTTTTTAGTCTGTGTTTGTTGTTTACATATTTTTTAAGCTATCTATTACAACTGAATGCTCTTAAATGTAACGTCAAATCTATGAGTAAATTTAAATTGAATATTTTGAGGTTATGCCATTCTTTTTCCAAACTATTAAATGGGCGAATAATAGGGGAAAAAGCGTTTCAATATGGCCATTAACTAGCCATTTATTCTAACTATTTACTGACTTTCTGACCATTTCATAATAGACAAATTTCTACCAGGGGAGCTACACAAAAATATTGAAAACTTTCATGTAATCTTCTTTCAATCAACTGATGAGAATTTTTCCATCGGTCTTACTTACTGAGGAGTCCCTGAGGAGGAGCCGGAGCGGGCTCGAAACGATGGGCAATTGGGCAATTTGGTGGTGGGGGGCAGTTAGATAGTCCTTTGCTAATAAAGTTTTTTTTCCAGGTTTTAATTAAGTTTTTATTTCAGATTCTGCGGGGGTGATTATAAACAAGGGCAATCTGACTGCCATAAATATTAATTATTTTAATTTAATTTATAAGACTGTAAGACCGATGTAAAAATTCTCATCAGTTGATAGTAAGTTGCAGTCGACATAAGTAATATATTTTTAATGAATCTTCTTTCAAATTAAGGAATGCCATATAAAAATTCTAAATTGTTGCATTTTGACGTAACTATCAAACCTTCTTCAAAACAATAAAAAATTGAAAATTCGGGACGTTTTCCACCAATTTATACCAAACTTACATCATTATCGAATTGTATTGCTTCCTCCTAGAGGAAGCTTTGTGATAGTAAATTTTTGAGTTGTTGTAAAAACATGTTATAATTGTGTTCCGAGGTGTTAGGAATCAAAATACATGGTTTTTGAAAAATGTCTGTATGGATGTGTGTGTGTGTGTGTGTGTGTGTGTGTGTGTGTGTGTGTGTGTGTGTGTGTGTGTGTGTGTGTGTGTGTGGGTGTGTGTGTGTGTGTCTGAGTGTGTGTGTGTGTGTGTGTGTGTGTGTGTGTGTGTGTGTGTGTGTGTGTGTGTGTATGTGTGTGTGAGTGTGTACGCCTGGATTTCAGCTTCTACTAGGTCGATTTTGACCGGACAGGTCTCATTTTTTTGTTTTTTTTTGCGTGATGGCGGGTCAAAAATCCGTTTTTTGATTGGGGCGATCCGTTTTTGTTTTTTTTTCAAATTTTCGATTTTCTCAAAACTGTTTTTTGATTTTTTTTAATGATAGGATCGAGTTATTCGAATCTCATGGGTAGCGTTCGAAAGAGAATTAAAATACCTATATTTTCTAAAAAAAAGAAAGTTTCTAGCTATCACGGTTCTTTTGTTATTAACAAAAACGTGTTTTTTATTTAGAAGCTTATAACTCCTAAACTTAACGGTCAATTTTTTTGAGAAAAATCGTGATAATACAGAATATAAATACCTATAATCTGTTAAAATTTGAATACATTATGTAGGCTAGATTTTGAGTAAAAAATTGAAAAATGAAAAAAATCAGTTTTGTATGTCCAACGATTACAAGAGTAAAATTGACTTAATGGCTTCAAAATTCCTTTTAGAGGTAGATTTTTTATAGTTCTCGGTCGAGTTCTTTGGGCAAAATGATTGGTCCATAAATTTCAGAGATATTTGAGGTTAAAAACTTTTTGACATTTTTTTTAAATCGTAATTTCTCGAGAACGGCTCTATGTATCTGAATGGGGTGGGTAGCATTCGAAAGAGAATTAAAATATCTATATTTTCTAAAAAAATTTATTTTCTATCTATCACGATTCTTTAGTTATCATCAAAAACAAAAACGTGTTTTTTTTTTTAAACTCGTAACTCCATTTTATGCGTTTTTGAACCTAAAAAGCAAGGCTAAATTCATTTTCGCGATTTTACATAATTTTAGAGCAGAGGGAGAGAATGAATTTCTTTACACGATAGGTAAAAAAAGTCACTTTTTAGAACATATTTTTATGTAGGAAAACGCAGAAAATCATTCATGTGTTACAAAAAATAATTTAATCTCTAAATTAAAAAAGATTTATATTTTATTTTTAAAAAACGCGCAGTGATATCTACCGCTAGGTGGTGTGGAATGAGGAAACGTCATTGAGTAGGCATTCGATGATTTTTTTTAATTTTTAAAAACCAACTAATAAAATGAATTAATATGTTTAAAAATTATATCTATTATAATCTATTATAATTATGAATTATGCATTATGAATGCATTATATTCTGCATTATTATAATTTATTTGTGAGTTATGAACTTTTTTAAAAAAACACGTTTTTGTTAATAAGAAAAGAACAATGATAGCTATAAATTTTTTTTTTCTTCAAAAATATGAATTATGAAATATAAAAAAAACACGTTTTTGTTAATAACAAAACAACCGTGATAGCTATTTGTTTTATTATAAAATATACATATTTTATTTCTATTTCAAATGATAACTTTATTTATCAGCTCAAAATTTATATAAATTTGATATAAATAAATAATAAATAAATAAATAAATTTAAAAATTAACAATTTTTAATACTCATATATGAATTTTAATTATAATTATGCAATAAATTTTTTAAAAAATTATAAATTTTGTTATAAAAATTAATTAAAGGAATCAACAAATTACGGTTGAGGAAGCTACGTGCCAATGAATTGGCAGCGGTTTTTTTTAACTGTCTAATAAAATTAATGAAACAAGGTTTTCTTTAAATAATTTTTTATATTAAATAAATTAAAAACTAGAAAAAACTTAAGTAGGTTCTATTTTAAATATTTACTTATAAGGACGTGTTCTTGATTATGCACATAACGATTGTACACGTAATTATCGTGCACTTAAAATTAGACCTTAAATATTGTACACATAATATTTCTTATAAGTGTACTCTAATTGTATTTACTTATTAAATAAAAGATCAAATACAAAAAATAAATAGTTATACTAAACATATTCCAGTTGACAATATGTCTGTGCTCTTAATTTTAAAATTTAACTTTCAAGTATTGTTCAAAATGTTGGGTACTACTATGCGCTCAAAAAAAAGCTGATAAAATTATCAGCTTTTATTACTATTATATTACTTGCTTGAAGCAAAATTAAAACTTCGCAGATCACGATATTTACTTTTGTTTTGTTTTATATTGATAGAAAATACAAAATGAATAACTTATTAAATTATGGATGAATGATTCAAAAAGCTGCTATACCTATTTGTCAATATTACCAATGTTACATAATTACTGCAATATTCAAATCCTTTTTCTAACATATAAATCAAAAGTATGTAATTCATATTGGTTCTTCATAGGTATGAGAAAAGCTGCAAAAATCATTGATACGTTTGAAAGCGCTATAATACACATTAAGCTCCATACCTAATATATTCATCAATTTTTTCTACTACTGTCCGTGAAGTAGTCTCTTGCATCGAAAACTACTATTTAAAACTACATTATACATATAAAATATCCAACACTTTTGAGATTTATCATGTACTAAAAATTAATATAATGTTTGATTTTACAAAGGCAAAAATGATCTTGTTTTTATATACTCAAATTCACTAGAAAAAGAAAGACAGCTTGAATTTAAATGAAATATAAATAATATTCAAGGTTCGACGAATAGAACAGTGTTTTCTTTTTTATTGTGACTTCCTATATTTTCGTCTTTCTCTAGAAATTGATTACGCCTCAGATACGTCATTTCGCTTCGTGCTCTGTAATAATTAAGAATCTCTTTGATAATAGCAGCAATAGCTTTTAAAAAGTCTTGAATAACGAAAAAGACGAAAATGGCGATATTATGCGAATGCCATCTATTTGGCGATAAATTTAGTGCGTAGAAAAAGACACAGAAGGTCATAGTTGTTTTTTTTTTATGAGCAGAAAAAGCTCCTTGGTAATTGATGACTAACATAGAGTTTCTCCGTCGTTAATTAAGTAAGTGGGTTGGTGTATATGATGTTTAATGCTCCACAAATGAAGAAAATTCATTTTTATATATTATAATTTATTGTTATCGACCATACGATTTCGATAAAAATTGCATCTCAGAAATCCTTAAATGAAAAATATTTATTCCGAAAGATTCCTATATTCAATAATTTATTAATTTTCTACTTGATAAAATTATATTTTGATATCAAACCACTCGTAAACATCGCATTAAATAAATATTATGTATGTATGTAAAAAAATATAATTTAAAATTATGACTTTGATCTAATCTGAAAATTAGACTGTAAAAGAGGAAACCCGCTTACAGGTACTCGTCAGCAACGAAATGCATCAAAGGGAAAAAAAGCCGACCGAAGGTGCTTATCTGGGCACAAGATCTACTTCTACAAAACGGTCTCTCGTTCACGCCTCTGCCTACGTGAAATATGCTGTCGATTTTCGAAAATCAAAGAAAATCCATCTTGTGAAAGGCAAGCGCTGAGTGCATATACGTCTTGAGCTGCGCAGGTGTGTATCGTGCCTAGCGCCCATTTCGTCCCATTCAACGCTCGAGGTGCCGCAGTCGCCGCTGTTGCCGCCGCCGAGGACGACGACGACGAGGAGGAGGACGGCGACGGCTTACTGGGCAATTTATGCCACTTTGCAGCTGGAATAAGAAAGACGAGAGACGACTGGAGGAAATTATGCGAGGTTCCCCCCAGACTCTGTTTTCTTGTATCAGTCACGCAAATTGCAGGCCTCCGGTATTATATACCTTCAACACGCCCACGCACCTGTTTCTAGGATTTCTAATGCGCGCGCAGCCGGCTATTTTGAAGTCTTTATTTCGTCGCCTTTCTAGAACCGGCGCCGTATCCGCCTGGTTCGTAATTGTCTAATTTTCTTCTATTAGGAATATAAATACGTGAGAAAGCTTGCGTTCTAATAAACAATTATTGGTTATTATTTTAATCCACATGAATTTCGCGGAAAATAACAATGAAAATTCGTCGCACATGAAATTATTTTATCATTTACAAGACAAATAACTTTAATATCTTATTCGGCAGATCTTATACTTAAATACAACTTTTGTATTAGAATGATTTAGTACTTGCCAATACTCTATTCAAGGATCGAAGCGTGGGATAATATTAATGATATATCTAATATTTTGATGCTCTTATTTAACGTATCCATTGACACTGTTCCTCAATTGTATAAGTTTATATAAAGCATTCGGCACGATAATTCAGCTTTGTTTCTCACCGATGAATTCTCATAACTACATCCCGCGGAGTGTCATCCCGAATCTTCCAAGAAAGATCTCAGATAACGAGTGAGCTCACATACCATTCAAATGAACTTTCGTTAGTCATCGTATTTGTATAAAAAAGACCGAATGAAGAATATATAATGACTGGCGCTATTAACACCATTGTGCAGATTACGTCCGATTTCTTTGACATAATAGGCATGCCGCTGTCTCGATTTCCTTTCATGAATAGCCGAAGACGCGACCCAACTAAATAGGCAAGCTCCAAATCAAAGCTCGAACAATCAAACTTAGTTTTCGATCATTAATCGCGATTACACGGGAAAAGAAAAACTCAGCCTTTTCTTTATTGCTTGAAAAGCAACAATGAAAGGTGATTCTCAAATGCTAATTTCAGATTACAATGTGAGAAATATAACTGTTAATCTTTATATTGTTCGATAATGTCGCTGAATAATAACAGTGTCAATGAAGATATGTTCAAGTGTAAAATACAAGCTAACTAGTACGATAACATCTATAACATTCCATAAAATTAATGTAAAATGTGTAATAACAACTATTTTAATGCCGCTAAACAACTTTTTGAGTGTTGGTGTAATATTTATGCTCTGGACAAGTTGGCGTTTATTACGATCAACTAATAGTTAGTACTGTTATCACATTGTTAATAAATCGGTGAGCGCAAGGCAGTACTTTCAGCAAAAACGTAGCGACGATAATGCTCGAATTATGCAATTAAGTATGATTCGACCGGTTGGATTATATATTATGTGTAATGTTATTTTACGGATCGATAACCAAACTGGACTCACCAGTCGATTTCACGTCGGTATAATTACAATCGGTATACGTACTCCTAAGTGCCGGCATCAAGATAGTTGTTAATTACTGGCTTTGCTAGTCGTCAAACGATATCTGACACTTGGCCGGGGTGTTTATGAGTCGTAACGAATGCTTTTAAGAATCCTCGCGCTCTGCGCGCCACCATCATAATCGTTAAGAACCGTAAACTTGCTCTTACCTCGAGTAATTACCGGTAAGAAAGTCGTTTTTTATCACTGCTCCAGATTGATCCTTATGTATATTGCCATCTTGTTTGATAGAGGACGGAGAGAGAAAAAGAGAAGAATTCTCTTCCGTTTTATTTTCCGTAGACTCACATTGCTTCATTCGAACCGCCATTTCCTTCATATCAAAAAACGTAATGAAGATTTTTTGATTAACAATAAGAATTTACGATTACCGAAACGCGTGATATTATTATGAAGCTTTATATTCACCAATAAAAACTGATCTGGAGTACGATTCGAAATAACATCATGAAATTTTATGGCTTATTTTTTTTTGCATATCAGACACCTTGAAGAAATTAAACATTTTAATGTCTTAATCGTTGATAATTAAGACATAATATAAATCATCATTTATAATCATTATTCGAACATCTGCTTATATAACGTTCTTTTATTTTATTTGATTAAATATCTTTGGTATGAGAAAACAATAATAATGGCAGTCAATTTTAATGAGATATATTTATTAATGAGTTATAATATAAAAAGTTTAATGTACACTAAATAGTAATTACATTTCGAAGTGTGTTTCGAAGGTACGTATATTAGAGACAATTAAAAAGCTTTAAAATATCTTGAAAAAAGGCCTATTTGGTATAAATAACGCAGGGCGTATAACCGAAGTTGTTCATGTAAAGCGGTGTCGCATTCACGGCGCGCAGTAGTCATTGCACCCGAGAAGAGTGAGAGAACACGGACATCTTATATCCTCCGTGTTTGGCCGCCACTTGCTACGACTTATTCTTCCTTTTTCTGCCGTCTCCCTCGCCTTGACTTCTAAACCTAATCGCCCTTGCCTTGTCTGGAGAATGCAACGTATATAAGAAACGCGAGGAGACGGCGGCGTTCGGAGCAACAAAAGTGTAGCGGTGGATGGCGAGAAAAGCGAATAGCGTAAAAAAAAGGAACGAAGGCGGAGGAGACGCGGCGAGAAAAAGGACGTCCATCTATGTGAGAACAATACTGACGGCAATTTTTAGCGGGATCTACATCACGCGTGCGTGTGTATATACGCGAAAAGCAGAGCGAGCGATCGGGTTTCGCACGAGCGAGCGAGAAGAAGAATCGGCCGAGAGAGCTCGCGTGCGCGAGACTTTTGTTTTTGTCCTCCTTCTCTTCTCGGCTTCTTTTCCTTCTTTTTCGCCCCCTCTGAACGCCCACGACAAAACGCCTTCTTGCTGCTCCTCTGCCTCGTTCTCCCTAGGACCGAAAACCGCGTTCCGAAAGTGTAAGAGACCGCAGACCCACAGAGAGATGGAGATCTCGTTCCTTCTCGTCCGACCGTTCGTTCGCGCGCGAGCCAGAGACCGGCGTGTGTATAAGCACGCCGGAGAGAGCGAGACGCCTCGCGTGCGACCGGCGTTATGCTAATGTCCTTGAAGGGAGAGGAAAGAAAGCCGAAGGGAGGGTGAAAGAAAAAGACGACATATGCGCCGCAGACTATATACGCGCTCTCGCGTGTAGGTGTGTGTGTGCTTCTGACCTGTGTCGGTCAGCAGCAGCTCCTGGATGAAATTAATTACGCTTGGCTGCGGCGCTGCTCGAGCAGTTTGGCCGAGGGTGGCTTTCGAAAAATCTTATCTTGCTTTTGAAAAACAAATATGCGCGCCGTAATGATAGGTTGGGCGTGAATTTTTATTTCTGCTGATGAACAGGGGTGGTCTATTCAAATGTAACTCACGTTCACCTACACTCTCCACTCCCTGCATTCCATTTCTGGTCTTTTAGATGAATATAAGTCTAGTTTTGCAAAATAAATATATTCAAATCCCGACGGATAAAATCACTACGTCGTAAAATTGTATTTTTATGTCGAGGAAGCTATCTGATAAAATTTTTGTAGGTTATTTTAAATTATTCTCTAAGTATACGCTTTGTAATTCTTTTTAAGAATTTAATCATGGTTTTTAACATCGAATTATTAGACAGCAGATCGCATAATTTACTAAAACAGAATTTAAAGCGCTCTCATTCAACTAAATTAGATACCTGCAACTGTCTTGTTACATTAAGATCCCAAGCTGGTATACGAACAAAAAGTACGACATAATATCCAACGGCCGATAAACACGCGTAATTCGCGCGATTTCAGACCTAATCCCGCGCGCGCGCAAAGTCAGCATATCTCAGATGGTAATCTCTGGAAAAAGTAATATCGCTGCACGCGCAATCGTTTTACACGGGACTTTTTATTTTTCTCTGTCTCTCTATATCCCTCGTTTTCCGTCCATTCTTTCACGGACGCTCGTAAAAAAGTCTATTTTTCCAGGGCGGATGCAGGGTGAGCGTGGGCGCGCGTTTCACGCGACGTTTACTCCTGTAAATTGGTATCGGGTACACGCGGAGATTATTTTTAGGCCGCGGGCGCGGTAGCGAGAGACTGGCCGAGCCACTCCCGCCTGCATGGGATAGAGCCTCGTGCAGCGACACGAGAGCCGCGTACTGCTGCTCCAGCTACATAGGACCGCTTTTGCGGGTGGATACGTGTTGCGGAATGCTATGGCAAGTCTCGCGTGAAAAACGGAGCATGCTGCGTGCCTTCCATGGCCGAGAGAAATTCTAGGTGAGCTGAAATTTGCTATTTTCGGATAGCTCTGTAGTAAGGAGAAACCTTCAAATGTTAGATGTGATCATTTTTTTAATATTTTTTTTGCTTGCCAATATTTTAATACGCTAAAAGGGTTGAATTCGTCGAAAATTCTTTTACTAAAACATTGCAACGTACGTCAGTATTTTGGAATGAAAAAATTCTTTAATTAAAATCTGAAATATTATTCTATAAACTTGTTAATTTATCAACGCCTCATTGAGAATATTAATGTTCTTTTTATTATAGTTCAACTTGTCAGCTAAAGAATCTAGATTTGTTGATTGTACATGCTAGTACGTGGTTCGAATCAAATAGAAGTACCTTTGTGAAACAGCCATACATGTACACGTGCAGTGATTTTGGTTCACTTGAGATTTGATAACATGCCATGCTTGCACGCAATGCTCTAAAATCAAGTATCTTGTTGAATTAGCGAGGAATCAAATGCACATGTGTTGTTCGAGTGAGTTTCGTAAGCATTTTTATGTGAAACATCTGTTGAATCAATTAGTCTAATTGAATGGGGAAACGGGCTAAATCCCTTTTAATACAGACTAATTGATTCACCAAAATATACACTAATTCATCTACGAAGACTGCATTGTTGTAGGATTTGTACATGCCATGATAATTGATATTGTTGCTCCTTATTTAAGTTATCATATAATCTTATTTTAAGAAGTTTTAAATTAATAACTTTGTTAAGAACATAGAAGGCACAACATAAATTGTCGAGTGATACGGAAACAACGGTTCGTGATCAAAATCTCAATTTGGTAGTAAAATATACATCAATTTGTTTCAAGAACTACAAGAAAACAACAACACCTCTAAATTTTAAATAATCAACGGTCAACACCAACATTCCGAGCCATCGACGAGATCCCAGCCTCTTTCACCGTGCTCATTACGCAATCGACGGAATTTCATTCATACTCTTATATACAAACGGCCGCCTAATGAACCAAGTCGCGAAGTATATATATCTCAGCCTCCCAATAAGTCAATCCACACTGGCTGCGGCATAGTTTCGAGCCGCAGCGGCTTCGGCGGCTCAATTCCAAGGGGACCAGAAGCAACTAACGAGTACCGTGTGCGACGAAACGTCTCTGGAGGCGCGCGCCTGTAATACTGCCTGCTTTGGCGACAGTTTTGGGAAGTTCGACCTGGCTTTGAATGAGGCACACTGCGCCGGACGCAGTTGCGCCGCAGCCTGATTATTGCTCCGCCGCACACACGGAAGGCTGCGACTGAGGGATCCGCCTTTGCGAACACAAGATTCGACTATCGAGGTCTGATTGGGACTTGCTTGACTTTTAGTCGTTATAGGGTGCCTGCTGTCGTTCTCGATGTGTCGACTAATGAGGTGACTAAGTTTCGTCTTCAAAATTGCGTCTTACATCTCTGGCGATCGATCGCTTGAATTTCCTCGATTGTTTTGTAGTTTTGTTATTTTTTCTGATATTATTACATTTTTTCAAGTAAAACTAGAAGATAACTTTGAAGATTTGCAAATATCCACTATAATAGCCTGCGATACGTCAGTTGTCAAGATATAGCATTTCAAAATCAGCGAAATGTTCATTTTTTGAGAATCGCTAAATTATCATGTTCCATACAA
Organism: Torymus aiolomorphi; assembly: GCA_036365515.1. Classification (NCBI taxonomy): domain Eukaryota; kingdom Metazoa; phylum Arthropoda; class Insecta; order Hymenoptera; family Torymidae; genus Torymus; species Torymus aiolomorphi. The sequence continues at coordinate 186,640,562 of CM070875.1, forward strand.
TGCGCATACGATACAGCACACGAATAATGCACTGTTTGTGCGCGCGAAAGGTTTTCAGTAAACCAGCTATGATTTATCATCCCGCTCAACCTGCAGCAGCAATTTGTACTCCGGCTAATCCAAGACAAATGCAGCAACCATCCCACGAGAAGAAAACAAAAGAGCGAGAGGCGAAAAGACCGCAAATCGTTCTCCACGATTTTCACGGAATCCATCCTGAGAGAGAGAGCGCGCATTATGCTCTACATCTGGCCCGCGACTCGGGGACAGGGTTAGTCGCGCGAGTGAAAGGGGACACAGCCAGCGAGAAGTTGTCTTTGTAGGCTACCAGGCGTGGACCGCGCGTTTTCACTCTCTTCCGGACGTTGCGCGCGCGGTTATACTTATACCGCGCACAGTGCGTCCGAGGTATTCGCTGCCACTGGGGAATAAGCGCGACGAGCTTTGTCCGTACAAACGTTTCAATCAAAGGCGCGGTATATACCGGTCGGGCGCGCGGCGCGGAAAAAAAGGCGGACAGAGGTGTCGCTGAATTTGTTTCTGCGGTGTTACGCGAGCAAGGAATTCCAATTAGCGATGTGTTTGAGTGAGAGTTTTTTCGCGATCGGCCCCCGACGGCCTGTGAATGGAGTGTTCGTTTTATGCGCTGTATAATCGTGGGTAGAGTCGTGCACGGTTAGTTAGTTGCGAAAATCTCATTATTCGTTGATTCGGAGTTCATAAATTTGCGGTTTGACACTTATTGCAATAAATTCAGTAGCGCTCAGCTGTAATTAAACCTGGAAATGCATGAGCTAGTCTTGAAAGCCGAATAATGTAATAACAAGTGCTACAGAGGAGGATAATTGATATGGATTCGGTGGCTTAAAATGCCGCACATACTAATCATTGGGTCTATTAAAATCGTAATTTACGATATAAATGCATGAGCTATCGCTATTTGAATTACCGCGTCCTTTGAACGGAAAACCTTTAACATTCTGAAAAAAAATATGATCCTCTTTTTTGTGCTAGATTAAAACACATTATTTGCGTTCTGACATTTTTTTAAAAAGTATCCTGTAAAAATAAACTGAATCAACGTGAGTTATCGCTTGTAATTTGTGCCAAATGTATTTTGCCCATTGTAATCCGTATAAAAAGTAAATAAACTACCGTCAGCCTTGTTAAATGCCATGAGAAATGCACTACTCTTGTATGCACAGTTAAACCATTGCCAGTATAATTAATGGTACTCATAGTTCAAAGTTTTCAATATTTATTTTAACGGCTACATAAATCAATACAGATCTTTATTAAATAATCGCGAAAATTATCTATATCACGAGTAAACAAACAATAAATTGAACAGAAATTTACTAATTGTTTTTTAAATTCATTAAATATGAAATTATTACCGAAAGTTTATAATGACAGTAACAGTTCATTCTTAGAACAATAATTCTTTCATTTAAATATCAGATTGCTGTTCTCATATTTTTACAAACAACACTCTCACCGGGTGCTCATTTTGAAGAATGGTTAACACAAACAGTAGAAGAGCATTGATCTAGACCTTTACTGATACATAACTCGCTATCACAATAGCGCAATCTATTTAAATATACAAAATGATGAACGATCGACCCGAAAGCTCTTACATAAGAGCGAGTAGCGAACCGACTACCGCGCGGATAGGAGCTATGCATAAGAGTTCGCGACGAACTTGCCATACCTATATACCGAACGGTTGTGTCGCGCTCGCTCGCAGCGTGAGCTTGTCGGCCAGCTCTCGCGTACTTATATATACATACACAGCGAAAATCCCGCGGGCCGCGAGTCATTGTCCCCGCTAGCGGCGCGCGAGCATTAGAAAGCCACGCGCCCCCCGCATATAAAGGTGACTGGGTTTCCGTAGCGCGATATCGCTCACTCTCTAACGGGCCTCTCTCCTCCACTAACGCGAGCGCACGATGAAATTTCGTATCTGCAACTGCGCGCGCGTGTGTCTGTCTGTCTGTGGACTATCCCCCGTATAAACGAACCCACTGGCCTATACCACAGTTCATTTATTATGCCGCGGCGCTCGCGTGCGCGCATGTAAGCCGCGCGCCACCTCGGCACGACATTTCGCCCAAGATGGTGCGCGCGCCCGCGCGCTACTGCGCATGAGAATTACATAAATGCCCGGCAAAATCATATACTCGTGCGAAACTGTCCCGCTGCCGCACCGCCTCGTGCGCCTGTCTCACCGCTGGCTTTTTCGTGACTGCGAGCTTTGACACTTGGTTTGGACGTGCCGCCTAATCAGCAGCCAGCCCGGGTTCTTTACTCGTGATGGCTTGGGATACTGGAATTTCAAACGATGTTGAAAGTGTCATTTTACCGGTTCATTACTCTGTATTACTAGTTTGGTATTGGGTAAAGACTTGTAATTGATTTCAAATTTCAATGATATTAGCATTATTCTGTAGATAATTAAGATAACGTTAAATATTTTTATATCAAAATTGTATAAATTGGTACTTTAATGAACTTTAAAAAAAACATCAGAAAACGTTGATTTAATTAATTTCATTGTAAATTATTTCGTTTAACATTTTGTACATGTATTTAAAATAAAAAATTCCAGAATCATGAAATTCTACATAAAATTCCGTGCAAATTAACAGACAATTCAGTATTAACTTGAAACATTCGGATAAAAATGTTTTAATGCATAAAATGAAACAAAAAAGAAGGATTTATTGCTATATATTCCAATGTTAAAATCTACAGTACGATTACGTTTAACAAGCCATTCAATATCTCTCCAGTTCACCGACCGCCGAACACGGAAAAAACTGCAACATTCATACATTGTCAATAGGATACGTGTAAAACAAAAGTCGAACATTAAAAGTCCGCGTGGAGACACTGTAAGCGGGGCTTATCTATAGAGGCGAAAAAGCAAGTATAGCGCCGCTATAGCTGCTACTGCCACGATAAACTGAACATTCGGTAGCGAGCAGCGACGAATTTACGTGGACGATTTGCGTTATCGGTCAGACTTTGTCAGCCGTCGATACTTACGTAGCGCGCGCGTAAGCGGAGGCGTGTATGTGTATATACATATACACAGAAGCGTCGTCGCGGCGGCGGCGACGACGATAACGCTTGCATTGTGGCTGGCGATCGGGCATCGATAAATCTCGATTCTTCCCGCTGATTTTTTTCCCTTTGCCTTTTAGCGCGACGCCGCCGTAAACAGTGAAAGTTTTCGGAGAAGTCGCCGGGACGTGAGTTATTGGGGTAGGAATGAGAGATGGCTCGCGGTTAAGGAACTATCGAAATAATTCGCGGAATATTTGGAAAAAGGCCGTTATAGGAATCTTTATGGAGTGATAGAATTTAACGATTCAGCATAATTAAATTTTAGAACGCAAACCAGGTATCAACAATACGATCGTCGCGTTAAAATGCAAGAATTTAAAAAATAAGGCAAAAGAGAAGGAATGGAATAATATTTGTTACTGTAAAGTTATTCGCTTCGTAATTCAGACACTTGGAAAATAATTCACACTTACCGTGAGCAAGAGGGATCGAGTGACACGTCCCTACCCGTATACAAGACTTCACCTCGTTTCCTTCTCACGTGTGTGCGAGCGCGCAGGTATCGTAATGAGATTTCACGAGGGCTCGTAGCATTACCTTATCGTCGCTTCGCGATCGTTCTCAAAGATACAGCCCAGCGAAGAACCGAGCGAACATCAAAACCATCCCACTCGTCATTATATGATACATACATGATTGTGTAACAAGCCCGGATCCCCTGTAGTACAAAAGCGCAGAGCTCTCTCTGGCTCTCCTTCTCTCTCGCGTATATTCCAATTGCATACATCAACGGGCCGATTTTGGTCGCGGGGTACAAGTGCCTCATTCTCCCGTGCGCTTGTTTCTTTCCTTCCTGAATTTCGTATTACTCGGCGAAGAGAGGTCTTGACAGAAAGAGACAGAGATAGGCGAACCACAGTTCGACCTATAATGGCTTCGAGTGTATGTGTCGTCGCGCGGCTGCGCTTGTTATTCAGCGAAACCGCAGGCAGAGAAAGAGAAAGACAGAAAGAGAGAGAGGGAGAGAAAGGGAGGCCTGCCCAGCCGCAGCGCACACCCTCTTAAATCTTCCAGAAGATTCAGGAATTTCACGATCGTTATCGCGAATGATTTTTAAGCATATACCAGCGAGAGAGAGGACGCGACGCGCGTGTTTTTGTGTTTATACCGGGAATACGAAATTTCGCGCGCGCCCGTTCGAGCTCTCACTCTCTACATCTTCTTCTCTCGTTTGCACTCGTTACTCATGCGCCACGCAGCGACTGCCCGAGTGAAAATCAATAGGCTAGCCGTATAGTATAATGCGAGCCTCGCGCGTTCCCGCGCATATATTTTTTCGTGCTGTCGTCTGAAATGAGCGTTTTACGCGACTTTGAGGGGAATAATGCGGTTTCTAGTGGCGCGCGGGATGGAAGCGTTTTTTGCGGTTAGCACAAAATTCAGAGTTCGGGTTTGTGTGAGCTGAGGTGGTGGATCTGGATTTTAATTTATTGCTATTCATAGAACAAGCTAAAGGTTTGATTTTAGTATTACGATTTATATAGCATCTTAATCGTATTAACTTGCAAGAGACTCTTATATTATCGTTTCTAATGAACGATAAGTTTTTGATCTATTATCTATAATGGGAATTCATAATTTGATCAATATTCACAATTGAATTTCCAGAAAGGTTTTATTATAAAATTACTTTTAAAATTCTTATCGTTCCGAACATCGGACGTCTCTTGATTTAGCTCATTTTTGTACAGTTATGAAATTTTAATGGACCAATGATCGAGGGTCTTGAGATCTTTATATTTGTGCACAGTTATACAAGAACGAACGGTCGAACTTTTAAAAGGCGTCTTTTGTCTTATTTACCAAAGCTTTTAAAAGTTTTAAATTGTGTTAATTTACGATTTATAAAATATCGCGAAGCTTCGTCGAGAACACCACATTTAGCAGATATTCCGCGTATATAATGATTAAGAAAAGTCTGAATACGAACTGAATTTAAAAGCAGCCATAAGAAATACATTACAGATTCTTAGGCTCTCGCTCGCATGAATATACACATACGCGTGGGGCTCTCGCCATCCGAAAAAGCTTAACTCTTATTAAGGCTATTAAAGAGGCAATAAATTTCAGCCTCAAGTATGAGGCACTTTAACCACGCAATTAGTTATAAACTCGCGGCTCTCGGCGAACTGCGCGCGCGTCTGCCAGGCCGCCGCGGCATCGGCTCACTCGTTTAACAGCTCGATCAAAGGGACTCGGAAATTTCGGTAACCCCCATAAAGCAGGTGCGCAAGGCGATGCTCGTAAAAGTCTCGCCGCAGCCCGAAACTTTCGCTCGTATACATACATACATACATACATGCACATACCCCGTTCCTTGCGCGCGCACGCGCGACGCCGAAGAAGCGCGCGTTTTATTATTCGACCGGTGCCGATGCGGCGCAAACGCGGACCCCCTAGCGCAGCCTTCGAACCCTTATGCCAATGTATATATACGCACACGAATGTACGTACGTACGTACCAGCCGAAAAGGCCTCAGCTGTGTATGCGCCCGGGCTAATCCGAGGGGGTGGCGCAGCAGCGCGCGCTCAATGCTGGGGTACACCAGTCGCCGCGGGGCAATAAAAATATAATCCGCGATAAACGCGAGCGCGAAAGGGACTGTGCGTATATACCCGGGGCTGTGTGTATGATGTGTAAAGGAACAAAGAGACCCGGACGCCGGGATTTCGTGCCGTAATTAGGTATTTGCATGGAGATTTTTTGGCTTTTCTGTTTGTATGGATTTCGCTCGTCGCCGGGATGTATTGATTATACTTTTTCTTTTTTTTTTTTTTTCAATTGAATGTATATGTTAGGGGAATGTTATGAATGGCTCTTATTGGTTTCAATGGAATTGCTATTGACATGCTGCTAACGAATCGAAAACAAACGAATGAGGGATAACATAATTTTACTAATTAGTTGTATTGACATCGGTTCAATTTATTATTATATATAATTTATGCATGTTATAGTTCAGATGTTACTTCTATTTTCTGGAAATAGTATACAGCAATGGCTGAATTTCTAATTTGAAACATAAAAAATTTAATTATCAAAATGGAATTGTTCAGGTCTATAAGAATGTAGATTTTTTATAAACGTTACATTATTTTCTATGATGATCAATACTACTGAAAAGCTATATTAAACAAAGCTTCGTGATACATAATCATGTATAAATTATTAATAAAGCGAAGTAGAAGACACCCACAACTATGAGGATACTTTATCCGATTAGCCAGATGTGTTGCACTATCTATAATAACGAAAATGTATCTTACAGCGTGCTGACTATACTCACAGGGCGCAGTTTTCGCGCTCTCCATCTCGGGAGCTCAAAGGCACCCGACCACCGTCGATCGGGGATTGGCGTACACGTACACAGGGTGGCGGGGGAACGTTGGGCCCGGCTTCGTACGACACGCTGTAAACACGCGGGGAACTAAGCGTACAGGCGACGTATGTGTGCAAGAGCGCCCGCGCGCCGATAACCGAGAAAGAGAGAACGTGTTGGCCGAGTTAACGGGGATGTGACAGGATGTAATCTGAGACACGGCCGACGTATATATATACACACACACACACGCACACACGTGCACACATACATACATACATACAGCCGGCGTACCTTTGGTGCATACATGCACGAAATTCGGTGCAATGGGATAGACTAGAGACTGCGCGCTCGATCATTTACGCGATGTTTCACACGTCTTGCCACTCTGCTGAGGAGCTATCGAGGCGCTAAAGTGTTCTGCATTCTGCTCTCGTGTTTCGATAATAGGCAAGAGAGATTAAAAAAGGGTTAACCATACTTATTTGTTGAATAGTTTTCTTATGTTGTTAATATTGTTGAATGCTTTAATGAGAATTGACTTTTTAGACTAGGAATAGTGTGAAAATACTGATTAGTTTTTAATCATACATTCAGCAGTACGTATGATTAGCGTATCAGGCAATGTTTTAAATAACACTAAATCATTTAATATCGTATTCCTAGTACGTTGCATTAGCATTTTATAACAAGTTCACGCAGGTAACATAATACGTTGATGTAAAACCTCACACGTCGTTAATTGTAAAACATTTATATGTATATACTTTGATAATAAATCACAAATAGTCTACTTCTACGCCGCTAAATAACGTCAAAGTATGCATGTCAAGTAATTTTTTTATTAAAATATTACGTTACACGCAATTTTGATAAATATATAATACATATAACAATAGGCACATTTGACATCTTATGTACTTCAATAAATAAATTAATTAATAACATCATAAAAGTAAAAATAATCAACATTTGAGAATAACAGAACGGATGGGAAAATAGCTTGATTAAAACAACTAGTACCGTTACTGGAATAGTATGTAAAATATCCACACCGTTACCTTTGAAAAACATTTTGAAAGAAACCACATGCACTAGCAACCCATTCGCGCGATGTGCCACTTTATACAAATTTACGCTCGTTACACGTCACATTTTCGTTGAAATAAGCAAGAAAAAAAAATGAGTGTGCAATGCGCCATCGCAGTTCTATAAATATCCGAGGCATACAGTGCTGCAGTCGGTTCAAAAATGCGCCAAACCATAAATACTAAAACGAATCTTTCAGACGCATTGCGCCGCGCCTAAAATAAAAACTCTTTAAATTTTTCGCTATAACGCGCGCACAAGAACCTTTGACTCGCATATACCCGCGTACGTGTGCGAACTTTTCAACAATTTGTTTCGTGTGCCTACACGTCGAATTAAAGGAAACGTATAAAAAAAGCTAGAACCTACGACGGGATGGCAAAGTACGCGTAGAGAAATGCTCGTATAGGCATATACGTGCACGTCTCTTAACCCATATTTAACATTGAAACGCCCTCGCATTTTCGCTCAAAACAAAATCGAGGGAAAAACAGTAGTGCTCGCGTTCGCGCCTATACCATTTTCCAGCCTACGCGCGGCACGTTCTCATTCTAACTCTTCTCATTTTTCGCAAGCCCCGTGAAAACAGTTCGCATTCGCACTGGCGCGCATTCGAATTTTCCTACGTGCGGTTTTTTTCATTTACCGATTTCCCTATATGCGCGCCCTCTTTTCGCGTATACACTTTTCAGAAATTCGTTCGCATGTACGCGTGTAGCGTACATTCGTTTCACCCCGTTATTTCACGCACACGCCTTACGCTTTTTCGCTCGCTCGGGGCTCCGTTCTTTTCGAATTTTTCGCATTTATCTTGTTCGTTCGTTTCACGAGGCGAATGAGGCGACGGCGCGGCTGTGTGTGCCCCGACGAGCCACGTGCGTAACGCACCTTTTTGTGTGGCTGTCAGCGCGCGATATTCAACGCGTGCGCGCAGCTTCTTCTTCTGCGTTATTACAGGCGAAATAATTGTCGCTCGGGACCCGCTTTCTACGAACGCGGTTTGTTGCATGTCACGCGCTGTAATTGACTGATTAAGTTCAATCGTAAACATCGGCGAGAGCGACGGCCGTAGGTGTTCGCCCACGAGTAATCAGGCTGTACGCGCGCGGAGAGAATGGAAAAAATACCGCAATACGCGTGCTTTGGAACGAAGGAGCTACCGTTCGCTCGGTGCCTTGTCATTTTCGGCAGGGGCTACCGCGCGTAATATCGTAACATTAAAATGTCGTCTTCGTATAGAGCAGTGACGCTGCCGCGGCCGACAAAGCGATGAGTTTATATAACGCGCGCGCTACCGAGTTGACTTTCTTTTAGCTCGGAAACGCGCGCGGTTTGTATCAGCTCCCGAGGACAACGCAATTGCTGTCAAATCATCTTGTCAATCGATGTTTTTTGCCGTTAATGTCAGGGACCAGGTGACGGAGCGACATGACTTCGTAATTGAATTACTCTAATTGCATGTTTAACGTGCTGAGAATATCCTACGTTACAGTGATAACTATACGTAATTTTTTTTGCGGGTGAAGTAATTTGGTTTTAATAATGATGTGAATTCTTTAATGATACTTATATTTTTTAATCTAAATTATGGGTTTGCTATAAATTTCTCAATTGTGTAATTATAGGTTTAATTTTTATGACTTGTCGTTGCATTGGAAGATTAATATTGAAATGAATTTCGAAATTACGGAACACATAATAGTCAAAGATTATACATAATAAAATATATTTTTAATTATGTCATAATCTTGAGAGTAATTTGTGTGTGTGTGTGTGTGTACACACAAAAAAAAAGTCTGGGCGAAGTCTTGCAGAAGTCTGGCTTCAAAAGTCTGGCGAAAGTCTTGCATGTCGGACGATCCTAAACTTTTTGCCAGACTTTTTATATTTTCTATTAAAAGTCTTGGAAAAAATCCCCAGACTTTATCCAAGACTTTTCACTAGACTTAGCATACTGCATAAAGTCTGGGAAAAAATGCCCAGACTTCATCCAAGACTTTTTACCAGACTTAGCATACAGCGCCAAAAAGTCTTGGAAAAGTGCCCAGACTTTTCGCCAGACTTTACCCCAGACTTTTCGCCTGACTTTATTGTCCGCGCATGGAGGTTATACACGTCCGGCACCTCCTACATGAAATCGATGCTCACACTCTTCCGCTGCAATCCCATGGTCACTGCTGTCATCATCGTCGTTGTCGCTGTCATCTGCAGATCTAATAATTTTTGGAGACACAAAGAGTCGGGCTTTGTAAAACTCCAACCTGCAAATAGAAGTCCTCACAAAGCATCTCTTCTACAGTGAAAGTAAATATTTTATAGACATTGAAACTTATCTGATTATTATCTAGGTGTTGTCCATTACAGTTTCTCGTGTAAAATCTTCGCACCCTCTCTAGACACATACATATATAGAGAAGAACTGAATAGCAAAAATATGTAGCGAGCTGAAAATATTTTGAGGTCCATAAATAACTTGAAATTAGTTGCAGAATACTCTATGTTCACATTGTTCACACGATTTTCGTTCAATTCATGTTGTTTGGACTTCGAAATATTTTTATCTTGCTATACACGTTTAGATTACAAAATGTGTCCGGAATCCCGAGTAATGGCAACTGTTTTTTACGAGGAACTGTAATGGACACCACCGAGATAATATCTGATAAGTTAAAATTCTCTATAAAATATTTACTTGCGCAGTAGTAGAGATGCTTTGTGAGAAATTCGATTTGTAGGTTGGAGTTTTACAAAGCCCGACTCTTTGTGTCTCCAAAAATTATTAGATCTGCAGATGACAGCGACAACGACGATGATGACAGCGGTGACCATGGGATTGCAACGGAAGAGTGTGAGCACCGATTTCATGTAGGAGGTGCCGGGCGTGTATAACCTCCATGCACGGACCATAAAGTCTGGCGAAAAGTTTAGGTAAAGTCTGGCGAAAAGTCTGGGCACTTTTCCAAGACTTTTTGGCGCTGTATGCTAAGTCTGGTAAAAAATCTTGGATGAAGTCTGGGCATTTTTTCCCATACTTTTTATGCAGTATGATAAGTCTAGTGAAAAGTCTTGGATAAAGTCTGGGAATTTTTTCCAAGACTTTAATAGAAAATATAAAAAGTCTGGCAAAAAGTCTAGGATCGTCCGACATGCAAGACTTTGGCCAGACTTTTCAAGCCAGACTTCTGCAAGACTTCGCCCAGACTTTTTTTTTTTACACAGGATATGTTGAACTAAAAAACGTCTATAGTTGACTTCAATTTTATAGTGAATCGTCGAAATTCTGGACCCCCCCGTTTGTGACATATTAATAAACCAAATTAATCTAAAAAGTAAGAAAAATTTGTGTCGGTCCCTAGAGCATGTTTATTCCTATAGTAGCTGCCAGGTCTGAGCTGGTAACTTCAGCGTTGTTATATTGCATTACTCATGCATACATCGCGAGGAAAGTGTTTTATAACTTAATGCTTTTGAAAACAACAATGAAAGTTGACAATGGGTTGTAAGAACATGCCTTATCGGTGATTCTGGACAAATGTAAATTGACAATTTCAAATTTATTCTATATAGAAATTTTTTTAGGGTGGAAGTGTTATTTATCGTGACGTCAAAGTTATTCTTAACATCCAAATGTATAATCATAGAATTAATTTAGATTTTATTTTAACTTTAAGGCTATAATAAATTAATTAATGAAGCTTATTTATAATTAAAACGAGTTAAATGTCTGCATCGTCATAATCGAATAATTTATTCAATAGCCTGGAAAAATACCTTTAAATAAAGTGGGCTTTAACTATATTCGTTTCAGTTATTATTGTATAAAATAAATTGAGTAAAGTTTAACAATGCATTAAACGAAAATTTATTTAGGTACTACAGTTTGGGAAAATGATCTATATATTGTATATTAATAAATTTCTATCATGTATAATTGATGATTCTTATTTCAGTTCAGGAGACTTTTTTTCTCACAAAATAAATTACTAATGATATAAGAATACATAAGTAAGTAGATTCGTTGAATATCAAATTAAGGAAAAAGAATACGTAATAAGACGTCGCATATAAGTGTTACATTTAAAAGAAAAAAAAGATCTCGCTTCTTTTCTTATTCATTTCTATATACAAATCAAGCTTTTATCATCTTCAATCTTAGGATTCAATCTAATTTAACGAGTCAGAGGGCAAAATATCTTTCATCGCTTAGGGGGAAAATGCAGGAGAATGCGTCATTATCGCGGTGCATTATGCAGTGAGGAAAAAATACCGTATACAAAGAGTTAGTCATGCTTCACCAAATGCTCATAATGCAGGGAAACATCCTACTGATGATTATCACTTGCAACGAAATTTCAACGGGCTCGGAAAAAAAGGTTTTCTCCCAGAAATCTTGGGGTGATGATTTTTGACACTCGGGGAAACATAATTTAATAAAGTTATGAATATAACTGAGGTAGACATCATTAAAAGGAATTTCATTATGTCTCTATGTTATCATCATAGAATTTAAATAAGTATTTCAGAATAAACTATCGTTCTCAGAATTAATGTACTTTAAACAATTAAGGCATCAAATTTTAATTACTTTTTTATTGAAGAGTACAATAATTATACTTTATAGGTTTCAATTATAACATTAAAATTCATTTTTTCATTCGAATATAAATATTAATTGAATATAAAAGGTAAGTGTATGCTAATACTTCAATATTTTCAATATTCACAAAACGCCTATCTTTACGAGCTCTTTATTATGATAATGACATTTGAAGTTAATTCCCAAGCGACTCTTCATTTCGTCTTAAAAGCCAGACGGAGGGCTATATTGGTTTTAAAGAGGCGTCTTTAAGCGGTTCTTGCCCGGCCCAGGGACAAAAATTATTCCTTTTTACTTCAAAGGCCCGTGAGTAGTGCGCGGGTAAATAAAGAAGCGCGGTGGCGTGCGCGTGCGCGGTGCGTGCAGAGGACCACGCGGGAGCCGCGCGCAAAAAGAGGCAGAAGCAGCAGGGGGAAAGAGAAAAACGCGGCCCGCGGTAGCTTCGCAGTGTATATAATGCGCTGTGCGCGCGCCTGCCGCCTGTGCTGCCGGTAATAATGGGGTTGTCCGAAACAGAGAAAAGAACGCGCGCGAAACACTCAGCCGCGTGTCACAGTCTTTCTGTCAAAGCAGATTAAGCAAATGGCCGGCGCGACGAACGTGTGCATGCGTATGTATGTGTATATATACGCGAAAAGGGGCGAGGAGAGAGGGGGGGGGGAAGGAGAAAGAGGGAGAGAGAAGGACGACGCGCTTTTTCGGCGTGCGTGTTTACTCGCATGCGTACTAGGTGTTGCTTCTGCGCGGGGCGCAATCCGAATCGCCTTTTTATCGGGCCGCGCGGGCGCGCGCATTCCAATTGGTCTGTGCTCGCCGACGACGACAACGACGAAGACGACGAATGCGCCGTGGAAAAAAGAATGCGGTGATCGTCCGGGCAACGCGTACGTGTGCGCGAGCGTTCGTCTAAAGCCGCCGGCGCGTCGTGTATTTTCGCTGGATTGCAGTGGGAATAAAAATTACTCCTTCTTGTTAAACATTCAGATAAGGCCGCGTTAAAATGTTGATCCTTGAATTTTTCGATTCGGAGTGGATTATTGCATGCGTATTAATAGAATGCTTTGTTCTGGTTTTAATACAAAGTACACACTTCGATCAATAAAATTATTTCAAAATGAGATTTTTAATTACAATAGATTAGAATAAGCTATGCATGTATAATTTTGAAGAAAAAAATGTCAAAAAAGCCTCTTCAGTTTTGTATATTTTTATATAATTAGCAGAACTTTAACCCGTCAGAACCTTTACATAAATAAACATTTTATTATTTTTAAATAGCCAAATGATCGTTCGTTACTTCTATAGTTTCATCTTCTGTTTTGAAACTTTATGGCGGGAGTTTCCTATAGCCAAATGTCCGAAAAGCAAAGAAAAAACTTTTCTTAGAAAAGTTTAATCTTTGAAGAAATGTGTCATAAAAACATTTTTAATTGTTCATCATTTTTCTAGCAGAGAGCATGATATGAGAAAGAAGGAGGATTTTACCACTTTTAGAGATGGAAAAGGGGATATTTTTTTGTACGTTTTCTCATATTGTCTAACCCATGCTTGGTAAAAATGCTAACCAACAGTTGGCGATCCGTTCGTAAATTTTTAAATTAAAAACGTCACACCATGATTGTGTTGCTATTGTCGACGAAGAATAATTATATTTATACATGTGGAATAGTTTTAATTAAATTTCGATGTTAATCTTAAATAGAAATACTTCCATTCGATTAACATATTAACCAACGAAGTTGGTCTATTTTCTACCAGGGCACTTATGTCCAAATACTTGTAGAAAAATATTTACTAAAAATCTATAAAAGCACTTTAATAGCACCATCCTAACATCTATATTACAGTAGACGCATAGTAAACAATTTCAGTACTAAAAGTATTATCGACTTTTTTTCTGTTTATCATCCACAATATCATTCCCAGTTGTCCATCCCCGCATTGAGATCGATAAAACTATAATTACAGGGAGAGAGAGATGCAGTTAACTCGATTGGCAATATTCCGTTCGTCTATACATATGAAGATTGAAAACTCGCGCGTTGTCGCCTTTTTTGCCGTGCAGGGACGTGAGCAGCGCGAAAGCTTATGATCGCGCGCGGGATGTTCGCGCATCGCTACCGTTAATTGCTTTCCGAGCGACGGCGCGACGCTGGCGATGCTGGCTCATTTCGCGGGATAATGCAATACATTCGCCCGGCTCATATCGTACGTCTACGCACGTAACCTATCCACCGTGTGCGCAATAATCCGCCGGAGCGGCTGTCTCGCAGCGCGGTCGCTAGCCGTCGCAAAATTCAACGACAATGGCGAGCGCGCGCGCGCGAGCGGAGCTTTGATTGCGCAATATCTTTCCCACTCATTTTTTCCTACCCCCGCGGGCGGCTCGCGCAGGGTTATATTGCACGGGCGGACGACGGCTCGATGGCTTTTTGCAATTAAAACGGTTGTTTAACGATTTGCCCCGCGATTTCACGCAGTACACACACAGATATATATATATAGTGAATTGCGCACTCCGGATTGCAAACTTCAAGGGCTGCGAATTCGCAGACACGGCTGAGTGACTTTTTCCCCCCGAATCCGCTCTGAGGGTCGTGAAAATGACATCTTGATTGGTCTATGAAATGTAATAGGAATATATAGGAAAAATTCGATACGTGTTATCGGTGTGTGAAGCAATTCGAGAGTTGAGACTTCTATTTATCGTGCGCTCAATCTCATTTCGATTTTAATTGCGCCACGAGGCGTAAATCACATTGATTTACATCGCGTATATTATTATTGTTAAAAGAAATGTAATAGCAATCACAAAAGTCTATTAAATTATCATTACAGATCTAATTTGTTCGAAGTAAAAATAAACCTAGATTAATAAACGCTTATATACTTACAATCCCCCCGAAAATTTCAAACGATCACGTATTGTAGAACCAGCGTATGTGCAGAAAAAATCACTTAAATATTCACGCAATTTCTTAATTATCCAGCCCATGAAATTCCCATTCAATCAAATCAAGCGCATCAGCATTTATGGGCGCGCAATTTTTTATCCCCCCTCTGGCTTCCACCGTGCGCGCAAGAAGCCGGGCGCATCAGTCGTATACGCGCGCGCGGTCTCTTAGTCGATCGATCGATCGGTGGCTCGCTCGACTGGCGAACCGTCATCGATTAACGAATAGGACGCACGCACCGCTCGAGTGCGCGCAATAATGATAATCCGAGCGGCCGGCCGTTGGCGGCGCGGAATAACCGCATCGCGGTTTCTTGCGGCTATGGCGGACGCGAGCGCGCGCGCGCGTGCCATGTAAGGCGCACATTTTCGAGGGTCGTTAATTAATTAAGGAGGCCCGCGTGCCCGTCAAGTCAAAAGCCGGCAGCGAGCGCGCTGACCCGCTAACTGGTCTTCCGCCGGGATGGCTCCGCGTCGCTCTCTCTCTCTCTCTCTTTCGTCTGTCAACTCCTTCGTCA
This sequence comes from Torymus aiolomorphi, assembly GCA_036365515.1. Taxonomy (NCBI): domain Eukaryota; kingdom Metazoa; phylum Arthropoda; class Insecta; order Hymenoptera; family Torymidae; genus Torymus; species Torymus aiolomorphi. Next base: position 186,656,171 of record CM070875.1, read on the forward strand.
ATTCGGCCGCCTCTGTCTCTCTTTCTCGCTTTTTCTCCGACTGATTCTCGCTCTCTGTCTCTTGCGCTTTCTTTTTCTGCGCTCTTGGCATCTCTCTCTTTCATATTCGTCTCTCGCGCTGGCGCTGCGCGATTCCGTTGAAGTCGCTCGTCCGTCAAAGCTCGGGGCTGCTGCAGCAGAGTCTTCCACTCTCCGCGCTGCTCGCCGAGCCGGGGAGGCTCGCGCGCCGCGCTAATTCGATTAAATGGTTAATTGCTTAATTTCGTTTAATGCGCTCGGGATCGGGATCTCGCGCTCCGCTGAGCTTCTTCTCTTCCGAGAGCCATCTCTTACTCGCACTCTCGGCGGCGGGCCGCCGCTTCTCATTCCTTACCGCACCATCGCGATCGTTACTATCCCAGCCTCCGAGTCCGCTACTTTTATGTCTCTATTTCCTTCTACCTCCCTTAGATAATATAAACGGTATATAATAAATGCTTTCGAGAGGAGCTCGAATTCAAATGAAATTTCGCAAGCGCGCCATTCATTTCGCGTAATGACGGGAAATATCTGCCTTGAAGCCGTGTATGAATCGCCCGTCCGAAATTAAGAGCACCGAATTAATGTGTTTATTACGAATGATCAACACGTTCAATCAGAAAAACGTGTATCGAGCATATTAATATTTGTTAATACACGTGATATTTTTAAATTATTATTTTCCTTGTATGTTTTTATCTTAATAACTGTGTTGTATGAAAATAAAATACAGTTATAAAATCTTCATTTATCCAGTAAGAAATAAATTATCAAAAACTCGTACGATGAATAAAGGGGAATTTTTAGTACGAAAAATCCTTTTTATATAGGTAAACTATATTTTACTTTTATAAATTTACATCCTAAACTTTATAATATTTTGTAAAAACCTTTTAAATTTCGTTATTGAAATCTATTACTATAACCGTCAATTTCATCATATATTCTAAGCATCAAATATCTTTTTAACGAGCATTCACATATAGAAAATTCAATCAAATAACGTACTCTGAAAAGGATTTCTATGATAAAAGTAAATGATGTTTCCCAGAGAGTAGTCGAGATCTACATTTTTTGAGGCTCATTGGCTGTCTCTTTTCGTGTCGATCAGAGTGCACTGCTGCACTTGTGGCATACATCTACATATATACGTAACGGGCTCGCGAGTATATAATATGCGGGGAGCACATCACGCTTGTGCTCGGCAGAGAACCTGCCGCTCGCGCTCTTTAAAAGCGGATCGAGAACGAGAGCGGCCGGGATGCGAACGCGTGCTCCCGAAAATTCGGGGTCGATGGCCGAGCGATCCCCCGAAAGAAAGAAATCGCCGGCATAATTAGCGAATGATTGATCGATGCGCGTCGCTCTCGCGGTAGCTATGCATATACGCGCGCGCGTTGCGCTCACTCTCTCCTACCTCTCGTTCTCCTCTTTTCTTTCGTGGCTCCGATTGCTTTCAACGCGCGCATATCCTTTTAGCGTCTCATTCGCTCTTTATCTTTTGCATTTCTCGTAAAAAAACGACGATTCTTCATACGAACAGGGCTTATTTTTTAATTTAATTAAAATTTCTGCCTTGTAGTTGGAGGTAATAAGCAAGTGTCATTATAATCATGTCCAGAAGTTAATAAAAGTTTTTGTCACTGTGTTTTACAATTTTTTATCGCGTGTCTTAATTATGTGAATCCAGCTTTTTTCGTTAGGATTAATTTTCTCCGTACTTTCAGATTTTTCAAGGTTCAAGAATATTTTGAGTATAAATTTTTGCAGCGATGTTTTTAAGTTGCCAAATCATTTTTCTTACGTCATCTTTTAAATAATAAGTGCAAAAATAGTCTATTCATATAAAGTAATTTTAAATTCACTTCAAGCAAGATTGATGGGATCTAAAAACACTTTCAAGATAATCTATTTGATGTAAATATAAAATTACTAAAATAGTTTAAGTTTTTTAAAGAATGCACTTTTTACCGCAATATTTTATAGTTTTCTTTAGTTTATTTTAAGTTGATCCCGTACTCAGTAAATACAAGACGTGGACACGAGAGACAGTGAAACTCGACGTATGCACGTTTAACGAGACGAATATTCGAAAGACAGAATGCACTCACACGTCTCGTTATACGTACAGACGCTTTTTCATCGGCCACAGCGAAACCTCGAGCCTAACAACATTCTACCTCTTTTTCTCATTCTATCTCATACCTTAACTGATCCAGAGCTCGCCATGCTTTCAGTCACATTTAAGAACGAAATAGGTATAAAATAGTGAGCCAGCAATTGTTTTAATAACTAAACGTTAATTTGAAACTTAACAATAATTAATAATTTTTAGAAGAAATGGATTTTAAAAATTACCAAATTATAGAATATAAATCTATACTGTCGGTGTTACCATGAATGCAACAATGTAATTCCTTTTTACAAAGTATTATTTTTTCGTTAGTTAGTATCATTAGTTATAAATAAACAGAACTATACGTTGTCAAACAATACACGGAGAAAAATGATAGGAAAAATTATTGTATTTCATAGTAACCTCGGGACAGACTCAAATTTCCATGAAATTTACTACAATTTATAGTAAAAATTGCTACATACATAGTAAAAATTACTCAACACGCAGGAATTTTTACTATAAAATGTAAATGAAATTTGATGAAAATTTGAGTCTGTCCCACGGTTACTATTGAATATAGTAATTTTTCTTACTTTTGTAGTAAATTTTCTTACAACATTTCTCTCAGTGATGTTAGAAGTAGTAAAGCTTATCTTTCTACAGTTGTAATATGTAATGGTTATTCCACTATATAAGATGTTTATGGGCAAGAATGAAGATGAATTATGGGAAGAAAATTTTTGAAAAACTACAGGCTAAATTTTTAGGCTATATTATATAGATTATAGTTTTTACTTAGCATTTCTATCATTCCATTGGGTGCATGGATTTTTAATAGAGTTATTTCGATATTTCTCAACGCTTTAGCAGTATCGATATTAATTAATTTTACGAACGTGTCTAATCCAATACTAAATGCAATCAATCATTCGAACGGTGCATTGGAAAAGTTTAAGATCCCGCTGAAGAAACCGGAATTCATTAGCTGTCACGAAATAACAAAAACGCAGCAGCAATTATCGACTACCTGTTTTATCGTCGTTAGAATGAGCCGTGAGATGCAATTATTCCATCGTGTATCTCGTATCAATGTGCTACTGTAATTTATTGCGCCGATTCATGCGCACTGATATAATGTGTCGGATTATTACCAGCGGAAGTCTTCGGCAGGCGTTATCCAACCACTTTTCCCCTGATACTAATCCGCATAGTCAAGCAAGTGCGATTAAATTTGAGATGCCAACTGAATTTCATTAAATATATATATGATAATTTGATGAAGTTCATTACAGATATGAACCTGTTCTACCAATTTTCGTATCATTGCAGATTCGTTTTACGCTTTTTGCATTTATACTTTCAATACATTTTAATAAAAATACATTTACAGCTGTCCACGTATATCATTGTTATATGGCTGTGAAATCTTCGATAGAGCTTAATTGATCGTTGTATCTTTTGTATTAATTAGTAAATTAGATTATCGTAACATAAAATGTAGGAACGTTTAGAGAGAAAAGCGAGTGGGCATTTTCCGAGTTTGCATTAAACAGAATGCAATCGTTTTAGGACGAAAATGTTGGCTTATTTATTTCTAGAATTCAAGTATAGCTAAGAAAGAAACAATTTTTTCTGCCTCTTTCACAAATGTTACTGCTTCAGAAAAAAAAAATTATAAATTATTTAAATAATCTGCATGAATCTATAACAATGTTCATATATTAATATTAATATAGTAAATAAAATTGTTTGTACAGCCACACTAAGGTATTGCATCCATTCTTAAGCAAATGAAGTATAGTTGTATGTCAAATAATTTTATTTATAAGCTCAATCAAATAAAAATTATGTAAATAGTTTCTTCTTCCGTAGGCTAAGATTTCCACCTCACATCAAAATTTTAACTTTTCTCTATCTAATGAAAAAATTATAATCACATGTTGCTTCAAATTGAACTATAAATAATAAACAGTAAACAACAGTTAGCAATAATAGTAAAAAAATTTTTTAGTTACAAAATGTTATATGTGAAACATTTATAATTTTAATTGGATTTTACTAAAAGTATAAGATTATAGGAAATAACCAATACAGTTTTCGACCCACCTATTTAGGAATCCTATATTTAAATAGTTAAAAGTCTACACTATAACATATCTTTATAGTCTTTATCAGATGACTTCATTAACATATATGAAATTATAAAATCTTGTTAAAAAAAGCTTTACAGTATAGCATTCAAGAGCACCGAAATAGATAATCAATGAAAATAATAGTTGTTACCATTACATACTCTCTATGACTAATCTGAATAAAGTAAGCTTTAGTATACATATATTACTATTAAATGCGACGCCTACACAAAAATATACTGAATTCATAGAAACAACTTTTCCTAAGAGGTCAGCCAACTATTGTCCTCCACGTGCAAGCCGATTTGGCTAGTTCGAGTGCCATTATTTCGTCGTATTTTCACAGATTATCTAAAAATGATCCCTGCAGCAGCGTGAGCCAACGGCAACAATAACTGCCGCTAGGCGCACCGAGATTCTTTCCCATGGCCGATTTTCTTCCACGGGCGTCGTCCTCGCCCCGATCGTGGGCGATTTCGTAAGACCGCCTTGTGCGCACTCCTTCGTTCAGATACACACCTTACTGTTGTACGTATGATAAATAATCGTCTTGGGTGGTGCCGAGGCATAAATGTCAGGGTTACTTACCTGTAACAGAAAAAAAGTCAAATGTTATTAACTAAGAGTTGGACAGAATACTATAAGGGTACACGGAGAAAAATGGTGTAATAAAAATTACTATATTTATAGTAATCGTGGGATAGGCTTAAATTATCATAAAATTTACTAAAATTTATAATAAAAATTCCTATGTTTTGAGTAATTTTTACTATGTACATAGCAATTTTTACTATAAATTATAGTAAATTTTATGATAATTCGAGTTTGTCCCAAAGTTCCTATCGAACATAGTAATTTTTCTTACATTTATAGTAAATTTTCCTAAACATTTCTCTCAGTGTAATAATATGTGTTTAGTTTATAATTTTATGCGCGTAACGTGACTCGAAAATGGATAAAAATATACAATTCCTTGAAGTTTTGTTATAGTTTCTGTGGGGCAGTTTATTTAAAATACTCATATATGTCAGTTTATGCTGCTCACATATATATACTTCAACATTTTGAAAAAAAAATAATTATTTATTTTATGAGCATGAAAATCGTTAATATTGTGAGAAAAATATCATTTCTATTAAAAGTAATAACCTTAAAAAATTGTTATTCTCTTCTTGAGTATAAATGTAGAATGATTTGATAATTTTAAAAACTACGACAGGACTTTTATTCTAAGTTACATACCAATTTATACACGATTTTTAAAAATACGAGAGTAGGGAATGCTAACAAATATTTTCAACCGAATCATTTGCAGCTTTGCAATTAAAACAATGTTTCAAAACATCAATAAAGACATAATGTATTTCTGACGTGGAATATCATCGCGAAAAAATTCGAAAATAATCATATGTAAAATAGAAGAGGAGGCACACCGGCCGGCAAAAGATCGTAATTGCAATCGTCATGGCGCTGCAGCGGCGTCAGCGCGCACCGCGCGTGCGGCTCATTTCATATACAGTGGCTGCCACCGCCTCCTCCTCGGCTCGGTATAACAGTCACTCTCTCTTTCTCTCTCCCTCTCGCAAATGCGAATAAGCAACAGCCCCGGCGAGAGGATGGATAGCGAGCGCGCAACTGTATGTTAATCGAATGCGCATCCGAATACGGAATAAGTGTAGATCAACGGCAGCTCCGTCCCCCTCTGTTTCTCTCTCTTCCTCTCTTTCTCCTGCACGTAAGATTCCGTCCACTTGGTCGTCATTTTGCGCTCCTTCGTTCTCGTCATCGCTCCGCTCCTTCGTTTTCTCGATCGCGAGCTGCTGCTGTTCTCTCTCTCTCGCTTGCGCGTGCGCGCGCGACTCCTCTTCTCGCGCTGTCATCGTGCTTGTATCGCATCTCCGAGAGCACGAATGAGCGAGGAAAGAAAACGAAGTTCTAACGACTTGTCTTCGCCCGTGCTTTCTACAAACTTCTTTGTTTTCGATTTCGTTTTCTGCTTTACTCGACTTCACGTGAGCCTGCTTTATTGGTATCCATAACGAGGCCTTCTGTATTTGGCAATAGCTTTTTACCTCCTTTATCGTCTGCATTGTTGCTTCGGCTTGTACCATGCTAATCCGAGTGACTTTTACAGAATTCGGTATGCACTTGAAACTACGCTGTCGGAATTTCAAGAGGCAGAAAAATCTTATTATTTGCGAACTATCATATATAAATTGTTAGTCACGCTAAAGACTGCCAAGTCTTTAAGAGCATGATGTACGATCGTATTTCTACAAATTCAATTGTGTTTGACACGTTTTATATGCATATAATCTCCAGCCATAAATAAATATAACCACGGCCCCATAAATAATTGGTGCATATTTTCCCAGCTTATCTAAGCGATTTCACCTCTCAAAGCACGCAAACGTAAACGACCGATGAATTTCGTCAAAACAATTGTCACGGCTTTCACCTTCTCCTCCAGGACGCGCATATATAAAGCAACGTGACTGGGCTGTTTAAGTCGCCGTAAAATCCCGTAATTAGCCGGCGTTCGCCTAACAATATGACTAACGAATACACAAGCTCTCTCTTTCTCCCTCCCTCTTCTGGCGCGGTGCAAAAACCGTAGTGGAAATTCCAACATTGTAAATCAAACGGGGCGAGTGGGTACGAGGAGCGCGCGAGAGCGAGGAATCGAGGCGCCCCGTGACTGATTGCGCCGCAGATAAAATTAACGAACTTCGCGGCGTCGTTCTGCCGCGCGTGCGCGCGATGCGACGACGGCGCTGACACGCGCGTAGTTTCTGTCAATCGCCTGTAGTAGTGCAGTGCGCACTTGGGAAAACGAGTTGTTGTGCTCGTGGCGAGGATAAAGTCGAACGGAAGGAGAGGAGGTGGGTATGGTTTCCAGTGTTATGAATACCAGGACTGCAAGGGTTAGTCTTTCATCTTTTATTATCTATACACTGAGAAAAAAGTTTAGTAAAAATTATGTAAAAATGACTATACTTTCTGGGAAAGCCACCACAAACTGTAAAAACTCAAAAGATTACCATATTCTATACGAAATTTTGCTAAAAAGATAGGAAAATTTGCTACAAGTACTGTAAAATTTACAGTAGAGTATGATAATTTTTTGGATTTTTTACAGTTTCTGGTAGCTTTATAAGACAGTATAGTAATTTTTACAAAACTTTTTTCTCAGTGATATATAAAAATAGAGGATGGACACGTTTTGTTTTTTCTTTACCATTTTTTACTCTATTTCATCTAGTATCGCAGATGAATTAGCATTGCCACAAGGGAATATGTCACCCATATACTTTTCGTGTTCAATAAGTGCTCAAAAAGTATGATTAAACAATCGAATAAAAAAATCCATCTGATTTTACAACAGGACTTGGATAATTCATAATTTTTGATAAATCCTTATTTCCCGCAGTGGAATACCATAATTTTAGATTCGAGAATCTTTCGAGATTCGGGTTCTAGTTTATACTCACGCCTGGCTATCACTGCCAATAAATTGGCGCAGAGCAAAAAAGACACCCTCGGCCCGTGAAGAAGAATAGAGGGAAGTAAAAGAAAGGAAGCGTGACACGGTAGCTCCACGGGATTGGCGGATTAAGGTAACGAGAGCGAGAGAGAGGAGCCCGGCGTCGGCTGCGACGGCAAGAAGAAAATTGAAATCGATAGAGGTGCTGCTGCTGCTATGGAGGAGGACGCTATGAGAAAAAAAAAGGGAAAGGATAAGGACGCGGGTACTATAGATGAGGAGAAAAAGACGCCGCTGGAGAGAAATCGAAGAAAAGGTGTTCCAACTTGTCTGTCAACGCTCTGTGTACGTGTGTTTGTGAGAGGGTGAGTGCGCGTGCGCGCCAAGGAGAAGCCGAGCGCATTCTTTATTGTGCTAGGGCTCGCGACACCTCTTTGTGTGTATATCGGTAGTTTAAATTGGTGTATACGTAATGCAGGTACCCACATGTATATGTACAGCTCGCTAGTACTTCGTATGTACTTTTGGTATTATACATTGTTAAAATGCCGTGGAATACTATCATGGAAAGACTAAGTTTTATTCACCCATATTTCAAAGAAACTCGCGGCTCAACGCGACAGTATTTTCAGTTTATATTTTATAGTAAAATTGATAATTTTTAGCCCTTCTCATTTTCGAATCGTATATTGTTTAAATGAGATGGTATTAACCTCCACATAAGGAATACTGTTTTGTTTCAGCAGATGAAATATAAAAGACATGTCCCTTCCTATGCACTGACAACGAAGGTTTCGTGCATATATACGTGGACTCAATAATTTTCAAAGAATGTCTCTCAAAGGCGCATTGCAGGATGAAATGTAATCGGAAGCCAGCTCGCGGGTGCATAATAAATTCCTATATAGAAGGCGAATTAATAATAATTAGAAAGAAAAGACGACGTATGCAGAGGCTGCGGCGTGAGAAAAACACGAAGGGGAGGGGGAAGGCATAAAGGAAAAGGATCTACACAGCAGCGGGGGTATAACTCGAGAGCTCCCGGCGAAATAAGGAGCTCACGTATGGTATATATTCGAGAATGAAAAGCCCGAGCAGGAGAAGCACGTCGTGTGCGTGTATGCACCTATAATACGGATCTCGATTACGCGAGCGTACATATATATATATGTATGTACGCGCGTGCGCGCGATAGGTCCAGTGCAGGCTCTTCGGGCCCCTCTCGCGTTGGCCAAGGTGCGCGCGTATACATATACATACGCACCGCGGTAGCACGGGGGAGTTGTGAATCTAGACCACCCAGCGACCCTTTTTCCTCTCTCCCTCTCCGCTGCTGCTGTTGTGCAGGCAGGGGGGGAGAGGCGAGCCTCGACAGAAGGAGAAAAGGAAAGAGCGTCGCACACGCTGCAGCGACGGTATCTCGACGACACACGTACTGTACGTTCGACGCGACGACGCGACTCTTGAAGGCTATACGCGCGCACGTAAAGTGTGACGACGGTGGTGGTAGGGCGCGTTGCACCCCATGCTCGCTCTTGCAGCAGCCTCTGTGCCAACGACCTATCCAACCCTCGTGTACCGCCTTGCCGCTTTCTTCCGCTATTGCTAGTCGCCCTTTTCTACCAGCGCGGTGTCTGTCCTTCGACGTTATTCTGGGTTTGCTCCCCCATACGCGGATCTTTCGTTCCCTCTTCGGTCAATTCCAGACGGTTAAATTAACCAAATAAGTTGCTTTGTAGAATAGGTTTGAATTTAGAGAGGTAAGGAAAAAGTTGCATCAAAAACTGTGGAAATGCTTCATCGCAGAGACTTTATTATTATTATTATTATTTATAATAACAAGATATACTGCTATCTGAAATATGCATTTATGAAAAACAGCGTTTCACTTTTTTGAAATATTGAAATATTTATTGTCTGTTACTTCATTGAACTACTTGCAAATAAGAAAAGGAACATTTTTAAATACACATGCAGAATTTAATTGAAAACGTATATTCTTTTATTATTTTGATTTTATTACCGGTTTATTATAGTTTATCAAAGAAATTATTAACCGGAAGGTTCTTTAATTAAATCTCAAATGTAATAGATTTCCTTAGATAAAAAGAAATTCCCAAAGTTTTTGAACCGCCCTCATAATTCCTCATTTCTCACCAACTTTCACCTTGTTAGCCTCATCCCGAACCGCTCATTTCCTGCCTTTGCTCCACCATTATTATCATAACTTTTGTACCTGCCAATCTACATATCCTTCTCCTGCAGTCCTGCGACTATATATACATACCAGTATATATACGAATGGCAGTAAAGCGTAACGCGCGCGCAGGGAGGCTGTGGGGTTGCATATGCCGTGGCGCTGTCGTCAAGCCGCGGCTGCAACGGTCCTCTCTCTCTCTCTCTCTCTCTCTCTCGCTCTCTCTTTCCTTATATGTTAGATATAGATCGAGCGAGCGAGGTGGGAGGCCCGCGCGCAAGTTCTTGAGGTAGGGTAGGGTTCTGCAGCAGCGCAAAAGTGCAAAAAGGGCCGAGGGTTGCTAGGTAAAGAGAGACGCGTCGGCGTGCAGCGGCAAACTGCAGCGCGCGGGGAAAAAGCGAAAGGGGGAAAGAGCGAGAGAGGAGAGGAGTAAGAGAGTGAGAGTCAGCAGGCTAATGCCACTGCGTGTGCGCGAGCTGCAACAAGGAAAGTTGGAGGGAGTGTGTTCGCGGGGAAAATATCTAAACGAATAAAATATGTTTAAAAAATTTTTTTTTGTATCCTGACGAACGGTGTACTTTCCTTTGGCTTTCAAATTTTCTGACATTTTTATGGCAAGATATTCGCAATCTATTTAAGGCTTTTTCATTTCTTAAATAATTGCTCGTGAGTTGATATCAAAGAACGAAGATGTACAGTTGCAAAAATTCATGTCAATATTTGCTCGTATATGGAAGTGGTACTGGGACGGTAACAGCATTTATACCAGGAAAGCATATTTCTTGAATTACATTGCATAAAGTATAAAGGAATAATCGATTGTAAAAAACGTAAAATACTCTGAACATGTACGGCTCTCGATTCTCGGATTAATATATATTTGTTCCAATTTTAAAATTTCAATTTCAATGTTTGAAAAAATAAAACTTCTCAGGTTCCTATAAGAAGAACGGGCATAGAACATTTTTCCAAGACTCTTCTTGGGACCGATTTTTCAAAATCCACCTCTCGGCAGCGCGCCGCACTTCTCTACAAACATACACCTGCCACGCATATCGCATATCTACACCCCCATAACGTTTTTATAACTCCAAGTGTAAATTCGCGCGGCGTCGGCTGCGGCTGCTTATTTATGTTAACGAGCTTCTGCAGCTCGCTCTCGCAACTTCCTTCGCGCTTGATCTCCTCCCCCTAGCGCGTGCTCGCCCGCCTCCTTTGCCGTTCACCCCCCCGCGCACATACGCACTTTTCCGCGGGGCGCCTTTTCCACCTTCTTCCCCCCACTCTTCGCCCACGCGTGTCTCTCCACTCGTAGGTACTAGCGATCCAGAAAACGCGCGACTCGCCTCATCGTTCTCTCCTAGGGGTGCTGGCAACAGCGGCTCTTACGTTCGACTTTTCCGCCGTCGCCGGCGCCGTCATCGTCATCGTCGTCGTCCTGACGATGAAAAATCCTACGCACACTTGTGTACGCGCACGAGTGTGCGGTGAGCGCTAGTAGCTCTGCGCATACAAGTGCAGCGTGCATGTGCCGACGCCGCTGCCGCCGACGCCCGAGAAATGGAGTGAGAAGCTCGCGAGAAGAAAGACGAGAGGGAGACTCGTGTGGGTGGATGTGTGTATGTGCGGCGGGTGCAGGGGGGGAGAGAGAGAGAGAGAGAGAGAGAAGGGGGTAGCTAGGCTACGCATCGTAGCTGCATGCGCGCGAGAGAGGGATCAATGCATGCGGGTGCACCGCCCTGCCGAGTGTGCTGCACATGCAGCCCCCGCGCGTCTGCCCCGCGTGCATGCATGTATGTACTACATACGAAGGTGTATATATGACGTTATACGAGCCGCCCCCGACGCGTGCGAGTCTCTCTTTCTCACTCATTCCCTCTCTCTCTCTCTCTCTCTCTCTCTCTCTCTCTCTCTCTCTCTCTCTCTCTTTCTCTCTCTACGTTAGAGCCGCAGCCGCGCATCGTCTGTACGCATCCTCGCGTGCATACGTACCTATTACGTACTTTTTCTCCACCCCCACGCGCGAGAGCTTTTTTCTTTTTTCCCCTGCAGTCTTCCTTCTTTTTTCCTCTCTCTCTCGCTCTCCTGCATGCAGCACGAGCCCACGCGCGAACTTGCCGACTTCGTTTTCATCAACCCCGTGCGGCAGGCTCTTTACGCAAGCGCGCGCAGCTGTTTTCGCCGTAATCTGTAAATGAGCTGCACGCGTTTGATTTTTTTTTTTAGTCGTGGATGAGGCGAAAAATGTGGGCTTCCTGTGCTGCGCAGAAGAGAGGAGGGAGGCTTTGCTCTATATATGCGACTGCGCCCGTGCCCGTTGATGAAATCGCTTTAATTAAGACTTAGCCTAATTAATTTATTCGCTTTAATATTAATTGCTTGCGCTTGCAACCAAGCTTCGGGTTTCAAATTGTGACGTGGTAGGGATAAGGGGGATTTAAAAATTTTCACTGACAATGGGTACTATCGCGCGCAGAGGAGGCTCAAATGTAAAACTGTAATTTATTACGATATGTGTTCACTTGTGAGCTCTCGAGGGAGAACATTTTCAAGGAAATTAGAACGCATTTGCTATAATGAATCAAAGAATAAAATTAAATGAATAAAAATTAATAAATTGTAGTTTCAATTAATTGTATAACAAACAAATCGAATATATGCAGGTAAAATTACTTGTTTAGTTAAGAACTATTAATTGTCAGTACTACATTTGAAAGATGTGCATAATTAAATAAAATTTTATTGATCTAGATTAGAGTCGAAACAATATAAATAACTTTATATACTGTTTAACTATATAATAAAAATTATTAGGAATAAAATATTTACTATTGTACCATTTGGAAATTTTTAAACTGTCAAATAAAACAATTCTCACGAATTTATACCCACAGTTTTTCGCGGAAAATAAGAGATTGAAAAATTCGGAAAAAGCCGTGGCATAAGTGATACTTTGGTGAATGGAAAGTACGCTCGAGCGGTCGCATTTCCTCGACGCGGCACCTCTCTTTAATCAGATAGGTATCTGTTCTCGCGGCTGTGCTCGCGCGGTGTCGAATTGAATAATGCAGCTTGTTCGTTCATTGATTCGCGCAACTGTGGCTCTCTAGCGAGCCTTGATTATCGTCAGTTTGTCTCGCGCGCAAATGCGTAACGGCCTTCCGCCGCGCGCGCCATTTTTGCATCTCGCGTTTCCCGGGCGAGAAAGTCGCGGGATTGAAAGGCTTTATGAAAAGGCGCGTAACGGTCTCTGAGTGGGGCAGGGCCTCGATCAAACGTATACACGCGGGAATAGGAGACTTGATAGAAGATAGGCGCTTGATATGTAAGCGCGATCTATGCTGACCTCTTATTTACATGGCGTGTAATGAAAGCGATTGAGAGATTTCGCATTATCAATGGTAAACACTGGTAGGATTTTTCTCGAATAGATAAATTTATTATTAAAATTAATGTGTTTTTTATAAACTTGTTTTTCCAACTTTATAGGTAGTAACTAGAAACTGAAAAATTACTTTACATTGATTTACAAGTATGTAGGAAACGTTTAATTAATATTTTTCCATGCGCAGTGAATGCTGTATACACATATATACGTGCATATACATAAGTGTACGTGTACCTCAATACAACGGATATTATTAACGAAGACATGGAGTTTAATCTCCTGGACGTTAAGCGCACGCGGTACAAGTCACTCGGGAATGATAAGAAAAACGAAGAGTCGATAATTAGATCAAGACGTATCAAGATGCCCCCTTCGAGTATTAGCCAGGGATAAAAGTCTAAGAATGTAGGCGGCGAATGACTTTAGTGAAGCACTTTTATAACGACCCCAGCCTTTAACGACTTTCGCTTCAAATTAATATTTCCTACATCAACGTCAAACCATTTACTATCATATATCAAAGTTTAATCACTTTTTAACCTCATTCTCATAGATAAAAGTAAAGATAAAAACAAACTATAATGATTACTAAAGACACAAATTTTCTATTTGTTTAAAAACAATCTCCGTATAGTCAAAACATGTTTTTTTAATAAAAATAAGTATACTGACAAGGAGAGGGTCTAACCTGCGGGCAACGAATTTTAGCGGGCATTGGAGAGTCGATTTCTGATACCTATAAATGAAGCCCAGTGCTGACAATTTCATCCAATGGGCCCTTTTTCTTGAGATATAGGAAATTTAATCTCAAATATCCTCTATTTCGTTAAAAAATGAGGTCCCTTCTATTGAGTGTCACATTGCAAATATTTATGATACAAAAACGAACAAAAAAGATTATAAAAGTAGACAGTAAAAGCTAAAATTTAAGCCCTGATTCGTTAAAAAATATTGATTTTTCAGGAAGTTACAAGCAATCAAAGATAGCGTAAGAAAATGGTTAAAAATTTGTATTCATTTTAACCGATGAAGGCGGTCTTATACCTAATGGCTCCTGCGGCCAAAATTAGCTGAAAAAATAAATTAAATTATAATTGCTATAAAATAAAGTATATGTATGACTAATATAACTTATTTCTAATACAAATCCCAAGAGATAGGTTTCTTAATCCACTTATGCAAAATTATATCATTTTAGAAAATTCAACTGGTGAGCAAGTTTTCTTGGCAATCACCTCGATGGATTTTGATGAGAAAAGTCGCAAATTACTTGGAAAACATATTCCTATAGCATAAATCTCTGGAATTAAAAAATATCGAGACTAAGTATTTTTTTAATTGAAAAAACGATAAAAATTCATAAAAATTGTTAAAATGAAGACAAAAAAGTAGTTTTTTCTATTAAAGAAATACTTAGCGACGATATTTTTTAATTCCAGAGCTTCATGCTATAAGTACATGTTTTCCAAGTAATTTGCGACTCCTCTCGTCAAAATCCATCGAGTGATTGCCAACAAAACTTGCTCACCAGTTGATTTTTTTAAAATGACATAATTCTGCATAAAGTGGATTAAAAAACCTATCTCTTGGAATTTTGTATTAGAAATAAGTTATATTAGTGATACATATCCTTTATTTTATAGTAATTATATTTCAATCCATTTTTTTTCGTAATTTTGGCCTCAACAGCCATTAGGTATAAGACCACCTTAAATGGATCGTATTTTTAACCATTTTCGTACGCTATCTTTGATTGCTTGTAACTTTATGAAAAATCGATATTTTTTAACGAATCAAGGCTTCAATTTTAGCTTTTACTGTCTACTTTTAGAATCTTTTTTACTCGTTTTCTTATCATAAATATTTGCAATGTGACACTTACCAGAAATCGACTCTCCAATGCCCGCTAAAATCCGTTTTCCGCAGGTTAGACCCTCTACTTATGAGAAAAATTGTATAATAAAAATTACTATAATACATAGTACATCGAGACATACTTGCAATATCAAAATAATTACTATGTTTTATAGTAAAAGTTCCTATGTGTTTAGTATTTACTATGTGCACAGGAATTGTTACTATATAAAACATAGTAATTACTTTGATATTGCAAGTATGTCTCGACATTACTATGTATTATAGTAGTTTTTTCATTAATAGATCACTTTTCTCAGTGTACAGCTGTGCTATAATAACACATAACATTTGAATTCTTCAAAGATATTTATTCCACAACACGGGATAAACATCCATGCGAAACTAAAAGGCCGCAACCCAGTGAAAAACGTTTAAGCAGCTGGAAAAAAATATTTATTCGGCAAACTCAAGCGCGGGCGCGCAATACCGATGAAGTATCTCGAAAGTACCACTCGAGGCATGAAACGAAAGTGCAAAAGAGAGGCCACGCTGAAAACCCGGGCCGATCGTACACATACACAAACCCGTATCCGCAGCGCGGAAGAACCAAAGAGAGAGAGAGAGAGAGAGAGGTATAGAGGGAGAGCAAGAGAACGAACGAGAGAATTGAGAGGGCCAGAAAGTTCGTCAGGCGCAAAAAGACGGGAAAAAATGCGGGCGGGTGCGCTCGCTCGCTTGCGAAAGAGAAAAAGACAAGAAGCGGAAGCGCGGGTGAAACTCGCGTAGGTGTGCGCGTTACACGAAATATACGGAGGGGCGCAAGCTCACCGTCGCGCGATTCCCAGGCTCGTTATCGTGATGTATGCTTTTTCGTGCGCGCGCCCCCAATAGACCACCAGAGTCGGCGCGAGCACATGGCCCACTGCGCGCACTCTGCGACGACGCAAGCAAGTGCACACGTGATGAGGAGGCTGATGACGATACACCGAACTCGAGATTTCGTCCTGGAAATCGACTGCAAGTGGAACGCTATGTAGTCGAGGGCCGGCGCGCTCTAAATAAAGCGCGGTAGGGATTACAGGAAACCGTTTAGTGTGTTTTAGAGACCTTTGATAATATGTTTGGCTTTTGGAGGATTAGTCCAGTGCTTTAGTAAAAATTGTGGAAATATTTAGAGGGTGCTGTCGAAGTAAAATAAGTATCGTTTCGGATTGAATTTTTTTAATGATATTCGAATTGAATATTTGTGAATGAACTTTAATATATACTCACTAATTAATTATTAACTCGTGTAGACCTTTATACTAATGTATAGTAAAAAAGCAATAAATAAAATCGTCAATAGATAATTTCGCCAATTTAGGTAACTTGAAATGATCCTATAAAATTATAATTTCAAATTATTTTTACACCTCTAAGTTTAATTTTATGTGTGATTAGTCTCCAGTGTATAAGTTATAAGCAAAATAGTTAAGGATTCTTAAATTGCCATCCAGCTGAATAATGATTACAATAATTATAACGCTTAAACGTATCTAAGGCCGATTTCCTCCGACAATCTTATACGAGAAGTAATAATAAACATTGCACTAAACAGGTCGAGGCGCGAACGAGTTCGGAAAACAAGTTTCAATCGCATAAGGTAAAGTAATATATTCCCCATGATTCGTTTGACTAAAAAATACTGTCTTGAAGAATATAAAGAGCGATGTAATTTTTAAATACTAGGATGTGAAAAATTTAGGACTTTCTCAACACTTTTCTTGCTATAAAATAATTTACCTTTGTATGATTTAGCGATTAACAGAAGAATCACGTACACACAATTTTTTATAATTACAGATAAATAAAATGCATCTCTGACAGAACTATACTTACACAGTTATTTATTTCTAATTACAATAATATAGAATAGTCACCATTACTTCAAATCAAGATAATCGAAACTGTAATTACATCACATTTCACACAAGAATATAGTTTATTAAGTTTAACGTTTGCACCGATCGTTTGATTGTACGATTGTATGCCTATAATAGATTACCCTTTTTAAAATTTATCTAGTCAATTTTAACGTCAAATTACAAGCTATACACAACAATCTATAAATAATCCACGGTATTTAATCGAAGCAGTGCACTTTGGTTAAAATACCGTTGCCCATATAGTAAAGGCAGCAAACAAATTGATTGCATAAATAAAAAAAAAAACAGAAAAAAATTTAAATATATTAGAATCGAATGAACTTTGCATCCGACTTCCCATAATTTGCAGCAGGGGATATATGGAGAAAGAGAGGGGCGCAAAAAGCGAGATAGAGGCCATAACGCACGACGACAAGCAACGTACACACGGGGTGTGACTTTCTGCAGCCACATAATTATCAGCATACTTGGCCCTTGCCATTTTAATTAATATTAATTGAATTCCACTTTGGCGAGTGCGCGTGTAGGTGCGCAGACTCTCGCGCAGTACAGAGCGCGAGTAATAGACATAAAGCCCGATGTCACGAGATACGCATGCATGCGTAATTACGCTGCGATCCGAGCGAATGAACGAGAGAGTGCCCCCCTCCTCCTCACTCGTTCCTTTCGTTCATGCATCTCGCGCTCGCCGGATTCCTTTTAATCTTAGACGTTTAAGCGCTCTCTCTCTCTCTCTCTCTCTCTCTTGCACATATACGCGTAATTACGTGTAATTTCATTCGATTGAAAATACCCTTCCTCTCTCTCCCTCCCTCGGAGGCGCATATATCGCGCGTATATATCTATCGGCGCGCGGCGAGAGAGCCGGAATCAAAGGTCCGCGCCGCAGCAGCAGCAGCTTCTGTACGCGAGAGAGGAGATAGAGAGAAGAACCGGGAAGCGCTGGCGCGTCGATAGCGCCGCGAGGAACATATATACGTACACCTCTGGGCTTTGCACTTGCGGAAAGACAGAAGCGCCCAGTCGTCGCTGAAAAAGAAATAAGAGAAAATGAGGAAGAGAGTAGGAAGCTTTGGCTGCTGCTTCTGCCGTCGACGTCGCCGTAACGCACCGGAGATTCCACAATCCATCGGGGGATAGAGCAACCGCCGCGGCTGGCCGACGCGCGCGATCCTTCGAGATCCTATGGCGGGACGAAAGGTCCTGCGAGTTTCGATTTTCTCTCGATCTCTCACCGAACGTTTCTCTCTCTCTCTCTCTCTCTCTCTCTCTCTCTCTCTCTCTCTCTCTCTCTCCCCCTCCCTCTCGCTCTCCTGTACACATCTTCTTTCGCCCCTATGGAAACGGCGACGCGGGAATTCAGCGGGCGGCGGGAACGCGAATGCCACGAGTGACGATGGATTCTCTCTCGCTCGCTATATCTATAATACAGCCTTGGCTTTTCCCTCGATTTTTTGCGCGATAAATCCAGAGAAATTCCCCCCTCCTTCTCTCTGTCGAAGTTAATAAGGGCGTTTTACGGATATGTGAAGCGCTCGACTAGAAAAAAGAAGAAGGATTTCGCTGCTGGGAAATTGTTGAAATTTGTGAGGAAATTCTGTATTGTATAACTATTTTCCGACTTTGAATGTGAAGATGTTTGAGATTGTTTAAATATCTTTATTTGAGGATGGTTAATTTATTGTAAATTGATTGAAATGTAAAATGCGTACTTGTTGTACAACACAGAAATTAACACTCGGTAGAACATTTATCATATACATGGCAGTTGTAGAAACGCAAAGTATATTTATTAAAAGAAAAAAAAATATTCTACTTAACGTTTACGAGAATTTAACATATTTTCAAACAATCATTGATAAAAAAACAACGTTTCATTATCCGTAGTAGTTCACGCCCATATTCACGGGATTACGCGAACGTATTACGTCGTAATTCTGGAAATTATGTCACTGGCACTTGAGCTATGCAAACATCGCGCGACTCGGGAGCTATACATACGCGCGCGCTGCACGACACCCCCAGCATATACGCGTACATATATATACGTGGAATAAGCGCGTCGACTCGCGGATGCCCGATGTGTAAATGCGTATCACTCGTGGATCGAATATTTCCGCCCGTTAGCGGCTATCCTGTTGCATGCCGGAGTCATTAATGAGCCTTCAATTACGCTAGATCAGTACGATCAAGCGTGGATGCCGACGTAGTTATGCGTCGCGTGTCTATGTGTGTGTATGCATGCGCGAACTGTTGCTGCTGCTGCCGCCACCGCTGCGTGATACAGTCGGCAAACGGAAATGCCGACGCTCGCTTGCATGTGCGATTTCGCGCGTTTATATATGCATTATTAAACCACGCTGCAGCGAAGGTAGCCACGCGTTTCTACGACTCCGGCCGCGCCGCGTAAAGTAAGAGATTTGTCTCTCGTAAAAACACTTTATGCACTAGGTAATTATCAACTTTCCCAGATTATAATCTAATTACCCGTGTCGTTATTCCACAGTCTTATCTGCGCTTGAGTATTATTTAATTTCTCCATGTAAATACGTGATAAGTATGCACTCTTAGATTTCCTGATATCGTTTAACGCAATACATGTTATTTATTAAGTTTCTCGGGTAGATTTAAGTCAGACAGTCAGCTTAGGCAATATTAGATTAAATTTGAAGTATTTGCATGTTTATAACAAGCTTTAACTCAAGGGCTATTATAGATAAACTTAACGATTTAAAAATGTTTTTATAGTTGAATGTTTATAGGATTTTTGCAAAAGTGAACATGCTACTGTTCAGGGTCGATTTCGCAAGCATTTTTATGACTATAATATACACATTTACGTTTAAATCATAATTATAATCATATCACACCTTTTCTGTGTTACTATAATGCTTGATAAGGTTTAGTTACAGAAGCTAACTTTAAAATAATACTTCAATGCTTTGAAAAAGACATCACAATAAACATACAATGTATGTCACATAACTCCCACGCTGTTACAATCGCAGGCGCACAAAAGCCCCCTTAGGATACAAATGAAATCCTGGACGCAGTAGCGCGCGTAATTTGTCAAGCGTAAAACCATTCTGAAAGGCGGCGCACAAGTACGTATATACGTATACTCGGAGGAAGAGAGAGCAGTGCCCGTTAATTACGGTTTTCTAAGCGGAAACGCAAAAGTCATCGCTCGTCACACGCGGCGCGTTTTCGCGCCCGCAAAGAAAGAGCGGAGGGAGGCCCCTAATCTAATCCGCCGTCCGCGAGTGTTCCGTACAAATCGTTAATTGTCACGCGAGGTGGCGTATAGGGGGGAAGGTGACGAGGGTGCGGAGCCGGTCTCGCGGCCGGTGGCGCACGCGTGTGTCCGTAATTAGGCGTGTGCGCGCGGAAGCGCGTATGGCCGGTATCGATCGTCGCGCGGTCGAACTTGACAGAGACAATGAAGAAAAAAAAGAAGGGGGGAGAAAACGAGAAATACAGAGTAAAAGAGCGCGCATATATGTGTATATATATACAATATGCCCGAGACGCGGGAAAGTGGGAGCGAGATCACGAGAGGGTTGAATATACGTACGTAATTAGAACATTGAATGATGTGGGGGAGCTTTTGATTACTGAATATTTATGTATGAAAAGAATAAACAATAGAAACAAGTTTGTGGTGGGCTGAAAAATCTCATTTAAAAGTTATTTATATATTTTAAAATTGAATAAACTACGTGCAATCAAGTTATTATATGTCAATATATGTATTTACAGTTCTGTTGAATGAAGATTTTAAAAACCTCAAAAAGAAGAATAAAGACGAGAAACCCGCGGTGAAATACGGGGAATTGGAATCAGATGTCGACGGAGACTCCGACTAGTCAGTAAGGGCACGACAACGATCGATCGTCTGGATCTCGACTTTGGCTTGTCTTGCTGATGTTAACCTTCGAGATCCTCTTAAGGGATTTCCATGTACTTAGTTCTGTGTAACTATGTACCAAAGCGTAGGCGTTATTTTGCGTCTTATTATCGTTTTATTTGCACTGTCGTAGTGAAATATCGATTGCTCAGTCCTTTGATTTGAATAACTCTATTGTCTCCGAGCTTATGTACTTGAATTCGGTGTACAAAGCGTTGAGAGTCGAATGGAAACAACACAATATGGTGAAGTAAAAAAAACAATTTAATTTAAATCGGATTTCCAAGTTATATTGATAAAAATGCTCATAAAGCTTACGTAAGACATATCTTTAATCGATCATTATTAAAAGAATATCACATTGTCGTAAATACTGTAATATAATCACGACGTAAATACAAAAATCCGTATCACGAATGTATTATTCAGTATTATTAAAAGAAGCATAATATTTTATCCTTGCATTAATATAACATCAGCGAATTTATATGCATTGATAAGATCCGGAAAGAGAATTAGTATCGATCATCATGAATTTCCGCAAATCCCAAAGAATCTATTATTCAGTTCTCTCCTCTCCCTCGGCGCATTTTTCCACCTACTCTGATTGCCGCTATCAAAAACAAATTTTCCGGCACCGACGAATCACTGTTCCCTCCTTTTCGAGCTCGACGAGAATCGTGGGCCGCCAATGATGTGCAACGATAATTTTCCCCGAGTCATCGCGTCTTCGTATCGAGGTCTAGAATCTCCCGCAGGGGGGAATATCTGGTACGCGTGAGGAAAGATCGGAGAAAGACGCAGAGCGTGGCTTTATACATATGCCCAGAGAGGAAAACCGAAAACCATTAATTTTGTTAATGTCCGCGTAAAATAAGTTTTGCCTACTTGAGTATCGTATCTCTGCTTACTGTAGTTTCACTGCCACAATCTCACTGGGTTTAGCTGCTCGCTTTTTTTTAGCTGTATATCGGGGTGCCAAAAGACGCAGTGTCTTTACCACTTATAATGTTAGAAAATTTCGTAAATGGTAAAAACATATATTTATACAATCAATCACTATTATTATTAACAGTTTTGAACAAGTTATTAATCGAGAAGAAGTCTGTATAAAGCAAAAGAGGCAAAAGATCAGGGCGTGACGCAAAAGCTTGTTGTAAGCAGTCGTAGATTCGTGTAGCTTATACTTGACGTAATAAAGAGCGAATATGAAGAAGAAAAAAGCTCAAGCTGTGAAAGCGGGTCATGTACGCGTAAAAGATTACACGGGGAGAGTGTAACACTTAGTTGCAAAACGAAAGATGGAGGCGGACAATGCAGCTTGTAATTCCGCAGTCGGGTCGTTAACTTACGCGTCTGCTAATAAGTCATTAAGAGAGACCAACCAACCCCCTACGTTACAAATCCCGCTTATAAATACACGAGCGCGCATATGTGTGCATGTATGCACACTCCTGCTGATGTGTGTGGGTGGGGAGTGAGCTCGAGAGAGAGATGGAGAGCAGATAGATGTCTTGTTAGTGACACCCCCGGCGAGAGAGAGAGAGAGACTCTCTTTCGTTTCCGCCCTCGCATCGCGCGTGCACGCACGGCTCGCGCTTTACAAAGCCTTCCATTTATACGGGGTGTGCGACGACAAATAAAGAGCCGTCGTCACGCGCGCAGTGCACGCAGGTATATGCGTACACACGCACTAGCGCCAAAGGAACGTGAACTGCGTTACTCTCGCCGGCTGTTCCTAAACGGACACGAGCGCGGCGCTGATCTGATCTGATAATCACGGCTTTTCTCGCGCGCGCTCGCGATCTCAAAAGAGTACGCACACGCAGATACGCATTTTGAGGATACTTCAGACTGCGTTCTGCGAAAAGAAAGGCGTGCGAGCGTTGTCGCGCGAGCTGCGCTTTTTTGAGTATAGGTCCACTGCTTTTTGATTTTCGTTTTTTTTTTTTGTTTTGCTAGACGAACCCTACGAGATCAGAGATAATAATTTCTCGAGCGTTGATTGGCAATATAAACGATATTGGAAATTGTAGATCATTTCTTTGGTTCATTGATTTTATGATTAAGGTAGTTCTCGAGTAAACTGCGTTCTGGCAGATTCGTTTGAAAATTTAATTAAGGTGGCTCAAGCAAATTATATGTATATAAATATACAAATTTTTTACGATGCTTACTTCACATGTTATAATTTGAGAAACAATATAGTATGAAACAAGGGTTCTTGAAGTAACAAAAAAAATTGTTTTCAAAGAAATTTGAATATTGTTAAAGAAGATATCGCCAATTGAAAAAAAAATCAACAAAACCAATAAATCTTTTTCATTTTTCATCCCATTTTAATTTGCAAGGTCTCATTTTATTCCTTGTTCAATTTCAGGAGGATATAGCAATATAAACATTGGAAAATTTTCAAAAGCTGCAAAGTTATTAGCAATTGTTTGCAGATTTGTGACTGAATTTTATAAATAATTGCTTACACTCACGCAAAAAAATGAAAACTGGCCAATATATTGCTCGGAAAGTGAGCAATATATGGGACATGTCACTTTCCATACATAGCCAATATATCTTCATATAGCGCTCCGTACCGTTTTCCAATACGTGGGATGACGTATGGCCCATGTATTGGTCAGGAAAATATTTATAGAATTGTAGAAATATGTTTCTCATGTATTGGCAATACGTCATCCATTCAGATACATTTTAAGTCATATTGGAAATGGAAGTGTAGCAAAAAATAAATTAATAAAGTATGGCTAAAATATCCAGCATGAAGAATATTTACAGAACTTCATTAATATGCTGGCCATATATTGGCAATATGCCGCATATATAATTTAATGAAATATGGGAAATAGAAAAGAAAAAAAAAAAACAATAGATGTTAAATAATTCATTTATTCATACATTAACCCTTCGAGAGGCGAATATTTAACAAATAATTGCATTTTTTGTTGTTATTAATTTTTTACTCGTATTAATTAATTATTAAACAATTTTATAACGAATTATGGTTTTTAATCACTATTAGAATCTTGGGAAAGAAGTCGAGAATGCAAAATGGTAGATAAATTCGATATTTATCGTATACAAATAATAGAAAAAACCGTTGCGAAACGCGGTATTTCATGACCAGCGCTCGAATGAGTAAGTACTATCGTCAGCATATGAAATTATTTTGCGATTCCACATCTTTGTATTTTTGTGGCCGTGGCAATTTTTTCTCTCCTCGCATTACGTGGGAAATTTGACAGGAAGCATGTGCTTTTCGCGCGCCCAAGCCGAGTCCCGTTTTCGATAACATTTTCTATAGCGATAACTGTACCAGGTATGCACTTCATTCTGCAACATAGAAATTGATTGTTTTTATTATAATAAACGAGGCTCTCCTTGGGTGCGCGAAGAGCACGTGCTTTCTGTCACATTTCTCACGTAGTCCGGAGAGAAAAAATTGCCACGGTGACGAAAATACAAAGATGTGGAATTGCAAAATAATTTCATATGCTGCCTACTCATTCGACCGCTGGTTGTCAAATACCGCGTTTCGCACGCTCGTTCTTCCCAAATTTCTAGATTTCCCGCGCTTTCCGCGAGAGCTGCCGTTCTTGTGCATTTTTCCGTGGGCATGAGCCTATAGCTTTCGTCGAATCGTCGTCGTCTGCGCATCTGCGCAGAAGCGCAGAGCAACGCCGACACATCTCCCACCAATTCGACGATATCAGAGGCTCATCATCCACTTCCGACGAGACGACCATTATAACCTCGATGCCGGTTTTTTCTATTATTTGTATACGATATATCGAATTTATCTACCATTTTGCATTCTCTACTTCTTTCCCAAGATTCTAATAGTGGTTAAAATAATGAATAACAACAAAAAATGCAATTATTTGTTAAAAATTCGCCTCTCGAAGGTTTAATGTATGAATAAATAAATTATTTAACATCTATTGTTTTTTTTTTTTTAATTTCTTTTCTACTTCCCACATTTCATTAAATTATATATGCGGCATATTGCCAATATATGGCCAATATATTAATGAAGTTCTATAAATATTCTTCATGCTGGATATTTTAGCCATACTTTATTAATTTATTTTTTGCTATACTTCCATTTCCAATATGACTTAAAATGTATCTATATGATTGGGTGACGTATTGCCAATACATGAGAAACATATTTCTAAAATTCTATAAATATTTTCCTGACCAATACATGGGCCATACGTCATCCCACATATTGGAAAACGGTACGGAGCGCTATATGAAGATATATTGGCTATATATGGGGAGTGACATATCCCATATATTGCTTACTTTCCGACCGATATATTGGCCAGTTTTCATTTTTTTGCGTGGGTATAAGCAATTATTTATAAAATTCAGTCACAAATCTGCAAACAATTGCTTATAACTTTGCAGGTTTTGAAAATTTTCCAATTTTTATATTGCTACCTCCCCCTGAAATTGAACAAGGAATAAAATGAGACCTTGCAAATTAAAATGGGATGAAAAATGAAAAAGATATATTGGTTTTGTTGATTTTTTTTCAATTGGCGATATCTTCTTTAACAATATTCAAATTTCTTTGAAAACAATTTTTTTGTTACTTCAAGAACCCTTGTTTCATACTATATTTTTTCTCAAATTATAACATGTGAAGTAAGCATCGTAAAAAATTTGTATATTTATATGAGGCGTTTCACGTCAACTGCTCCAGCGCCGCGCGCGAGTCCCAAATCGTGCTATTTCTAACTCAAATGTTTATGATACTAAAAGGTAACTAAAAAATTGTTTTATAAGCGTTTCCGACGTATTTTTTCCTCAGCTTTCCAATGGTGTAGGCAGTTTTTCCGAATTTTTCCATTTTCACCTTCAAAAAGTACAAAATGTCTTATATCTCAAAAAGTGTATTTTTAATATTTTTTTTGACCATTTATGATTTTTTCATAATTTGCTCAGGATGTTTTCTTCGAGAAATAGAACGCGAAAGAGTAGCGCAACGGCTTTCCTGCGCGCGGGACCTCGCGCGGCACCGTATGATTCATTTTTCTTTCGATAGGTGGCTTTCATATCGGAATTTTCTATCCGTATGTGAATCGTCACGTTGAAAGTATATAATTGCAATGACTTTTCATCTTATTCCTCTTCGAAATTTTTTCGAATTTCTGTCAATACAAAGAGTTTCATAGCTAACAGCAATATAGTAACTATACTAACGCTTTTTTCTCAGTTTTAAGCTCTTCATTTTCTTTATAATACACAAAAACTATAAAAACAGTTGCTTGTTTGTTGTTCCAGTGGAACGATTATGTAGAATTTTGTATAACAAACGCATAATTTTCGGCAAAATCACAACACACAAGAAATTCTCCTTGTTGAAGGTTGTTTTTTAAGTCACTTACAAAAAGCGATTGATTCTTAGCAAAAAAATCGTGAGATTTTAATTTTATCAATTTTTCTCCCAGTATGTCCATAAATCCATGAACATTTACAATTTTAGAAGCTATTGTACACCGATCTGTTTGAAACCATGATTCATACTCTATTTGAAAAATATCACTTTCATCAAAACATTCAAACAAATATTTACGTAATATGGACATATTGGGGCAATCTCAACAGTCACCCAAATAGCATCTATCGTGTGCATCATTACACATAATTGCTTGGATGCAATCGTGGTAGTTTTTAAGAGGCAATCTAGTATGTTTTGTTAAATTTTCTAGATCCATAGCACTTAGCATGAGCTTTACATTTTCGTGATGTACACACAACCATACATTATGCGTACGACTACTTCCAGCTAAAACACAATGTGGTGGCCTCAATTGTGTAAATTTAGTAAAACCAATATTAACGTGTTCATTTTCTTTTTTATATCATGGAGCGTCAGGAGCACTCTAAAGGCAAGTATAGAAGAACCTTAGGACGATCGCGCGATGATATACATTGAAATGGGTACCCGAGAAATTGAAATATTTACTGCAATTTTCAACGCTTTTATATTAACTCAAATAAAATAACAACATGCTTTATATTGTTATACTATGTTGCACAAAAAGTTTCATGTAAAAAGACGTTCTCTTATTAGAGATATTAAATAGTGAAAAATTTTATGCCTGGTTTCCGATTCTAAAATTTCTTCATGTTTTTCCATTCGATTCTTCCGACTTCCGGTTCTTCCGACTTCCGGTTACACACACATACACACACACACACACACACACACACACACACACGCACGCACGCACGCACACACCACATGCACACACTCGTATGGCCGTATCTGGTCGACCTAACCTTATTTACATATAATAATAACATGTCAGTATTTATATATACATATACAGATATTACGAATGTTCATTTCGTGAGTTAGTTAATTAGTTAGTACTATATATTTCAAAGATCTCAAGTAGTCAGATGGTGATAAGAAGAATTCATCTGTTCATGTATCAATCAACGGGGGAATAACTTTCATTACATTAGATAAGTATTTACTGGCTAAATGTTAAATGGCTAAAATCATTTTTTAAAAATTGATACTTTGTGATTTTTTATTTTTACAGATATTACACAAAAGAAGACTTTTTCGAGTCATTACACACACACACACACACGCGCACACGCACACACACACACACACACAGCAAATAATGTTAAGGAGTTCTAATTATGTACTGTCTGAAAAATGTAATTTTGAATTAGCAAAACTGAACGAGTGTCCTCATGACCCTGGTGGTTATATTATTAATGGACAAGAAAAAGTTATTTATCATATTTAAAACAAGAACAGACACTTAGGAATAGAATTATATTAGAAGATAGTAAGAATTGTATCGTTACATCATTATGTAATATAAAAAGAAAAACCAAAACCAATGTTATTGAAAGAGCAGGCAAATACAATATTTTTCAAGACGTATCTCTATATATACTCAAAATTCTTTACACGAGATATAATTTAAGAAGAATATTAAAAATTTTTCTTCATATTTGACAGGACTATTAGAGTACTTGGATGTCAATGAAGAAAATTACAGTTTCATCACTTTCAATAAATCACACATAAAACAACGCAACTAAGATGTTTATTTAGACAGTATTGGACTCAATGTACAAAAAAGTATTATGTTTTGAAGTAACTTCTTCAAAAAAATAAGAAAAGAAAATTGTGATTTTTGGTTATAGTTGCAAAATTATATTGGTAAAAAATATTGTAGTAATTATTAAAAAATGACACCTAGTTAGTGTTTTCTGTAATAAATAAAATAATGTTCTGGTATGATATTGTGTTACATGAAGTGTTTATAATAAAATTTTTGAACGGCTTTTGAAACTTGGTGTAGTAGTGATTTCAACGAAAAAAACTTTAGGATGAAATAACTCGATATTTATGATATTTTTGTAATTATTGGTAGAAGTCTTTAATTATGAAGTAATTTCAGTCATGTTCATGAACGAAGTAAAAGTTTATGCAAAATCAACATTAGAATGCTGAGAAATGCCAAGACGATGTGTTATTGTGAAATTTCAATAAAGAAAAAATAGATAATTTATTATTATATTATACGAGCATATACATGACTTGCTTCAGATAATTATATGAGTGAGTATTATGAAAGTGAAACAACAACTAAATAGAAATTGAAACTGTACAAGGATTTATATACTGCAGTACAAGAAAAATATTAAAAGAATATTCTTTACAAAGGATAATTGTTCTCCTTAGAACCGCATTTTTTCAAGATCAGAAAGAATATAAGTAAAAACTTGCATGAACAGCGGATATGATTCAGGTAAAATGAAATAATGTCGAGAAAGCTTTAAATAGAATAGTTTAAAGGATTACGATTTGTGATGTGACTCGTTTTTGTGTATGATGCCTCTAAGTGAAAAAATATCTATGGACTTTTCTGTGAGTAGAATATTATGTGCAGATTATTTTATTGGCCAAAAGTGTGATTTTATAATTCTATATTTTTAACCGCCAAAAAATCAAGTAACAATGCTTGATGGTAAATACTTTGCAGATGGGACTTACTCCGAGAACATACCAACAAGTATTAAGGACTTTTCAAATTTGGCAAGATACAAGAGTGAATGGCAATGCGTATTTTGTGAAAAATGTATATATAAGCTGCTCTTGTGCAAATTGTAGTCAATTTTGAACTTCAAGTTTTGTAAAAGCTATAGGATCATCAGGTAATACATAGATTTAAATTTAAATTCTGAAGATTGAACCACTATGTAGTTCAATGTTCAATGTTGAATGTTGCTGCATTGACTGATCTTATTTACGTAGATAACTTTAATTATTCTGGTTGAAAGTTAGATTGTTTACTAAAACCCAGCAATAGCAAGACGTAAGATTTTTTCAGATTATTATAGACGTGTATCAAGCTCAACACTTTTATACTTTCAGACTCAGATTTCACTCCTTGAAGAATATATTAACATAAATAAAAACAAATACTAAACTATATTGATAAACTTCATTACATACCAATGCGTTCAAAAATGGATTGCCAAGTATTTTTTCATAGTGACATTAACTGACGGTTCAGTAATTTGAGAAAACAACGTGCAAACATATTAGTAAACTGTTTAGACTATCTTATTTTCATAGACAACTTTAATTCTTGTGGTTAAAAGTTAGGTTGTTGTGATAAGTGTTGAATGTATTATTATATTATTATTTTTTATTTTACAATATAAGAAGTGGATAGACAAGTGAATTTGAAAAGTGCATTTAAAAATATGTTTATTATGGTGGTGATCTACGGATCCAAGGTCTTATGTGATGAACCTTGGAACACGAGTTTGTTATATGTGTGTGTGAAAAAACTATTTGAAATAAATAATAAAAATTAGTACAGAGAAGTAAAGATTTGGCATTTGTGAAATAACTTGTTTTTGCTTCCTCCTAGAGGAAGCTTTGTGATAGTGAATTTTTGAGTTGTTGTAAAAACATGTTATAATTGTGTTCCGAGGTGTTAGGAATCAAAATACATGGTTTTTGAAAAATGTCTGTATGGATGTGTCTGTGTGTGTGTGTGTGTGTATGTGTGTGTGTGTGTGTGTGTGTGTGTGTGTACGCCTGGATCTCAGCTTCTACTCGGTCGATTTTGACCGGACAGGTCTCATTTTTTTGGATTTTTTTGCGTGCTGGCGGGTCAAAAATCCGTTTTTTGATTGGGGCGATGCGTTGTTGTTTTTTTTTTCAAATTTTGGATTTTCTCAAAACTGTTTTTTGATTTTTTTTAATGATAGGATCGAGTTATTCGAATCTGATGGGTAGCGTTCGAAAGAGAATTAAAATATCTATATTTTCTAAAAAAAAAAGTTTCTAGCTATCACGGTTCTTTAGTTATTAACAAAAACGTGTTTTTTTTTAGAAGCTTATAACTCCTAAATTTAACGGTCAATTTTTTTGAGAAAAATCGTGATAATACAGAATATAAATAGCTATAATCTGTTAAAATTTGAATACATTCTGTAGGCTAGATTTTGAGTAAAAAATTGAAAAATGAAAAAAATCAGTTTTGTATGTCCAACGATTACAAGAGTAAAATTGATTTAATGGCTTCAAAATTCCTTTTAGAGGTAGATTTTTTATAGTTCTCGGCCGAGTTCTTTGGGCAAAATGATTGGTTCATAAATTCATAAAGAAACGATAATAATTTAGAAAGGTTATTTAGTAATTGTAAAGACAAGGATGATAAATGTTTAAAATCGGGAGTAGTTTATAAAATTAATTGTAGGGATTGTAATGGTTATTATATTGATCAAACGGGTAGATATTTGAAAAAGAGAATATATGAACATCAATATAGTTTACGCAGCTCAAGTTGTACATCGGGTTTGAAAGAACATTGTTTAAATAGTTTGCATTCTTTCGATTTTGGGAGTGTGGATATTTTGGAACAAGGGATTAAGAATAAATATAAGAGGAAAAGCCTTGAAAGTATTCACATTCTAAGAAATCAGAATAATGTAAATTTAATGATAGAGTCAAGTAAATTAGATAACATTTATCATTCTTTATTAATTTGAGTAAGAATGGAAAGTTGGAGCGGGGAATGTGGATGGTGGTGGGGGTAAGAAAAAAGAAGGGGGTATATAAGGAGGTGTATCGCGGGTTTCATTTCAGTCCCTGAGGAGGAGCCGGAGCGGGTTCGAAACGTTGGACAATGTGGTGGGTGGTGGGCAGTCAGATCGTCCTTTGCTAACAAAGTTTTTTCCAGATTTTAATTAAGTTTTTATTTCAGATTCTGCGGGGGTGATTATAAACAAGGGCAATCTGACTGCCATAATATGGCAGTATATAATGTTTGGCAGTATATAATATGGCAGTATATAATGTATGGCAGTATATAATAGTTTATAATATGATTATAAACAAGGGCAATCTGACTGCCATTAAAATAATATTAATTATTTTAATTTAATTTATAAAACTGTAAGACCGATAGAAAAATTCTTATCAGTTCATAAATTTCAGAGATATTTGAGGTTAAAAATTTTTTAACATTTTTTTAAAATCATAATTTCTCGAGAACGGCTCTATGTATCTTAATGGGGTGGGTGGCATTCGAAAGAGAATTAAAATACCTACATTTTGTAGAAAAAATTAATTTTTTATCTATTACGGTTCTTTAGTTATCATCAAAAACAAAAACGTGTTTTTTTTTTAAACTCATAACTCCAATGATGTTATCATCAGTATATTATAAAAGTATATAGTATTGGCGTCAAAATGTAATATGTTTGAATTTTCAAGATTGAATTCTTGAGTTTAAGTATTCAAAACTGATGCATAATTAAAATAGTATAAGAGTAGGTGGCACTCCGATCGGGGTAGCGTGTAGTGCAGCAGTATGTATTCCGGCCGGGTCCAACAAGCTGTGGGTTAGTCACGAATCCCGCAATACTGCATACACGCCGGCATCGAAACGCGAATGTGGTATTTTCGGTCCGGGTATGATGAAAAATCGTATACGCAACATGGGAGTAAAGAGGGCCACCCCAGAGCACATGTTTGCCAATTTGCACGTGCTCTGGACTGGCAAACTCTTTACCTCCCTAGTTGGGTAATATACTATTTACATTTATTTATTTATGTCTGACTACGAAAATCATAACTTATAGGCAAGTGTACATTATCATTCCTTGCAAATTCTTTAATTTATTAATTATCATATGACTTTACAATTAATAGTATTGTTAATTAATTATCATACCTAAGAAAATACACGTTTGATTATATTATTTCAAAAAATTTTACAATGTAATCATTTTATCAAGCTCCTTGAAGAAGCATTCAAATTTAAAACTTTTGTGAATAACAATACTACCATTTAATAATGATATTAAAAATATACTATAATAAACTCTCATAACGTTATCACACTATGTAATTATTATTTTCTCTTAAAAAGTTGTGAAATCTATCTAAAAAAACATTTTAAAAAAGTTTAAACTAAGGCAAATATTAGTCCCTCTCTCCCTCCCTTTCTCTCCCTCTCCCTCCCTCTCTTTCCCTCCCCTCTCTCTCCCTCTCTCCCTCTCTCTCTCTCTCAACATCCGTCATACTGAGTACCAAAAACTTTAATGAGAGCTTAAATATTTTTTTAAAACAATCAACACGTTTTTTAAAAGCTAATTTTTTAAGTACGTTCTAACGACACAATTTGTCTAGTCCTTTTAATTCTTCTAGTCTCATATATTCAATAAGCTCTCTCTACAAATGGTAATAATTTTTTTCATGACTATACAAATAAATATAAAACTTTCTACGAAAGTATAAAATAAGGTAAGTATAGACGTTTTTTCTGCATAATCTATAAAAAACCAGCACAATTTGAAAACTAGAAGTCGTTTTATTTCTTCGAATCTCGAAATGTATTCAAATTTGTTCATCTTTCTGCATAAATTAAACACAAGAAAGTACTGAAATCAATTTATTGTAGTCAAGTACCCATAAGTTAACTTGACTGACATAATAGAACTTTTAGTACCTTGCGTGTAAAATTACATTTTACGCCCACGTTGTATCTTCAAAAATATTCAGCTAGCGGGCATAAAGTACTACTTAACGCCTAACAGGCGCAATAGCTCACATACTCCTACAAAACTTTATAGAACCTACGCATTTTACGCCCGTGTGGGCGAAAATTATTTTAATTAAGTAGGTAAACTACAGGGGCACCGGACCACTTGGTCTCGGGACCACTTGGTCTCGGGACCACTTGGTCTCGTGCCCCTGTAGGGTTCTGGCTCACCCGCAATTGCGTAATGGTCATTAACCCATCTCAGAACTTTACGAGCCCACTTGGTCCCGTGCCCCTGTAGGGTTACGAGGCCACATACATGGAAAAAAAAATAAGACGCGCCTGGTTACAGAAGGTGCGGAACAGATACAGTGCCGTAGTCCGTAACTGTATTGATGACAGAATGAAACGGTCGCGGTACGCTATACTTACGCGCGGGGCAGTCAAAGGCGCGCAACGCCAGCCGTTGAGTGATGAAACGCCGTTCGTTCCAGTGCGTTGGAACGGCTGTCGTTTTGCAGCCGAGACGCACGCGGTTTCGGGCTGAAACGACAGCGCATTGGTAACGTTATGTACGATAGCGTTGCAAGGCCGAACGCGCCCGGTTCGCGTGCTGAACTCGGATGGTTTCGGCACGCTGAAACGACTGCCGTTCCACAGCTGAGACGCGCGCGGTTTCGGGCTGAAACAACAGCGCATCGGTAAAGTTGCGTGCGATGACGTTACGAGGCCGAACGCACCCGGTTCGCGCGCTGAACTCGGGTGGTTTCGGCTCGCTGAAGCCACTGCCATTCCACAGCCGAGACGCGCGCGGTTTCGGGCTCAAACGACAACGCATTGCTAAAGTTGCGTGCGATGGTGTTTCGATCCGAAACCGCGCGCTTCTTGGCTGGAAAACGGCGGTGGTTTGAGCTCACTTGGACGGAACGAACGGCGTTTTGATGCTGAGACGCGCATGGATGCGCATGATTCCATCATGCAGCACATTATTGCTACTTGCAAAACCACTGGACAATTGATCTATATGTGGGAGTCTCTTTTTCCTTTTTTTTCACGCCAACGAAAGTACTTTCATGAATTTTTCTTTTTAAATTTCGTTCAACTCGACACTTATTGTTTTTCGTCATTTAATAAACAGAGATGCACTTTTGCTTTGTAATCATTAAAGAGATGACCAATACTTGTATATTCCAATGTTTTATTTGAAATTATTGACTACGTAACCTTTTTTTATTACAATAAAACATTTATCACGTAAATCAATACTGTTTTTATTAATGAATACAAGATATATTTATCAAAATTGATCAATACTTTCAGCGATACATTTTTCCATTGCCGAATGCGTATTTCTTCAAAATATTTGCCTTCAGCAATACTGAGAGCAAAAAATAAATTTTTGGGCTTTTCTTATTTTCCCTTGCTGAGCGCGCACTGGACGTCAATTTTCACCTCTGACTACAAATTAATAGTTGTTCTCATCGACACGCATTTGAAAATCCTTTATTTTTTGACTTTCTATAAAATTGTCGACCTGACGAGTCATTTGCAATACCGGCTTCAGAAGCAACAATTTTTAATTGGATGGGGTGTCTTGCAAGGTAAGTTGGTCCAATTTTTAGCTACATAAAAATTGAATTCGTTTACCATTTGTTTTTGAGCGTAGCATCTAACTATTATGGTATTTTTTTTTGTACAAGTCAATAGATGTAAATATATATATAATCTTGTTAAAAAATATCTTGTTAAAATGGATCCACGATGTGCTATTATTTTTATAATTATTGGAAAATTGACGATTCCTTCCGTTTTTTGATTGCAAAGAAATTTCCCATTACAAGGCTGATTGTGGCTTCAGTTCATAGTCGGATTCTGACACATTCAGCGAGTTTTTCAAGAATTTTTAAACACAAATATTTTTCTCTGTACCTATCAAGCGTTACTGTCGACTTACGCGTTACGCACTCGACTGTTTACATGTTACCAATTTACTCTTTCAGACAGTCAATAAATGGAAATTGTTAAATATTGGTCATATTTGTGCAGAATTTTGTAAAATACAGGTCGCTACTGAAAACATACATATTTTGTACAAAATATATATGAAATTTGTCTAAGAATATGTACAAAACTTGTATAAACTTTATATGCATTTTTTCGGAAAAAATTTGTAAAAATTTGATACACTTGATACAAATTTTGTATACAATTTATACAAGTTTTATACGTATTTTGTATGAATTTTACATAAATTTTACACATTCAATTAATTTTTTGCCTTTTTTTAATAGTTAATCATGATTATTATTAGTCAAAAATTTTTTCGTACAATAGTAATGAGTAGTCTACTAAAATTGTTATAATATGCATTATTTTACGGGATAGTTTGAATTTCCTTTTACTTTAAAAATTTTGGTTACAAAGCATTGTTATTTTCCAAGATTTATGAAAAATTCAGTATATAGATCGTGGATCTATTCAGTTTCCGGGAATCAAATTATGTAAAAATGTTTGCCATTTATGGAAACAAAATACTATATCTTGTTTTGCAAGTCCATTGACTCGTAAAAAATAGATACTGCGATGTTATGATTAAAAAGGAATCGAATTTAATTTTCATAGAACTGAAAATTAGACCAACTTACCTGCACTAACTTACCTTATATGATTTTTTTCCTTACTAAAGAAGATACTTTAAGACTCAGATCGTTGTTATTGGTAGATTAAAATGATCACGTGATGATGGTGTATTGCGAAAGCGCGAACGTTTGAATTTTTGATATAAAAAGTACTTGAATATACATTGAAAGCATTATACATTCTTTTGAAAATTCGTGTATAAATGTTTTATACTGATATCAGTAAAGTTTTATCGAAAATCAGTGTTAGACAAATCCGAACTTGCGCTACCGCAACATATTTTGCTACACGAATAGCGGCGGTACAAGTAGTGCAACTACAAATAAAATTTATTGTAGTAGTGCTACTTTACAAAAAATTGTACCCTACTCGTGGCATCGATATTTGCGTAGAGCGCTACACGATTTTTAAAAGGTGATAGTACTATTTGCATAAAGTAGTTGCACTACTTTCAAAAACAATGAAATTAAAATTTGTATGGTATGTCTTTTCGAATTAAAAAAATTAGACTCAGCGATAAGAAGTGGATGATCTGCAAGTCGTAAGTGATGCTTGCGACTTGTACACTCATAAAAACAGTATTTTTGCGGCAAAAATATTTATGTCTTGAGAGCCGTGTAGTCGCACTATTTGATGAAAGCAGTGCCATTATCGTCCAAAAATCGTATAGCGTCACAAGTAGTGTAACGACAATTTTTTTGAAAAGTAACGGCACTCCTGCAGTGCAACTACACTATTTTCTAAAAAAGAAGTAATTATTTATAAAGCGAATATAATGTTAAGATTTTTATGGTTATTCTTTTAATGTAACGAATATAAATTGTTTGATTGAAAATTATTTTTTACGTTTCCATGCAACCGGCTAATAATTTTACAGATAATAATCGATTGTATATAGCGGAATCTGTGAACGAATCATGGGTGATCTACAAATTACTTTTGGAAACCCTGTTTCACTACATGAGGAGCGACCCGTAGGAAAAAACAAGTTTATGCACAAAAATTTGTGCACAAATAAAATTTGTGCATAAATTTGTGCATAATTTAATAATTGTGCATATGTTTATGCACAAATTCGTGCACGGTTTTCGTGTGCACGTGTGCATGCATTTATATACAAATGTATGCACAATTTTTAAATTATGCACAAATTTATGCACACATTTTATTTGTGCACAAAACTTTTTCCTACAGGGAATAATACTAGTATAACGAATTTAGGTTCATACAAGCATTCGGCTATACCATACCAGTACACTGAGTATAAGATTATCTTCCAAATAAACCATTAGAATATACATGTATTGGTCATCTCTTTAATGATTACAGAGCAAAAGCATCTCTGTTTAATGACGAAAAACAATCAGTGTCGAGTTGAACGAAATTTAAAAAGAAAAATTCATGAAAGTACTTTCGTTGACGTGAAAAAAAAGGAAAAAGACTCCCATATATATAGATCAATTGTCCAGTGGTTTTGCAAGTAGCAATAATGTGCTGCATGATGGAATCCGTGCGCGTCTCAGCATGAAAATAGTTCAAATCAGTTTTCCAGCCAAGAAGCGCACGGTTTCGGACTGAAACCCCATCGCACGCAACTTTAGCAATGTGCTGTCGTTTGAGCCCGAAACCGCGCGTGTCTCGGCTGTGGAACGGCAGTGGCTTCGAAACGACAGTCGTTCCAGCGCACTGGAACAAGCGACGTTTCATCACTCAACGGCTGGCGTTGCGCGCCTTTGACTGTCCCGCGCGCAAGTATAGCGTACCGCGACCGTTTCATTCTGTCATCAATACAGTTACGGACTTACGGCACTGTATCCGTTCCGCACCTTCTGTAACCAGGCGCGTCTTATTTTTTTTTCCGTGTAGGGACACGAGCCCACTTGGGTTTCTGGCTCACCTGCAATTGCGTAATGGTCATTAACCCATATCAGGTCTTGACCTACCTCTGGGCTCGTACCGACCCCCCCCCCCCCGCCTCCTCCCCCTCCCCCTAGAGGCACGAGCTCACTGAGCCCGTACCTGCCTCTGAGCCCGTGTCCACCTGAGCCCGTACAAGGCCACTCGAAATGCATTTTTAATTTCGTTACAGCTCGGGGATATGGGGCCTCTCTCCGAGGTCCGCGCTAACGGAGAAATTTCAAAGTTAAGAAATTCGCGTTCTTCTTTGTTTATCGAAGGTCCGCGCTTTTACAGTTTATCTTTTCGTAATTAATTTTTATGGGACCTCTCTCCGTGGTCTGCGCTAACGGAGAAATTTCAAAGTTAAGAAATTTGCGTTCTTCCTTGTTTATCGAAGGTTCGCGCTTTTACAGTTTATCTTTTCGGAATGAATTTTTATGGGGCCTCTCTCCGTGGTCCGCGCTAACGGAGAAATTTCAAAGTTAAGAAATTCGCGTTCTTCTTTGTTTATCGAAGGTCCACGCTTTTACAGTTTATCTTTTCGGAATGAATTTTTATGGGGCCTCTCTCCGTGGTCCGCGCTAACGGAGAAATTTCAAAGTTAAGGACGCTTGCTCATTGCAATCGTAACCAAAAGTACGCAGAGTCGAACGCCGTACGCCTAGCGCTCTCTCGGGTCTCCCCACTCTCAAAATTTCACGCGAGACTGTACACGTACACATGGCGCCGCTTCATCGGTGTGTACATTCACATCGAAGTGCTCTGTCTGTGTAGGTACACGCGTAGCGCGCGGGCACGCCATTGGTTTATTTACACGCACACAAGGACACGCGCGGCCAAAGTTACCTACTTTAAGGGGGTTAGTGCGATATTGGCTTTTCTTAAGAATTTCTTGAAACTTGCAGGGTAGACTCATATTACTATTATACGCAGTATCTGTAAATTTCAGAAAGCCTAGCTTCCCCGTTTGTGAGATATAAGCTCCCAAAGTTACGAAATTTAACACGGTGTCTTATGGGACCGTCGTCATGAAATGTAAAAAAATGAACGTTTTCGTCAATAACTTGGAAAGTTTTCTTAAGACTTGAAAGAAAAAGAGATATGTTACTAAGAACAATACTTTGAATGTCCTCTGCAAATTTCAGGAAGCCTAGCTTCACCGTTTTCGAGATACAGTTGTTTAAAGTACGTAGCCTCAGGGTAGACGACGCCGCGCGTGTCCTTGTGTGCGTGTAAACAAACGAAGGCTCGCTGCGTGTGTGTCTACACAGACGTAGCGCTTCTATGTGTATGTACACACAGATGAAGCGGCGCTATGTGTGCGTGGACAGTCTCGCGTGAAATTTTGAGAGTGGGGAGACTCGAGAGAGCGTGAGGCGTACGGCGTTCGACCAGCTGTACTTTTGGCTTGTATGTTACCGCACTAACCCCCTTAAACAACTGTATCTCGAAAACGGTGCTGCTAGGCTTTCTGGATTTTGGAGAGCTTATTTAAAATATCATCATTAGTAAAATATCTCTTTTTCGTTCAATTCTATAGAAAACTTTTGGCGTTATTAATGAAAACGTTAATTTTTTCACGACTTTTTCATAAGACACCGTATTAAATTGTCTAACTTTGCACATAATAACAATAAGAATCTACCCTGCAAGTTTCATAAGATTCTATAGAAACTCATTTTGTGAGCAAGCGTCCTTAAGAAATTTCAAAATTAAGAAATTCGCGTTCAAGGCCACTCGCTCCCGAAAGAATATAAATTTTTTACCGAAAAAAAATTTCCGAAGGGTGGGAGCGAACCCGCGACCCTTAGATTGCGAAGCAGCTTTGTTACCGCTCTGCTACGGAGAGATCTGCTTTCCAACTTTACCGTTCTGCCACTGTTGCGCGTTCAAGGCCATTCGCTCTCAAAATGAATAGAAAATTATTTGAAATTTCAAATCACTTAGTTGAATCAATTTTAACATATATATAAATATTTAATTGGTCTGAAGTTTGCAACGTTAGAGTCCAACGAAATAAAAAAAATCATTCATTTTGCTTCACGTTTATATTAAATAATATTAATTTTGCGTGTAGACTTAGTGTTTTATAGTATAAATTAACTTTAAAACAAAGGTTTAGATAAAATTTTCATTGTTTAATAACTTTAATCAATCGTAAAAAATTATTTCGTTGCATTCCAACGATGCAAACTTCAGACCCATAATATTTCAACCAAAATGAATATTTTGTTTTGAAAATATTGAGCCCTGAAAAGGGCTAATTGTTTGTAGCTGAAAGAATATTGATTACATACACACACACACACACACACACACACACACACACACACACACACACACACACACACACTAGTGAGGCTTCGCCCCCCTGCTCGCTCCGCTCGCCAACCCCCGATGTGTTGTAATTATAATAAAAAATGTTTTAAATTGTATACTTAGGAATAATTTTATAACGAAAGATATAAATGTATAATTGTCAGAAAGATCCCATTGGAAAAATGTTTATAAAGATAAGAAATGTATAATATATAAGTTATATATATTTAACAGTTTTCCACACCACCTTAGAGGTACTGTAAATAGGCGCGTTGGATTTTTTTTAAAGTGGCAATAGCCTCGCCAATAGCCCTACGTAACCACTTTCGATGTTTAATTTTAAATTGGTATACTTTTTATATATGACTTATTTTACTACACATTTTTCATGTATTATTTACTAAATAATAGTTAAAATTTACGAAAATTTTGATAATTTTTCATTTGGGAAAATATTTCTTTAACATATTCTTTAATGTTTTACTTTTTTGTATGCTTTTCATAATTAGGAAACATATATTTATTGTTCCTTTTATATGTATTTTAGCATTATATGTTAACATTATGTAGAATATGTGAAAGATGTTAATGAACTTATAACATTTTAAAAATTTTATTACTATTTTCGTAAAATTTTAAATATTATATATTTTAAAAAAGTTTAATTGTTATCATTTGAACAATACGAAAAATGTTATTAATAAAATTTTTCTTTAATATAATCCTTTAAGGTTTCATAAGTATTTTAGGAACTTGTAGATTTTTATTGTTCCTTTTTTATATGTAGTTAATTGTTAGGACATATATTAAAGAAATTAATTTTTTTGACTTCTAATAATTATTTTAACTCTTAAACTTTTTTGTACAATATTCATTAATTTTTATCAATTGAATTTAATTATTATCTATATGTTTCAATTAAAGTTTTTATATAATTCATATCATACTCTTTAAGTAAGTTATTATTATACTCATTGTACTTATTGTCTTCTTTTTCATGTTTTTCCACCATTTCATTTAACCTATCAAGTTCAACGGTATCTTTTAAATTATCTACTTCATTATATTTATTTTGTTCTGGATTCCAAATCAATGGAATTTGTCCTTGTGTGATATCATTATTATATTCATTGATTTGATTAATTAAATCATGTTCATATTCATCTTCCTCATTAATGTGATTTTGTAGTTGTTTGTTTATTTCATCCAAATATCTTGCATGCTGTATACTTTCTACTTCGACATATTTTTTCTGTGTTGGATCCCATCTTAATGGACTGGGTCTTGAATCTCCTTGATTAGCCATTTGGTATTTTACTAAGTTATTGGTAATTATATTAAATGTGTTATAAAAATGTTAAATATCATAATAGAATAAAAGAAAATAAGATAAAAAAATGTAATTAATCTAATATTTCTTTCCAAACAATATTTGTTATTTGACTTTTATTTTCTGTTTCATTTTGTATGTATATATTATTTGGATTTTTACATCTTGAAAGAGCAACATATAATTGACCATGAGAGAATAAAGATTTTTTTAGAAATAATCCCATGTTATCGAAACTTTGACCTTGAGATTTATTAATAGTTATAGCAAAAGCTAATACAATAGGAAATTGTTTCCTATATAAGATAAACGGCAATGCAGATGATTCACAAGTATTAAGTGTTATACGGGGAATAAAAAATTGTTTTCCTTTATTTTCTCCTGTAATGATTTCAGCTTTTATATTATATTTATATAATCCTATTATTTTGAGTCGGGTTCCATTACATAATCCATCACTTATTCGAATATTTCGAATTAACATTACTATTAAATTTATTTTTAATTTCAATTCATGTTGAGGTAAACCTTCACGTATGTTATTTAATATTTCTATTGGA
This sequence comes from Torymus aiolomorphi, assembly GCA_036365515.1. NCBI lineage: Eukaryota > Metazoa > Arthropoda > Insecta > Hymenoptera > Torymidae > Torymus > Torymus aiolomorphi. The sequence goes on from CM070875.1 coordinate 186,698,005, forward strand.
TAATTTAGATCAATATTTTCATCTGTTTGATCGACTCCTTTATGTGTTGTATAATCTATACTATAATATGTTATAGTTTCATGATTAATTAAGTTTAATATTTTATTATTTAATATATTTACTTCTTCATTATGTGAAGTTAATATAACATTTTTTGAAAAATCATAATTATTGTTAATATTTTTATAAATTATATGACAAACATCATTTGATTTCCATTCATTGGGAATAATAAATTGATCAATTTTTCCTTCTCCTATATTTAATAAAAATGATGCAAAGTCTTTATTTTTAGTACGTATATTTATTTTTAATTTAAAAATATTAAATAAAGGCCAAACATATGAATATTTAATGGATTCTTCTATAATTCTATTTCTAAATCCATTTTTTATTACTGGAAGAATTTGTCTAAAATCTCCACCTAAAATAATTAATTTTCCGCCAAAGGGATTATTATTATAACATACATCTTTTAAAGTTTTATCTACGATTTCCAAAGCTTTTTTAGATATCATTGAAGCTTCGTCCCAGATAATAACTTCAGCTTCTCTTAATTTTTTTTTATCTGAATCTAATTTTAGGAAAGCAGTTTCAATATTAGATAAATCTAGTGGTAATCGGAATGTTCGATGGCTTGTCATACCTTTAGGTAACAAAATAGATGCTATATCTGTCCAAGCCATTGATAAAAATTTTTTTTTTATTGTAATGAAATAATGAATCAATGTTTTATATAAAAAAGTTTTTCCGGAACCACCTGGACCATCTAAGAAATACATTTTATTAGCATTATTTATTATTGTTTCAAAAATATATTTTTGGTCTTCATTCAATTGATTGAACATACTATTAAATTTTTCTTTACTGTAGTTTATAATTTCTAAATTAAATTCATCTATTTCACATATTTCGTTTATATTTGGTTCAGGTAAACCAAAATCGGTACATGACATTTCTTCAGTATTCAATATTCCATTGATATGTCCAAGTGCTTTATTTTCTTTATCTACACTAAAATCTTCTGTAAAAAATTGTTTATATTTTTCCCAAATAATATTACCTTGAATATTTTCACATAAAAGAAAAGTAGCAAAAAATTTTCGTAACTGGAAGGGAAGCATTATTTGACATACTTCTTCGAAAATATTATAAATTTGTGTTTCGTGTTCGACTAAACCCATGATAATAGCAGTTTCTTTATAAGTATTATATGTTTTATTTTCATATGTTCTTAGATCATTAAATGATGTTGCTCCTTTTACTCGATTAAGTATTAGTTTAAGAAAAAAACGTTCAGTGTCTTTCGGTGATACTACATTTAATCTACCAATAGCCGTATTTATTCGCTGTTTTGAACGTTTCAACCACTTTTTTTTTCATTAGAAAAAATATAATATTTTGGTATGTTTACATATTTTATTTTTTTTGCAAAATCATCATTCTTATTTAATGTAAACCATGCTGTTAATGTAGTTTCCCATTTATTTAATGCATTTAATACATTCTTTTCATCAAAAATAATCTTCTGTTGATTTTCTGTATGAATAGATAATCTTATAACTGTATGACTTCTACCACACAATGGAAATTGTTGTAATCGCCATGCAGCTTCCATTGGACTTAAATATCTACCGTCAATGTATTGAGTAATTTCATCGTAAACTTCTTCATTCTTTTCATGTTCTGCATCATTTTTTTTATTTTACAGTAAGCCTTATCTCCACCTTTATGGATGTAATCAAAAATATATTTTATACTTTGTACTGAAGCACAATATTCAATATTTATATGACAATTATATTTTATTAATAAAAAACTGTTATAAGACACTACCATAGAATTATCTACTGGAAAAATTTTATTACTTTTTTTTAAATGATATATATATGGTTATCTGAAATATTATTTCTACGTTTGTATTCAGGATATTAATCTTCTTTTAATATTGCACTATCACGAAATGGTTTTGGAAACTTTTTTTTACATAAATTTTTGTCTTTATTAAAACAAGGAGATTTTTCTGTATGTGGTCCATGTAACATATGTTTGATTACTAATTTTTGTAATTTTAAATTTTTCGATGGTATTTCAGCCGAAATGTGTTTATCAATTGCATTTGAAGAGTATAATTTATGGTTGGGATGCAATGTTACAATAATATGCGCATGTGGTAAACCTCTTTTTTGAAATTCTATAGAATATACGTAAGATGAAACAGGACCAAAAATATTTTTTTTTGTTATATCATTTAATAACATTTTGAATTATGCATAAAATAAACGAACTGTTATATTGGGAATATCATTGGGTGTTGTTTGTTCTGGAAAATTCTGTAAAACTTCTTTAAGCTCTTTCCATTTTGGATTACATGTCATAGTTATAAATAGGTCAGGTTTTCCAACATTTCTCATGATTGCCATTGCGTCCTGATAATATTGTTGCATATATCTTGGACTTCCAATATATGTAGATGGTAAGATAAATAAGTTTCCTATTCTTTCTGATTTTTCGAAATTCGTTGAATTATTTGATGCACTGTATTTTACATGATCAAGCAAACCCTGATAACATTCTATTCGTAATTCTTTTTGATGGTTTCTAAAATAATTCATTCTATTATTTTCAACCATAATATAAGCATGTAAAAAGTATTGTTGCGTTAATCTTCCAGCGAACAATAAAGGGTTAAATTTTATTTCATCAGGTCTATAGGATAATCGGTATAAATAGTATTGGAGTGTCGTTAATTGGTCGTTTTTTTCCTGCGTTTGGGTGTTTAGTGTATCCGATACTCCAACCTAAATCTCCTGAAGGAAATAATAACGGAAATACCATCAGGTCTACATGGTGTGATAATTTATTTAAAAATGTATGTGTTACTTCATTGTCAGATTTATTTTTAGAATAAACACAAACATCATAATTTCCTGGAATTCCAGAGTTTGATATAATTATAGCACCACATTCAGAAGTTAACGGTTTATTATACTGGTGTTTCTGTTTATCATTTTTTCGTATAAAATATAGTTTATAGTTAGGAAGATTCTGAACATTACATATTTCATGTAAATATTTATAATTTTTAGCGTATGGATTATTATTTATTATTTGAGTTAATATCTTTATATGTTCGCTAACTAATGCTTTATTATTTTTTAATCTTTTTTCAATTGCAGTAGTATCATCATCATCATCATCATCATCATCATCATCATCACACACACACACACACACACAAACACACACACACACACACACACACACACACACACACACACACATATATATATATATAAAACTGACCACATGATGGATCTTCATTATTAGTTGGAAATAAAGTATTTGGTGTTTTATGACATATTTGACCTTGAATTTTTAAGTTATACTAGCGTTAATCAGCGCGCTACGCGCGCCACTGTTTCGTCTTTTGTTTCTCTCCTTTCGAGATTCGAGACGGATTCGATTATTCGAGATTTCGAGATCGTTCGAGGGCAAAATAGATTATCTCGAATGCTCAATTTATATAAGGGAAATAGCTTTTTCTTTTTTTTGAATTACATTTGCATTAAATGTAGCAAAACAAAATAAATTATTATAATATCGAATTAAATGTCTAAAATTATTATTATTTAGTAATAGAAATTTTAATTTTTCATTATATTTACTTAAAGGTGATAAAATAATTATTCCTTTTTGACAACAATTATTTTTTTTTATCTCTTCTTTCCAAAACATAGCATCACAATAAGCACATTATACAGACATTTTTCCAAACAATGATGTATTTTGTAAATGTGTATATTTATTATCTTTATCATAATTTGTAGATAATTTTATTTTTTTTTCATTGTTTAAGAGACATTGAGGGAGGGGGGCTAGGAGGGAGCTGAGGGGGGCGCTGAGGTGGGGGTGAGGTGGGAGCGAGGGGGCGCTGAGGTGGGGGTGAGGTGGCGCTGAGGAGGGGGTGAGGGGGGGCTCTAACAGAATAAGAAGTCACGAAATAACGTAAAAAATGACGGAATTTTACGTTATTTTGAGGAGGGGGCTGAGGGGGGCGCTGAGGTGGGGGTGAGGAGGGGGGCGAGGGGGGGCTGAGGTGGGAGTGAGGTGGGGCTACGTGGTAACATTCATCTATATAATATAGGAAGATACACACACACACACACACACACACATTCATATATATATATATATATATATATATATATATATATATATATATATATATATATATATATATATATATATATATATATATATATATATATATATATATATATATATATATATATATATATATATATATATATATATATATATATATATATATATATATTCTAAACAATGAATATTTTGTTTTCGTCAAAAAAATATAGAGCCCTGAAAAGGGCTGATTGTAACTCAGAAAGTGTGGTAATATGGACTCAGGAAGGTATCAAAAAAGGAAGGTATTAAAAAAGGTGACGTCGAACCACGTTGAGTCGTCTTCTTTTTGGTATATGCTCATACATGATCTCTATGGACGATTTTGATGCCATCTCAGGGGCTGGTAGTACCTCGTGAATTACGAGTATTCGAAATGCATCCTCATCATCATCATCCCAATTGGCATTACCCCGTTGGCCAACTCTGTGAATACTTTTTGGCAGCTCCAAAAACATCTTCTCCGCTGCATCATAGACCAGTACATGATCCGGACTGTTGGGGGTTGCCGTTTCTGTTGCTCTTTCGGCAGCCCCATCGGTCGTCGTAGCAGTGGCTGTGGTGGTGGTGGTGATGATGACAATGGTGGCAATTCCGGTGACCTTGAGCTGTAAAAAAAAACTCGAGACAGTCGATATCGACCACCTCTCGTCTATTTGTAGCCAAGATGATGCTGACAGTGGAGAGGAGTCCGCCAGTATCGGTGAGTTCGCTCGAAAAGGAGGAGTCGGACACGGCGAGAAATTTGGAGATGGCTGTGGCAGATCCTTCTCCTCCGGAAAGCTCGTCGCCACCATCTCAAGCATCGGATAGAAAGAAGATGACATGTTTGGTTCTTCTTTTTCTTTTTCTTCTTCTTCTTCCATTCTCTCCAGATTGAAGAAGTCCGCTTGCTCCATTGACTCGGGAAATTTCACCGTCTCCAATTAATTAGATTTTAATGGAGCGAACATGCTCACATCCATAGGCTGCATAAAGTGTGTTGTGTTTAGGGGTAAGGCGATCAGAATAATTCCATTCTCATAATAAAACTTAGATAAATGTTGTAACAGATGCGATACATGTCTGTCCATGAACAAAATTACTGGAAATTCAATTTTGCTTCTTTTAAGCCATGGTAAAAATGGATTACTTATATATTCAAAAAATAAAGATGCTGTCATCCAGCCACTGTCAGATACTCCTGCATAAAAATCTTTTGGCATCTTAGAGAAGATGTTACTTGTTCAACTTGGAACACGTTTGTACTCATAAACAATCATTGTGGGCCCCAGTTGTCCTGCTGCTTTTCCAGTGACTAATGTTGTAAGATTTGCCTTTTCATTATTTCCAACTATGTTATAAACATTTCTAGTATCTTTTTTAGCAAGCATTGATCCTCGTTTTGGATTAAATAGCAGAGCAGTTTCATCTGTATTAAAAACTCTTGAACCAGCAATATTCGTTAAATTTTTTTCCTTCAAAAATTCTTCCACTTCTTTAAACCAATTTTTCACGTACTGTTCACTAACTGAAGCTCTTGACAAATTGACATTTTCAGTCATTCTTACACTCAAAACTGGATGACGACGAAGGAAATCTTCGTACCAGTGTCTACCTGGTCTTCCATCAATGAAAGGATTTTGCCTTGGATTTTTTTTATGATTAAGGCGACGCTGTTTATCAGCTGATCCTTCGTAATTGGCCGTCCAAAAGAGGAGCAATTTACGACCCAATCGACAAGTGCACTTTCCTCTGAAGTAGTTAGCACTGTACTAGGTCCAGTTCTATCTTTAGTGTATTTATTTACTATTTTACTGTGAAAAGACGAACATGGCACATCGTATTTTCTACTTGCTGCATTTTTTGGCATCCCAGTTTTCACTTCTTCTATTGCCTTATTGCCTTCTGCATTGCCTCTGTATTATACAGCACACGTTTTTTCTTAGTACCGGTACTCATGTTCAGTAAAATTCTTCAAAATCTCGCACAAGAAGAAAAACGTGTAGCGTGCACGCTACCGCGTGCTTACCGCGTCTACTTCTTCTAACGCATAAAATGAAGTTAGAATGCCAAGCTTCTGGAGCTTTGCGGTACACACTAATGCGGAAAAGCCTTATTATCGCGCGGTATTAATAAACTCTCTTCTCAATAATTAAAAAAGAAACAAATATGATTTATCGAGTGATTTTTAGTTAAATTAGAGTAATTTTTTGTACATTATACATTTCCCATATTGTTATATTTGTTATATTTGTTATTGTTATATTTGTTTCCCATATTTACATCTAGGTGAGACCAGTGCACCCACACTTTCATGTATTTTTGCGTCTGTCTCATGTTTCTTCATTTTCCTATGCTAGTTGTGCTACAAGGAAGCTATGCATTACCTGGGGAAAGCTATTTCTTCCTTCTCTGCAAATTCTTCTTCCTGATCCCTGCTACAATGTATTTGATGCTAGAGAAGTCCTTTTTGAAGTTTGTTACCGTCTCCTCAACTGGTGAGTAACATTCCAATATTTAATAGTTTGCTATTGTTACTTCAAGCACTGTTTATTCTTCTAGGATTGACTGGGTGGCTTCCGTTATTAAAGATGGCTTGGTCGACTTATCTGTGTATGCATTTCCAAGGATGACACTTGGTATAGTAAGTATTTTCCAAATGATTTATTGTTAAAAATAGAAGGTTTTTTTTATTAACAAAGCATTTATAATTATTACCAGTTCACATATATTTATAAAACAACTTCACATATTAAAGAGTATTGACAGGTGCATGTGTTGATTGAAATTCTTTATTCTGTTTTGTATAATTTAATATTTATGGATTGCCAGTTTTCCACATATAAAAGTATAAGTTATTGTTATATAACTTACAGTGGAAGAGCAAACCATGCCGTATTGCTAAATGCTATTTTATCATTTTCTTTTTCATATTTTATCATTGAAATACAGTTTACAGTTTGTAAAAGGCTATGTAATAAACATAATATTGTTTGAAATTTACTGCTCTATTTAGAGTACAAGCTGTAAGCTATATTTTAATGATCAAGTAGCATTTAGTAGTAACGTATGGGGTTTATCTAACAATGACAGTTATATAACAATAACTTGTAATATTCTATACGTAGAATACTTGCAAAGCATAACTATAACTTTAACTTAATAAAAAAAGAAAAAACAGAATGACTATTTACAGGTCAAGACACGCACAACTAATATTCAATTTATATTGTTGTTGTGTCTCAGGTAGCAGTGTGAAAGAACACTGATCATTCATATGGTTTTAGATCTGACACTATTGCTGCTGTCCTTTCAATACCACACTTATGTTTAACGAATAATAGGTGAATTACTATAAAAATTTTCTTGCCTGGCCTAGTATCTTATTATAGTGAATTTCAACTTGACATATTTCAATTGGGAATGATTGATGGAAAATTATTTAGTTGTAATAAGAACATTTAATTAGAGTTTATACAATTCTTCATAATTTGTACGGTGTGTTTTGAATTGATTTTGAGTGTATTGACTCATTGAGTGTTTTGACTCATAATTTGTACGGTGTGTTTTCAATTGTTCGTATAAGTATGATAAAGGAAATTGAAAAAATTCGACATTAGACGAACTATATTGGATACGCTAGTTTATTCCAGTCTGGTGTTAGGCTGGAATAAACTAGCATATCCAAGACAGTTTTTCCGACGTCCAATTTTTGCAATTTCCTGCTTCATAATTTGTAAGCTTATACTAATCAATTTTTACTAGAATTATCAGTATAATAAAGCTACAGTAGCAGCAGTATCATCTCGTGTCATAAGCATATAAGAATTAAGTTACATTAATTGCATTTTAGCTTATTTTCCTAAGGTACATTATTCTTGACAAAAAAGATTGAATATCAGTTGATTTAGTACAAGACCATAGAAAGCATTTATATTTATTGCCAATTCACATATATTTATTAAATAACTTCACATATATTAAAGAGTATTGACATGTGCGTGTCTTGAGGTGTAACAAGTCATTCTGATTTTTTTTAATTTAATATTTATGATTTGCAAGTGTGTGTGTCTGTGTGTGTGTATGTGTGTGTGTGTGTGTGTGTGTGTGTGTGTGTGTGTGTATATATATAAGCATAAGTTATTGTTATATAAGTTACAGCAAAAGAGGAAACTTATTTAGCAACAAATTTAAAATTATTTCTCATAATTCAGAGGTATGTGATAATAGTTAAGTAGCACTTGTTTATATCATTTGCAAACCATACATATCAAATTGAAAAGGACAATTTGGATAATTTTAATTCAGGCATCGTTCATGTCAACACGCTAGTGAAGTGCGTATGTGTGTGCTGGGGACCTTGGGTACGTAAACCCTATTCCACGGTCGTCGCCGTGATAAAAACACGTGTTTAATTATATAATTTACAATATTATAAAACCCGTGATTTGACACGTAATTAATCATGTGATTAATCATGTTAATATTTTCAGTAGGATTATACGATAAATATACAAACTCTGAATTTCCATAAAATTTCAACACGATTATACTAATTTTTTTCACTTGCTATCATGCGAAAAAGAAATTGACTTTGTAAAATACGAAAATACGCAAATACACAAGTCGTGACACGTGTACCGTGGCGCGTAGCCTTCAACAACATTTATCGTAACAATCACGAAGTAACCAAGGTAATGAAAGCACGAAAGAAATAGTTCACTCCAACACTCGTGTTTATTTTATTTAAAATTAATGATTCTATTAATGATCATTTGATAAGATCGGTGTATACAAGGAAGATTTTTTTTTTCATTTTCACTTATTGCAGTCATGTAGGTTTTGTGTATTTTGCTGTTCGTCGCTTTCGCGAGCGGCTTCTATATAGGTAAAAGAGATTATAAATCGTATTTTTGTTGATTAAAATAAAATAACAATGGGCACAGATGAAGAAAAAATTATTGGGGGAATTCCCGTTAGGATAGAAGATCTACCGTATCACGTAAATAAATATCAACTAAATTTTGTAACATTCATTCCTTTGCAGCAATTTCTTTAATGTAACTGGTTAAAAAATGAATAGATTATTTGATAGATTTATTAATAGATTTATTTATTAATATATTGTTGAATAAAATAGTCCATGAAGGATATTAATAGACGTACATGCTTTACCGCATTATGTATTGAATAAATTTCATACACAACAGTTTATAGAAATTTAAAAGTTTTTTAAAATAATTCAAGAAGATGTTGAATCTGATTAAAGCTCCTTATATCTTGCATATCAACATAATAATTGCAATATAAATCTTTAAGCCCATAGCTGTCATGATGAAAGTATTTAAATTTGTTTTTAGGCTAGCTTGCTTTTGTTCAGATTAAATAACATCTGCGGTGCAACTATTATACATGCATTTTGGGTTATAACTGCTGCACACTGTGTCGCGTAAGATTACATTTAATTTTTATAATTACATTAAGTATTTCTATATAATAGAACTTCTTACAAAAAATTAAATTTATCTCTTTATTGCAAAATAGAGATAAATCGCATGTATTAGTACAAACTGGCAGTGGAATCAGACACACTGTAGACAAAGTACACAGATCTAGTTGAATTATAGTGCATGCGGATTTTGATGCCTTCAGCAAGAACAACGACATTGCTTTAATCAAGGTAATTAAATATGTTTATTTTACCTGTGAAATATTTAACAATGATTTAGTATAGATATAATATCACTATTCACGACAATGTTAGTATTTCAATGTGTGTAATAATAGTTTTATATGACTTCGAAACTTGTTAAATAAATTTCAGTACAAATTTTAATTTTCGATTGAGAACTAAGAACTTGCGACTAACACGAATATTTTCATTATATTTTTCATCCAGCTTAAAAGGAAAATTCAATTTAATATTTATCAAGAACCTATAGAAATTGCAAAGCCGCACGATATTCCCAGAGAAGGTGAATTGATGCGGATTTCTGGTTTTGGAAGGATAAGGGTAAGTTCTTATCCCTCACAGAGAAAGGTTTTCTTTTTTTCTAGAATTTCTTTAGTTAATTTAATTAACTATTTTTAGGATCATGAGAACAGTCCTGATGATTTAAAGGCTGCATACATACCTCTAGTGAATCAAGAAAATTGTGAAAGATATTACAGGCCACAACCCATAACCCATAATAGGTTTTGTGCGGGTAATCATGTCGCTGGTGCGGGCTATGGTGATATTTATAACAAATCAAAATATTTAATCTTTATTTTTTATAAACTTACAAAAATACTATCGCAACAAAATCTCAGGATGCTATACTACGCTCTTTTTCACAGTATCATGTCTTATGGCATAATTGCATGGGGAGGAGCATACATAAACATAACTAGAACTCTACAAACTCTACAGTACAAAATTCTCAAAATAATAAACAAAAATAACTTTTTAAAAGAAAAACAGCCACTAAATCTAGATCAACAATTCACTTACGAATCTCTATTATATCATTACGAAGATTTAAAAGATAACTTTATAAATTCAAATAGCATCACGAGAAAGAAATGCATTATAGTTCCAAAATACAACAAAAGAATAAGTAACAAGATCAGTTATTTAAGGGCCATTACTTGTTATAACAGTTTACCTAACAATCTTAAAATACTAACAAACAAAAACAACAGAAAACTTAAACTAAAGGAATGGATAAAAATAAATTAAGATCAACAAGTTATGAACACACATCAAGTAAAGAAATTAGAATAGACTGCAATAAAATCCGAACAATCTTAGATGAAGTAAAATATACCAGAAAAGGCTATATCCTAATATTAAAATATAAAGGAAGGAAAACAACCGTCAAGTGTGACTATCTAACATGGGAAGTCCATGTGGATAAGACTATGCTTGACACATTATGATTAGATACTAGAACATACGTCTGCTCGAAAACCAAATACATACGACACCAATTTCACTCACATCAACGAATGACAAATTATAATTACAGCGAAATAAAAAAAATCAAAAATGATAGCTACTTACAAATTATAAACCTAATCGCAGATAGCATAATCCACTTATTTCCTACGGTAACAAAAGAAAAAAAAACCGCTGCCAATTCATTGGCCCGTGGCTTCCTCAAACTTAATATGCTTATTCCTTCAATGAATTTTTAATAACAAAATTTATAATTTTTGCAACAATTTATGACATAATTATAATTAAATTCATTTATGAAGATTAAAAAATACTAATTTTTAAATTATGTATAAAATATGAATAAAATAATAGGTATGATTTTTTTATCCCCTTAACTGGCAATGGATCATATATGTACAAAAAAGTCGTGTCAAATCTGGCAATGGATCATATATGTACATATTTGAATAACTTTTGCAATTCTCAACGGATTTGGACAAAACTTGGTATACAACTGTTTTTGAGGTCGCTGAATCTGAATCTGACATCAGAATTATTATTTACGGCTACCAGTTTTGGCACGAAAAGTTGTAAAAGTCGCACCAGTTAAGCGGTAATATTATCGTCAAACCCTTTTAAAAATCCTAAATAACCTTTACTTCAAATTATATATTCTTTGTGAAATTTCACACATAGTGTACGTGTCTCTAGTAGTATTCTGTCCGTATTTGTGTACTCTTTCTGCAATTTCCGATCTAAGAAAAAGGTTCTAACCTTAAAAATGATAAATAGCTATTACAAAACAAAAGCAGGTATACAACACGCGCATAACGTATGTCATTTCCATTTTCTAGTATACATAAATACGTTCCCGAATAATTAAGATTTTAAAAGAGGGCTAAAATAGTTTTAACCTCAAATATCTCTGAAATTCATAATCGAATTCCTTTACCCTAAGAATTCTTCTAATAAATAATATACAAACGCGTTTTCATTAATTCAATTAAATAGTCCGCAACATTTGTAAACAATTTTTTTTATTAAATTGCTTTATAAGCAATTTAATTTTTATTAAATTATAACATGATTAAACAAAATAAGCAATTTAATTTTTATTAAATTGCTTTATAAGCAATTTAATAAAAAATTGTTTCCAAATGTTGCGGACTATTTAATTGTTAACTCATTAGAAAAACGATGGAATCAACTTTTATACCTTTTATACCGATTTTATACCGTGCGGCTATTTCATCTCTGTGTAGGTACTTGTTTTTGTTTGTAAACATGCGGCAACCATGTGCGAGGAGGGGAAGGGGAGCGAGACCCCAGGGAGAAAAAGTATTCGGCCGACGGTGAGCGGCAGTACTCCAAGGAAATTCACAAAGGACAGATGATCGGCGAGTCTGGGCAAGGCGAGTTACACGAGGAGTCGGCGGATCAGCGGCACGATTCCACCGAAGTCAAGGAGGTCTTCCAATTTAGACCACTGCACAGGTTTCCACAGCCATTTAAGCTCAAGCCAGACCCATATGAACTTTTTTCCCGAATGGAGTCAAGGTCCGCGTTTTCAAGGTGGGCATCGAGAGAGAGAGAGAGAGAGAGAGAGTGGTAGTCTTATGAAAACTTTAACTACTTATCAAGTAATCCCCATGTGTTTACTAACGTGAGCGTGTGTGTTTGTATCTGTGTTCATTTTGTCGACTAGTTTTTGAGAAAAAAATTGAAATGTGAAAAAAATGAGTTTTGTATGTCCAACGATTACGGGAGTAAAATTGACTTAATCTCTTTGAAATTCCTTGTAAAGGTAGGTTTTGGATAGCTCTCGGTCGAGTTCTTTGGGCAAAATGATTAGTCCAGAAATTTCAGAAATATTTGAGGTTAAAATTTTTTTAACCTTTTTTTCAAATCGTAATTTCTTGAGAACGGCTCCATGTATCAGCTCCAAATTTATAGACAATTTTTTATGTGATATAGATAATATGTGTGCGACTTTTCATAAAGATCGTACGATTACTTTTTGAAATATTTGATTTTGAAAATTTTCTCATTTTACAAAGTTATTTTCTTTGTCGCATGATAACTAGAGAAAACAAAAATTGGTTCAATCATGTTGAAATTTTGTGGAGATGTAGAGTCTATATCGACGGCTGGGAGGAAGAAGAACGTATCTCGGCGCACGGATGAAGAACGACGTATCTCGGCGCGCGGATGAAGAACGACGTATCTCGGCGCGCGGATGAAGAACGACGTATCTCGCCGTGAAAATGAAGAACGACGTATCTCGGCGCACGGTTGAAGAACGACGTATTTCGCCGTATATACTAGCCGTGTACTGGCCGTAAAAGCGCCGAGATACGTCGTTCTTCATTTTCGCGGCGAGATACGTCGTTCTTCATCCGCGCGCCGAGATACGTCGTTCATCATCCACGCGCCGAGATACGTCGTTCTTCGTCCGCGCGCCGAGATACGTCGTTCTTCATCCTCGCCCCGAGATACGTCGTTCTTCGTTCGCGCGCCGAGATACGTCGTTCTTTACCCGCGCGCTGAGACACGTTCTTCTTCCTCTCAACCGTCGATATATTATCGTACAAGTCCTTTAGATAAAAGAATTGTCTCATGATTTTTAGAGATATTTAAGGTTAAAATTCTTTTACGGCTTTTTCAAATTCGTAATTTCTCAATGTCGACTTCATGTATCAGCTTGAAATTTATAAACTATTTTGTATGCGATATAGACAATACCTGTGTAAAAATTCATCCAGATTATAGGTTTTTTTTTTGAGATGTTTGATATTTTAAATTTTAGTATTTTTGAAAATGAGTTTCTTTGTTGTCGCACAATATAATTACATTAAAATTATTTTAATTTCTTTGAAATTTGGTGGAGATGTAGAGTTTGTATATTGTTTATTAGAAGAATTCTTAGGGTAAAGGAATTCATTTATGAATTTCAGAGATATTTGAGGTTAAAACTATTTTAGCCCTCTTTTAAAATCTTAATTATTCGGGAACGTATTTATGTATACTAAAAAATGGAAATGACATGCGTTATGCGCTTTGCGCCGATGCGCGCGTGTTGTATACCTGCTTTTGTTTTGTAATAGCTATTTATCATTTTTAAGGTTAGAACCTTTTTCTTAGATCGGAAATTGCAGAAAGAGTACACAAATACGGACAGAATACTACTAGAGACACGTACACTATGTGTGAAATTTCACAAAGAATATATAATTTGAAGTAAAGGTTATTTAGGATTTTTAAAAGGGTTTGACGATAATATTACCGCTTAACTGGTGCGACTTTTACAACTTTTCGTGCCAAAACTGGTAGCCGTAAATAATAATTCTGATGTCAGATTCAGATTCAGCGACCTCAAAAACAGTTGTATACCAAGTTTTGTCCAAATCCGTTGAGAATTGCAAAAGTTATTCAAATATGTACATATATGATCCATTGCCAGATTTGGCACGACTTTTTTGTACATATGGGAGCGTCCCGCAGAAACGGGCCACCGAGCGCGCGCGGTGCCTTTTTTCGCGTAAAAGGCGCTCTGCTTAACTCGCTCATAATCGTATGCTGCGTCTTTGGAAAAAAAACCAAGGACCTATATCGATAGATTTTTTTCTGCTCTTTCCAATGGTGCCATTGTTTTTATTGCGAAACGCTTTCTTCCGGACGAAAACTCGAGTTGAATATTGAAAGCCATTTTTCTCAAAGTATATCATGTTTTTTTTTTAAATAAACTACACCATTGGAAAGTACAACTCTTAAGCTTCAAAACCCTATCTTGGAGAAGTTGGAGAAATAAAGGGTTTAAAAGTAACAACATGAAAAAGACAGCGCCGAGGGTCTGCGCGAGCCCCTCGCGCCCGTGCGTATGACACGTTTAAGTGCACGCTCTATTCAATTCGCTAATAATCGTGTACCAAGTCTCTGAAAAAAGAACTAAGGACATATATCGATAGATTTTTTCCTGCTCTTTCTAATGGTGCTATTATTTTTATTCCGAAATGCTTCCTTCTAGTTGAAAATTCCATTTGAATGTTTAAACTCTATTTTTTCAATAAAATATCAGTCTTTTCTTCAAAATGAATTATATTCTTCAAAAGTACAAGTCTTAAACTATAAAATATTATATTTTTAAGTTGAAACATGAAAAGTTCAAAAATAGTAAGATCAAAAAGACAGCGGCTGCCCGAACTTTTTACGCTATGCTCAAGGGCGGATTAATACACGCGATGTGCTATTTCGCCCTTTCTTTTTTGTAAATATAAAATGTTTTGTAACTTACAATGCCAATGCGTAGACATAATTTTGTGGATCTAGTTGTAACAGTTAGTATAATATTACAATGAACTTTGTTCATTTATATAACAAAATTTGAAAAACATAATATATTAAACATAAAAATATCCATGAACGCACTGAAAGCAGTGAAACAGAAATTTAAGGTGATGTGATACTTACGCTATTACTTAATTCTCGGTTCCCGTTTTTCTCCTTCAATTTTAAACTTTTTGAAAAAAACTCTTTGACACGTTTTAAGTTTAATAAAGAACTACAACGTATCAAAGAGTTTTTTTCTTAAAATTAAAAATTGAATGAGAAAAACGGGAACCAAATTTTGGGTAATAGTGTCAGTATTGCATCACCTTAAAATAACCTTATAGATTGTTTAATCTGGCATAACAATATTACCTTTTCCTTTAAATTCTAATTTTTTTACATTTTTTTGATTTTATAAGAATTGTCCTTTTTGCGACATCCGCTTCTTTCTTCGTTTGAGTTTTAAGTACTTTTTCTTTTTTGATCGGTGGATATAATTGAGAATCTTCTGACGCTGAAAATCTTTTAAGTTCTAACTTTTTGGCATCATTTAATAATTTAATACAATGAAACAATTGAGTTCCAGGTATTGTCTTAGCTGAGGCTAGCCTATTTTGTAGCTTTTCTGTAGCCTTTAAGTAATCGTCTTTTGATGAAAAAAAGCACTCAATATTTTTGAAATACTCAGTTGCCCATTTGTATAAATCTTGGGGCGTCAATATATAATTGTCGGATACTTTCCGTAAACTTTCTTGTCTGGCATTGCTTTTCACGGAAGCACCTATTCCATCACATGTATTTTTTTCCGTGGGCTGTTGCATGAAAATGCCACTCAGCATCAGCAGCAAAATCATCATAATGATGAAGAAGATTTTGGAAATTGCGTTTATTTTTAAAATGTTCGGATACTAATCCCGAACAGAAGCATTTCGGAATAAAAATAATAGCACCATTGGAAAGACCAGGAAAAAATCTATCGATATATGTCCTTAGTTCTTTTTTCAGAGACTTGGTACACGATTATTAGCGAATTGAATAGAGCGTGCACTTAAACGTGTCATACGCACGGGCGCGAGGGGCTCGCGCAGACCCTCGGCGCTGTCTTTTTCATGTTGTTACTTTTAAACCCTTTATTTCTCCAACTTCTCCAAGATAGGGTTTTGAAGCTTAAGAGTTGTACTTTCCAATGGTGTAGTTTATTTTGAAAAAAAAAAACATGATATACTTTGAGAAAAATGGCTTTCAATATTCAACTCGAGTTTTCGTCCGAAAGAAAGCGTTTCGCAATAAAAACAATGGCACCATTGGAAAGAGCAGGAAAAAATCTATCGATATAGGTCCTTGGTTTTTTTTCAAAGACGCAGCATACGATTATGAACGAGTTAAACAGAGCGCCTTTTACGCGAAAAAAGGCACTGCGCGCGCTCGGTGGCCCGTTTCTGCTGAACGCTCCCATATATTATGTTAAACCTGGAACATTCTTGCCGGTTGATATAAATAAATAAATGAATGAATAAATTTGAAAATTAATACTTTTTAATCTTCAAAATAAATTTAATTATAATTATGGCATAATTTGTTGCAAAAATTATAAATTTTGTTATTAAAAATTAATTAAAGGAATCACAAAATTAAGTTTGAGGAAGCAACGGGCCAATGAATTGGCAGCGGTTTTTTGCAATGAGTATGGATTATTTAAATTAAAGAAGGATTATTTACGAATAGCATATTCGACAAAATTTCAAATTTTATTGATACTCGCGCATGAGTTTCAATGATATGACGTTGTGGCGCCACTCGTCTACACTTATGAACTAGGGGAAACGATACAGTTGTTGACCACTCGACAGTGATTGGCCACATTCAAATTATGTGATAGAGCTTTTTTGACGATAATTTTTGAATTCTACGAAGATTCCTCTTTTAATTTGGATAAGTACTTTGCTACTTACTAATAATTCGAAAAGTAATTTTTGGAATATAAAAGTCGTCCTACGCGAAATCCTAAAAAAGTATGATTTTTATTGAAAACCCGTAAGAAGCGCATTGACAACTTTTTGTTGCTTCAAACCAATTATCATCTCTAATATCATTCTAACTATTGTATATAATTAAAGTGTCCCTAGAGAACAGTATCCAATTATTTTATTTAATATTTTTACATAAACTTTGATGAAAACAGAGTGGTCCATAATTATCGTCAAAATTATGCCATATGACAGTGATTGACCGGGCGGAGAATCACTATTTTACGGTTATGTTACCACGCAATCAGTAATTGTCATGGTACTTTTTGCTGGATTTGTATTGTTTTTTCAAGCATAAAAAAGTATAAATAAAGCATAAAATTCATAAAAATTAATTAAATAATTTGAAATATTATTAAAAGCAATTATTATTTGAATCAATAATATAAAACATAATTTTTAACATCGTATATGAAAAAACATTATTATTTACAATTCTAGGTTAGATTTTAAATAATTAGGATGCCGAAAGTGAAAAAAGGAGTAAAATACCGAAAAACATACGATGAACAACAAATACTAGAAACTACAGATGCAGTCCGAAATGGAATGTCATGGCGGCAGGCTTCTAAAATGTTTCGAGTTCCACGAACTACTTTCAAATTTAGACAAAGTAAGCTATTCACAAAACAGAAACCGGAATAAATATTTATTTACAAATTATGCATAATTATTTAACGATAATACTTATTCGTTATTTATTTTTATATAGTGGTCAATCACTATCTATTAATGGACAATGAACATGTACAAGTGGTCAATCACTATACTTTTTCAGATAATCGATTACTTTAATAAATTAAAAAAAAACTTTGAATTTTTTTCGAATAAATTTATTGGTTTCAAAATTTATAGGGTTCTAAAAATATAATCTATAAGTTGTTATTAACATTTTATTATATTTCAAATTCTTATTAGCAAATGCTCCTCTTCGTTTACTTAAGTGGCCAATAACTGTATCGTTTACCCTATGAGCGTAAACTTTTGGATAAACCAACGCTGCAGACGAGCTAATATTACCAGCGACAACTACCTACCCGTATCGCATTTAACCACACACGCAGCACTTTTATATCCCCAGTTCCTAATTATCTATCCCCTCACATTATAAAGTACTAACACTTGAAGATCACTTAGAGCTACAGAAGCAGCAAAATAGAGCTGGACGATCTAGGCTGGCACTACTCCGTAGATGCCAGTGTGCTGAGAATCATCTCACAGCGATCCACTACTTCAGTAACCATACCACCTGGGAGAAAAGTACTGACAGAGACCGTCAATTGTATCCCAATATCAAGGACTGCCTCAGCCTAGGGATCAACAAAGAACATGAATAACAGATCAGTCCCTATTCTGGGGGACAAGCGAGGAGAGTTGAGCACCTGAAAACCACATATGACTAATAAATAGATGACAAAAGAAAAACATTACCATACAAAACAAAAGTCTGCAGCAATGGTTGTTGTTCACTCGCTGTACCAGCTACCTGTAACAACTAGAGGGGAAGGACTGGTGGAAACCTTCAACCGTTGTTTTACTGCTGGAACAGCTCCAGCCTGAGAGCCGTTGAAGACACAAGCAGCAGATTAACTGTACACATAGTCACTAATATGAGAGGCAAACAAGGAAAGTTGAGCACCTAAAAACCACATCTAATTAATAAATAAATGACCCACGCAACATTTCTTCCACAGCCAAGAAACAGTCTGTAGCAGTGCTCGTCGATTACACTCCTCTCGCTGCCACAGATATACCTGCAACAACAGAAAGTACCATCAGTTCACCCATCAGAGAGGTTAGGAACGAGAATGGGCTGACTAAATCTGCTCTCGCCGTTGACACACTGCCTTTCTGTCTACAACGAATTATCATCAATCGGCGAACACGATGAAAGGGACGACATTCACCAGGGAGGCGTACTACAGCAGCCGCTGCCATCACTGGGGACGCCGGGAGCCAGACGTTGCGATTGTTGATATCACACACCATGGACACGCGCGCACACAGCATGCCGCACTAAGAAGAAGTGTATCTCAGATTCGGGTCATGGATCCTCACCAGCTCGCAGGATCTTTCTTCTTTTACCTAAAAATGAAAGCCTGTACGATACTAGACCCTAACGCTTTGAGAATTCTGAGATACAAGCCCTTGGATTATTTAAAACTTGAATGGTATTTTCCACTAAAATTACAGTTTTGGTTGGTGAACGTTCCTTTAATACCTATAAACAAGCATACAGATATGATTACTTGCTTGATTGCGGTATCACATGTTAAAATGTATAAAAATCTCTAATGAAAGTATCTTTAATTATTTTAGATTACCTTATTTGATGACGTAAAAGCTCTTAAATTGCTTATTTGGCAATAAAATCTTGCATTTATACCTGTAAATAAGCATTCAGACATTATTATCACATAAGTTATGGTTTTATATAGTAAAATATATTATAATTTTTCATAAAAATACTATTGTTAAATTTAAATAACCTTGTTTGAAGTTATACAATGCCTTCTTTCCCAATATTTCTCATTTAAATTGCAATATAAGCAATTGTCGCCTTGGAGGCCTTGGTCGCCTTGAAGGCATTGTATGACTTCAAACAAGGTAATTTAAATTTAACAATAGTAGTTTTGTGAGAAATTAGAATATATTTTAGCATATAAAACCATAACTTAAATGATAATAATGTCTGAATGCTTATTTATAGGTGTAAATACAAGGCCAAATAACCAATTTAAGGGCTTTTACGTCATCAAATAAGGTAATGTAAAATAATTAAGGATGCTTTCATGAGAGATTTTTATACATTTTACGATGTGATACTATAATCAAGCTAGTAGTCATGTCTGTATGCTTGTTTATATAAAACTGTAATTTTAGTGGACAATAAATAAAAATACCTTTTAACTTTTAAATAATTCAAGGGCTTGTATCTCAGAATCCTCAAAGCGTTAGGGTCTAGTATCGCATAGGCTTTAATTTTTGGGTAAAAGAAGAAAGATCGTGAGAGCTGGTGAGGATCCATGACCCGGATCTGAGATACACCCTTGTAAGTACTCACTAGCGCTATTCACCTTGAGAGCAGTAGCAGAAAGCGCGCGCGATCCATGTGTGTGTGTGTGTGTGTGTGTGTGTGTGTGTGTGTGTGTGTGTGTGTGTGTCTGTGTGTGTGTGTGTGTGTGTGTGTGTATCTTATACACAGGGAGCACTCGCGGTCACGCGGGTCGCATGCGTTTTTCCTCTGTACATGTACGCGAACGCAGCCTAGCCGAGGTAGCCGTTAGGGTGTGTCCAGAATAGGACGGAAATTGCTCGCGCAAATATATGCTTTAATAATTTCTAGTGAAAATTTAGGGATATCTGGTAATTAAGGGTTCAAAATGCGGAGATTTTGAACCTTAAATACCAGATATCCCTAAATTTTCACTAGAAATTATGAAAGCATAGATTTGCGCGAGCAGTTTCCGTCCTATTCTGGACACCGTTACGGCTGCTGCAAATGCAGTAGTACTCATGCTCGCAGCGCAATCCCAGATTGCCATTGCCGAATGCATGAATATGCATTACTTTTTTCTTCTGTATTTTTCTCCTTTCTGCGGTATTAGTGTATGTGTGCATGTGTCGCGAGTATTTTTTCGTAATTGAGATTGTATAGGTATATGTAGTTAGGAACACCCGTGAGCAGCTATAGTCCCCACCTTTTGTTAGAACTGTATGAAATTTAACTCTATGTTTTTTTTTATTAATCGAGAGTAATGAAACAATAGTTTTCCTCATATAATTTAACAGGATTTGACTATACACAAAAAATTCGAATACAAAAGTTGTGGATAACATTGAAACAAAACTTTTTTTCTATTTAACGTTTTCATAAATAAAAATAGAAACGATTATTATAATTTCGATAAAAATTATGAAAACCATGTTTTTAATATTACTATATGCACTTTGATCATGTTACGCCCGAGTTGGGTGTACTTAAATATAAAGGTTGTGTGTCCTGGGAGTTTAGCCTCGCTCGAGAGCTCCCACTGGTCTAGGATTAAAAAATTGAAGATTATGATATGTGTATATATGTATGTATATTTTTCGTATATTGCACTTTGATACAATAATGTAACGACGCTTTTGGTAATAGCGTGTGTAGAAAATATATAAACTTGTGTTGGATTAATATGTGCACTTTGATACAATAATGTAACGACGCTTTTGGCACAACTTACAATCTAGTTCTTGTTGGATCTTGACTTGGAGTTTCGTAACGCTGTAATCCTGCAGCGGGTACCCAAGTCTCCGGTAGTTCGGCCTTAATCAGCTATGTAGAGGCACGCCAGAGGAAGTTCGAGAGTGACACTTGTCTCCTCGTTCGCACGCGGTCTTATACCCGAGGAGAAGATAAAAAGATGAAATAAGTATTACACGTAAGTCGGGCGCTTACGCGTAATTTCGGCAAGCGCTTACAAAACTGCTGACGGCGACCGCGATTCCATATAAGTGTACGCGATATATTAGCGTGTCCGATTGCGAAAATGTACGAAAAGTGGGTTGATGACAGACGTCATCATACGATGCGACGACGGATGTCACAATCATATCAATTAATACTTAATAAATTTATATGCATCATAGACTAATTAAAAAGTTATTTACATATATCTATATATGTAGAATTAAAATGCAAACCTTTTACAAAAAAAAAGAAATAAATGTTTAAAAGTAAATGGATAATTTTGATTTAAATTTTATTGCAGATGTATTTATGTTTATTTTAATGATAAAAACGATAAAAATAAAGTACTTCAATTTTTGCAATAATAAAATTATAAGGTTCTTCTGAGCATCGCGGTCGTGCCTATTATGTAAAAACGAAGTTTGTGGAGGTGGGGGGTTGGCGTGTCGAAGGCACGAAGAGGGGCACGGCCCACCTAATTGTTAATAACAAAAGAACCGTAATAGCTAATGTAATTTTTTTAAATATAGGTTTTTTTTATGCTCTTTCAAATGCTATTTATCCGATTCAAATATCTCAATGTTATCATTAAAAAGGAGGTAAAAATAAATTTTGCAAAAATCGAAAATTCGAAATAAAACAAAATCGCATCGGCGAATCAAAAAGTGGATACACTTTTCCATTCACAAAAAAAAGAAAAAAAAACAAAAAAATTAGACCTGTCCGGTTAAAATCGATCGAGTAGATCCTGAGATAAAACGGTATATACGTACACCCTTCCTTGGGGGATTCTTACCGAACGTGCCTCCTCGGTTTCAAAATCCTCGAATCCCATTGGCTGAGTCCAATTTTAGGTTAATGGTTACACTCGAATTGACCAATGAGATTGCAGGATTTTGAAACTGAGCAGGCACATTCGGCAAGAATCCATCAAAGATGGGTGTACACACACACACACACACACACACACGCACACGCGCGCGCGCGCGCACGCATTCCATACAGACATTTTCTAAAATCACGTGATTCGAACTTCTATCACCTCTATTCATGTTTCTAGAGCGATTTAACGAAACTTAAAATTTTACTATTAGAAAGCTTCCTCTAGGAGGAAGCAAAAACAGAAGGCCGAAGAATATCGAAATGACCGTTGACGATTTAAATTATCGTTGTATGCACCCTCGAACCCAACCCAGTTAATTCGACCGCACTTCTCAGGAGATCCTTTGCATTTCGAATCCTTTCGAAAAGAGTAACATTTTATTAGTTTCAGGATAAATAGAAAAAAATAGGTAGGCATGTCGTATGTCGAAATAATGTATTAATTTTATGCAAAAAAATTTATTTTATTAAGTAATACTGGCTGTAGCAAATTAAAAAATAAAAAAAAAAACGAAAAATTTAAAATCGTTTTTTGGTTATAAAAAAAAAGAAACGTGATAAAATCAAAACGTAGATTATGTTCTCTCTATTCTCCTTTGAAACGAAGAGAATAAGCTTTGTCCAATGTAAATCGGTCGATCGCTTCAAAAGTTATCGTCTGCACACACACACACACACACACACACACACACACACACACACACACACACACACACACACACACACACACACATACACACACACACACACACACACACACACACACACACACACACACACACACACACACACACACACACACACACACACACACACACACACACACACACACACACACACACACACACACACACACACACACACACACACACACACACACACAAATACACACACACACACAAACACACACGCACGCACGCACGCACGCACAGACACATATTAATCCTAATAATTATACCCACAAATTTTAATTATAAAATTAAAGGCTATAAATTTTATTATATAAATCAATTCTTATTTTGATTTTTTGTATGAATTTTCTTAATTCTAACTTGATTAGGCGCTAAACCCGTAGAAATCTCATTTATTATAATTGGAAAATTATCATCAATTTTATATTTCTCATATTTCATTATAGCGCCTCTTAAGGGGATGCCTTACTCGTACTATTACCGACCGAGCAATTCACACAGTTTCAAGCTGATTAAAAATAAAATACGTCGAATCACAAAAAATCAAGAGAACACTCTTCTGTGTTTTTTAACGTTCTATCATCCAGTCAAAGTTTGGAGTCGAAATATCAAGCCGTTTTTTCAAAAACTTTGAACGAAATTAAATTTAATTTCGTTCAAGGTTTTTGAAAAAACGGCTTGATATTTCGACTCCAAACTTTGACTGGATGATAGAACGTTAAAAAACACAGAAGAGTGTTCTCTTGATTTTTTGTGATTCGACGTATTTTATTTTATTCAGCTTGAAACTGTGTGAATTGCTCGGTCGGTAATAGTACGAGTAAGGCATCCCCTTAAATCTATATTTATGGATTTAATTACTTGGATTGGAATTGTTGGATATGATATATAGTAGTAGAAAAATCAAATACAGAAGGTAGATTTGGTGTCTCGAAAAGAAATTTTTCTTTTACTAATTGAACTTAGCGTAAACTGTAAAATGTTGGTGTATTCCAGATACTTATTTTGGGAGTAATCGTTCAGTATCTAATCGTGTGACGTTATTAGCAGGAAGAATCAAGCTTAATTTTTTCTTTATGTTCAAAATTTTATTTTTATCACTTAAAACAAGTATTTCTTACATTAAGTTAGGTTTATGAATTTTAGAATGTGATTTCAGTTTTTTCTACAATCCAATCGTAGTATTTGTGCACCCTAGTGTACACTCCAGGATATAGTGTTGCGGTACTATTGTTACCAAAGGAAATGATTCCATGGAGTTTACCATGAATGACACCAGGTCCACCACCATCACCATAGTCCGCACCAGCGATATGATTGCCTGCACAAAACATATTATGGGTTATGGGTTGTGGCCTGTAATATCTTTCACAATCTTCTTGATTCACTACAGGTACGTATACAGCCTTTAAATCATGTTGCTAAAAATAGTTAATTAAATTAACTAAAGAAATTCTAGAAAAAAAGAAAACCTTTCTCTGTGAGGGATAAGAACTTACCATTATCCTTCCAAAACCAGAAATCCGCATCAATTCACCTTCTCTGGGAATATCGAGCGGCTTAGCAATTTCTATAGGGTTTTGATAAATATTAATTCGAATTTTCCTTTTAAGCTGGATGAAAAATATAATGAAAATATTCGTGTTAGTCACAAGTTCTTAGTTCTCAATCGAAAATTAAAATTTGTACTGAAATTTATTTAACAAGTTTCGAAGTCGTATAAAACTATTATTACACACATTGAAATACTAACATTGTCATGAATAGTAATATTATATCTATACTAAATCCTTTCTAAATAATTCACAGGTGAAATAAACATATTTAATTACCTTGATTAAAGCAATGTCGTTGTTCTTACTGACGGGATCAAAATCCGGATGCACTATAATTCGACTAGATCTGTGTACTGTATCTACAGAGTGTCTGATTCCACTGCCAGTTTGTACTAATACATGCGATTTATATCTATTTTGCAATAAAGAGATAAATTTAATTTTTTGTAAGAAGTTCTATTATATAGAAATACTTAATGTAATTATAAAAATTAAATGCAATCTTACGCGACACAGTGTGCAGCAGTTATAACCCAAAATGCATGTATAATAGTTGCACCGCAGATGTTATTTAATCTGAACAAAAGCAAGCTAGCCTAAAAACAAATTTAAATACTTTCATCATGACAGCTATGGGCTTAAAGATTTATATTGCAATTATTATGTTGATGTGCAAGATATAAGGAGTTTTAATCAGATTCAACATCTTCTTGAATTATTTAAAAATACTTTTAAATTTCTATAAACTGTTGTGTATGAAATTTATTCTATACATAATGCGATAAAGCATGTACGTATATTAATATCGTTCATGGACTATTTTATTCAACAATATATTAATAAATCTATCAAATAATCTATTAATTTTTTAACCAGTTACATTAAGGAAATTGCT
This sequence comes from Torymus aiolomorphi, assembly GCA_036365515.1. Taxonomy (NCBI): domain Eukaryota; kingdom Metazoa; phylum Arthropoda; class Insecta; order Hymenoptera; family Torymidae; genus Torymus; species Torymus aiolomorphi. Next base: position 186,723,946 of record CM070875.1, read on the forward strand.
GCAAAGGAATGAATGTTACAAAATTTAGTTGATATTTATTTACGTGATATGGCAGATCTTCTATTCTAACGGGAATTCCTCCAATAATTTTTTCTTCATGCGTTCCATTGTTATCTATTAGAAATTGAAATATAATATGTAATTAAAAAATTTATTTTAATCAACAAAAATACTATTTGGAATCTCTTTTACCTATATAGAAACCGCTCGCGAAAGCGACGAACAGCAAAATACACAAAACCTTCATGACTGCAATAAGTGAAAATGAAAAAAAAAATCTTCTTTATATACACCGATCTTATCAAATGATCATTAATAGAATCATTAATTTTAAATAAAATAAACACGAGTCTTAAAGTCAACTATTTCTTTCGTGCTATCATTACCTTGGTTACTTCGTGATTGTTAGGATAAATGCTGTTGAAGGCTGCGCGCCACGGTACACGTGTCACGACTTGCGTATTTGCGTATTTTCGTATTTTACAAAGTCAATTTCTTTTTCGCATGATAACAAGTGAAAAAAAAATTGGTATAATCGTGTTGAAATTTTGTGGAAATGTAGAGTTTGTATATTCATCGTATAAGTCGTTTAGGTAAAAGAATCGTCTATTTAAGGTTAAAATATTTTTACGTTTTTTTTTTTTTCAAAATTAAGATTTTGAAAAATCACACTTCATGTATCAGCTTGAAATTTATAGACTATTTTGTATGCAATATTTATAAACTATTTTGTTTGCGATATAGGCAATATCTGTGTAAAATTTGATCAAGATCATATGGTTACTTTTTGAGATATTTTTGATATTTAAAATTATGGTATTTCTGAAAATGACTTTCTTTGTCGCACAATAACTAGAGTAAAATTGTTTTAATTTATTTGAAATTTTGTAGAGATGTAGAGTTTGTATATTATTTATTATACGAGTTCTTATGGTAAAAGAATTTTTTTATGAATATCGGCGATATTTGAGATTAAAACTGTTTTGGTCCTCTTTTCAAATTATAATATTTCGGGAACGGCTTTATGTATAAACATGAAATTTATAGACAATTTTGTGGGTGGTATAGGTAATGTAGGTATGTTTGAAATTTCACAAAGAAAATATAATTTGAAGTAAAGGTTATTTAGGAATTTTAAAAGGTTTTAACGATAATATTACAATCAAGTATTTTATTTGTTTTTCACACGTAATTTAAAAAATAAATCATACCTATTATTTTATTCATATTTTATACATAATTTAAAAATTAATACTTTTTAACATTCATAAATGAATTTAATTATAATTATGTCATAAATTGTTACAAAAATTATAAATTTTGTTATTAATAATTAATTAAAGGTATCAGCAAATTAAGTTTCAGGAAGCCACAGCGCCAATGAATTGGCAGCGGTTTTTTGTCATATCCATACACGGTTGTTATGTGTAGGTTATTAGCAAAAGCATTGCAAATATGAGCAAATCTATAATATTTTTAACTATTGTATAATATATTTTTTTTAATTTACATAAACGAGACTGGGTGTAAAATCTGCAATGTAACCTAGAAAACAAGTCCTGTAATCCATATTGTGTGCCACGCAGGCCGCAGCCTGAGGATGTACAAAACTGTTTAAAAAAAGATGGGTCTGAAGTTTGCAACGTTGGAGTGCAACGAAATAAAAAAAATCATTCATTTTACTTCACATTTATGCTAATAATATTAATTTTGCATGTAGATTTTGTGTTTTATAGTATACAATAACTTTAAAACAAAGGTTTAGATAAAATTTCCATTGTTTAATAACTTTAATCAATCGTAAAAAATTATTTCGTTGCATTCCAACGATGCAAACTTCAAACCCATAAAAAAAGTTGCTAAAACCATTACAGCGTAAATTCATTCTCACAAACGATATAGTCTGGATGCTCTATATAGGTATAGAGGTTGCTTGCAAAAGGGTATCCAGTATGTCACGTATTAGTTTTGCAAAAGTAAAAGAAAAAGTAACTATTGAAATTTGAAAATAGAATTATTAGACGTCAAATTTTAAGCTGTTATAAAGAATAAATATAATGCATATAGTTTGAAACTATTTTGTCATTTACATTAGGTGGATATATTTATTTATTTATTATGTTTGCCGAATAACGAGAAAATTTGGTATCCTTTCAATTTCCACCTTAAAGAGACGTAAAGCTAAGTACTCATGTAATAATACATAAAATTTTTACTTTTCTTCTATTATCTTACATAAACTATAATTATTTCCTTCTAGTTACATTTTTCTCATTACATATTTGTCGCAAAATTAATACTTATCTTTTTATATTCGTGTAATGAAATGGGGTTAAAGTCATTTTCATTACTTCAAAGTGATTTAAAAAAACACAAAAGTATAAGTTTGCCAAAAAGTGTTGCAAAGTCTCAATAGGAAACTTATTTGTTTAAAAAAATAATAGAAAACAGTACAAATGTTAAGTACCATAAATACTTAATAGAATAGCGTACTACCTGTGGGTCACGGATATGCTTTAGGATCTTAAAAAATAAATCATTCAGTCTAGATGGATCCGCTATAGCATATCAAATACCGAGAATAAAAGTAGAAAAAGCGAATATCCCTTAGCTTTTCTTAGAATTAAATCATATTAATTTCCAATTTTCATTTAAGTTACAAAAATGTATTGATAAATTCTGAAAATTCATAATAACTTTATTGGAATTAAAATTATTTAATCTGAGAAAAGCAAATGAAAGCTCCCTTTTTTACTTTTATCCTGTGTATTTGATATTGCGATAACTTTGTAATTAATATTACTTAATTCTACGAAAAGCAAACTATAGCTCGATCTTTCATTTTTATTTTGTTTATTTTATAACAGTAACTGATGATGTAATATTCATATAGCTACCCAAAGTAAATAATCAAGACATTTTTACGCAGAATAATGCCTTACAAACAGCTTCTAAAAATATTTGCAAGTAATTATTAAAAAATCTACTAGAGTACGATGTTAAATGAATTTAATCTTTAATTTAAAAACGTAAGAATTTTCTATAGAATGTAACGGGAGGCCAGGAAGGCGGTTTCGGTTAATTCCGCGATCCGATCCCTACACTCGGTGTCGTCGGGTGCTGCTTCTACGACAAGAACCCGGGGTTGATGTTCTCTGGAACCCCGATTACAAAGGTCGAGTTCGCGGTTGAACTCGACTTTTCCGTGTGCAGGAAAGGGTTAATACTCAAGCTAGCTAGACGCGAGGCACGGCCACTCAGGATGATCGTCGTCTCGGAGCGACGATCCCGGGGAGGCGGCGGTATCCGGGAGAAGGTTAGGTTGAGGTCAAGAAATGAAGAATAACCTCAGTTGCATAGAATAACAATAACAATGTCTATTCTAAAAAACTTTACATCAAATACGCGTCTCGTTGCGCGCAGACAAGAAGACAGGATCCGCCGCTCGGCGCGGACGGATCAATGTATTTATTTTCGCGGGGCCGGTGAACGCACCACCGGCCGCTCGCTGCAGCAAACCGAAAATACAAAAAGAAGGAGGCGAGGTCGGAAATAACAAAGCGTCTTACCGGAGAGGTGTGCACTCCTCTCGTCGCTCGCTCGCTAATCCGCTCCTATGAGACCTTATCCTCCGGTCGACTTCGGAGTGTTCAGGTCGAGTCCTAACGTCCAGCGTTCACCTACAAACGCTTCGGACCCCAGAAGTGGCTCAGATTGTTCACGTGCGCTGCTCTTCGTGGACGATTCGCGTGAGTCGGCACTACACTGCACCGACGTAGACGACACACGTCGACCGAGAGAATCTGATTCGAAAATGAATTGAGCGCGACTTGGAACCGCCAAAGTCGCGCAGTCCCCGCGCGCAGCTCGCGAATACATCGTCCAAGTGATGTAAACAAATGCTCTAGATGCACGAATTCGCGGGAACGAGAGCCAAACGAGTTCGATAGAATACGGAGAACCGAGATTCTTATTTTCTCCATATTTTATTCTGGAACCTCGTTATAAGAATCAATTTAAATTGATTTCGTCGTGATTCTTGAAATTACTTGAAATGATCATGAAATCGATTCACTTTTGCTGTCACTTATCATTTTTTCAAGTGAGTCCCTCGAATAATAGCTCTAAAAAACACAATAATTTTAGAGTTCCAACATATCACATAGGGGAGGGCGGGGCACGACGTGGCAGGCGGGTAAATTTGGCACCTCAATATTTAAAAAGTAAATAAATATTTAGAAATAAATGTTCATAAAAAATCAAAGAAAAATACTTCTAGTTTTTATCTCTGCTCAAAATATATAAAAGGAAAGTCATGTTAATAAGTTTAATGAAAATGAAATTTGAAGCTGAAAAAAAAGGTTGGTTTCATTTTTCATTCGTCTGTCAGAATGCAAAAAAAGGATGGAATCGTCCAAATTAAGTGTACAGTGCAACCCCGTAATAAGCGCGCCTAAGACCATAAGGGGAAGAATTTTTTCCATAAACGGTATACCCCCTCCATGCACTTTCCCCTCGAGTATCTAGCGCCTTCTGCCTCTCTCTCTCTCTCTTTCTTTGGCGCGTGATCAATAAGCGCTCTGACGATCGTCAGTTTGTTGACAACATTGAAGGGCACGTAATACAACGTTTTGAGAGTAAATATCGTTTGCAGTATAGGAAATTGTGCTGTGCATAAAAATTTATACTTTTAAGAATATTTAAGTGTACGTATGTTGATGAAAATGAAATTTTTCTATTAAAAAGCCTCTTCTAAATTCTGTTTTGCTTGGCGCGCTTATTGAGAGAACAGGTTGTGAAGTCTAACTCCAGCTAGTAGTTTGAGTCGGAGTGGAGATACCCTGTTCTTAGAATTGAGCGAGAATCTAGGAAAACGCGCTTATTGCGAGAGCGCTTATTCAGGGGTTGCACTATATTTCGATAGTTTGGACATTGAACTTTGAGCCTCGCTTGATTTTTTACTTAATAGAGCTTAATAATTATGTACGGTAGATGTCCCGGTTTGTGTGCCTGAACTGGTTTGTGTGTATTTCCATTCAAATGCGTATTAAAAACAAACTACGTTAAATAAATAATAACTAAATTTTTTCTAAAAAGATATTATATCAATTTATCGTTAGGAATAAAAAGAATTCTCAAAATAGTTAATAAAACACCATTAATGTGCTTTAGACTTGTGTATGCTCTCATGTCAATGATTTTTTCGTGCTTCTTGCAGAAAATCATAAGAACTGCACCTAATTTGAAATACGAATAAAACTAATTTTTTGGCATTTAAATAATATATAAATGTATAATGTATAAAAAATTACTCTAATTTAACTAAAAATCACTCGATAAATCATATTTGTTTCTTTTTTAATTATTGAGAAGAGAGTTTATTAATACCGCGCGATAATAAGGCTTGTCTGCATTAGTGTGGCATTCTAACCTTATTTTATGCGTTAGAAGAAGTAGACGCGGTAAGCACCGCGGTAGCGTGCACGCTACACGTTTTTCTTCTTGTGCTAGATTTTGAAGCATTTTACTGAACATGAGTACCGGTACTAAGAAAAAACGTGTGCTGTATACAGAGGTAATGCAAGTAATAAGATTAGGTAATATGCAGGCAATGCAGAGGTAATAAGGCAATAGAAGAAGTGAAAGCTGGGATGCCAATAAATGCAGCAAGTAGAAAATACGATGTGCCACGTTCGTCTCTTCACAGTAAAATAGTGAATAAGTACATGTACTTTTTAGTGCACTAAAGATAGAACTGGACCTAGTACAGTGCTAACTACTTCAAAGGAAAGTGCACTTGTCGATTGGGTCGTAAATTGCTCCTCTTTTGGACGGCCAATTACGAAGGATCAGCTGATAAACAGCGTCGCTTTAATCATAAAAAAAATCCAAGACAAAATCCTTTCATTGATGGAAGACCAGGTAGACACTGGTACGAAGGTTTCCTTCGTCGTCATCCAGTTTTGAGTGTAAGAATGACTGAAAATGTCAATTTGTCAAGAGCTTTAGTTAGTGAACAGTACGTGAAAAATTGGTTTAAAGAAGTGGAAGAATTTTTGCAGGAAAAAAAAATTAACGAATATTACTGGTTCAAGAGCTTTTAATACAGATGAAACTGCTCTGCTATTTAATCCAAAAGGAGGATCAGTGCTTGCTAAAAAAGATACTAGAAATGTTTATAACATAGTTGGAAATAATGAAAAGGCAAATCTTACAACATTAGTCACTGGAAACGCAGCAGGACAACTGGCGCCCACAATGATTGTTTATGAGTACAAACATGTTCCAAGTAATATCTTCTCTAAGATGCCAAAAGATTTTTATACAGGAGTATCTGACAGTGGCTGGCTGACAGCATTTTTATTTTTTGAATACGTAAGTAATACATTTTTACCATGGCTAAAAAGAAGCAAAATTGAATTTCCAGTAATTTTGTTCATGGAAAGACATGTATCGCATCTGATACAACATTTATCTAAGTTTTGTTATGAAAATGGAATTATTCTAATCGCCTTACCTCCAAACACAACACACTTTATGCAGCCTATGGATGTGAGCATGTTCGCTCCATTAAAATCTCATTGGAAAAAATTTGTAAACCTATACAGAAATGAGAATGAAGTTTTGAGTGTGTCAAAAGAAGACTTTGCACCTTTACTTGAAAGGGTATACAAAGATATGGACTTGGTGAGAATTTCAGCAAATGGATTCCGCGTCTGTGGTTTACAACCATTTTCTTCAAAAGAAGTTGATTTTTTAAAGATATTTATCAGGCAGAAAAAAACGAGCTTCATACAACTGCCAATAACAGTATTTCTGACAATCCAATCACCAGTAATCTTGGTAGCAATAATTTAGTAAGTACAATACAAACTATGAAGCAGCTTATCAAACCAGAGACATTGGAATCATTCAAGAATTACCAAAACCAAAGTGATGAATGTACTGTTTCGAATGATCAGAAAGCCCTATACAATATTTGAAAAAATATATGAGAAATTCTCAGGAACTTTTACTTTTATGTCACTCTTTTTTTTAAGCAATTTATTGCTGCTATTAGCGGTGCGTGAGAAGCACATGAACCAGACAGGGTGTAAAAGCTTCAATTTTTACGTAGAAAACCAGTCCTGTAAACCATATTAGTGTGCCACGCTTGTCCAATTCGGAGCATATAAAAAACTGTTGAAAAAGGTCTACTTTTGAAAAGTTGAGTTTTTTCGACAGATTTTTATATGCTCCGAATTGGGCAAGCGTGGCACACTAATATGGTTTACAGGACTGGTTTCCTACGTAAAAATTGAAGCTTTTACACCCTGTCTGGTTCATGTGCTTCTCACGCACCGCTAATAGCAGCAATAAATTGGTTAAAAAAAGAGTGACATAAAAGTAAAAGTTCCTGAGAATTCCCGATATCTAATAGTATTAATTCTAGTAAGGTTAGTATTTACTTTATTATTTGTGTGCGATAAAATATTTTCAAAAACTCTAATATTGTAGTTAAAATCCAATTATTTGCTTAATATATCTAATGGCAAGCACTATTTCTGAATCAAGACTAAAGGAGGTTACTACTACAGCTACACCTATGATTGATATAACATCTACTTTGAATATCGATGACCATACAAGAATGGATGTGACTGTTGAGCCATTGGATGGGGGTTGCGAACAGGCTAGTGCCCCTTTACAGCCAGCTTGTTTGGTTCCGGAGCAACATATGATTGATGCATCATCTACTTTAACTACCGATGACCATACAAGCATGACTGTTGAGCAATTGGATGGGGGTTTCGAACAAGCTAGTGCCCCTTTACAGCCAGCTTGTTTGATTCCGGAGCAAGATATGGATCATGATTCCTTTATTTCATCTTCAGCATCTAATGAAAACCTTCAACCTAAAGTATTGCAAGTTTTAGACGTGACAGAAGGCAACTTGAAAGTAAATTTATAGTTATTCAATAATTTTACATATAATATTTATTTTATAAAATTTATGTTTCTAAAGATAAAGATAAAATACTATTGTAATTACATTTACAATAGTATTTGTTTTTTTTTTTTTGTGAAATTATTCATAAGATTAATTATATACAATTTAAAAAGATTTATTTTGAAAGGTATCACTAATGTATAATTGAAAATTTAATGTAGGTGTATGTAATAAACTTTTGCTTTGCAGGTGATTAATTTAGAAAACTGTGTGACTGAGAGAGAGAACTTAAATTTTAATTTAAAATTTTATATTGATGATAATGGAAATGTGAATATTGATGAAAAAATGAATGATGAATCTGTAATGTTACCACAATATGAAGCTAATAAGGATAATGAAAAAACAGCTATTAATTATTAATTAATATTGCAAATAAAAAATTTAATTAAGCAGCTATTAATTAATATTGCAAATAAAAAAAATGACTAAGTTTTGAAAGATATACAAAACGTCAACAAGGAAAAATGCAATATTTCAGAAATTCTACTCCAATTCAATGAATATATTTTCTTTCCTAATAAAGACTTATCTTTAAAAAGAAAGAGACCACAAAAAGCTAAGATGTCTTCAGTGGTATCGTCTGAACAAGGCGTCATATTTTTTGAAAATCAGACTAAACTGAAAGAAAAGCTTGAAACAGAGAAAGAATTGAAAACAAAAATCAGAGCTGCAAACACTTTAATCAAAAAAGAAAAAAATTGAGAAAGATAAGGAAGAGAAGCTAAAGAAAAAAAATTGAAAGAAAAGAAGCCAGCAATGAAAAAATCCAAAAGAAGTGTACGAGACTAATTTTGATTGTGTTATTTATTACCTATTATTAAAAATTTAAGTACCTATGTAGGTAGATAGAACTCAAAGTGATCTCACTAGTGCATTTAATCTTTTAATTATAACTTAATATAGGTATTTATTATATTAAAATAATTACTGTAATTTTATATTCAAAGTTTAATTGTGATATCCTTTCTTAAAAAAGTGATGGATGAAATCTGTCATCACAATAAGACTGTTTTGATTGGTTGTTGTAGACTCATTTGATTGGTCTAAGCAGATAAGCGCCAATATAAGCGCCAAAATCTAATATGTTTGAATTTTCAGGATTGAAATGCTCGAGTTTTTGTTTAGTAATAAAAAGTAATATTTAAAACTGAATAATATAATTGAATTACTAAATAATAATTTTTTTTTTAATTTCATTAATGTATTATACAGAATGTTATGATTTATAATTAAAATTGTTATAATTATAAAAATGTTAGCGCCATGTAAGTTACATGTGTCGAAAGACGTAATTTACGTATGGGTCGATGTAAGTATGGATTGTGCAAAATTGAAACCTAACCCTTAAACAGTTCACGCATGCACGTCTCTTCCTGTCACATCCACGTGGATAATAGCTGCAAATTTATAATTGAATTCTAATTTTGCAAATTAAATCCATTGACATCTTAATAATATTGGGAAATATTTTGAAAATCATCGTACAAAAGGTAAATATAATCTTCTATTTATAATATGCAACTATTATTATTATTTTTTTAATATATAAAATATGCTTTTCTTTGACTAATATTTATAACTGACTTTTTTTAGGTTAAATTCATTATATTATTATATTATTCATTAATATTTAATTTTTATTATTAATTTTTAATTTCTTTTAATACATTAACTTTCTTTTATATGTACTACAATTTATTTTAGTTTGGAAATTTAAGTAATATGGTCTATTTTTACTTTAATATTTATTTTGAAGTCAATCTCACAGTAAAATAAAAGGAAAATCAAGTAACGATACTTCTATTATTCATTATTGAATTATTTAGTTTTATATGTTAAAATTGTTGAGAAAATTATTTTATTGTTTTTCTTCTTTAAATCATAGATTTTCTTCTTTAAATCATAGATAGATTTTGTGTTATATATTTACTTATTTTATTTTGCATGTTTAGATTGTAGTGCTGAAAACTGAATTCACAATGGTTCCCATTAAGTATTCAAGCGATGAAGCTTTCGATTCACTGGTCGATAAAGACCAAACTGCGTAAGATTTGACATATATACAATTTATATTATATTCCTAATATGTCTGTTTTCTAAATGAACTATATTATTTTATAGTGAACTAATTGGTTACATTGATGAAATCAATGGAGTGCAAGAAGTGGGACAGAGAGTGAAATACAAACTGTTCAAGTTTTTCTTGAGCATTAGAAATGGCGCAACTGGTACTAAAAGAATTGTGTGCCTAATCTGGGGGGACCAGCTCATTTCGCAGTATAAAAATGACATTACTATTCATCGGGTGAGATTATTTATTTTATAATCAAATCAGATATACGGATCAATGATCCATTACAATCTATTTCATCTTATTTAGAATATCTATAGATTATTTAATTGTTATATTCATATATTCATACTTATTTAATATATTAATTGTTATATTCATATATTCCTTACTTATTTAATATATTATTGTACAGATTCTTCACTTTGATGGGGGTCATACAAAAGCTCTGCAAATGATTTTTTGCAAGAACGATGAATTTTTAGTACCATTCGAGTTAATCATTCAGAAAAATACTGTGGTTAAATATTTGGGATACCATACTAATCTAACTGAAAATTTAAAACCTGCACAAAAGGTTACTTTTGAAGATATTGGAAAATCAGAAGGATTAATAGGTAAGTATTTTACATATAAGATATTTAATACAAAATTATGTATTGATAATTAATATTTCTTTTAAAATGTTTACAGTTATTTCTGGCTATGTAAAGACTGAATTTGTCCAAACTACTGATAAGTTTGATAATATTAGTTACGGTTGTGGCTCAATTACTGATAAGCTTCATAAGGTAACTGTCAAAATATCCCACTTCACTCCCATCAACGCACCAAAAGGAATTTATGTGACAGTGACAGGAGAGCTTAAATCCAATGGTAAATATAATATATAATACAAAATTATTAATTCAACAATCTTCTTTATGTTTTTGTTATATTTTTTATCTTTTTTATATAATATAATTTTATATTTTTAGCTGGACCCATAACCATTTTATGTAAGGACAGCTCATGTGTTGTAATAGATACAGAAACACCTTCATTAAATGATGATGAAATTGCTGAGCTCTTCAATACAGCCATTAAAACTCCAAAAGAGGAATCTCATCGGCTGCGTAGTATTTTTCGTATTTTGACATATATATTATATTGTTCAAGTCTTATTTCAAAATGGCATCATAATATATTTATGTAAAATGTAATTACTGATAATGACTGATGTAAATTAATATATATTTTATTTTTATATATATTATTACTAAATTTAGATAGGCAGAGATAATTTTTGTTTGAAAGAAAGGAAGTTATATTGTGCTATTTTGTAATAAGACTTTAGAAAGAATTTATATTGTTTCTGTATAAGACTATAAGATAGTAGTTACTTAAGAAGAAAATAGCTTTTTAGATTGTTTAAGAATCCGTAAGGATATTTTTTCATTTATATTGTGTACAATTTTCTTCGATTAAGACTCCAGGTATTTCATACCTTTAAATATTCAATGTTTTATTAGAAATGATTTTGTGAAATGCGATTTTATAGTAGTAGTTTTAAATTAATGATTTTGAAATTATATCTTGTAGAGAAAATTGCTATGTTGAACGATTTGATGTATAAAACTATAGAGGTGAATTTTCATATAGTACGTAGCTAATGCAGTTTAAGTCCTACTTCAAGGTAATATCAAGATGGCAAGTCTCTCTTAAAGCCTCTCTTAGTTCTATTTACAAATATTATATTTAATTATTTAAATTAAGTTGAGTTTCAAAGAAATGTTACTGTTACTGAGATTATTGGTACATGTATAATTATATAATATAATAAACAGTATTCTCATGTAATAATTTTCAGACTAATCGAAATATGTTAAATAGACATAAGCAATATTATATCAATTATAATTTCAACATTTTCATTTAATATTAGTAATGTTTCAATGTTTTTAGAACATGAATAAATAAATTAATTTTGTATAGTTTTGTTTTCTTTTTTTAGCTCGCATTCCTTATATATTTATTTCATTTATTTTATAATAAAAAAAAATTTTGTGGATTCTCATATAATTTAGTTCAATTAAATTTTTCAGTATTTCGCTAAATTTAGTGTATGTGTATATACTATATATACATACACACTAGCAGCTAAATTGAAATGTATTGTTTTCTTATTTATTTTTTTCCAAAGACGAATAAAAAGTTTATTGTGCGATTTTGTTTCATTTCTTTTAAAATGAATAATAAAATAATTGGATAATTTTTATAAAAATACGAAATCTGAATTTCTCGTTGCTATTTTCTTTAATAATATGCTGAAGTTTGATTTTTTTTTTTAAATTCAAAGATAGCTGATTTTGGCGCCAACTATTTCATACGGACCAATCAAATTTAATCTTTAAAATTAATGATCTTCATTAGAGCTACTTCCGCTTCCGCTCATTACAAGTTTTGTAACAAGACGGATATAACGGAATAATTTTTATGGTTATTAAGAGCCGTTTGATTTGATAACTAATAAATATTCTGTCCTGCGTACATTATTTATTACGTAAAAATATTTCCGTAAGCAAGAATCTGAGTTTGTGACCTATCTTGGAATTATTAGAATACTGGTTGCATTGATTTCAGCAATAAACAATCGTGGTTTTTTGCAATAATTATTATCGCCATAAGTACTGATTCACGTAAGGACTGTTGTCATTTCACGTTCACGCATGATTTTATGTAAGTAAAACATTGAATAATTAAACTATACCAATATGTTCAATTAAATTTGATTATATTTGAGGTTAAGTTTGCTTAGTTATTATTGGAATATATTGTGCCTTCAAAAAATACACTTACAAAAAATGTTAATGTTATTTTTCAGTTTTATTTTGTATTTTTAAGAGTTATACTTATATCAAATAATTTTTATTAGCATCATCAACATTTTTATTATTAGTGAATTAGTAAAATGTGATTACACGGAAAAAATAAACAGTAAATCTTGCTGTTTTTCACAAGTTAAATCAATTTGATAAGGAAAAAGTTTAAATAGCATTGAATAATCAGTAAAATCAATTTTTTTAAAAAGTTTTAAAATAAAAACTACTGTTTATTTGAAATGTATATCAAAACATACTGCCAATCTTACTTTGCTAAAAAATAAATTCTACTTGCTGTTAAAGCAGTTTCTACTGATTCTTATGAAAGTAAAATAAACTTGCTTTTATACAGTTAAATCAAATTTGTTAAATGTAGAATTTAGTGTTTATTTTTTCCCGTGCATTAATATTGATTATCTTTTATATTTGAAAATTACAAAATTTTGAAATGGTTTTACTTTCATATTTACAGATTGATTGAAATCATTGAATCCTTGAAAACCAATTATCAAATCAATCTACTGGAGTGAGCATCGGAATCAAAGTTCTGACAGGTAAAACAAATAAATAAATGTTACTTGCTTATGTATAATATTATTTAGTGCAATACACGTATATTACACGTGCATTAGTGCAATCATTTACTGTAATAGTATATACTATATAATGTGCAGTGATACATTTTCATTAATTAAAATTTTATTTAACTTGAATATAATATAGTACCCAATAGCATATTTATAGCTATTTTCATCATAATAAATTTTGTTGTTTATATAACTACATAAAATATTGTTATAGCTAAATATAACTATATTTTATAGTACTTTTATGTAAAAATTTATGTAAAAATATAATATAATTCAAATATCTTTCTACAATTTTTTCATAGAATATTACTAATATTTACTAATTGTATTTTTTTTTCAGACTTTTTGGACCAACGTTCGGTACATTTGGGAACTGAAGAATAGAAGACCATAATAACATATTAAAAAATTATAGATTTGTCGTTCTATACTAATAAAATCCAAGAAATTGTTCTATTCATCCTAACGCATGAATTGTAATATATTGATATTGTATTGATCGATCTTGTATTAAAATAATTGTATTGTACGAATAAAAAGATTTTTTTTTATAATCTTAAATAAACCTATTAAATATTGAAACTTACATAAACCTACCAAATAGATCAATTTACAGAAACCTATCAAATATATAAACCTACATAAACCTACATAAACCTATCAAACATATAAACCTATATAAACCTATCGAATATATAAACCCACATAAACCTATCAAAGAAATAAAACTTAAATTAACCTATTACATAAATAAATAAACCTAAAAAACTTATTGAATACATTAACCCACTAATCGACAATAAGCCAATCTATCAACAAAATTGGATCTCAAGTTGAAATATTATCGATAAATCGAAAAAAATAATGCTAACTATATATATAGTAACATGAACAAATAACCGGTGTACTGGTGGACCGAAGATATCGCGCGCCTCCGACGCGAATGCCTACGGCTCCGACGGAGGGCCCAGCGCGCCCGCAACAAAGCGGACGCGATGGCCCACTCGGAGGAGTACCGGGTAGCGCGCAAAGAACTGAGGCGCGCTATCAATGACAGTAAAAAGGAAAGTTGGACCAAACTGATTAACGAGGTGGACTCAGACCCTTGGGGAGCGGGTTACAAGATCGTCACCCGCAACCTGAGAGGCAACAATCCACCGGTAGTCAGGGACGAAGAAACGATGGACAGAATCATTGACGGACTCTTCCCTACACACTTTGAACAAGGGTGGGGGGGCGACGATACTAGCGGCGACGAGGTGCATGAGTTCACCCGGGGTGAGCTCAGCTTGGCTGTTGCGCAGCTCCCGGCGGGAAGGCACCAGGTCCGGACGGTATTCCAGCGGAAATCCTCGGGATTGTTGCAAAACGACGCTCGGGGATACTCCTGAACCTATATAATACATGCCTGGCGGAGGGCGTGTTCAGCAAAGATTGGAAGACGGCGCGACTGATCCTCATTGACAAAGGAAAGGGTGGGGACCCGGACTCGCCGTCATCCTACAGACCGCTGAGCTTGCTGAATACACTTGGCAAGCTCTTCGAAATGCTCCTGAGACCGCGAATCCAACAGGCGGTTCGGGACGCTGGCGGCCTGAACGACAGACAGTACGGGTTCAGACAAGGACGGTCGACGATAGGAGCGATCCAAAAGTGATCGACTCCTTTGACAGAGCACAGACTAGACCCCACAAGAACAGGCCAATAGTGCTCATGGCAACACTCGACGTACGAAACGCTTTCAATTCGGTGAGGTGGACGGACATCGTGCGGGCATTCTCCGACGCTTTCCCGCTGCCCCCATACCTTCTCCGAATCCTCAAGGACTATCTACGAGACCGTTACATTACGTACGGGACGCAGACTGGGGTTAAGAAAAGAAAAATGACGGCGGGAGTAGCGCAGGGCTCGATCCTTGGCCCCGATATTTGGAACGTAGGTTACGATGAGGTGTTGGATCTTCCGATGCCGCCAGGGGTCTATCTGGTCGGCTACGCAGACGATCTGGTCATCGTCATCACGACCAAGGATACACAACTGGCTCAGATGAGGCTGACCCAAGCCATGAGACGGGTGGACGAATGGATGCAAAGCCGGGGACTACAGCTGGCCATGCAAAAGACGGAGTTACTATACCTAACTAGGAAACGGATAGACACGACGATACCCATGACGGTGGGGACGTCCGTTGTGCATCCTGGACGGTCCGCCAAATACCTGGGGGTGACCCTGGATACGAGGATGACCTTCTGGCCGCACATACGTGGCGTCGCTGAGAGAGCGGCATTAAAGACCGCCGCCCTCGCCCGCCTCATGGCAAATACGAAGGGACCGAGACCGAGCGTACGACGACTGCTTATGACAGTGACCAACTCGATGCTCCTTTATGGGGCCGAGATATGGGCGGACGCGACGCGAATAGAGAAGTACCGCAAAAAGATCGCGGCGGTACAAAGACTGGGAGCGCTGCGAATCGCGTGCGCGTACCGCACCGTCGCAGAGGTGGCGGTACTAGTGATCGCAGGGGTTGTCCCAGTAGACCTTCTCGCTCTCGAGCGGAAGAGGATCTACGAGTACAGCGAAGAAAGGGGAAGAGCGAGGGCCTCCATAGACGCACGGACGACGACGCTGACATCCTGGCAAACGTGATGGACAGACAGCGACAAAGCCAAGTGGACGAGACGCCTCATAACGGACGTGCGACTCTGGCATAAGAGAGGAGCTGGGGAGGTGAATTTTTACCTGACCCAGTTCCTATCCGGACACGGATACTTCCGCCAGTATCTGCATCGGATGGGGAAGGTAACGACCCCGTCCTGCAGGTACTGCGGACATAATAGAGACGACGCGGAGCACACATTTTTCGTGTGCCCCCGCTGGATAGTCGCGAGACACAGACTACAGACGAAGACAGGTGACATCACACCGGAGAACGTCGTGACACTGATGCTGTCAAGCAAACAAAACTGGGACGACATAGCACGCTACGTGACTCACGTACTACAAGGCAAAAAGACTGACGGTTGCCTTGAAAACTGATACAGAAGACGAAAAACAGACAGACGAGACAAGATATATAAGATTGCCGTAGGGCATAGAAACGCCGACCGGTCCGAAGTAATGTGTATAACAGTTCCGGACCGGATTCCGGTGAACGCCGCGGGAAAGGTTTTGGGTGTTTAGGGGGTAGAAATCCCTCACACCGCGGAGCCCGGCGCTTCGTGATGGTCTTAGTGGGCCCCCCTCCATGCTGTAAGCAAGGACGGGGGCCTCGGAAGATTCACCTAGTACCTCGGAAAAACAAAAAAAAAAAAAAACATGAACAAATAAAGTTAATAAAACAATATTTGTTTATTCTTACATATTATTATTATTATTATTATTATTTTTATTATTATTTGTTTTTTCATTTTTTATTATTATTGTACGTAACCATGCCACGTCGAAGACGAACTCTGGACGAACAGGAGTCTTATGTCGTTCAAAGGCGTATGCGAAATTCTGAAATTCAAAGACGTCGTCGACAAGTTGTTCGTAATCGTCTAATCGACGAACGTAGACATCAAGAAGATTATTTAGGGGAAATGAATGTTTTATGTTGTCATTGCAATGCAAAACACTTTGTTTCTGAAAAAGTAGCAAATAAAAAACTTTCGTTTAATGATTGTTGTAGCCATGGAGTGGTTGCCTTAGATCCAAGACCTATTTTTCCTGAAGAACTTTCCGGAATGTTTAATGGAACGCATCCTAAATCCAATTAATTTTTTCTAAATATTAGATATTACAACAATTCGTTGTCATTTGCATCATTTAATGCTAACTTATATAATTTTCAATCACGTCGTCAGGGACCTTATTGTTTTAAGATACAAGGACAAATTTATTACCAAATTAACACAGCCTTATATCCATCTGAAAATGAAAGTCCTGTATTCGGACAGCTTTTTTTTGTAGATCCGGAAGAAGCACTTCATTTTAGAATGAATCAAAGTACTCGATTCGATTATGAAACAATCTCAATCTTAGATAGGGTAATTAGAGAGCATAATGTGTTTGCTCAATCTTACGAAATGATGAAAAAAGAAATTGAGACTCAGCGGTTACTTTTGGGACAAAATGAAAGCGAACCTGAATTACAACTATTGTTTACGTTAAAACCAGGAACTGATAGAAGAAGGTATAATTTTCAACGAACGAATGAAGTGGCAGCTATTTTCGCAACAACAGCTGATGGAGAGATTCCTGAATCATATGTAACCATTCGAAATAAAGGTACTAAAACTTTACAATGTGTCAGTACAATGGACCCAAATGTCGAGCCATGGATTTATCCTCTTTTTTACCCGTATGGTTCCAGAGGATGGCATAAAGACTTACAATGTGTTAATACGCCTAATAATAGATGTCGGCGTGTAACTCGTATGGCCTACACTAAATTTCATATAGCTATTAGACCTGATGAATTTAATCCTTTTTTATTAGGTCGAAGATTATTTCAACAATGGATTGTAGATTCGTACGTAAAAATTGAAAAAGATAGAATCCAATTCTGTAAAGATCACCAAAAAGAATTAAGAGCAGATAGTTACCAAGGATTACACGATTACATTCAAAATTCAGCTAATGACATGAATGGACAAGTAGGAAAAACTATTATTCTTCCATCAACATTTATTGGTGCTCCTAGACATATGCAACAATGTTATCAAGATTCTATGGCTATAGTCAATGATAAAGGTAAACCAGATATCTTTTTGACCATGACATGTAACCCTAAATGGCGAGAGATTCAAGATAATCTTCTACCTGGCCAACAAGCCACTGATAGATCAGACATTGTAGCACGCGTTTTTCATCTAAAGAAAGATCGTTTATTAAATAAGATACTAAAAGAGAAATTATTTGGTGAAGTGTCAGCTTACGTATATGTTATTGAATTTCAAAAATGAGGTTTACCACATATGCATTTACTAATTACTTTACAACACAGTTATAAAATGACTACACCTGAAATTATTGACACATTTATATCGGCTGAAATTCCGAATCTTGAAGAAAACCCTCTTCTGCATGAAATAGTTATGAAAAATATGATACATGGTCCATGTGCTGATTGGTGTATGGTTGATGGCAAATGTTCCAAAAGATTTCCGAAGCCTTTTCAAGATGAAACAACAATGGATGAAAATGGTTATCCCAATTATCGTCGAATCAATGATGGCACTACTTACGAGTTACAAAATGGTCATACAGTTGACAACAGATGGGTTGTACCTTATTGTCCTGTTTTATTAGAAACTTTTAACTGTCACATCAATGTAGAAGTAACGACAAGTATACAATCAGTGAAATATTTGTATAAATATGTTTATAAAGGACATGATGCTGCTAATGTTACCATTAGTGAGAACGGCAATGAAAGAGTTATTAATCATGATGAAATTCGCGATTACATAGAAACGCGGTACGTTGGCCCTGTTGAAGCATGTTATCGAATTCTTAGTAAACCTTTACAAGATAAGAGCCATGCCATAATTAGATTACCAGTGCATCTACCAAATGAACATAGTATAATTATTTCTAATGATCCAATTAACATAGAAAATTTGAATCAATCGAGTAGCATGTTGCTTGATTATTTCAAATTGAATTTAAATAATGAAGAGGCGAAACAATATTTTTACAGAGAAATCCCCCAGTTTTTTACTCATAAAAAAAGTAAACATGATGGCATAAATATATCAAACTGGGAGAGCCGAAAAAAAAATTTTAATTGTATTGGCCGCATGTACTCTGTTAGCCCTACTAAATTAGAACTTTTCCATTTGCGATTATTATTATTGCATGTTAGAGGAGCTACAAGTTTTGAATCCCTAAAAACCGTTAATGGCATTTTACAACCATCGTTTACATCTGCGTGCCTAGCATTAGGGCTTATTGAAGATGATGAAGAATGGCGTAGAGCAATGGACGAAGCAACTACGTGGATGATGCCTCGTACACTTCGTCAATTATTTGTTCGAATTTTGATACATTGCCAACCAATACATCCTGATGAGTTGTGGGATGAATTAAAAAATGCAATGTCTGAAGATTTTTCACGTCACCATGATATTGAACTGAGCAATCAACTTGCTTATGCTGATATTAATTGCATTTTGAATAATGAAGGAAGAAATATATCCGATTTTCCTGCAATGGATCAAAATGTAGAAATACCTATTGTAAGAGTTTCAGATGATATTGATGATATATCACAAACGCAATTAGCAGAAGTTGGGCGAAGACAATACGAACAATTAAATGGCCAACAAAAAGAAGTTGTTAATAATATTCTTCGAGCAGTTGAAGCTAATTTTTATGAAAATAATTGTATATATATTGACGGTCCTGGAGGATCTGGAAAAACTTTTATATATACAACTATCTACAATTTATTAACATCTAAAAACATTAAAGTATGTTCAATGGCATTTACTGGAATAGCAGCAACATTACTACCAAAAGGTCGGACAGTGCATAAAACGTTTGGCCTTCCAGTTCCATTGTATAATGATTCATCATCAAGTATAAAAGCACAGTCTAAAGAAGGTATTTTCTTGAAGCAAACGAAAGTGTTTATTTGGGATGAGGCACCAATGGCTCCCAGATATGCTTTAGAAATAATAAATAGAACACTTCAAATGATTATGTGTAATGAATTGCCATTTGGTGGGAAAATTATTATTTTGGGTGGTGACTTTAGGCAACTTCTTCCAGTAAAAGTTAGAGGAACTCGAAGTGAAACCATCAATTTATCAATCAAGTATAGTGAACTATGGACACGGCTTTCCAAGTATAAACTTACGGAAAATATGAGAGTTTTGCCGAACGAAATTGATTTCGCAAAATTTTTATTGTCAGTTGGTGATGGAACGTTAAATGATATTGATGATTGTGTAATTCTTCCTGAATCCTGTATTTTGAAATCGGATGATAACTTGATTGATACTGTATTCGGACATTTGATAAAACAAAATAATTTTGAACAAATGACTCAATGTGCTATTTTAGCAGCCCGAAATGTTGACGTTAACGAAGTTAATAAACAAGTTACCGATCTCCTAGATAATACTGAACACGTATATACTGGAATTGATAGTACCGATAATTGTAATAATGGTGAACTGAATGAAGTTATTTTACCAGAATATTTAAATTCTTTAAATCCACCCAGTTTACCTCCTTATGAATTACGTTTAAGAAAAAACTGTATTGTAATGCTTATAAGAAATATTAGTCTAAATGAAGGGTTATGCAATGGTACTCGATTGCGAATAGTAGATTTTTCTAATCACTTATTAAAATGTCAAATACTAACAGGGGATAATGCAAATGGTGTAGTATTTTTAAATCGTATAACGTTATATTGCGAAAATGAATATCCATTTAATTTTAAAAGAAGACAGTTTCCTGTAAAATTAGCATTCGCAATGACAATCAACAAGTCTCAAGGTCAAACATTTCATAAAATTGCTATTGATTTGAGAAGAGATGTTTTTAATCATGGTCAATTATACGTTGCCATGTCCAGAGTACGATCATGGGATTCTCTTAAAGTTTATTTAGGAAATCATCAAAGAGAAAATTTAAAAGTTAAAAATTATGTATATAAAGAGCTTTTTTTGTGAAATATTTTATTATATGATATCACATAATTATTTTATTTTTCATTCGTGAAAAGAAAATTCATTACGTTATATATATATATATATATATATATATATATATATATATATATATATATATATATATATATATATATATATATATATATACACACACACACACACACACACACACACACACACACACACACACACACACACACACACACACACACACACACACACACACACACACACACACACACACACACACACACACACACAGACACACACACACACACACACACACACACACACACACACACACATACACACAAATACACACGGTTTTTAAATATTTTAATAGAATGAGCCAATTTGGAAAGATAGCGCGCGCGTAGCGCGCTGAGAGATGCTAGTTAAATAAATAAAACATTGTTTCTCACAACTTCTGTCTATTCATTTGTATTTAATTATTTTTAAACCTATGATTTGCGTATTGTAGGTTATGTAGTTCAAAAGCTCTGTTTGCACGAACACACAAATTGGGACACACAATTATGGACAAACACACTAATCGGGGGCACAGAAAAGGGTTATGAGAGCTTACAATGGCACACTAAAGGGGACAAATTATTTTTTTATTAAATAAATTATTATAAATTGAAAAATGTATTTTTTCTTTAAAAAAAAATATTAGCGTTCAGAAAAAAGCCTAAACTTAAAAAAAAATTGTAAAAGCCTTTTTAACGCAATATAAAATTAATAGTAGCTATCAAATAAATATAGTTCATAGCACACAAACCGGGACATCTATCCTATTAGCGATTGAAAAAAACGATGAAAGCGGGGCACGTGTGTCACCCCTGGTGGGACACGAGTAGCACACGGCGATGTCCGTCAGCAGCGCCGGAGCAAAATAGCTGATCACCTTAACCTGCAAGTCAGAGAAATCTAACAACTCAAGATGGCTGATATTACTGCCAAAGCTTTAAAATTAAATTAATATTTTGTTTTAATTATCGACTTAAGTATTATTACTGTGATAAATAAATCTATAGATTGTTATTTGTCATACTTATGGAAATTATAATAACGTGTTTGAAATTCCGAACGTTCATAATGAACGAAATATTAACTTAAAGTTTCTAATTCTGGTTAGAATTCCCCGGAGTATGGTTTACTGGTGACTGCAAGAGTGAGAAGTGAAAAAATGCAGTTATTATCCGATTTTAAATGTATTAAGTAGCCAAATTCAGCTAAATTTGAAAATGGAAAAAATCTTTCGTACACTATGAACGTTCGAAATTTCAAACACCTTTATAATAACAGTTTGTATTAAAAATACTGTGTTAATAGAGACAATCTAATTTTGATAAAATATAGTATGAAATGGTTTATTTCATTTTATTATATTCAATAAAAATTATCTACGCTTTGTCAATTAAAATTTATTCCCCTTTCTTAAAGGTCGCTATGGCAGTTCATCGGTTCGTGTACTACTCGTGCCCCATCCTCTGTTATTCGTGCCCCTTAGTGGGGCACGTGGAGCATTTTTAAACGTTTTGCTTTTTCATTTTTGGTGAAAAATACGGATTAATAAAACATTTTCTATCACTAGAATCGTGTTTTGGATCAACTGATCTATTGATTACATATTTTATTATTATCTAAATCTGTTTTTAACATATTTAATTTCAATTTAAAGTTAGGGTATCCATGACGCCCCACCTTCCCCTACTCCGAAATTATAGAACCATTAAAAATCCATATCCAAAAAGCTCGATAATTACGTATACAGAAATTCAATGTTTAGAACAAATCTTAAAAAAGAAAGAAATCAATGTACAATTCTGTAATAAAATAGAAGTCAATGAACAAAAATATAAAAACAACAAAAAATTCAGAAAAATATTCTAATATCGGAATACCGTACGAAGACGCTCAAATTTATCTATCGAAACAAATCATGAATAACTGGAACGAAGAATGGAAAAGAGAGAGTACAAAACTACACGAAATCAGGAGAAATCTTTATAAAAAATCTATAGCTCTAAAATTTCCAAGGAAAGAACAAGTAATAATCACAAGTCGCCACACCAATTTAATACACAGATATATTATGGAAAAATAAGAACAAATTATGTGCGAAACGTGCCCAACACCGATATCAGTAAAACACATTTTAACCGGATGCCGAAACTACACAGAAGAAAGGAAAAAACACGGAATTCCAATTCCAAATAATCTAAGCAAATGTTTGAATGAATTAATCAAAACATCAAATATAATATCTTTTTTGCGTAATACCAGACTTGAAAATATAATTTAAGAAGGTGTATTAACCTTATACACTACAAAAATATGTATATAGTTGTTGTATATTGTGTAAGTTGTAAATAGTCTATCTTGTATGTACACCAAATTTTTTATACGCTGTCGCTCATGACCATGTAGTTAAGTACCGTAGGCGTCCTGTAGGACTCACTTTGTTCAACATGCTGTAGAAAACTGAAATTAAATAATTTCTTAAATCTACCCATTTAGTCGTGTTCATTTATTGAAGAGGAAGCCCTCTGGCCATTAAAATTAAAATTTTTTGTTTTTCTTTCCGTTCCGTTTAGTACATTAGAAAAGGGCTCGGCGATGAAAATTGGGATTTCACGAAAATTCGGATCTTGAATGGTTTATTTTCGAATAAAAAAAGGGTTAATAGGGATTTTTTGTTATTCTGAGTGGTGGATCATGTTAATGAGACAGCGTACTAAGAATTTATCACTTTCCGAGTTCAATAACATAATCCTGTTGGCGGGGCATCTTACATAAGTGTAGTGGGTCCTACAGGACCCAGTCGGTCTTACCGACAAATAAAATATAACGGTCCTGTGATTTATGTGTAATATGTAATATACACACACACATATCTATGTATGTATAAACCACACACACACACACACATACACACACACACACACACACACACACATCCTTTATATATACATATATAAAGTTATTGTAAAAGTGCTGTTTAGATTAGGATTTAATTATGTTTTTTGGGATTGTGTATAAACCAATGTTTAAAATATAAAATTCTGTATACATTTCTATGTGTGTATATATACATAAAATTTTTTATATTGTTATGCTATGTATAAATATAACTATGTAAATGAATAATTTGTTTAAATATGAACATTTTCTGATTTAAAAAAAAGGAATTTTATTAAGAACGTATAGGTCCTCTAGAACCCACTTGGAAAATAGTACTTATCGACACTTTTGCAAAAAAAAAAATTGTATTGATCTTAATTGAAGCCTTCATAATTATAATATACAAAAAAAAGTCACTTTTTCCCCGGGAAATGGGTCTCGGTACGAAAGGATTAATATGACATTAAATGAATGCAGAACAAAAAAAAAACTTTCATTAAAAGTGAAACATTACGAACATTTTTTCTATTTTATTATTTATTAATATAACAGTGAACTATTAAGAAAAATTTAATGTTCGTTAAATTTCGAAAAAATTAAGTTAATAGAAAGTTTGAATATTTTCTGTAATCTCAGAAATAAGCTGATGAATAAGGAACCCAGAGTTCAATAAGTTTCTAAAAAGCGCACTACTCTTAAATATTTTATCGACAGAAACGTCTGTGTCAAAGAAGGAATTTTTCTAAAACTGGTAACGTATAGGGTCTTACACGTAGGTTACTTAGAGTCTCTTTCCGCAGTCGCTGGAAAAGTCGACCGAGACATAAATAATCTCGCGCGCCCAGGGAAATCCGCCGCCACCACCACCACCACCACCTTCTGTACCATTGCGTAATGCAACGCTCGCGCGATACGATAGAAGCGCGAGATTTATCTATAACGGCTCTGGCCTCGCGCTCGTACGACGACAGCCCTACAAGATGGATAAGGATTTTTGCGCCACACGTCCTGCGCAGGGCGTGTGATAGATTTGTTCTACCCGTGTCACATTAAATATGGTTTATTTCTCTGACCAATACACGCACAGACACATACACGCGGTTCACCTATTTTTCGCATACTACGAATATGATCGATGTGAGCGTGTGGGTTTTTACTAATGCCTCTCCCTTTTCCGCGCCGTATTTCATTTATTGATCAAGTTTTCGCTCGCCCGCGAGCGACAGAGAAGGAGTATGTATGTGTGTGTGTGTGTGTGTGTGTGTGTGTGTGTGTGTGTGTGTGCATATATGCGAAGTGTCGCCACGCAGAGCGAATGATTGAAGCGGAATTTATCGACCGGAACTGGCGACGACGGCTGCCGTGGTCTATTCTTTGCCAGGGTTTTTTATTGCCTCGAGAAAAATGCGCGTGTAGAATTAGTCCGACGTTTCGAATTGATGAAGTTAAATTTACAAGTCCAGGTATCGTAAATATTTTGCGGGAAAATTTATATGAATAGATTGGTCGATATGTGGGTGTAGTTAGATCAAATTTATTGCATACAAATTAGTATTGCTGTGATTAAGAGAACCGCGCATAACTAGATAAAAAGTATATATGACGAAAAGACCTCGTTAGATGAGAACCTTTCAATGTTTAAAAAAATATTTATAAGATATAGAAGACTTTTTAATAAAAAGGGTTTTATGGCGTAAAAAATAAGTTATATTTCCTGTTATAAATAGTGACGAAATTAATTTCAAATTACTCTTCCATTAGACGAAATTTATTTCACACAACGATTGGGGCAATATAATCTCTATAATTGTATACTTTATTCAACGGGAGATAATTCGCAGGGAGACATAAATTTTTCTGATACCTGCACCTCTCGCTATAAAATAATAAATCGCACAAGTATATGACGTGCCGTGGCGCACCGTAAATGACTCGTACGTTTTCCCCGGGGACAGATGGCCTCTCTTCGGCGATAAATTAAGCCTGAGTAAACGCCGGAACACATGCGTATAAGCAGCTTTACTTGGCGGCTCTCTTTCTCTCTGTCTCTCTCTCTCTCTCTCCAGGAGTTCGCAAGGTCAGAGACTCGCTGGTAGTCTATGATTCGCCGTGTGTACACGCGCGCGCGCGCTTGCGAATGTAATTACGTTTAATCGCAAAATTCGACTGATGGATGATCACACGCACTTTCGCGATCAAACGCGCCGGAGATTTATCGAGAAACGAGACACGTATACACTTTCTTAGTATGACGGCCGCGCAGCGCGAGGAGCGTTCGCTCCTTCCGGTTGCGATCATCGCCGCGTGGTGCATTCCGCGCTGAAATTCAAATAGCTTGCATGCGTTACACGCTTTAATTGAAGAGAGGGTGAGGGCATTTTTTGGTTCTTGATTGCGGGTTCCGACGTTTTATTGTTCGCTAAGAGAATGCTGGTGCGGAGATAACTCAATTAAAAACGCGTAGTTTATACGGACATTTGAAAGTTTATTACTTTTTTCCTCTTTTATTATAAATTCCTAAACAAAAAATAGAGCTTAAAGGTACATGAGATACTATATAATTCGTGTGATTTATTTTTATATCAACTGTGTAAACAATTTACAACTCTAGTTATCTTAAAAGCATTGCGATCGCTTATATTTTTCCTCATTATCAATTAAACATTTGTAATACAAGCGGTAGGCACGAGTAAACAGAAACAGCAACACGCCTGAATTAGATCTAATATCTCGCGCGTATATTCATTAAATAACTCGGGTCGGCGGCGCGTTGCATCGATAGGAATCGCGCGGCAAACACAAAAATCCTATCTCCGTCGTTAAATCATCTGAAAACCGGAGAAATATCCCACGATAAGGATCGCTGCTCCCTCTCGCTCTCTCGCGTAACGAAATTTTTCAAACACGCGCGCGCGCAGAGGCCTCCTCGATGAGATTATCATTGTTTAGCCAGTCTAAAAAGGCAACGGGCTTATCACGCGCGGGCAATCATCTGCCGTGAAGCGCGCGCCGCTCGTCTGCGGTAACGGTAAGCCGAGATGAAGGCGGAGAGCGAGAGAGGCAGAGAGACGATGCTGGACCTAGGCGAAGGCTTTTATAGAAGCCGCGCGCACAGTAGTGCATGCATGTGGGGAGGCTGCATGGTTTCCTCATGCAGGTGTGTATGTCTGTGTATGTGTGCACACATGCGCGTGGAGCCGCTGACGGGTCGCGGTTTGCCGTCACTCTTCACAGGGGCCGCCACCTACCAACGGCTCCCTTTTCTACCGTCCCTCAGCTGCATTAGCCTGCCGTGCTGTATCGAGTCAATTAAGGATGCGCAGCCTGCGAACATTTTATGACAAAAGCTCTTGCCGTTGCTGCATTGATGAGGTGAAACGGAAGATATCAAGTAGCATTGTAAACTTGATTATGATAGCAAAAATTGGGGTTGAAATAACATTGAATGATGTAGTAAATTTTTACGGCATGGTGTGGTTTGTGCACATAAGAATTATGCACATATTTATTGTGCACACTTTAGCATTGGTGTATATCTATATCTATGTGTATACTCCAATGCTAAAGTGTGCACAATAAATATGTGCATAATTCTTATGTGCACAAACCACACCATGCCATTTTTACTGATACACGGAGAAAACTCTTTTTATAAGAAAAATTTATTATTTTTATAGTAGCGCTGGAACACACTCGACATGTCGGATTTTTACTGTTTTGAATAGTCATTTTTATAATTTTGGTAGTAAATTTTACTTTTTAAATAATAATTTTTATTAATAAGTGTAGTTGATACTAATGGCCATATCTACCAAGTGGTGTGTTGATTTTTATGGCAAAGATTGCAATAAAACACAACACATCTATATATTTGTTTTAGTCGACGTTTCGACATTTTTTATTACATGTCCCTCTAAATCGATCGAATGATTATTTTCTAACGTATGTAAAAAAACATAGAGATAAGGATCTTAATTCCGAATTATTTTCACATACGTTAGAAAATAATCATTCGATCGATTTTAATAGCATAAAGATATCAGACACGGAAAAAAGTAATGGAAAGAGACTATTTTCTGAAGCTTTGTTTATACATACACAGAAAAATTATATGAATAAACAATATGAGATAAATAGACTACCTAACGAATATAATTCCTTTATAAAAACTTCTAATTTTCTGACTTCAAAATAATATTATTACTGCGTCTCTGCGTTGAGAAAGTATTAGGATTGCACGTTGGTGGGAGTTGTCACTAAGCAGTCTGTAGGCTGACTTACATCTATGACTATCATCATTGGCCGAATTCCCACCTCGACGATTACATGTCTCCTTACTACCTCGCGCCTGTCGCTACCGTTGTAAATTGCGTCCCCCACCAGTCCTATAATCACCATGTATTAGTATCGTCTGTTATATATCTCTGACTTACACAAACGCATACACTCGGTATATAAGGCAAAAAATTTGTATTTATTAAACATTGACAAGTGGGGTCTCTCCCTGTGATTTACGTATATGGCCATATATGGCCATTAGTATCAACAGTATCAACTACACTTATTAATAAACAACTCTACCATCAGCTTCTACAACTAAGTTAATAATTTTTATTGTTTTTGTAGCAAATTTTACTATTTGAAATAGTACTTTTATGACTGCTGTAAAAATAATAAAAATTACTATTTCAAATAGTAAAATTTGCTACGAAAAGGTCGAGTGTGTCCCAGCGCTACTGTAAAAATAATAAATTTTCGTATAAAAAGAGTAAAGTTTACAAATAAATTTTTCTCCATGTACTGAATAGATTATACGTGCTAATTATTTATTGATATATTAATGTGCTTAGATTGAAAATCACTAAAATCTTGGCATTCCGTGTAATTGCGGGTATAATGTCAAAATTTTATTGACGTTGAGATAGGCTAAATGTGGTTAGAAAAATGTCGCCGCAACTAGTATAAATTCGACAACTTTTCGTTTTGCAAGTTTTCTTTACAAAAGCGATATTACATGGCATAGATACTATTAACTAATGAAATCTTACTCAATATTCACAGCAGTTTATAATTTCCGCTTCAGTAAGCCTCGGTTCAGATCACTTTCCTCGCCGAAAGCCCACTTCCCGACCGCAGACAAGTGACAACTCGAATCTTGTGCGAACGTATGTACGCAAGTTGATTATAAAAAAATCTTCTCTAATTGCACGACAGAATTGCCAAGTAAAATCCAAGACGCGTGTATAATTTGCCAGTTAAGAAGCCAAAGAGCCAGCGCGAGCACTCGGGCATAGAAAGTGCAATAAATAAAGGTAATCATATAGCCGCCAGTCAATTTAATTCAGCAGTTCATTCCTCATGAGAGTGCGCGCGACGTTTTATCGCGCAGGAGCGGCTATGAAAGTGGGCAAAAATATTCCGGAAGGCTGTAAAACGCTTACGAGCGCCCACTGCCCGTATGAGCGCAGAGCCCAGTGCCGCGTAAGTTGGAATATTAGATATCCTGAAAACTTCGTATATATTCAAAAAAGGTAAGTGTGTAAAGATGATTTTGAAATTGCATATTTTATTACTGGTTAACCAATTGCTTTTAATAAAATTGAATAATTTTCATTTACAAAATTGACCAATGATAAAATCTTAATTTGTAAACCCGTATCTTACATAAGTTAGTTTTGTAAAAATATAGTTAAAAAATATATGAATAATAGCAGTTAAAGCATTTAACGCTATATATTCCAGGGCAATCCACATCGTGTCCCATATTAATAGAAGTTAAAAATGATAATTTTACCAGGCATTTCCCGACAGTTCTCATTTAGAGCCGCACTCATCCGTGGAATGTTCTATATATAAATTTAACAGCGCGCCCGAGTGCCGGCACTGAATTCCGCTCTATAAGTGCCTGCATGCGTCCCATATACGTCGCGCGGGCGGTGCGTCGTTATACGCCTAGGCGCTCGTAGTCCCCGGAGCGTATATACTTGTAAATCTCGAGGTGCATCGGCGCGGTCCACCCACGGAATTAACAGTCGCCCCGCGCGAGAGATACGCGCGGACATACCGGCAAGGTGTGCGCCAATGCGCGGCGACCCTACATAAACATTCGCGCGCATGGGAACCGCAAGTCGCGTCTATAATTCAGGCGCGCACCTTCGTTAGCGTGCTTATGCGCTCATAACGCGCGCCTCGCCATCTGTACGTGTATTATGCAATTCCAGCTGAGTGCCGTTTACACCTGCAACATTAGTCGTACGCGAAGAGAGTCCGGACGCGCGCGCATCGCCCTTTCGAGATTGTATTATACGAAAATCGATACTCGGATATGGCTTTTTAATAATAGGCATCGCGCAGGAAAGGACGAACCCTTCCATTTATCCTGCGCTTTGTCCTACGTCCTGCTAGATTGAGTTGTTTCGCATAAAAGCAGGCTATTTCCGAGGTTGGCATTTTGAATTCATCCTTATTTCCACGTTAAACAAAATAATAATATGTATAATGATAGTAAGATTTTATAAAAATAAAAACAAATTCATTTGATATTGTTACATAAATTCTTGAAGGTTTCTATATTATAAATAAAATGAGTTATTAGACTGGATTGTCCTGGTTTCCTGACGAAGAATGGAACCTAATAAGTTTTTCGTCACAACAGTTATTGTTTATACTGAATACATATTATTAAACGTTGTACAATTGTTAAAATATTTTGATTTGTATTTATTTAATATAATAACAGGCCTCATGGCCTAAGATACATTGTGGTTCATGACGCAACATAATAGTTTAGAAACATTAAAAAAAAAGTATACTATTATAATATTACAATTCATCGGCATTAAAACAATATTTTTTAACTGATATTTTTACATAAATTCTTAAAGGTTTTTATATTATAAATAAAATAAGTTCTTCGATTGGATCGTCCTGGTTTCCTTGCGAATAATGGAACCTAATATATTTTTCAATAAAATGGTTATTGTATACTGAATACATATATAGTTGAACGTTGTACAATTATTAATATCATTTTATTAAATATTAACAGTACCACTGATATAAATATAATTTACTGCATTTCAACGTCTTATTTGGAATGACAAGAAATAACATTTAAATTACTTGAGTGGTTATTCCTCCTGCAATCATAAAAATAATTATAAAAAGAGGAAAAGGCAATAATTATAAAAGCACAACACGAGTAAAATATATGTTATTTTTAAAATATTCTTTCAGTTCCAGAAGTACGCAGGAAAAATTTATGTACCGCGTATAAAATAGTGTCGGTGTGAAGATGATTCTCGTAACACGGATAAACAAATTGATTTATCGCGGGAGCAGCTGTCACCCCACGGAGCGCGGCGCGCGCGTTACACAGTGCGCGATACACGCCGACTTTTCCGGGCGTTAACTCCTCGTTTGACTTCGACCGGAAAAAGAGGGGCGATGAAAAGGCATGATAATCGCATAAGAATCGTGCGTACATGTGTACATATCGCAGAGGATTCGAGTGTGCGCAAGGGGGGAGTGAGCGTGGGCTCCACACGCCGCAGAGACAAATGTGAACGAACGTGGAACGGTTGATATATATATACACATACATACGCACGGAAACACACATACGAGCAGAGAATAATATCATTCATACGTCGCGCGCTCGCCGCGCACGCACGCACGATTAACATAATTCGATGTCGGCGGATTAGCTGACGTATTTATTAACGATAATGCGCGTGCGCGTGGCCTGCCTGAAATCGCCGGACGTTTGGAATATTACACCAATAAACGTCACGCGCTCTTGACGCCTTTATACGGATATCCCCATGGGAAACGCCGAACGTCTGTTGTCTCACTTATGCGTGTGGTTAGCTCGCACGAGAATGTTTTTCGGATACTCCCGCCCGTTGGGATCGTAAATGTATTAAGTGTGCAATCAAAATAATAAGATTATGTTTGTCTGTGTTATACACATTTTTTCTCACAAATATTTCTTTTACTGCCTACGAATTATGGTATTCAGATTAGAGCGATCTAATATGATAGTTTGGTTTCGTTATGAATTAATTTTTGTATGTAATAAAGCTATTCTTATTATATATTTCTAGTTGTATTAAAATTGTTATTTAACGAAAATAATTCAGATTATTTTAATTTAAAAATATGATTTAAAATATAAGGTTATTTATTTTTAAAAGTTGCAGATCAATCGCGTCGATAAAAGCTTAAATATACTTTTCTATAATTTCAATTCTTAAATAATTGCTGAAAAAAAGTTTCGATTTATAACGGATTAAGAAAATCAGAGTCCATGTTGAATATTCAATGCAACGCAAACTTTGATAAAATCCGGCAATAAAGTTTATATAGTTGGAAATTTGAAAGCACTTTACGTGAGTATTCAAACGTTTAATTATTTTCATTTAAGCGAGATTAACATTTGAATTCACATACTAAAATTAAAAGATCACTTCACTTCACCTAAGCTAGTAATATTTAAAAACTACATAACTAAGTGGCAGTTTCAAACATCTGCACGTTGACAGCGATAAAAATAAAAATGTTACTACGTTTTTTTGCCTTAATAAAAAGTCGCGAAAGGAGCATATAGTCTTTAACAATTCCATTTTACATCTCAATTAACTATCTCAACAGCAACGATGCGCTGTCGGCAAGGTAGTACTTTAGAAATCACTAAGACGCACGCGCCGTATACCGCAATTATAACACATTTCGCGCCAGGCGCAGTGCACAGAGAAAACCCCGCGTCAACGTCGCAGCGCTGATCAAATTATAGGTTTAAGCCCTCGCACTTGGTGCGAGGAAAATGCACACGTCAAAGATGATCAATCTAGTTCTTCCTCTTCTTCTTCTTCGTCTTCTTCACTCTCGCTCGCAGTCGAAAGCTCGCGCGCGTAAGACCGGCTTTACACGGCGCGAAACCTCGCGCATGATACGTTTCTGAGAAAAAGGTCGAGCGAACGAGGCCTCGGTGCACACATATATGTACACACGTATATACATACGCACGGCTACGCAGTAAGTGAGTAAGTACGTGCGGTCGTATGCGCCGGGGGAGGATCTACATGAAGGTATCGCTTGCGTGGCGCGGGGCTTCCTATACGTACGTACCGAGCACTCCGCATACATACACTTTCCCGGACGAGTCGCGTCCGCGTCTGCGTGTATGTATGATGTGTGTGTGTGCTTTACTACCGGGAAAAAGAACTCCCTTATGCCTTATGGCTCCTGGATTATGGCGACTATCATCCTATCGGCGTGCAGCGTGAATACGACGGCCATGACAAGCCGGGAGAAGAAGGACGGCCCTTCGCCAGAGTCTCCCTTTGCCCACCTCCTTTTATCCGCGGGCAGCGCTTTCAGGTGCAGCGCGTGAAATTTCAGTGATGCGATAAGTAGACGTCTGCGCTCGCGCCCGCTGGGAGTGACATAAAAAACTCGTTTGATGACCGTTGTAAACTCGCTCGTTTGAATTCCACACTTCGGAATTCGCA
Source organism: Torymus aiolomorphi (assembly GCA_036365515.1). Taxonomy (NCBI): domain Eukaryota; kingdom Metazoa; phylum Arthropoda; class Insecta; order Hymenoptera; family Torymidae; genus Torymus; species Torymus aiolomorphi. The sequence continues at coordinate 186,757,550 of CM070875.1, forward strand.
TTTTTCTCGCCGTGTGTGTGCGTATGTAAAGAGTGCAAGCAGATCAATCGCAAGACTTTTCATTTTAGTTGGATGTCTATAGCGATTTTCTGCACAATCCGTGCTCGTCGATGGTTTTGAATAAATGGATTGTTCTCAGTTTTCCATTTTACAATTCAATTTTTTAATAATAACCACGTTTTTGAATTAACAAACAAATTGTCAAAAAAACTTAAAAAAAACTTCGAAGAGACCTACAAACATTTCAAATTTCTACGTTTATTATTAAGTTAAAATTGTTTCGATCAGCCTACAAATAATATTACCTGATATTTCTGTTTTTGTACGTCATGCAATATACTAACAAAAAGACTCTAAATCAAAGTTTTTTATCAATTGCTATTTTAAAAATTGGCAATACGACAACAAATAACAAATACGCAAAAGTTAAATTTTTCACGATATTCCGTGTATTTTGTTTTAATTTTGTTACAATTTTGAGCATCAAATACGAAAAAGGCAAATATAAGGTTCTTTATACATTGAAAAATTTTACTTGGCTGATATACATGACATGTAGAAAAAAATATACAAAAATCGTAAAAAATTCGAGTTTTAAAAATGGCTCACAGTCCAGAGTCAGCACGTTTCAAATATACTGTCGATTTTTAATATCGCGAAGAGTAGAAGAGAAAACTATACATCTCCCGTCCGCCAACAAATAGAAATTAATGAAATGCAAACGTTTGACATATTGTCAAAGTTCCGCATAGTTAATAGTTGGGTATACACACACGTGCATCAATATAGGCGGAGTCGCGGAGCTTTCGAGAGTGCAGTGGGAATGCAAGCAGAACAAAATAAACGAGCCCGATCAAATATATACGTATAAATACAGAATAGCAGCGGCAGCGCGTTCGCTTCGATACTTCTCTCCTGCAAAGCGCGAGAGGGTCTCTCTCTTCTCCCGGATTTATTGGCGGATATTTATTAAATCGGATTGCCGGCGCGCCCTAGTGAATCTGTATTTGTCCATTGTCTCGCCGATTTAATTACAAACATCAATATGTTTCCACCACCGACACCGTCTCAATTCCCGCTGTTTCCTCCCTTCCTCTTGCGTCTATGTATATTTTTTCGCGACTCGCCCCCTTGCGTCTGGCACGCGCGCTTGTATATAAAACGCTCTCCGGAGATTTTTTGTGCGTCGCGCGCAATCCGCCAATATGCCCTCACCCGCCCGCACGCGCGTGAGAGAGGGTTGCTTCTCCCCGTCGTTTAGTTGTGCAGAGGTATTTTGCCTAGCGAGAAGCCCAAACGAATTAAACAACTATTTTTCAGTCCCTGATATTGGCTGTCTTCTGCCTTTTATTACAGAGAAAAGTTAGAGCCGCGCGTTCGTACTGCGGTATTTACATTTGTATTTTATGAGTTTTATGGTGTGGACGAAAACAACTGAAATATTGTAATATCAGCCGCTTTTACTTTGGAAATCCCGATTTTTATTAATATTTCTTCCAAATACATATAAACTAAATTATTTAAGAATTAAGAATTAATTTTGCATTTTAAATGAAGCTTTACCGTTCTATTCATCTATAAAATGGTATTTTCTTAGACTTAAATTTTTAGTCAGTTTGTTACACTTTTACAGCGGTTAAAAAAAAAATAATGTAGTGAATTAAGTTGGTTCTAAGATACATTTTCTTTTAATGAATGGAATAGAAATATCTGATTGTTGGTTAAAACACTCTAAATGCTTTTTTTTTAGACAAATAGAAATACCGAAAATTTATATATCTCAAAAATATTTTGAACAATCTTTTATTATCTGAAAAATATCCATTTGAAAATTCATCTGTATAACAACATAATATTTTTCCGGTTCCAATTCGCAGATTGATCACCTATTGTGACTTTTATACCTGCTATTGTTTTCAGTAAAATTTTAAAAATAATAAAAAATTTTTCCAACAAAATTTTATTCGATATTTACAAGTCATCATTCAGTACAGAGGATACCCTGGTAAAAAATTAACCATATTTTATAGCTAACGAGTTAATTAAATGGAAGCATTTTTAGCAAAAATCATAATGCAAAAATAATATAATTCATCTAAAATTCTACTATTACTGAAAATTCATATTTTGTGAAGTGTAAATGCCATAATTTATTTTAGATTAGTACATAATTATGAAATACAAGGAATGTTCGTATTTAGCCATAAGTTAACTGAAAAATATTTCTACCAGGATACACTGATAGAAAGATTCATTTGACCCAAAGTCGCCGGCTTAACTGTTAATGAATATGTATTTGAATTGAGTCAAATGCAGGTGCATTAATAGTTAAGAAATGGATCATTTGGTAATAGTACATTGCGACACGGGTGGGGACGGTGATTATTTAGCTCATGTGACGCACCAGTTTCGCATCGTATTTTATACCACGAGAGCCGAATAATCATATTGAAGTTATGATTTTGAAGTTAGAGAGGTATTTGAAATTTCGAACGTTCATAGTGAATGAAAGATTTTTGCCATTTTCAAATTTAGCCGAATTTGGCTACTTAATACATTTAAAATCGGATAATAACTGTATCTCTTCACTTCTCACTCTTGCAGTCATCAGTAAACCACACTCCGGGGAATTCTAACCAGAATTAGAAACTTTAAGTTAATATTTCGTTCATTATGAACGTTCGGAATTTCAAACACGTAGTTAGAGTGGCATAAAACTAACGCTTAATTGCTATGAGAAGATATGGCGTATTAACTGTTAATGAATATTTTGTAACTGTTAAGAATTATTCATTTAGGTCAAGTACTTAAAATAGACTTACAAATGAATTGCGCATTTGCTTCAAATATTTCTTTCTATCAGTGTATAGTAACAAAATAAATATTAATTTTATTTTTAATTTACGAAAAGAGATTTTTCGTTTAATATAATAAAATAGATTTGGTACGTTTTCTATAATTTTTCAGGTAACCGAAGTTGAAATTTCGTCGTAACTGTAATAAAAGTTGCCGTAAAAATTTCTTTCTACAATTCGTGCAAAAAGAGTATGAAATAACAATTTCACCACTCCACGTTCTGTAAATACGCAGAAAAAATAATAACTTTGTTAAAGCACGTTTTATTATTTGCTTTTTCATCGCAAATTTCACAGTTTTATAATGCTAAATAATTTGACAAACAACTAACGCGCGCGTGCGTGCACACACACACACACACACACACAGAGAAACTCGCTCCGCGATACAGAAAAATGTTCAGCAACGTTCGCAACGCCCTTTTAATTAACGCAATGCGGTCGAAAACGTAAAATCAACACAGTCAGGCCCGTGTTTACGTGCTTCGTCGTTTTTTTTTGTTGGTCTCCGTATTATTGACGCGGGCGCGGACAGAAAACGCCCGAGCGAGAGGCATTTTTTCGTAACGAGTATGTTATTATGTCGTCTGGACGCGGGTGCCGATAGTACACGGGAGGTGGCGGAGGCGGGAGTCGCTCGTTAAACAACGCGTTTAATTTATCGTTCGGATGACTCGGTGCACTCTCCGTCCACTCGGCAGGCCTGGCTCACTCGCCCCCGCGTTCAAGGCTTTTAATTGAATTTTCAAACTGTCTCCTCGTTGTCCCCTTTCGCGCGTAGCGCACGTTAACTTGTGTTTTTCCCTACGGTAATTGGCTCTACCTTTCGCCTCCGGGCCGGGGATGAGCCTTGGCTAAAAAGCTGCGAAGCCCAGATTGCAATTATCGCGTTAAAGCTCGGAAAATGCGATTCTCGAATTACAATGCTCTGCGCCGAACGGGTGCATTACCGCTTTTCGGCTTAACTTCTCACACACGCCCCAGGTTTAATTGATTGTGATTCTTTTTTCCTGCGCGGATAACAAAAAACAAATATTATCCGACGCCGTCCGTGAAAACGTATAACATCAAAGAGGATATAAATACGCGTTTCGTTAAAAAGGGGATTATTTGCGAAAATTTTTTCAATCTACCGTCGTGATTACTCGCAACGATAGTATATTACTAACGCGGGCGGAAGAGGATTATTTACCTCATGCGACGTTTTTCGGCCGAGCGAAGCGAGGTCGAAAAGTCGCATGAGGTAAAAATTCTCTTACGTCCACGTTTCAGTAACGTATTTTTCCGTCCGAGGCCGCAAACTGACATTTAAGATGGCATTTTGAGGTTAAAGGGCGGAAAATGTTATTTTTTCCTATAATAAGGCCTTTTCAACAGAAGCTAAAAACATTTGCTGAAAATATATAATGTAAAGCCCAGCTTTAAATAGTTTCAAAGAATGTAGATCTCCCGTTTAAATAATGTACGTACAAACTGTGTACGCACCTTCGCAATTATTTATACAAAAAGTTAGTTTTGCATATAAATTCATATTCAATAAATATTCAATATAGTATCACTAAATAGATAAAACATGCGAGACATGACTCCAAATGTAGGTTACAGGCGGCGACTCATCGCTCCTTGTCGATCTGCCATATTCTACAACATGGTAATCAGGTTTCCCTATCGCAGGAGGGAATCGCTTGGTGTCTCTTTCGCTGCTGCTTGTAAGCGACATGCAATGTCTAAAGTTATACGACGTTAACAATGAACGGGGTGCGCGCCACGTCTACTCCGATCGTTTTATTAATTAAACAGATATGCTAATTGCGCGTGAAGCCGAAGTGACAGGCGCCGCGCGATGAAATTCAAATTTTTGACTAGCGCGCGCCCGTATCGCGATGATCTTAGACCCCGTATCGTGTAAGGGCAAAAGCTGGCTTCCGACACTTTGCGTGGGTTACTTGCCGCGCATGACCCTGTGCGCACACATATGTATTATACGCGGCGCCTGCGGCACGGTGGTGTCGATGAACGCGCGATAGAGAAAAAACAGCAATTAAGGATACGCGCGCGCGCGCGAATCCGGCGGGTGTAAATGTATGTTTTTGCATTTGAATTGAATGGAATAAGCCCAGTGTTTTGTACTCATCGTCGGAGTTGTTTTTTTTACGGCCGTTTGCGCACGCAGATATGATTTTTATGCCGACATTAAAACATCATTTTTGCTGTCTCACAAGTAGGTTTACGGGCATTAGACAAGCACCTGCCGCTATAAAGCTCGAAGCCAACTTTCCACGCTAAGTATACAAGAACACAAGGGAAATAATGTAACGTTTTTATGTAACGAGGTATAAAAATTTGTTCTCAAGAACATTAATAGCCTATGAAAAGAATTGAAACGTTGCATTTTAAAAGGATCAGAAGTTTTACGTGTTTTTAATCTTCTTTGATTCCAGATTTTCATTTCGAAATACAATATAATATAAAAAAAAATTTGAAATAAATGAACGTATATTAAAATGGATAATCGTAAGATGTGATGTAACATTTAATCGATTAGGCATTCTTTAAATTTAGGGAATGCGAAAACAATAATCTATTTTTACGTAAAATAATGTTTAACTGAGATTCCATATAGTAACATTATTTAGATAATAACAACATTCAAACTTACTTATAATGTAGACTATTAGACAAAGTGGAGAATCGTGTAACTTACCTGGAATGGAAAAATATTATTCATTAACAAATTATGCTCATGTTATTTAAAAGTTATTAAAATATAACATGTATAAATCTTAATTGTATGGCAATGCAATAAAATAATATACGATGGTGTAAATTTATATATACAGAAGATGTAATTTATAGTAATCTTTTGAACTTTATCTTGAAGCCGCATTACCTTATTACCGATAAAGTAGTTTCTCTTATTTAGAAAATTTATGTGAACGAACGAGCAAAAACTTGCCGAATGTCAACACACAGGCCTGCATCTCGGGCAATATTTTACGCTTCATTCGTGTTCTCTCTCTCCCGGCAAAAGGAATCAATTAAATGCGCGATTATCTTCTTATTGATAATTTTTCACTCGTGCAATTTACGACTCGCCATTGGTATTAAAGGAACGCGCAGTCGTCGAAGATATTCAAAGAAGAGAGAAAAAGGCGTCCGCGCGTGTACGGATAGAACACGTAAGGGATGTAATAAAGAAAAAAGGTTGAAAATGAAAGGAAGAGGGGGAAGGCCGTAACTTGTGGCATTACAATAATAAAGAGCCAAGTTAGGCGTCGTACGGTGCGGCGTGTGGCGGGGCTCTTCTTTCTCACTCTCATCTCTCTTTCTCTTTCTCTTTTACTTGTTCATACGCTCTTTCGTACATTTTCATAATCCGACAGCTCGCCTTTCGGCTTCAGCCAATGAAATGCGCGGTTTTACACGCAGCGTTCATCGACTCTCACGTGCCAACTTCTTAACAAGGATGGGCCTCGTTTTTTTTATCGTTTTCCTGTTCGAAAAAATTTTTACGCCTCGCGAAACGCCAAAAACTTTGTCGTGCCGGAAGAAAGTAGGAGGGAGAAATTTAAGCGCTACCGTTTTTGTCGAGAATCAAACATGCACTTTCTTTTTTCGATGTCCTCTTAAGTTAAACTTTATGCTAAGCCGTTAAATACGAAAAGTTGTCGGGATATCAGATTTTCGTAATTTTCGTGCAGACAATATTATTTAGCTGGGCAAATAAAGTTGTACATTATAAGAAACGATTTTTATTTCGAATAAAGTGGAAATAAAATTAAATCGTTGCATTAAATCGAGAAGACAACATCAGATAAGGAAAGTGCGAAATATAAGTAAAAAGCTATATAATTAGTTCTATAAAAGTTCGTTTTTAAACAGAATATAAAAAATTCCGAGACAATTAATATTGGATGAATAGTATACGGATATAGAATGAATATAGTCAGACAACAAATTTCAAATAGTTCTTTTATAATTTTTACTTGAATTAATAAATACATTTTCCAATAAAATACTTTTTTTATAAATAATAATTCATTTTATAGATTTTCAAAATAAAAAATTAATCACATCTAAAAATGCTATTTGTATAATATACATTTCCAAGAAAAGTACCCGTATAGAGATCCTTTTACGCTTTTTAAATTTTCCGTTTCTCGAAATCGTCGTGAAGCTTGACAATCGCAGTGGCCACTGATCCATCTGCCCCCGTGAATTCTTCCAGTTTTCTCTCTCCGCGTTATATCGAATTCAACGTCTCCGCCGCTCACTTGCACTGCTGTGCGTTCTTCGCGTGCGCGCCTCTCTCTCTCGCATTAGCAGTAACTCAGAATTATTAGTGCCGGGCTCCTCTGTACCGCGCGTGCATACGTAACCAATCGGCTTACAGCACATGTGTGCGCCTAGATTCCATTCGCATAAATAAATGCTCGTAGTCTACTGCACGCGTTGCCCTGCACGTAAGGTACAGACACGCGAAACTCTGAGGTGACTTCTTGAGGATACTTTCGATATGTTGCAATGGAATTTCTAGATTTTCAATAACTTATGATTGTGGGATAATGCCAGGCTCTCTCACGATATTGAGTATTTTTTTAAAGAAAGTTTCAAATATAAATAAAATAAATTATTGCAGTAGAGTAAGAGAAAATGCTCTGGAAATTCCTCAAAACAAAAAAGTAACGTATCCATTATAAAAATTTGATTGTTCTTTTTCTCAGATACATCCTCCTTAATTTATATATGTTCCATTGATTTATATACTATCAATCAGTATACAACGTCAATTCGACGGGGCAAGAAGAAGCTCAAAATCAATCAAAGTCTACTTTTGTATGTGCGAAAACTTCTTTCCCAACCGGCTTTCGCAGAAGCGTTGTATATTTCGATGGTTTAGCGAATCGTCGCGGCGCGGCCTGATGGTTATAGGTATGGCTCGACTCATTATGGACTGTCGGCCATGTACTTACATAGTCGCGTCTGCGGGCACAGCTCCCCGGCTGTATGTCCAAGAAAAGGTATGGAAGAAGGCAAAGAAGACGCGGCGCGGGTAGCACCTCGACGTGAAGGCATGCGCGCGTGCAAACTTTTACTGCCCGCGCGCTGAAACGTGACTTTGTTTCTTTGACGCGAAGTTCGTCCCCAGCGCGTGAGGCACACAACAGTCGCTGTACGTCTATGGTCTGAGAATAGCAAAACGCGCTCTATATGCACTTGAAATAATTATGTAGTAGTAAAGTTGCATTAAAACGTGGCCATCGTTTACTTTGCATATTGCCGTCTATATTTATGGCGATGTAAATGAGGCTTTATTATTGCCGTTGGAGAGTAAGTTTCAAAAATTTATCAACAGCTCCACTTCATGAATCCCAATGATTGTGGCCTTTTAATTATAAAATTCACATAAACTCATTGTAAAAAAAATCAATTATTTAATATTGAAAATACAACCCCTCTATCTAAATAAGTTACAAAGCTTCATACATTTTCGGATTATTGTCCTGAAATTGCGAAAATTCCTTTGAATAAATATTTCAAAGAGCCATATACAAGGCCCATTGTGCACATTAAGTTTGATTCATGCAACTGGTATTGTTCGCCGACTTTGCGAGAGAGAGAGAGAGAGAGAGAGAGAGAGAGATGTACATTGACAAAATAAAAACTACGCACAAAGACGTAGCATACTCGGCGATTATCTGAAAAATCGTCAGCGTGCAATAATGCCATTTTCGCTGAATCAAAGTTTCCTCGAAAAACACATATCTTCGCGGTAAATATAATTCTCGTATCATGTAAGGTAGGCCTGGCAGCTCATATATGTATATAAACATAGACTTAAGCGGCGACTGTATAAGTAAGCGCCTATACATATGGAGAGGCTGGCCGCGTGTGAGCCGATTAAGGAGAGAGAGAGAGACAGTGCGTGGGACGCGCAGGCTGCAGCAGCCGTAAGAGCCTCTCCCTCTTGAAATCGCCTCGACGGTGTCTGCGAGCACGTGCCTGAAAATTGTTGTCTGATGATGAGCGGATGCGAGAGATCGCGCGGTGAAAGCTCGTCGGCAAATCTTCAATTTTACGCGAAGCCGGATACGTGTGCAACGCGTATACGTATATATAGAGGTTTGCATTTTTAACCTCACGTTTCGCATTATTTCGCGTTATTTAGTTGGGCGCATGGCCCAAGAGCCGCTTTCACGACCATCGGGGTCGCCTTCGTGCTCCGAAGTATAAGGAACAGCATCTCTAATTTTCTCCTGTAGAAACTATTGTGGCCCATTTGGCGTACGAGCGTGTACAAATTTAAATGACTTCGGTTCTCGTTTAGTGTTATTCCGAGGGAGATTGATTAGAAGAAGTTTCACTTTCTCATGTTGTCGAAGGTCAAAGTGTAATTGCAGTTGGCAATGGTAACGGATAAGAATATGTAAATTAGTAGATCAGCATTGTACACACTAGGTGGCTTGTTTATTCCGTTATTTTAATTTCTCTAATTATTTTCAACGTATATGAATTTCAATTAACTTTGATATAAAAAATACCTGTAAAAATTATATAATGAAGAAAAGAATATACAAAATAATTATAGTTATTTTATTTCAACTAAAGGTGCTGCTGTAAAACGTACAAAAAGTATTTGAGGACTTGAAAGACAAACATATGATATGTTTGTTGTCCACATTTAAAAGGCAGTTAACACAACGTTTATAAGAATCCACGGGGGAAAAAGTGTTAAATTAACGCTTGTTGAAGTTCGCAAGCAAATGAAATTTCATGCTGTCTCGACACGCGTCGAAAGTTTCGAAAAAGGTAAAAAACAAGGCATTGACCATGGTCGCGCAAAATTCTCCTCTCCCTCGAAAGTGACATAAAAACACGGGTAGTTGTCGCCGGTAGGCGGTCAATTATTTTAATGACACGGACATTGTGTTTTTTTCAAGCCGCATGTATACGTATATATAACCCAGCCCACGTGCAACTCTTGCCTCGCGCGGGAGAAGAAAGGCGCTATCTGCAATCGGACACTGGCTGCACACAGGGACTCTCGGGGCCACATTTTCGACAGCTGCTGCCGCCTGGTTCCATTCCTTCGGGCGCAATATCAGACGCGCGCGCGTGCGCCGCAGGTGTGAAGCAATCGGAATTCGCGGGGCGCTATCTCCGGCAGCACGCGACACGTGCTGCCCCGCTAAAAGGTTTGAGGGAGCTGCTGCTGCTGCTCCTCTTGCTGCTGGCCATCGCGGGTAATCAGAGACAAAAGGGGGGACTGCGCAGAAGAGCGAGACCGCGATAGGGATGAGAGATTCGGACCGAAGGGGCTATAAGGGAAGAGAGAGAGCGGAATTGGACGAAGATCGAGTGCAAGGAGGGGGAGAGTGAAAGTGATGGGAAGGAAGTGCTCTGGACGAGTGAGAGGAAATCGAAGAAAATTGATGTTGTTGCAGAGTCCTGGGCAGGTTTCGGATTACGCAGCTGTACTTAGTGATGAATGCCGCGCTAAATGGCAGGGAAAATTAAACTCTTTCGTTCGCCGGGAGTGCCTTCCGGATTCTTAAATGCTGTGGTTCATGTTTTATGTAAATTTTAGTTGAAATTTTTTCCTGGATAAATTTGTAGAAGTAGGTTTAATGCTTAATTTGAATTTACTTAAGCTTACACAAATTTCATTCGCGTACAAAAAGAGAACACATAATATAATACACTGAAAGCTCACGTTTCTAATGTTTATACCAACTATAAATACTTGTAATAGCCACATGAAATATGAAAATTTATATCTTCGTGACCAATTTCTGAACTATGCCGCACGAAACTCCATACGTAAGTTGCATCGCTGGACTTTTCAATTTTCGCACAACAAGTTTTATTACACTGAAAAAAAAGATTTGTTGTTTCAACTAAATATTTAGTAAAATATTTAGTAAAGTTATCTTTAGTTAAATCAACTAAATATTTCTCTGAAACAACTACATAAAGAGTAAAATCAACTAAATTATTTAGTTAAAATAATAATTAGTAAATTTAATTAAACATTTAGTTACTTCAAATATGGTATGGTTGATTCAATTAAAAAGTTTCATTGAAAGAACTAAATTGGTTTTCTTGAAACAAGAAAATAACTTCAAATAAATGTTTATTGTTTTTAGCAAAATCAATTGGTAGAGTTAACGAAATATTTACTTAAATCAAATAACTGAAATATTGATGAACCCAATCTCTAAAAACAAATAAATGTTTGTTTGAAACAACTACATATTTGGTTGATTTAAACAATTAAAAACAAGGAAATATCTCCGACGCATTAACTAAACCATTCATTCCTTTAACAAATATTTTGTTAACTCAACTATTTATTTAGTAACTTCGACAGCATGATTTTGTTCAACTAGCTAAAGGATTTATTAAAGAATCGAATCCTAATTTACAAAATCTTTACTTGTTACTACTAACTATTTCATAGATTCAAATAAATAAATTAGTTGAAGTGCCAATATCTGTATATCCAAATATGTTGTCATTCTTAATAAATACTTACTTGTTTTGAAGAAACCTTTTATTTAACCGACAAGATATTTAGTAACTGCAACTAACAGGTTTTGCAATATGAACAAAAGTGATTCGATAATTTTCTTCTCTCGTCAATCAAACGTTTCCTTGATTTGACTAAATATTTCTTAGAAGATACTAAATATTAATTAGATTTAACTAAATGTTTAGTTAAATAAGCACTATGACAATAAAAAAGTATGTAGTTAATTTGACTACATATTTCTTGGTTTCAAATAAATATTTTGTTAAAAGGACAAACTGCCTACTTCAATCTACAAAACTATTTCCTTACCCCAACCAAAATTTAGTTAAAAACTTTCTCTTACTCTTATTAAGTTACAATTAGTTGACTTGAATAAATGTTTGTTCGGTCTGACTAAAAAATTAGTTAAAATGCCAGTGTCTTTGTATCCAAATACGTTGTCATTCTTACTAAATACTTAGTTGTTTTAAACAAACATTTTATTAAACCGACAAGATATTTAGTAACTGCAACTAACAGGTTTTGCAATCTGAACAAAAATGATTCGTCAATTTTCTTCCCTCGTCTATCAAACGTTTCCTTGATTTGACTAAATATTTCTTAGAAGATACTAAATATTAATTAGATTTAACTAAATGTTTAGTTAAACAAGCACTATGACAATATAAAAGAATGTAGTTAATTTGACTACATATTTCTTGGTTTCAAATAAATCTTTTGTTAAAAGGAGTAATTCCGTGTTTCTATCTACAAAACTATTTCCTTACCCCAACAAAATATTGGTTAAAAAATTTGTCTCGCGATTACTAAGTTACAATTAGTCAACTTAAATAAATGTTTGTTAGGTCTAACTAATAAATTAGTTGAAATGCCAATGTCTTTGTATCCAAATACGTTGTCATTCTTACTAAATACTTAGTTGTTTTAAACAAACATTTTATTAAACCGACAAGATATTTAGTAACTGCAACTAACCGGTTTTGCAATCTGGACGAAAGTGATTCGATAATTTTCTTCTCTCGTCAATCAAACGTTTCCTTGATTTGACTAAATATTTCTTAGAAGATACTAAATATTAATTAGATTTAACTAAATGTTTAGTTAAATAAGCACTATGACAATATAAAAGAATGTAGTTAATTTGACTACATATTTCTTGGTTTCAAATAAATCTTTTGTTAAAAGGAGTAATTGCGTGTTTCTATCTACAAAACTATTTCCTTACCCCAACAAAATATTGGTTAAAAAATTTGTCTCGCGATTACTAAGTTACAATTAGTCAACTTAAATAAATGTTTGTTAGGTCTCATTAAAAAATTAGTTGAAATGCCAATGTTTTTGTGTCCAAATATGTTATCATTGTTACTAAATACTTAGTTGTTTTAAACAAACATTTTATTAAACCGACAAGATATTTAGTAACTGCAACTAACCGGTTTTGCAATCTGGACGAAAGTGATTCGATAATTTTCTTCTCTCGTCAATCAAACGTTTCCTTGATTTGACTAAATATTTCTTAGAAGATACTAAATATTAATTAGATTTAACTAAATGTTTAGTTAAATAAGCACTATGACAATATAAAAGAATGTAGTTAATTTGACTACATATTTCTTGGTTTCAAATAAATCTTTTGTTAAAAGGAGTAATTGCGTGTTTCTATCTACAAAACTATTTCCTTACCCCAACAAAATATTGGTTAAAAAATTTCTCTCCCGATTTCTAAGTTACAATTAGTCAACTTAAATAAATGTTTGTTAGGTCTAACTAATAAATTAGTTGAAATGCCAATGTCTTTGTATCCAAATATGTTGTCATTCTTACTAAATGTTTACTTGTTTTAACCAAATATTTTATTAAGCCGACAGGATATTTAGTAACTGCAACTAACAGGTTTTGCAATCTGAACAAAAATGATTCGTCAATTTTCTTCCCTCGTTAATCAAACGTTTCCTTGATTTGAGTAAATATTTCTTAGACGACAATAAATATTAATTAGATTTAACTAAATGTTTAGTTAAACAAGCACTATGACAATATAAAAGAATGTAGTTAATTTGACTACATATTTCTTGGTTTCAAATAAATCTTTTGTTAAAAGGAGTAATTGCGTGCTTCTATCTACAAAACTATTTCCTTACCCCAACAAAATATTGGTTAAAAAATTTCTCTCCCGATTTCTAAGTTACAATTAGTCAACTTCAATAAATGTTTGTTAGTTCTGACTAATAAATTAGTTGAAATGCCAATGTCTTTGTATCCAAATAAGTTGTCATTCTTACTAAATGTTTACTTGTTTTAAACAAACATTTTATTAAGCCGACAAGATATTTAGCAACTGTAACTAACAGGTTTTGCGATCTGAACGAAAATGATTCGCGATTTTCTTCTCTCGTCAATCAAACGTTTCCTTGATTTGACTAAATATTTCTTAGATTACAATAAATAACTATTAAATTTAACTAAATGTTTAGTTAAAACAGCACTATGATAATAAAAAAGTATGTAGTTAATTTGACTACATATTTCTTTGTTTCAAATAAATCTTTGTTAAAAGGAGTAACTGCGTACTTCTATCTACAAAACTATTTCCTCACACCAACAAAATATTGGTTAAAAAATTTGTCTCGCGATTACTAAGTTACAATTAGTCAACTTAAATAAATGTTTGTTAGGTCTGACTAATAAATTATTTGAAATGCCAATGTCTTTGTATCCAAATATTTTGTCATTCTTACTAAATGTTTACTTGTTTTAAACAAACATTTTATTAAGCCGACAAGATATTTAGTAACTGTAACTAACAGGTTTTACAATCTAAAATGTTGATGCCGGTAAGGTAGAGATCGTGTCGGTACTTCACACGGCCTTTTTTATTAAAGTTTACTAAATATTTCATAGTTTCAAATAAATCGTTAGTTACAAATGATGAGTTACACACATATTATTTAGTTTATAAATCATTAATTAAAATGTAATTAAGAATGTATATTAATTATAAGAATATAATTAATTATTAGATTGATGTGCGCGATATTTTACATTTATATGCAACTCTATACTTAGTTAAAATTGAAATTTTGTAGGGTACAAGCGTTGCGTAGCGTAGCGGTTAGAGCGTTAGCCTTGTAATTCGAGGGTCCCGAGTTCGATCCCACCTTAGGTCAAAAATTTTTTCTGCGTTTTTTTCTGTTAGATAATATGTAAATGCGAAACTGCGAGCGATAATTAATATAAATTAATGCGAATATGTAATAATAATTTGATTTAATATTAATAAAATTACTATATAATAACTATGCAGAATCCATATTAAGTTACAGGAGTTCAGGAAAAATCACCAACTTCAATGCGGATGGTTGTACGAAAAGGCTACAAGGAAGAAAAAACTTTTATTTCAAAATTATTAAAAAAAAATTTTTATAATTTTTTTGAAATAATTAGCAAAATATTTTGTAAAATTGACTAAACAGTTAGTTGATTCAACAAATCATTTATTCATATTTATTAAATATTTCGTTAATCTAATGCAGCGATTAGTTAGTATCATAAAATATTTCACTGTTTTAATTAAATGTTTAGTAATTACAAACAAGTATTTAGTCAACATAATTGAATAATTTATCAAACAAGATAAATTGTTAGTTAATACAATGAATCGTTTAGTCAGTTTCACAAAATTATTTATTGCTCCAGATAAATACTTAGTAATTTCAGTAAAATGTTTTGTCAAATTGATTAAGTATTTCATTGATCTTAATAATCTGTTAGTTCATCCAATGAATCGTTTAGTCAATTTCATAAAATATTTTGTTGCTCCAGATAAATATTTTGTAATTTCAGGAAAATCTTTAGTCAAATTGATTAAGTATTTCATTGTTCTTAATAACCCGTTAGTTCATGCAATGAATTGTTTAGTCAATTTCATAAATTAATTTCTTTATTTTTAGTAAATATTTAGTTCATGTAACTAAATATTTTGTTATTTTAAATAACTAAATTAGCTGATTCAATATAATATTTAGTTGGCAGGCTTTAATGAAACCATTTAGTTGTTTCAACTAAATATTTACTTGAAACTACTAATCTTTTTTTTCAGTGTAAGTATGGCGCGTACATCTGCAATGTAATTATTGTTTACAATCAGTTGTATTTTCGTCATTCTCATTGTTCACGTAAGTAAAAAAAAACATTAGCAAGATTTTCCTAATTCTAACAGTATTTGTATTTGCATTTTTGCAGGCCGATAAAACTGCTAAAGAATGATTTAAAACAGCAGCTCGTAAGGTTCAGGTATATAATGGTAAAGTAAAATCTAAAAGTCACTTAATGAACGTATGTTTATGCATTCTTATTGTACTTATACTATAGATCGCCACTTATGAACACCTACAAATGCTACTAAAAAAATATAACAATTGCGATACATTTGAGGATTATTGCTCTAAAATAATCAAAGGGTCTCCATCATTGAAATCATAAGCTGAAAATTTTCAAAACACCTGTGAAGCGAGTGTTTTTTTTTTAAATAATCATAAAATATTTTAAATTATTAATTTAAATCATAATTGTTTTATATATTATTTTCAGAGAAAATTAAAACCATACGCGTGTGACACAGCTGAAATGGGTTCAAATAAATATGACACTATAGCGCTTACGTTCCTAAATAATTTAATAGGAAAAAAATGTATCACAATTCGTTAATATATAATATACACAGTTTATCTAATTTTTCAATCCTTATCACTGGAACAATTAAGTTATCACCAATGAAATTACTAAAATTTCATAAATAAAATATTATTACATTGTACACAAATAAAGAAGAATATTATTTACTACCAAAAAATGTTGTGATTTATAAGCAAAATGGCGGCGAGTAATCGATAAAATTTCAAGTTTCGCAGCTTTATGCTTATGACTCGGGTAAAGTAAAAAACCATCATGCTTAACTTGAACTTCTACTGGAAATAGTTTCAGTACACAGATTTATTCTTTTTAAAAGATTTTACGAGTACAGATGTACAGAAAAGTATAAAAAAAAATATCTAGGAAGGGAAAATGTGTTTTTAAATGTGGTTTTCCTCTTTCCCAATATACTGATAGTAAATTTTTGAAAACATTGACTTGATTTATTTTAAGAAATTGAAATGCGGTTAAAAAGTGGATGATATCTGTATGTGAAGTTGATCCCGTAGTATCTAGGTAATAAAAACGTAATTATAATGCTAACTTATACCAATGTGCGATGTCTCCTTATCAAAACACGTGGCATGCTTAGGAATATTTATTGGTCGTAGTAGACTCTGCTGATATTGGGCTACGAACATTTATAAAGCTGATAAAAATAGATAATCCTCCTTACAAAACTCACCGTAGAAACATAAATAAACAGGCACGCTTTTGCTTTATTCTATCACTCTATTTTATTTAATACTTAAGGTTTAGAATTATAAGTGGTATTATTCTCTCAAACAGGATTAAAAAAGTTCATAATCTCCTTCATTAAGACCGGCTAATTAACGCAACGCGCTTATTTACTCAACTTTGTGCGATATTTTTCAAGTTCTCTGCTAGACATAATTTTGAACGAGCGGCTAATCACTCTTTGAAGGAGAAAACACAGAGTATAGAGCGGCAGCCGTGGGTCGTTTGATCTACCGCTTTAATATCATCGTTCCTCGTTCGCGTGTATATCTATAAAATCGGGCTCAAGTTCGTTAATTTCTCGAGGTTTCTTGGCACCGCTAGAAACTTCTTCTACGAAGCAGCAGCGGCAGCTCGACAACAGAGGGGAGGAAGAGAGGGCAGAGGACAATAAAGAAGGATAGAATAGTCAAAAGCGGCGAGAGAGGCGGCAGAAGAGAGGGAGCGAGCTAAACGTCAAATTACAATTAGCGATGTACGGCTGGCGCTGCCCTCGCAATCAAGGCGCGCGCGCGCGCGCAGGCATTTTCGTGTCTCGAGAGTGAAGAGACGCGCCAAGAGAGTCGTTGTCGAGGATCTCGTTCTTGCGATTTCTGATGCTCGCTCTCTCTCTCTCTCTCTCTCTCTCTCTCTCTCTCTCTCTCTCTCTCTCTCTCGCTCTTCTCGTCGCGCTAAAAATTCTAAATGAACAAGTCGATACAATCTCGCCACCGGCGATTCATTCCCTCCCTTAATTTCCATTTCTTTTCCTTCAGTGCCGACAATCGTGAGGATTCCTGAAGAGCAACTGCGCGCGGTTTTCTCGAGAGGAGATTTCTGAATCGTCACAATTAACGGTCTCACAATATTATAACTGCGGCCATTTGCATTAATGAATCTTTAAGTACTCATAATTACTTTACCCCCGGTTTCCAAAACTTGTAATTAATTCTCGTACTTTTGCTGACAATAATTTTAGAGAATTAGGTTAGCCCAGAACGACGATAACTTTAGAAGAAAGTGCTTAAATTTATTTTTCCTGATTTTAGCCGAGAAAATTCGTTTTCAGCAAGCAAAAGGTAAATTATGAATGACAAAACAGTCTGGTAAAATATTCAAATTAATTAAAAGCTTGAGTGATGTGTAATATTTATGTACTTTAAAAATATCAAATAATAAGATACCAATAAATTTGTCAAGAACGAAAAATAACTGTTGCTGAAGCTACCGCGGCGCGCATAAACTACGACTCTTGGTGGTATGAAATTTTTTCAGTTCGCAGAAATTAGTGGCTCATTCAGTTCTCGTTACGAAAAGCGTGAAATATTTAAATTTATTAATAAAAATTCAACGGCTGTTTTTTGAACTTTAATCATCAAATTATCCACAAGACGAGAACGAGCGAGAGTGCAAAAAAGGCCTCGCTCGCTCGCCTCGCGCCGCCTTATGAATCTTAAAATGATGAATTTCCGAGGCGCGCCACATAATGAGGTGGCACTTGTAAAATACCTCGGAAACACAGGAGCGTGAAAAAACATGGCGGAAGAGAGCGTGAGAGAGATAGCACTGGCAGGCGCGCGCTCGCGCGTAGGTTCGCTCGCTATAGCCGGTCGAGTGGCGCGAAGTTACACTGCGCGTGTGTATACACACCTTGTCAGCGAGCCAGCTCATCCGTACACAAGCTACCGGCGTTTGTCGATTTTCAACGCCCCGCGTTTTTCATAGCGCGCAAGCGCGAATACTGATTTTCTAGCGCGCCGGAGAGAGAGAGAGAGCCTTGATACACCGAACACGTGCGCGCGTACTAGAAAGACGCATTCAGCGCGCGGAGCATGTAGGTATGACGCGCGAGCGTACGACTTTATATATAATGGAGGTGAGTGCACGCGCGCACCGCGCAGAAAGCTGATGGAGATGATGCAGACAGCCGTGAAATAGGAAAAACAGCCGGGTAGGAGGCTTTACGGTGACGTTACATACCTGTTTTCAAGTAGAGAGGTGATGAGTTGCCGTAGCAAATGTTATACTAGGTAGTTTTGAAACAAAAAAAAGTGAACTTCATTTTATTCTTTGCCTTATCCGTGAAACATCCTCTCACTGAACGCACTGATTGAAAATTCGCGTATAGGCACTGGACGAGAATATAGCAGCACAAAGAAAAAAATTTGCGAATACAATTCACGCCATCGAAGACTGCAATAAGCGGCTCCGAAACGGGACCGCTATTGTATCGCTCCGATTTAATCTCGTTTTTATTACACGCTTTATTAAAGTTCTGGCCGAAAAATAAGAGGAGCGGTGGCCGGGCAAGTTGTTTTGCCGGCGCGCTAAATTTGAATACTAAAATTTATTAATGAAGAGAACAAAAGGGGAAAAAGTGCGTACGCGAAGGGGGCCCGCCGAGATTGAGATTGGTGCGCAGCGATAATCGCGAGGCCGCCGCAGCTTTTAAAGCAGCCTTGTCATGGCTAGGTCCCCCTCTCTCTCTCTCGCAAGCGTAATCACCTACCTACCTGCCTGCGACTCCCTCTTCGCGGTCTGCTTAAGCGCGAGCTCGCGCATATAAACAAGCGACTACCGGTCTTAAATATAACCCGAACCAGACTCTCTGCGCGGGTATATAAGTGGTTCGGCCGGTGCGAAAAGTCCCACGTTAGTCGTGGGCCGTTTAGCGCGCGCGCTGAGGAGCGAGTGAGCACGCGCGCGCCTTTCGCGTATTCCTGTTGCGAAATTTATTCTGTCGTCGAGATCTCGAGCACGCGCACGCCATCGCCGGCCGAGAAAATAGATTTTTTTCCATAGGAAGGAGAGCCGCGGTGAATGATGAAGTCGAGGAAATACTCGACTCGCCGCCGTGAAAATGTATATTTCAACGCTTATGTATATAATATACCGAGGGCGTTTATTTTTGAGCGCTAAATTGCTTATGCAACAGCCGGACGTTTTGTTCTGCTAGATGCAGTTTTTTTTTGTGGCTTAGCTTGGAATGTGAGCAGTAGTTTTAACCGTTTAACATTAAGTTTATCAAAGTATTTTTTTTAAGATTATAGCTACTCTCCGAATGATAATAATAATCGCCGCAATGTTTGAAAATCACCGATTAGTCGAAATAGCCTCTACTAGATTACGGCTTTATACCGAGAAATTTATCGCGGTATCATAAAATAAATCAATGAATTTGTTACCACAACAAACATCCCTCGCAGCTACCGGCACCGAAGCTAGTAGCCGCGGCGGCTCATAAATATTTATCGAAAAATCGTTTCGCGAATTTAGCGCTCATTCGCCGTACCCCCTCGTGATGCTGATTCATCTCTGGTCCGCGGCAAGCAGCAGCAGCAGGAGGAGGAGGAGGAACATCAAGGAAGCCCCGCAGTCTTGGCGAACGGTGTCTGTCTGTCGGACTAGAGCTCGGCGAGTAATCCCCCTGCGCTCGCTCGCAGCACAGCTAAAACCATAACTTCATCTCCGGCACCGAACTGACGCTAATTGGCGCATCGTGCCGTAATGCGGTCGCGCCATTGTACATCCCCCGGCGCGAGTCGTCGAGTACCCCGCGATATCGCATTATGTAGCCCCGCGCAGAGGCTGCTGCCTCGGAGATAGATCCGCGCGCCGATATTCTCTCATCGCGGTCCGTCCCGTTTTCCGCGCGCTCGATAGCCGCGGCGATGCCCCGCGGTAACGTCAAAGACGTATATAGCAGCGCGATCCTCGCCGGCTGCGCACGACCTTGGAAAACGTGACTTTGTCACGGGCGATTAGGCGGTTCGTTAAACCCCTTCGTATGTGTCTGTGTGTGTATACAGGACTCGTGAGTGCGCTGGCGGAGCCTCCGGGGCACTGGGGGATCCGAGGGACATAACTGTATAACGGAAGTCGCAAGCGAGCGAGCGAGCGCTCGGGGATTATAACTGAGATCCGTTGCGAGCGATTGTCGTCGTAGTAGTTGCATCAGCGAACGGGACTTTGTACTGCACGACGACGCTGGCGGCGGCGGAGGCGGTGAGTCGATCGCTGAGAGATTGACTTTGTGTAACGATGCGCTCGTATAAGCTCCTATATAAGAAAGCCAAACAACGAGCCGGTGATTACGGGGTGCACGTAATTTCTTAATTGAATTTGAAAATTAGAATCGATCTGTTGCCGAGAGCTCGCTCGCGTCGAGTGTATAGGTATGAATGTAGGCTCGTTGGAGATGGATGTTTTTGCACTTACAGGTTAATGTCAGACCGTTGTAATAGTGGTATAGCAGTCGTTGTAACAGTTTAATTTTATTCGTGTGCAGATTTCAATCTTATACTAATAATGCTTAAATCAATATAAAAAGTGAATATGATTGTTTATGATATATTATTATGCGCGTCTATTCGACAAGAAAGTCAACACTGGAACTATGACACTGTATAAATATGTGTGTCATCGGTGGAATTCGTCGTGGTTTTTTGCTCCGAAAACTATATAATTATGATACAGTACGGTTTATCTTCTCTCGTACGTCATTTCGCGTATCCTTTACTCGCATACCAAAATTAATTTCAATCCTCTCGTCATTATCATTATATTGCGCGTCATACGTGTATCGGCACAATGATCGTGCTATTGCGTTCTTTCTGTTCGTGCAGTTACGGGCGACGATTATAATCGAGTGTATTCCGGCGCGCGAGCTTACGATTGACTTTAATGATGTATATCACCGGGTAGAGAAAGAGAGGTTGAGAGGGAGAAAGAGAGAGAGAGAGCGTGCGCGGCGTGTATAGTCGTTAGCGATTGCGGGCTCGCCTCGTCCAGGATGAAGGGGCCATAAACATCACGCGAACATCAGATTTATAAATCATCGGATTTTATTTCAAATTAAGACTGTTTTAGGACTCGCTTTCCGCCTCGAGTCCTTAACCCGTTCTTTATGCCGCGCGCACTCTCTCTCTCTCTCCGGCCGGCCTGCCTCGTGAAATTTTTATGCGACACTTCGGGACGAGGGTACATCAAGTAGCACTTAGCTGGGCCTAATATCTTATTAAGCAGCGTCTTTGTTGTTAAGCGCCTTTTCTTATTTCTTCATTTCGTATACAGTATTTAGCAGTGCTACAACTTAGTATCTAAGTCTACAGGTGCTCTAATTATTTTCACGTCTATTCTTATTTACAGTTAAAGAAACCAGATCGTCTGTTTAAAATTTTAATTACTTTTTTTTTTATTTAGAAGTAAGCAGTCTGAAAACAATGTAAAATAATAACAGATTGTTATATATGCTTCGTACGAGTTATGAAATAATAAATTTCGTAAAAATTCTAAATGAAATTTCCATGAATTCAATTGATTTTATGAAATCAAAGATATGCAATTTCGCGTATATTCAATTTCACTATACGATTATTGTTCAGGTTTCAAACTCATATACAACAAGAATGTTGCAATTGAATTTTTTAACACTATTTCATATACTTAAAGTATCAATAGAATTAAAGGTGTATCATATTCGGATCTGTAGTTATAATTTTTTTCTGGATTAATGTTTCTATTTATAATCAAACTGGTTTAACTGCTATTTTATGTGTGGTGTAATTTTACAGTAATTATAAAAAATTTAATTTATGTATCGAAAAGTATTTGCATGGATTACTGGTATAATAATTTGTTATTTATTGCTTTTATAGTTTATATTATTCATCTAAATTTGTCAATTTCGAATATTTACTAAGATCAATAACGTACGTTTGAGGTATGATTGGAGCTGTTATGCATCACAATTGTGGTATATATCTTTGAATTTTATATTTTATACTGGAAATCTCCTCGTTTGCAGTCAAATAAATCATCAGTTATAACAGGTTCAAATAACATTCATAAGAAATTACTTTTTTATTTTATTGCACATGTAAATGGTTAATTATTTATATTATTGTTGAATTATGCTTTGGAGCCTATATTCTGTAAACTTAATGCAACGCTACTTTGGACGTTAAGCATGAAAGTTGGTCTCTCATCATGCGCAATGTAGCGAAACGTTGGCAAAATAAACTTCCACTAAATCAAACGTTCGTCTATCGTTCGATTCTTAAATACCTACGTTAAATATAAATGGTATTTCCCAGAAATACAAAGAAAATTTAAGTTCAAAGTTGTTAATAATATAACGGTAAACTATTTTGCGCAAACGATCACAGGTATTTTGTAGATCATGGGGGTTAGGCAACAATAGTAAATTTACGACTTGGAGGAATCCCTAGGCTTAAGCATCTCACATCGCTTAGAATTCATGACTCGGTTTCCCAGCCGTCTAACATAAACAAAAGTGATTCGCTTAAAGGAGAGAAAGAGAGAGAGAGAGAGAGAGAGAGAGAGAGAGAGAGAGAGAGAGAGAGAGAGAGAGAGCAAAAGTTCTTTCGGTATAGTATCCCCCTTTGAAAAGCGCTCGGCGCCGTGGACCGAAAGAAAGGGATTCCTACGTTTAACGTCTCGTTACTTTAATCCTTTTGCCCTCTTTTTATTTGCTGCGTCTTTTCATTTATTTTGCTCGGCTACTGCGAGAAAAAGATAGCGTAGATGCATCCTCTCGACGCTCGCGCAGAGCCTTCTCTCGCGCTAATTAGCCAGATGCTGCGGCGGCGTGCTGCTGTTGCACTGCCGCTGCAACTCCTCGTGTGCGCCTTTATTTCTCTCGCTGCGCATAACGAAAGTGTTTACAACTTTAATTAGAATAAAATCTTTGCATTCTAGTTTCTTTTAAATCCTTCGCTATGGTAAACCAGCGCATTTGCGGTTAACTTTATACGGAAGCTGAAAGTATTCATGCGGTGTGCAAATTTTGCATGTATGAATATATATATTTCCTAATGGCGTTTTAAGAGTGAAGAAGCTGTAAATTGAAAGTTGTTCGACGCGTTTGCCTGTTTACTTGCTAATACGTATGCAGACAATATTCTGGAATATGGCGAATTTCATTAAAACTTTCAGCTTTTTTTTAAGCAATAGGTATTTTAGAAAATATAAAATCAGGGAAAAGCTTAAAATGTTTCTCATTCATATCATTATGAATGGAAATTAAACAAATCAGAATAAGTTTTAATTCTCACAAAAAGCAAACATCGTTAGCTTTATCAATACATTGAAACCCATGAACTGAATGAAATAACTATATTTTTGATCCAAGGGGGTCCTGGAGTTCCAGTATAAAAAATGTGTTTTGATAAAATTTTATCATTTTCGACTATAATAATTAATTAAGAACGAGTGATGTCATCTATTTCCCTAAAATAAAAACGTATTTCATTATTACAACGAATAAGAAAAATAAACGTTAGAAATAAATTTTATTTCAATGAAATTTGTTCAGTAATTTTTTATTGCCTTTCACCCTTCATTTATATACTTTTAATATGATTATTTTTTGATAAATTCATGTAAAATAAGTAATAATATAAATATGCTTTTACATTTTTCTAACGAAATGAAGAGTAGGTGTAAACTCAGCTCACAAAATGAATAAATTTGCATTTTGAGAATCCTTGAAATTTCCAAACACAGTGCCAATTCGTGATCTGGCTCGAGCCTCAAAACAAACGGAGAGCCATCAAAAGCCGAACATCCAAGAGCGCGCACGCGTCCATCGCACACTTTTTCTCTCTCTCCCTCTCCCTATGCCAAAGTCGCGATATGCATACAGACGGTAAATTATGCTCGCATTCAACCGTCACAGGCCCCTGACAAGTTTACAAACTGCGAAACTGTGCGCGACCGGGTCGACGTCACGAACCTGTCCCACGCGAGCGAGAGAGATATTCCGCGCGCGCGCAGCTTAAATACACAATCGCATCGACAAAGGCCTACGGGCAAGACACGATAATGAGCCGATCGATACCGCGCAGTCTGTAATAATTAGCGTATAGGCCAGGAGGTAGAGGAGCAACAGCCCAGAAAAGCACCACGATGACGAGCTGGCTGATGCGAGTATAGTTATATATTATACACATACACATGGAGCATCGCTCCGATGCAAATGCGATTCCAGAAAAGTTTGGCGCCCACGCCAGAGACGCACACGTCTATCTGTCGCGACGACAACGATTTTGTGAAAAGAGGTGGCCGGAGCGTTGGTAACTTTTCGGCTAATTATAATTAACTTTCTGCGCTTTCGAAGCGCAAAGTTAATTCCAACTGAGAGAATGGGATTCACTGTATCGACCCATCAAGAGGATCAGCTGTTCTCCTATGCAAAGCCTTTTTCCAAAAAGCTCTTTAGAGTAATTTCTCCTGACTTTCCGAAACCCCGAAACATTTAAGTATAGTATTTTATGATATATAATAATATTTGTTGATTACGAAAACATGTGATACTTCTCAAGTTAATGAATAGAATTCTAATACGTTATTTATATGCAACAGGATTTCCTTATCCATGCTGCATATAGTTTAACATTGACAAACAATTTATTTCTTAGCTTTATTTTTAGAAACTCGATACTTGGAAAACTATACTAGTTCTGTAATAGTTAATAACGGATTTCTCAAAACCCCTAAAAAACGGGAAACAGGCACTGATGTAGTCGCATCGGTGAGTGTCAGAGCGGCGCGCGATGCCGGTGGTGCAGCTCTATATAACCAGCCGCGAGAAAAATGCGCTTTGCCCATAAAAGCCGCGCGCAGATTGATCGTCCCAACCCCGCACTCTCTCTCACTCTCGCAATCGCGGGCAGTAACCGCGAAGCAGGAAGTGCCGCTGCAACCGGGTTGCTGCGACTATCCGCTTCCTCCCAGCCAATCACCGTGATTGAATTTCAATGATTTATGGAGAACCGCGAGACGGCGGTGCAAGAGCATGAGGGAGAGATAGATAGAGCGCGCGAGCGCTAATTGCAGCGGCCACGGCGGCAAGAAACTGCGCGGATGTCTTTCGCGTAAGAAAACACGCGCTTCTTCGCGCGCGCGCGCGACTCGAGCTCGTGCGACGAGTTTGGCCAGCCTGGATTCTCACAAGGTATGTGTGCAATCGATCGATCGATCTCGCCGGCTTGTATATACCCTTGAAAGGGAGTTTAGAGCGTGGAGTAGGTATGTGCGAGTGAGAGAGAGAGAGAGAGAGAGAGAGAGAGAGAGAGAGAGAGAGAGAGAGAGAGAGAGAGAGAGAGAGAGAGAGCCTGTCCGTCCGCGAGGCGAACGAGCGATTGAACGAGTTGATATAATCAAGTTGTAACGAGACTTGTCTTTTGTTGTGATAGGCAAAGCCGTTTCGTTCTTTTCTATGGTCATTACGTCGATTGTTATTGTTTTCTTACATCTCCATTAATTTGAGAGGACAAAGAGCCGCTATTGCATGCACGGAGAGAAATTTTGGTAAGCGGATCGCCGCAATCGAAGCAGGCGGATAGCTCACGCTTTTGGTAAGCCAAGTTCCAACTTTTGGTCATCGGATGACCTTCTGAGAGACATCCGTTGATCTAACGGTCAGTAAACAGCGCCATAGCTCAACGGATGTCTCTCAGAAGGTCATCCGATGACCAACGTTGGAACTCGACTTACCAAAAGCGTGAGCTATCCGTCTGTTTCGATTTCGGCGATCCACTTACCAAAATTTATCTCCGCGTGTGGGTAAAAATATAAAAGAGTTTATCTCATACTGTTTGAGAATTTATTAATACGCTTTTTGATAAAAGCAATGTTTAGTTTATGTTATTGATAAAAATATTCCATTTGGGTTTGAAGTAAACATATAAGTCTAGTTGTAGGCTTCGATAACTTAAAAATATTCAATAAATAACATACATTTTTGTGCAACATTTCAGCCTGCACTAAAACAAAAATAATTACCTTAATTTCAAAATATAAAAATAATATATTAATCGAAAAAAATCATAATATCGACTTGCATTATTAAGTGACTACTTATATTAACATTTTTAAAGTTCACGCTCAAATTACTCTAATTAGTAACCTGATATATACCAGTGATTAGACATACGGTAAAGTAATTGATCAGGTATTTTAGAGAACACGCTGTATCACGGATATCCATTTTACTATTTACACGCGGAAAAACGGTAACTTAAAACAAGTTTTAATTTCAAATAGTCAAAATAAAAATTGAATCGATTACTATTCGAATTAAATGCTACGTAGACCGGGTACGGTACGGTAAGATTGGTATATAATGATAGCTCTCATGCTTGTGTATTCATGGTTCATGTAAGCTTGATTAAAAAATTAGGAAAAGATTCAATAATAATTTCCCTATCTTTCAGTATACAAAGAATACGTTGAATTTACAAAAAAGGAATCAACAAATTATGCACTTACAATTAGCACCATCTCGCAGCAACGTCAAGTAACGCGATGGAAATAGCGCCACTTTGTATAATACGAAAATTGGCGCGGAAAATGTAAACGAACCATTCGACCACATTCCTCTAATGCCCGTCCGTGGTTCTTCCTAATTTTTCCGAGCCCCCGCCGCCTTCTCAAACAACCTCGCGCGCGCGCAAGAATCTAAGCCTCCCGTCGGCATGAGCGGCAAGGTTAAAAAGGCATCTACACAGCGCGCGGGGCGCATTCCTCGGACGCGCTCCCGGTCCGTGTGCTATTAATTTGTATACCGATACCGAACTTCCGCCACGCGCACGCGAAACAGCGGGAGCGCAACGGCATCTCCTCTCCTGGGACGCGAAATCTCGTCTCCCGCGCGCGCGGCCGTAACCTTCGTGTGTTCGAATGCTTTCGGCGCGGAGCGGCGGCGGCCCTAATGATCACGATTGAATGCGAATGAGGCCGCGCTCTGCGGAGGAGCCAATACAATTAACCCCAAGCCGTGTACTTACGTGCCGTGTAGGTTTGTGTGTGTGTGTGTGTGTGTGTGTGTGTGTGTGTGTGTGTGTGTGTGTTTGTATGTGTGTGTGTATATATATGCCTATAGATCGGCCCGCGCGCGCAGAATGCAGCGTGCAAGCGCAGCTCTTTGCTAAAGACTCACTGTTTGGCTCTCTCTCTCCCTCTCGCTCTTGCGGCAGCTCGCCTTCCTTTCGCCCGTTAACTTGATAACATAATTATCTGAGATAGGTATATTGCGCTCGCCCCGGCGTTATGGGAGCGCCGCGGCGATTCGCGCGCAACGGCTAATTAAAGCCGGCTAGGCGAGCGCCGTTTATTAATGTGTCATTCGCGATATGAGCGCCGCGCGTGAGCGGAGGAGGTGCATATCGCGTGAGATATTTTCTGTGCAGCAGTAGCAGCATCGTGTGCGTCACTGGCGTTTTATATAAGTTCGGGGTATGTGATGTGTGCTTTGAAACAGATTCGAAAATTAATGAATGATGGTGCTACACGCTGCCCATGTGGGCGTGCTCAAAGGTTGTCCTTTTCAAAAAGATGGAGGTATAATATAACGGAAGCAGTTTTTTGCAATTAGGTGTGCTGAATGTAGTTAATGAGGAAGTCGTTTTTTCTAACTTTCTACGGCAAAGGAAGCATCATGCGATAGCTCATTTCCATGATGAGTGTGCTAGGGTAGATAAAAAAAATTCGTAAGCAATTTCAAAAAAATTATTTATTTACGACCCAATAATAAAACATTTTCTGTTACTTTTATGTATATATCATTAATTTTGTAAATAACGCATATGAGATATCGTACTAATTATTTGATTTCTCAATCACGCAATGTAAAAATATTGGATTAATAATGTCGGTTCTGGTTCGTAATGTTTCGCGTGTGAGAATAATCATGCAAACAACGCAACACGCATAAAATATGCCTTTTACAACATACCACGTAATTTTTTTCTACAATGTTTAATGAGCCTTAATCAATTTCCCATTGAAAATAACTTCATTGAGCTACGTGTATAGCTTATATTAAGAAAATAATTTAGCGTTTACCAATAAATTATGTGCCCTCGTGTACTTTTTGCCATTTATCCGATGTCAATACAGACTGAATGGACAATTAGATAAGAAAGAATTACAAATGATCGGCATCGTTCACGTGTCGCCCCCTCAAAAATGGCAAAAATCATATTGAAAAGCGACAAAAGACCGAACAGAACTCCTTTTCCCCACGGCTATTAATCAGAAAATGGCGAGAGCAAAAAACGCGCCCGCCACTTCTTGCCGTAATGAAGTAGTTCAGCATATATATCCATAGAATATACTGAAACCTGTATACGCGCGGCGGCGACGACGGGCAACGATGGCAGAGTATAGTGGCCCCCAGACGGATAAAACATTATTTAACATTCTCTCAAGCGGAATATTTATCAAGTACGACAATGACTATTCATCAGCGAACCGCGAGCGCGTGCTCATTTCGAGGGAGAGAAATTTTTCTCTACTCGAGGCGCATTCCGCGCCAAGCGCTGTCCGTGAAATACGTGCCTTTACTACTGAATGAAAAGCGCGCCTACTTCTTTTTCTCCTCTCTCCCGCTCACTCCTGCGCTGCAGCCATCAAAACGCCTCTCTACGCACGCTCGGGCCCCGCGTGGAGGAAGGCAGTGCCGATAATACAGCCCGTTCCGCGGCGTTACACATCCATCTTCCCCGGCGGCCGTGTAGTCGTGTAACTTCGCGCGAGCGCGTTATATGCATGAATCGCTCGCGTATTTACGCGGGTCAGTCTCTCTCTCCCTCTCGCCGCGAGTGTGTGTGCGTACACGCGTTCGCGCTATACATCACTGCATGAAATAGTCGATCTGCACAGGCACGTCCTCAACGACAACGACGACGACGACGAAGGGAATTTCTGACCCCGCTGCCCGGCCGTCTTCGTTTCTTTAGCCACATCCATTTTTCAGACTCGCGGTCGAGGGAGGAGAGAGAGAGAGAGCGAAAAAGAAGAGAGATATCGGCCTCGGGAGCGGAATGCGAACCCGGCAAAGTGCATAAATAACTTTCTGATTCGGCCCTGCGAAGACTCGCCTATGTATGTACGTAAGGGTATGCGATTTTCGTCAGTGTCAACGGGTGACGAGCGTTTATATGCGTTGCTCGAGATTGAAATCACGATTTCTTTGGCCGGACGAAGTAATTTTTGAAGATTAGCTTCGTTAATTTTGTCCGACCACTTTGGCCTGTCCTTCAAAGAGATAGAAGTGTATAATAAATTACTTTTTGAAAATAAGTTGCGACATATCTCCAATATTATATACTTCTTCGTTTAATCGTTTCTTCTTACGCGAAAGGAAATAGCGGTAACGAATGAATTGATCGAATTGAAAGTCGAATTCTCACACGTAAATCTTTTATCCGTGCAAATGAAAAGGATTCCATAAACATATATACCGTATAGGCGAGGCGAGCATTTCGCGGAACTCTCCGGAAAAAAGGACAAAAAAGAATTGAAAGAGAGGCTCTCTCGGCGAGGCGAGCAGCCTCGTGCGCTTGTAAATCTGTTGCACGCGACTTTTTGAACCCAGGCCGATGATACGTGCCTCGGTGTATGTGTATATGTATGTATACACGTGCGAGCATCGCAAGGTGCACCACTCTCGGCTGCTGCGAGGATAAATGTGTGCACCGGTTTTTCAACTCGTCCTTTTATTGCGCAATAATTTCGCCTGTCTCCCTGGCGCGGGAGCTTCCCGTAGCGCGCACGCGCGCTCTAAATTAGTAATTCATTTCTTTTGAAATTATAAGCGAGGCCGCAAGGCCATCGCGCGGTTCGCGTGCATGATGATGCTTATATATGTATATACGTATACGCACGGCCGAGCGCGCGCACGCGGAATATCCGGCGCGAAAATCAACGATAAAGTAGAGGTTAAAGGAAAGCCATTAGTCGCGGTATATTTTCTTGCTTTTTGCTTAGTTACAGAGTGGAAGTATCATTGGCTCTGAAAATTTTTACTTACGCAGTAGAACGTAATCGATACTTAGCAGCGGTTGGAAATTCGTTAAAAATATTTTCTTAATACTACTAATAAAGTTAAAATTTTTTTTCTTTTGCGTATTATATATTTTAATTATCAGAGAAAATGTTTTTAAAATTCACATTTACAGCAATCTTTATGGCCCGTAAGCAAGTGGCATAAAGCAATTACTATATGAA
Organism: Torymus aiolomorphi; assembly: GCA_036365515.1. Lineage (NCBI taxonomy): Eukaryota > Metazoa > Arthropoda > Insecta > Hymenoptera > Torymidae > Torymus > Torymus aiolomorphi. Next base: position 186,788,381 of record CM070875.1, read on the forward strand.
ATCTCAGTAAAAGTGTCTTAGAGAAATATTTATCATTTGTAATATTACGCTTTTCTTTTCATATAAAAAAATTTATTTTGATGAAACGTGTACACTGGAAGGTATATTTTACCGCAATCATCGAAAAAATACACCACTTGTTCTCGGAGCTCCCGAATCGCTTCTTTACGCTTTTCACGGGCGCTCGCCGACTAATTTATTTATTTAAACAGCCACTTTAGCAGAACGACTTAATGAAGTAGCGAGACCGAAGGAGCGAGCGAGAGGGAGAGAAAGAGAAGACCGCACGTATACATATACATATATATATAGGGACACACGAAAAGGGGCAAAATTTATTCAAACACCCGGCGCAAGATCGCAATTGCATTATGCGAGTTAAGCGCACGCCTGAGGCGCACGCGCGCGTACAGTGGCCACAATCACATTCGAGATTCAAAGGAGCCACGCGAAACGGGCCGCGAGAGCCTAAGTGCGCGGAGCCGTAGTACGACGACGACGACTCGCTAATCAGAGATTTAATTGATACCGGCCGAGCGTCCGAGCACGACGAGCTCTCTTACTCTCTCTCTCTCCCGTATACACGACGTCCCTTTTTCCCTCCCCCTCTCTCACTGTCCAGCAGGTCAGCGGGAACACAACGGCAAAGGGACGCAATCGTATAATACATATGTAAGACGCGCGACGCGCGAACGCGACCTCGGAAAGTGCTTAGCGCGATTCGACGCTCCTCTTTTTTTACTGTTTCACCTTTCTGGCACATACGAAGTACACATACACACATGCTGCCTGCCTTCGCGCGCGGAGAAAGGTCTTCATTAACGAAGCTCAGCCGCCGATCGCTCGTGCGCGGACGCGACCGCATGAGCTTAATCGCCGTGATTTCGTTATTTTGTTGTCGGTCCTTCTTGTCCCGTACCTTTTCTCCCACTGAGTGTATAGTATGCCAGAGCTGGGTCTTGATTTTGGAAGCTGATGAGTTTGAGTTTTTACCATCGAAAAAATATTAGAAGATATAGTTTACATCTAATCACTTTATATCGATAAATGATGGTGTGATTCTTAGAGTTTCCCATTTCATTTAGAAATCTTATGTTATAGTTCTATCAAATAGACATGTGATACAGTTTATATCGTAGTACAAATAGAAGGTTACTTAACTTTAATAGATGTGTGCATCACAAGTTTAAATACTGTTTTTATCCTTCTGGGATTGAATCCAAGCGTACGAAAATTAATATACTATTATATCAAATGTAGTCATTACTGCGGATTTCACCGCAAGTTTATATTAAAGAAGCCTCAATATATGTAATATTACACCTGTAATCGCATAGTCATACATAATATTTTATGAATTCAATATGTAATTGTGAATATTTTAACGTTGGAAAATAAATTTAATAATAGGGTTATCATAATTAAATGTTACGAAATCAGTAGACTGGAACCACTGGTGCCGCACAATTTATACGTAAGTATTCACACACCTGGTTCCGACCACATCAATATTAAATATTTTAATTTACCAATGCTTTAAAGTTGACAAATGTATTCGTAATAAATTCCCCAGAGAATATCCTCTATATAATACAGGAAAAAATAATAGTTTCGTTTAATAATCACACAACATCCGGAAAACATCATAATGCGTATTTTAAACCGAAAATTTCATTTTCAATTTGAAATTCTTAAAAGTAGTTATCTCAGTTATCTCATCACTGTAAACCAGTTCATTAAACTTAAACCCTATACATGATCACAAAGAGCGTCTGAGGAGTAACACGAACAGAAATAGAATGAAAAGGACGAAATATTCTGGTGTTACTAAAAAGGAGACTTTGTTGAAGTGCTACTTGATACTAAAAACAATTTTAAAAATGGATGGTACAGTATAACAGATTTGGCTTCCCGGAAATCTATAGGTATGTGTCATGCCATTGTCGGTCAAAGATAGATATATCCCAGTGGTTAGCATTCAAGTTTGTTTTGCCAGACCATGGCAGTATGAAGGATAAAACTACTCGTGAAATACGGAAACAAACTCATATTTCACACCCAGAGAAAGATCTTATTAGCTTTCTCATTCAATGATTACGTGCTCATTATAAAAATAATTTCACGCTCCTTCCAGGGCGATATTCGATTACATTGTTAATCTATAAACTTTCTACATCACTTACGTACTGCACTCGCACTGACCCGCGCACGCTTTCTCATATGAATTTTCAGCGCGAAAGGCAGCATCGACACTTACCTGAAACAAAGTAAAAGGGAAGAAATTACTTTCACTATCGCATAATAGCACATAATATTGAAGCGCGGAAGATACAAATTATCGCTTACGTCACTACCTTCTTTAGGAAGAAAGGATGATTTGATGAATACGTTATATCCTTTGTCAAAATACATAGAATATGAAACAAAGCAGAATATGTTTGATATTGATAAGAAATATGTCATCGAAATCCATTGATTGATAAGGGAGCTGAAGCAAACAATCTCAATACTGTCCTCTTACAGCGGTAACAATGACGAGGCGGCTTTAGTAGTCCAGCAAAGCATATTAATTTCAATAACAAATTCGAGCGACCTCAGCCATACATGCATACGTAACGAGAGCGAGACAATATCTCTCTTTTGTCCGAGGGTATTAAGTGATTTAACTGGGGTCGTATAGCCACCTCTCTCGTATAACCACCTGGCGAACAAAAGCTTGGGCTGTCGTTAAAATTGAGTTATTCGTCGTCGTCCTCCTCCTCCTCGTCGTCGTTGCGCGCTGTATATGTATATGCAACGAGCGCGCGTGGTGTGCAATATAACGAGGAAGCATTTATGATCCGAGACGCGCCGGAATACTTCCGGTTCCGCGCGCGGCCTCTCTCCGAAAACTCCGCGCGATTCGCTACCCGCCGCAGCTGGAGCTCGTTTGTGCGGATTTTCGTTGGCTGGGCGCACTATTCGGACCCTCATCGTTTAAGTGAATATAAGAGAGAGAGAGAGAGAGAGAGAGAGAGAGAGAGAGAGAGAGAGAGGACAGAGAGTGAGAAAGAGACGGAGACGAAAAAAAATGCGGTATATACAACACGTGTTTCGTCTAATTCATGGGGCTTTGGGAGAGTGGAAAAAAGTGGATTTCTGGGATATATGTGAGCTCTCGCGTGGTCACCCTGTTTTATGGCTGGTTCATGCATAATTATGGAATGTTTTAGGTGATATATTATTCGTGAAAAAAACAAGGGGCTACGTTATGAATTTACAACCTTCGTATAATTGAAAAAATATTATGTTAAAAAAAAAAAGAAAAGATTTTTATACTGTTCGTATAATTTACGAAGTAATATTATATTTTGATCCTATATTATTAACAATCCACTGCGTATTTTCTATGATAGTTTCGGCTTTTCTATGATCGCGTGTAGATAATTGAGATGCTTAGGTCGGAGTTTCTATTAAGTATGAGGGATGTGAAATTTAATGCAGTTAATCGAGCAATTTATCATAATAATTTTCGCGGGATAATTTTCAATTGGACGTGAAAGTTTCGCCGAGCGAAAGCAGCGCTCGCGCGTGAAATTCTGGAATGTCGGAAATTCAGTGTTCTCAGCTCGTTAATTCGCGCTAACAGCGGTGTCGTCTTACCAAAATGAGATGCCAAGAACAAAGCGCGCGCAGCGGCTAAAAAGGGGCAGCCTATGCGCCGATATTGCAACCGCCGCGCGCGAAATTACACACTGCAGGGTTGTTGGCGTTATTGGATTGCATAAGGCAACGAATCAAGAGTGGAATTACGTGATAATTTGCGCGACGGGGTAATCGGTGTTGGGGGGGCCCGGTCGCCCCGGCGACTATATATACGCGATCGAGGAGAGTAAGTACTCCGCATAATCATTCCGGGCAAACGATCAGCGATCACGGCGAGATTAGTCCGTTAGATTATCTGTCGGGCGACGTTAGCCTTGTTGAGTGAGCGCCCGCGCGATTATGCCGACAAGGACGCTAATTATCTGTCCGCGCGTGCGCGCTCGCGCGAGTGAGAGAGAGGGAGTTACATTGCTGCGCCGCCTATACGCGAGACGCCCGCTTCATATTTTTCGCGTGTCCGCGGAATCGCAATGTTCGATGAAATTGCGCTTTTTACGTCTTAATGACGCGAGCTACCCTGCCTCGGAGAGAATTTTTCCTACAGTTTCTAATCATCGTTCCTTGCTCCTTGGTTTGTTCTGCGAATAAAGCCGATAAGTATTAGCTGCGTCGTGTTACGTGTCCGATGTTGGAATTATTTTCAAATGTTTTTCAAAGAGCACTTTAAACGACGTGAATTTTGTAATAATTATAACATGTAACACGCACGTCTTTCATCTTCTATGCAATTTCTGATTTTGAGATTCTACGTCGTTCTTAAACAGAAGACTGTAATTACATTTGAAAATAATATTGCACTTTAGCATCGGATTCCTTTAAATATTACCAAACTATAAATACGTTGTTGTAAAAACGAAAATTTTAATGGAATTCTTCCAGTGCCGCTGACCTATTGTATACACACATAAAAAACGAATGTAACAAACTTAAAGAAACATTTCTTTAAAAACGACAAGAAAAAAGGAGATTAACGTACTTGAGAAATGTTATATCCTTAAGTAGGAGAAAAAGGAGCGTAAGCAAGTAGCCGAAAGAAACGGCAGCCGCGGCGTGAAAAAAGAAGTCGTAAATAAGCGAAGGCGAGCTGCGTGTAGCAGCAGCAGCAACGAAACCAATGAAATTCATCACCTCGTCCAGGGGCACAAGGAGTGAGTGCGCGCGCGCGAAATGGGTCAGTTCGGAAGGTAAAAGACCGTTAATTTGCTCTGGAAGCTCCGGGTAGCGAGAGGGAGAGAAATTAGAGCGATTTTTGGTAGAGTTTCTCGCGGTTTCTTGCTGCGGTCGCCACCGCGTTCCAACTGTGAGCGTGCAGGCATTCTCCCCCTCGCGAGAAGAAACAACAAACGTCGCGCCGAAAGAGAGAGAGAGAGAGGGAAGCAAGACCGATCGCCCCGTCGGCTTGCGGTATTTTGGCTTCAACCGTGCTTGTGTATTTACGCGCGAACGAGTGAAAACCGACGGGGCGGCAGCAGCGGTCGGCCGGCCGCCGGTTCTTATTTTCGGTCCTTCGTTTATTATTTATTGTCACGCGGATGTAAATCACACGCAATGCCGCCGCGTATATGCGTATAGTCACGCGTTATCTGCGAAAATACGCGCGCCCTCTTGAGTTTTTAAATATTGATTTTAGAAGTTTCATATTTCATAACCAAAAATAGTATAATATTTGGTAAATAAAATATTGAAACGACTTAATCTGTAAAATAAAATAAATGGCACGTAATAAATACAACTGTTATCCAGTAATTTAGTTCTAAATAAATGAATATTCAGGAAGGCGTATGATACTAGCTAAGTTATTTCCATCCTAAAAAGCATAGCATAATACTGTTTTGTCGAGCTTTGGAAGGTGAAGAAAAAGAAGACATCGAACTTGAGAGGGAAAGAGAGAAAGAAAGGGAGAGAGAATTCAGACGGAAAATTTCAAAGGGAATATTTTTAGCGCACGACGGACCCATTAGGCGCCACTACCACAATCCACGAAGGATTTAAATCTTTGCAATCAGAATCAAAAGAGCCAGAATAAAGCTCGTGCCGATCAATTACTTTTGTATATACCGGCCGTATTCATTTTTAGTTGTCTTGTACCGCGAATGGAAATAAACTTCAAAAGAATACGAGGCTGCTTGCATACGTTCTATATCTACCGTGAATTCTGTTTTTTTTATCTACTTGTATATAGTGATACAATACTTATTGATGTACATGAAAAACACTATGGGTACACGGGAAAAAACTTTGTAGTAAAAATTCTATTTTCAATAGTAACCGCGGGACAGACTCATATTTTTATGAAAATTACTACAATTTATAGTAAAAATTGCTATTGTCTTGTAATTTTTACTATATAAAAAGTAACTTTTACTATAAATGGTATAGTAATTTTATGAGAAAATAAGTCTGTACCATTTTTACAATCAAAAGTAGTAATTTTTACTACAAAATTGGTTTTCGAGTAAAGTACAGTATGGTAAAAGTATAATGTATCACTATAATAACATTATTTTATATAAAAAATAAAATAACTATACACAAAACCAATTCGTATATCTTTATACAGAAGTAAACCTGACAATTTCACCTGTTTCACCCTAATTTTCGAGGATGTCGGCATAAACGAACACATTCGAAGTGGCTTTTCGGTGATTTCCAACATTTTCAATTATGAATGAATGTCTCGCTTGCTTTCTCTGTCTCTTTCCCCGTATAGTTTCGAGAGTGCAGCATTGACCGCCTCGTTTAATTTAACGTCGACCGCGCGCGCCGCTGTACACAGAGGAAAAGGGAGCGAATCGCCGCAGAGCAGAGCGCAGACCAGACGCGACGTCGACGACGACGAAAGACTTAATGCCTGGAAGCTGCAAGGTCTCGCCGTCCTCTTGACGCGCTGCACTGCACGCGGCGAATGCATCAAAGAGCGATTCTCATACGTCTCTGCCACGGGCTATGGGTATATACTACGCGCCTGCCCCCTAACAAAACGTCCCTCGAATATAAGCAAGCAAGCAAGCGCGCGGCCGCGCCAGACAAGTGCAAGAGCCTATTGATTTTCCCCGTTTCTCTGTCCCTCGCCCTACACTTTTGCTTTCGATATTTTACGTCTTTTCGCGACTCAGCCAACTTCTTATGAATCATTCTGCAGCTTCATTGGAAATATATTCTTTGTGGGGGAGATCATTTTTTCGCAGCTGTACGAGGCAAGTGGGGTATAAGATGTTGTATAGCTGAGAAAAATATCTGTGAAAAAATCGTGGCAATAAATCTCGAAATCAAGGTTAAAAACGATGTTAGATTTTTATTCGCATTGTTATTCTCAGGTAACACATCGCACGCCAAAGATCCCCTCTTTCTATGCGTGAAAAATAGTGAGAAATTACTACTTCAGTAATAAAAACTCGTGCAGTTCCGAAATAGTTGGTATCCACAATTTTAGTAGTGTATATTCACTTTTAAAGATAGCGAAATTCATTTTAATATTTGGAAAAGTGAATATGTACTACTGAAATAGTGGATGCATGCCTACTATTTTGGTAGTGCACAACTTTTCTTTACTGAAGTAGTTATTTTTCACTATTTTACATTTAGAGAGCTAAATCAAATAAAAAGGACAAATATCATTGTAATCAAACAATATTATGTAGCAGTCATTGTATTTAATCCTTCATTTAATAAATGAAAATCATTTACGTATTTTCTGTGGTAAAGATAGAGAACCAATTTTCTTAAGTGTTTAAAAAAAGGAGAATAAGTAAGATGCCACATCTATCAGGAAAGTACTAAGGTAACAATTTTTTCTTAAATATGGATGTAACTTATTATGACGTTATATATAATAGTACATTATGACACTGGTGTGGAAGATGGTTATTTATCGCAAATCACCTTACACACGAGTTTCATACAGTATTTTATACCACGAGAGCTTAAAAATCATGTCAAAGTTGCAATTTGTAGGTTAGACTGGTATAAAAGGTTATTACCATTATTCCTACTATCATATTATTCAACCATTATTATCATAAATGGTTGAACGACAAGATGAGAAAAGTTTAAGGTTGTTCCTTAGCGAAGGCAAAGTGAATAGAATCGAATGAAAATTTATTTACAGATTCTTTTTTATGTTTTACGCAATTCTGTGAATTTTTAAAAGGATCTTGTGGCCATGAACCGAGCAATAAATTTTCAAAGATATGTAAAAATACACAGGCTCTTATGGGAGTGCCGAAATTTTTACTATACTATATTGTAGAGTATACATGTGTAATCTTATATGCACAGTTTTGAAAAGATCCTGTCGGCAGGAGCAAAGTTTCTTTGAGCGAAAGCAACACAGTCACGGCATCAGATGTTTACGTTCAAGAAGTATGGCAGCGTCGCTGACGTCATCAAGGAGCGCAGGAGCGCTCCGAAGGCAAGTATCATATAAATTATGGGCTGAGAGAGAAACGCTCTCGTAACGCGATGCGCATGAGAAAAACAGCTGAGCGGCGTTGCCAAAGTTCACGATTATTTTTTTTATATTTTTATGACAAAAATTGAAGAAATTTGTGTACTCAAATATTAAATAAAATATTTAATGAATAAAAAATGCAATTGCGTTTCAGGAAAATATGAAATTTGCATGAAAAATTAATTAATATCTATATGAATTTTGATCGCATGCAGTTAGCAGCGGATTCGAAACCTAATGCTAAAGGATAGGGCTCAGGGTTACCACAATCTCAAAAAGAAATCACACTAAGGAACAACCTTAAATACATCTTTTACAAGTATTTTATTTTTATTCATTGCATTTAGGTAAAAACTTCCCTGACCTATACCAGAAAGATGCTATATGCAGTAGTTCATATGTTGAAGAAAATTTGTCTACAATATAGGGTAAGACCCCCTATTTGTGTGCCTAAACCTATCTGTGTGCTCTCCATTGAAATACATGTAAAGCACACAAATAAGTTCAGGCACACAAATAGGGGTCTTAGCCTATGTTTACTTTCTAAATTATAGTGTTATTTGAAGAACAAAATTAAGTGTAATTTTTTTCTACATAGAATTCGTTAAAATTTTTTTAAGGGTGCAGACACCTTTAAAATGACGAAAAATCAATTTTTATTGTATTACATATTTCACTAAAAAACACTTGAAGAATATGTCCCAATTAGTTTTAAAGCATTATCTATTTTTGTTTTAAGAATATACACAAAACGCTGATAAAGCTTTTCATTTCTTTTTTGTTCAAATTACATTTTTTTCCTATTTATATAATCGTAACTATATTGTTTCTACTAATTTTTTGTTTTTATTTCCTTGTTTTTAATATATTTAAAATTCTCACTCTACGTATCTATATATACTTTAAAAAATCCGAAAGTAATATTTTTAACATTAATATAAAGATAAAAAATAAATAATATAATTTATGGACGGTATTTTTGACAAAAATAAAAATTTGAATTTAAAACTTATAGCAGTTAAGTTGGCACCGTAACAACCTGACTTATCGTCGACAGCCTCTCACAGCTCACTCCTTTATTGTAATAGAGATTATTTTAACCTATATAAAAGTCCGCAAGCAATGTAAAAATGTACAGCTGTCATTTCATATAAACACTGTGATATCTGCTTCAGCACCTTTTTTATACAAAGTGTTGCTCTTAATTTTCATTATTTCCAATGGATTTGTTAAATAAAATATTTTAAACAAGTTTTTAAAAGTGTTTGAATAATACAAATGACAGTTGAATTAAAATTTTAGAAATAGCTTTTTAGTACTCCAACTTTTATTGGAAACTTTATACTTAAAATAGCAGGGATTGATACTAAAGAACAATTAAGTCTATACTGACTATTACAAAAAACATTTAGTGTACAGATTTAAATCAATTTTTAAAGGAAGCGAAAGATATGCTATTGTGCAGAAAAACATTATGGAACCTTCGCTTCTACCAGAAAGCTACCGTTATCAATCATCGCCTGAATCTCATTATGATATAATTTCGACATTTTATTTTCTGAAGTCAAAACAGTTATGCACTGCAATAAATATATATCAGTCGTATTCTATTTATTTCACTTAAATTTAAGATTTTTTAGCAATTTTTGACCGTAAAAAATTATTTAATCAAATAAATTGGATACATACTGTTATTGGGCTTCTTGTAAAAAAGATGTTGAAAATTGGTGTAGATCTTGTTCGATTTGTATTGCAAAGAAAGATCCATCAGATAAAGGTCACAATGAGATGAGAATCTACAATGTAGGATTACCTTTTGAGAGAATCCAAATGGATATTTTAGGACCTTTCCCAATTTCTTCTTTAGGAAATAGGTATCTCTTAGTTGTAACAGATTGCTTTACTAAATGGGTAGAAGCTTTTCCTCTCTCTAATATGAGAACAAAAACTATTACTGAAGTATTCGTTCGTGAAATCGTATGTAGATATGGAGTTCCTCTTGAAGTTCACACTGATCAGGGTCGCAACTTTGACTCTAAGCTAATTAAGGAATTATCTCAGTTGTTAAGAATTCGGAAGACTAGGGCAACACTATTATACCCTCAATCGAATGGTCAGGTAGAAAGACAAAACAGAACCATACTAGAATACTTGTCCAAATACATAACAGACAACCAAAAAGATTGGGATCGTTGGATCTCCTTGTATCTTTTAGCTTACAGATCCTGGATACACGCAACAACTGGGGCCACACCAGCGGAGATGTACACCGGTACAGACTTGAGGCTTCCTCTAAATTTGATACGCGGATGTCCTCATGAAGAAGAAGATTGTCCTAACTATGGCAGTTACGTCCAGAAATTAAAAACCACCATCAACAAAATTCATCAATCAGCACGAAAGAACATTTTCCTTTCCTCAAAACATACGAAAACAACCTATGACAGAACATCCAGCCATGTCAACTTTCAAGAACAACAGAAAGTATGGTTGTATAATCCTCGCCGAGTCAAAGGAAGGACTTCGAAGCTCCAAAGTGATTGGGAAGGACCTTACAAGATTGTCAAGAAGATTAATGACGTCGTTTTCTGCATCCAGAAGACACCAAAACACAAAAAGAAGATCATTCATATTGATCGATTGGCGACCTACCACGATAGGTAATTTCCTCTGCTCTACTCACGGTTATTTTGAGCCGTGGTTTTTCTCGTGAGACACATAGTCTAGGCGCAGGCTATGATTTCATAGCCGATTGAGTGCCATTACTCTACTCAAGGTTTTTATATGTATTTTTTCATCCTGATTACGAATTTTGAGAAGTCTTGAAAGTGGTCAGATAAATTGTTATTAACAATTTAATTGTTTAAATCGTTATATCTTTAATTCTTTGATAGATATCAAAATTTTGCTTTTGCAAAATTGTTGGTTTTTAATTCAGAAATATGCTCGATTTTGAATTTTTAAGAAAACTTAATTAGAAAAGAAGTTATAGCAAATTTAGTGCAAAAATGTGCTGATGTAGCTTCGCGCGGCCACTCTTTCGCTTGTATCTCCAGTTCTAACGAAAATTTTTCAACTTTCAACCTTGCATTTTGAAAAGAGAATAATATTCTATTAAGCCACTTCATAATTATTATCTATAATTTAGTTTACATAATTATTTAAACGTTTTTAATTAAAAATTTCAGTAAAAAATGTCATATTAATTTGTTTATAAGACTTTTTTCACTATTTGCACTAATTTTCTTAAAATTTTTCTATTGCAAAGTTGTTTGTTTTTCATTTATAAACACGCTAGATTTTGAATTTTTAAGAAAACTTAATTCGAAAAAAAGTTATAGCATATTTAGTGCAAAAAAGTCCCGTTGTAGCTAAGCGCGATAATTCTTTTACTTCTTCTGGCAAAAATTTGTTAATTTTCAGCTAAACATAAAATATTATTAAATTAATTTATAATTATTATCTATAATTTAGTATAAAAAAAATTAAGCGCCACATTAAACTTCAAGAAAATAATATTGATTTATTTCATGTACACGCATAAATAAAAATGACATTGATATTTTATCAAATAATCTATTATTTGTTTTTCAACGTATTTCCACATCTCAAGTTTAATCTGAAAATTAATGTAACAAAACCAAAATATGCCAAATGTAAAATTTAAAATATTATTTATATGTTTGAATTTGAATTACTGTATTATATGCGATGTGCGGGCGCAGCGCTCATAAATACAATGATTAAATTAATATAATTTAGAGTTCTTAATTACATATTTTTATGAAGTTTTATTAAAAAAAATCTTAGTAAAATATGTGTATTGATTTTATTAAAATATTTTAATTTCATTTAACAAATAAAATCGACATTTTTTACAGAAATTTTTCGGTTGAAGCGCTGAAATAATTATTTAAACTAAATTATAGATAATTATTATAAAGTAGCTTCATAGAATATTATTCTCTCTTCAAAGTGCGAGGTTGAAAGTTGAAAAATTTTCGTTAGAACCGGAGATACAAGCGAAAGAGTGGCCGCGCTTAGCTCCAACGGGATTTTTTTGCACTCAATTTGCGATACCTTTTTTTCCAATTAAGTTTTCTTAAAAATTCAAAATCTAGCGTATTTGTAAATAATATGATAAACAAACAACTTTGCAATAGAAACATTTTGAGAAAATTAGTGCAAATAGTGAAAAAAGTCTTATAAATAAATTAAATTGACATTTTTTACTGAAATTTTTAATTAAAAACGTTTAAATAATTATGTAAACTAAATTATAGATAATAATTATGAAGTAGCTTAATAAAATATTATTCTCTTTTCAAAATGCAAGGTTGAAAGTTGAAAAATTTTCGTTAGAACCGGAGATACAAGCGAAAGAGTGGCCGCGCGAAGCTACATCAGCACTTTTTTGCACTAAATTTGCTATAACTTTTTTTCTAATTAAGTTTTCTTAAAAATTCAAAATCGAGCATATTTTTGAATTAAAAACCAAGAATTTTGCAAAAGCAAAATTTTGATATCTATCAAAGAATTAAAGATATAACGATTTAAACAATTAAATTGTTAATAACAATTTATCTGACCACTTTCAAGACTTCTACCCTCAAAATTCGTAATCAGGATGAAAAAATACATATAAAAACCTTGAGTAGAGCAATGGCACTCAATCGGCTACGAAATCATAGCCTACGCCTAGACTAACAGGGCAAATGCCAGAGCAGGGACAGAGGGGCCCGCTTGAAGAAGACGCCTTCTCTTTCATTTTTATCTTAAGATTGTCGGGATGACAATCTGAAAAGAGGGGGAATAATGTTATGTATTAGTCTATTATCATCGAACATGAAAAGAACGAAGGCGTTGCTAAGCGATTAGTTTGTTGTTCTCGATCCAATTTAGTTTTTCAGTTAGTTGATTCAAGACCTTGTTGATGACACATTTAACCTTTTGTGTTGTTGATCTTGAATAAATTACATCCTTGTTTTTATAAGTGGTTGTTACTATTTATTGTGTGTCTGTGTGATTATAACAATACAACTCTTCAGTCAATAGTCATATAAAATGCCAACATTTTAGTACCTCTCCCATTAAAATATAATATGCAGTTCCTGAATCTGGAGTCGACCGCGGAGCGACAATTTTGAAATGGCCATATATTTGGTTAAAATCGATCAAAATTTTTTTTGGGTCTCATTTTATCACAAATTGAATATATTTTTAGAATATTACTTCTACATATTTCTAATTATGAAAATGAATTTTTTTCAGGTCATTTGATGAAGAACATTTTGCAGGTGTTTGACCCCCTTAATCAAGGAATGTAACAGGGCTTTAAAGGCAAGTTTATATTTACGATAGCAGTGTGTTAATGAAATATTGAAATATTCATTTAACGCAAAATACAATAAATATTGTATTTTCATGAAAGCATTTACGAATTGCCTTCTTTAAATGATAAAAAACAATTAAGAACCGCGCGAAAGATGCGATGAGCGAGATGAAATTTTAATATCAACCGGCTGTTAATTACTCGACATACTTTGCATAATCGACCCGCTCGCTCAATTTCGATCGGGCGGGCCAGCGTCTTTTTCATTAATTATGCCCGTATCGAACTGGAGCGTGGCCCTCCGCCTCCGCTGCACTGTACTTCTCCGCTCGCTGCGCGTACATTTCCAATTAAGTTAGAGTTCCGCGAATCCGGCACGGGCGCGAGCACTTTCTCGCACATTAGCATTATAAGTGGGCGCATCGCGTACGTGCGCTCTCAAAGGGTCGCGTGTGTGTGCGCGCTGCCGCCGAACCAGGACGAGGTCGAGTGGCCCGGGCGTGCACGTAAGTCTTTGACAGCAGCTGCGCGCACCAGCCTTTATGCCTTCCTTTATGTGATATGTCCCGCGCTCGGACGAGCCGCGGCCACTTTTGAACCGCTTCTCTGGGTGTGTGTGCGCAGGAGGACCGGACCGCCACGGATCTACTTGAAAAGCGAAGAGCCGCACATCGGGTACAGAGGATGACATAAGTGCCGGCTTATATAAAACTTTTCGGAAATGCGGTACAAGTGGCCTGTTAACATAAAACCCTTACAGCGGGGCTGTCCTATTATTTATTGTATGATAAGATTATTCAATGATGTGGTACGCTTGAAAGGGGTTTGCATTGTCAAAGGAAAAAATTGTTTATATCTAAAACGCTAATTTTCAGTAATTCTGTGCTTTTAATGTAAACCTTCTCAGCAGTACTTAAACGTAAACTTATAATAAATTGAATGTGATCTTTAAGCTTTAGACTCCAGGGAAAGCTGCTTATTCTAAAAGCTTCGCCTAGCATCCAAAGCAACCTCCTACCTACTATACACTATATATTTCCCGGTAATTTTATATAAATCAAAAAAGATAAAAATCTGTTTACATTTAAAGTCCATGATACACTCAACGATAAAATTTATTAAATGATACATATATTTATCTCAATCTTAATACAAAAGCTTTTTTGTTTTAACATCTTATTCAAATAAGATGTTCTTTTCTTAAATAAATACAGCAGCCGACCGTAAACACAGACAAAACGTTTTGTACTTTCCGCTAAATAATCACTAACCGAATTCTTCACTCTCCCGACAATGAGGTATTGTAATAATAAATAATTTTGTTCTATCTGGAACAAACAAATTTCACCGGACAATGAACGTATAATTTATCCCCGCGGAGCTGCGGGGCCGACATTCAACTTCCACAAAAGCGTGAGCTATCTGTCAGAAGCTTTTCATTACACATCGGCCTCGGACGATATGAATATATCGCGAACAATAGGCTCCCCCGGCCGAACAAACGATAGACCTGCGCCCGCGCACTGTCAATTCCAGCGCGTTCGCGCGCACTATAAATAATTCGTCATCGCTCGCTCGCGGCTCGTCGGTTTTGCTTGCTTTTCTCAAGAATCAGCCTTCACATTTGCGCCTCAGAATTAAGGTGGCGCGCACCAGCTACTTCCGTGCACGCAAGCCGCGCGACGCGAGCATTAATTGAAAAAATATTGCAGTGGTATACAGAATAACAGCTGTCGAAAAAAGAGGAAAAAAAGATATAAAGTAATAATTGCGCCTTCCTCGTTTTTCGCGCAACCGGCGGAACGATATGGCGTGACGAGCCGCGCGCGTGCTAGTAGCGCGAAATGGCATGTTTGCTCAGCCGGGGTTTGATTTGCGCGTGCGCGCGACAATGACCCAATGCCGCGCGTCGTGGGAATGTTTTTTCTCTCCGCGCGGAGGATGTCATTTGCGCCGCGTCTACCTCGCTTTCCGAGAAACGTAGCAAAACTGCAGCTACATCAGCAGCAGAAACTGCGGATTACACCGCGGCCGCTAGATTCAGTGCACCTACCTGGCAATAACTGCAAATTAAAGCTGCAAGCAAGGTCAAGGAAAGATAGAGAGGCAGGGAGATGATCTCGGCGGTCGTTTGCGGCATCGCGTTGGATATATAATACCAGCCGTGGGGGACGCTTTTCTTTTCGTTTGCGCGCATCTGCGTTGTGTCGGTGGTGTTAGTCTGCGGCTTTTGCGTGCCAGCTGTGTATATGCGCATACGAACTGAATTATAGAACACCACTGATTGAACTTAATCGATTTTAAGTGTCCTGTATGAGTTGCACTTCCGTGAAGCGTTTTCTCGTTTGCGAGAAAAACGGAAAATTATAACGCGCGATTTTCGTGTCGAAGAGGATGCGCGCGGTTTCGCTGACACTTATGCGACTTTTTTTTTATCGGTTGTTCGAGCATTAATTGTAGAGCTTTTCTCGAAAAACTTGACTCTGCAATTAAAGCCATTACTCCGTAATATAACGATGTCCTTTCGCAGAATGTATCGTGAAAGGTAGTAGTTCGTTTGAAATAACGAATTTATAAAGCTAGAACGAATGTAATTATTGTTATTTACCCTGGTGGAAATCCAAAATATTTTATAACTAACAACTGGCCATTTATATTAGTAAGTTGCTATAAAATGGGAATTTCTCTTGTCCAGTTTCTAGCTCCCGATGAAACGCTTTTTCTCCTATTATTTGGCCATTTAATAGATTGAAAAATAGATTGAGTTTTTCGAAGATAAGCACAAGCTTGTTCTTGAGTATTTTAAAGGTATTAAAACTGATCAGTTTCTTTAGTC
Source organism: Torymus aiolomorphi (assembly GCA_036365515.1). Lineage (NCBI taxonomy): Eukaryota > Metazoa > Arthropoda > Insecta > Hymenoptera > Torymidae > Torymus > Torymus aiolomorphi. The sequence continues at coordinate 186,804,644 of CM070875.1, forward strand.
TGGAAATGGCTAGCAAAAGGCTTGCTGTTATGACAAGGCGTGACGCGTGAGAGAGACAGAATCTGATGGAGAAATAAAAGTTTTGCTGAATTATTCTGTACTATACTATACTATAAAAAGAGTACAAAAAATGATTTTTTAGTTAATGTTATTTATTTATATTTTGATAAGCCATCCAATGCACTTTAATGCTCTTTCATCAAAGATAAAATTAGTAAGTAAATCAAATACGAATATTTTCTTGTACGTCAATCTAGGAAATAGGCAAATAATGGTCGAAAAATCGTTTCATCATAGCGATTAATTAGCCAGTTTTACTAGCTATTTTAGAACTTCTTGGCCATTTCATATAGATGAATTTCTATCAGGGTAACTATATGAATGAACAGTGCAATTTTGACAAGATGTAAAAGAAGGTTCATTTTTAATAATTATAAGAAATAACCAATAAAATGACCATGTACTAAGCATGTATACATTTCGCAATTAGCGACGCATCTGACGGATTTTAACGTAATTACGCGCGAACTGCATCTAAACTGACAACACATTACAGATCAATTAGTTTTAAACCTCAGGAGAACGACTAAAAAGGACGAGAGCTCACGTGGCTGCGAAAAGAGCAGTTCTAATCTTGGGGTAAAAGCTTTGACCAGTAAATTATACCCAAAACAAAACATAGCGCCATCGCAGCGAACTCCTCGCCATTCAGTATCTCTGTCTCTCTCCTGCTGCACATGTTGAGAGCTCATTAGACCGGCTAAAGCATGACTCACTTTATAATATAGAGAGGCAAAAATAATGCGCACGGCGTCAAATCTGGGTGCTGCAGCCGTGGTGGTGGTGCGGCCACGGGGACACACATAGGCGTGTCGTGCCGTCGCCGTCGGCGCGCATTCCTCCGCCCAGTGGGAAGATCAAAGCCGCGGGTTCAACGCTCGCGGCGCGCGGAGCGGGCACCTTTTACCGAACCTCGCGTGTGTACACACGCACGCTGTTATATACCTCCCTGCCGCGGCTCTCTCCCAACCTCAAAACTGACTTCTCATCCGCGTTCGCTCCAATGAGCCAGAAGTCCCTCCGCGTCGATGATTGTCCGCCGCGCGGGCGGCCACGGGAAAAAATAATAGCAGCGGCGGTGGCGGCGTTGTTTCGCAATATCGCGACTCGAGCCCCGATGATGACGTCATCCGGCGGCGAGTATAGTGGCACAGTTTGCCCGAGTGTGCCAGAGAGAGAGAGAGACAATGGGATAGTCGCCGTCGTCGTCATCCGCTATATCTTTCTACTTTGGCCACTTCCGGATGGCTATATGCGCAGTGGAGTAATGCGATGCAAGGGGATCGCGCAGTGCGGACACCTACGTAGGTCGGCGAGAGACGTCGAGGCCGCGTCGCCGACGATCTTTATATACGCGAGCCGAATATCCGTGCGCCGATAGTCTCTTTCTCCCTTGCTTGCGTGTGTATATATAAGTACTGCGGCGAGAAAGCGAGAGGAGAGGATTTATTGCTGGCGTGCGCGCACGCCGCCAGAAAACGCGGGGATATAAGTCTATTTCTCGTATAGCTAGCTGCATTTATTGCGCCCTCGAGCCACACACACACACAGGCCGCAAATCTATGCGGCGGAAAAGCGCGCGTTAATGGTTTCACTTTCGACGTGCGGCGCGCGCGCGACTGGCGCGGCGAGAATCGTGTTGAACTAGCCCCACGCGCGCTTATTGTCGATCCGATGCTAATTATTCAGCGTCGAGCAATTTGTTTGCGATCGTTAATTTAGCGCGCGCGGGCAGTGATATTGACACGGTTAGATATAAATTATTCTCCTCGGTGATTCAATAACTGCATTGTTCGATATGAATGTCGCGATCATTAATTTATGTAACGAATGGTATATATACTCTAGCTGTAGTATTATATATGTATTAGAAATACAGAAAACATTGTCAGTGATGAAAAAAAAACACATGTTTTTACTTTATAGACACAATGCATACAAGTGTCATTCACTCAATCTCGCGGGCAAAACAAACTCGGAAATTAAAACATACACCTCAAGTTACATCTTATCCCGATTTATTGTCTTTCCGCATCACTGCAGACAAACAGCTCGCGGCTCGGCGTATCTCCCGGCCGTCGCTGCTTTCGCTAACATATTAATTTCGCGACGAGTCGACGCGCGGCCGCGTTGGCGTGAGTCTCCGCAGGATTTTACGCTCGTCTCGCTGCGATGCCGCCACGTGATAGCTTATTGTTTCGAGAATGAATTATGGGATGGCATACTTTTCGAGAGGATCAAAGTCCGAGACGACCACGCGCCGGTGATGTCCGCACGTATAGTACATACACACACATACACACATAGACAGTGGGACGTGCGCTTATAGAAAACACACGAAACAATGGATCTTTTCAGGGCGCCGGGGCGCGTGAGTGAGGATCCCTCGAATTCTTTCGGCTGACCGCCGTGATGCTGCTGCCGCCGAGGTTGACGTAAGAGCGCCTGTGTTAATGATTAATTAAACATATAGTGGGGGGGACTAAGAGGTGACGCGAGTTCGTGCGTTATTTATACGTGGTGAATTGTTAATGCCGGCTCTGTTGGAAATTTCAATTTCGTCATTATGGGATCGATTTTGAGAAACCGCCCGTAACCGTACTTTCTCATATATACCTTTTTGATTAATCATCGAGGAATGACTTAAGACAATGGTACCATTTATAATAGAAAAGTACATCTACAATTGGTAATGTATCCTTACAAATGTAACGTTATTTGCGAGCATTTTTTTACAGGTATTTTTTATCTTATAGCACCGTTCATTCATCGGTTCGCTGTGTGTGTATTTTTTGTTAATTAAACTTAAAATATCGACGCATCGATTGAATGTTATTAAAATAATGCGACGTTGTTTTATATAAGCACCCTCAGAGAAAACAAAATTCTATATTACCCATAGGCTCGTGCGCACGTGAAAATTTACCGTACAACATTGTTTAATCAGTGTTTATTTCCTCTCGTGTCTCGCTCGCCCTCTCTATCATTACAGCGGCGATACACGCAAAGCCGACGCGCGCTCATCTATTAGCAAGCGGGTAACGTAAATAAAACGTAATTAGCAATCAAAAACTTTCTACGGGCTCCATAAGGGCGGCGCTCGTACGTGTGTGTGAGAGTATGCACGAGAATTTTTTCGTTCGCTCTGCAAGTCGGCGAAAACGTGCCTCTCCTCGACAGCGAACTTTCCATTCTCTCCGCGCGCACGCCATGGCAGACCCGCAGACAGACGTTTCATTGTCCAAGTGGTGGTAGAAGTAGTCATAGTAGCTGCATTATCGACCATCTACTTTCGTATATACGACCATAAATATGACCTTTCTCTCGCGTAGATAAAACCCAACCCTGTATGCTGCATTGATATTTTACTCGCAAACTCTCCGAGTGGGATTAGAATTATTCTGTAGCGAAATGAAACATGTGAGAAACAAAACGCAATTGTTATAACATTGTTGATTTTAGAAAATTCATAGTGCTACGTGTGAAAATACACGTGTAAAATTTTTGGTTTGCAACGCCATGAAAAATTTTAATTAAATTTTATAATAAACTATGAATTTTGCCCATATTTTTCATATGGATTGTGAAGAGTTGGTTAATTTCCATACAGTAAATATACTTTTTCAAAGCAATTTAATATATTTATCAAATATTTTGTATCGTAAAATGTTTTTTTAGTTTTAACAAAATTTATACCGACTTTCATACTCACAATTAAATTAACTAAAAAAGTTACAAAAAACAAATTAATAATTAGTGTCGATGAGCTGGTTTGATCTTCAATATTACATCATCTTTTTCTAAATGACCCTTTAGATTTCTTCATTAAAATATTTTTCCAGTATTTAATAGGTATTACACATATTTCATACATCCTCTCTACAAAATGATACTCTAATTAATTTTAGATCGGACATCCACTTTTGTCCACATAGCTTAATTATTTTTCAAACTTTGAACATTCTATTTACACTCGAACTATAATAAAAAGTATTTTCATCATCGTAAATTCTCGTTATTTATTTTTCCCGCCCGTGTATTAGCTAATAATAGTCGATAAATCTGGGGAAAAAAAGTGGAAGAAAACACCGAGGCAGAGAGCGAAAAAGAAAAATATCAAGTGCGTAGGATATCGTGTCCTATCGTGAAGGAACGGACGGAGAAGAAGGAGGAAGGGGAATCGGTCTGGGCGTGCGTGTGCGCCTGTGTGCCGAGGCGTTTCGCATCGAGTTACCGCGACACAAGAGAGCGCATCGCGCGGTTTCCCGCATTCTGAGCTGCCGCTATATCGGTGCTGCTGCTGCCGCCGGTCACGGCGGCCCGTATGTAACTCAATCTCCGGAAAATCGCGGGAAAGCCCGTGAAATACGAGGCCTCCTGCCCCCCCTCTCCCTCCTTGGATATGTACGCGTAAGAGGCGAAAATTTCGCCCGTTCGACAAGAAGGAGATAAAGTTTTCTTCTTCTCTTGATAAGTATAGAGTTACCACTCCCTGTCGTCGTCTTTATTTTCGATAATACGTATATAGCTACTGTAATTCGAGTTTAATTTAGACAAAGTTATAAAAGCATCCCTAGAAACCATTAATTGGAATTTCCATAATTATCTATCAATATTCTGTTAATATTTGAATCAAGAGAGGAACAAAATGTAACAATTTACAAAATGTAATTCAAAATTCAGTCAGAAGTAAAAATTGTAACGTTAACATAATGATGATTATTTTACACAAAAAGTTCTCTTTTTAAATATATTCGCCTGATGAACATCCAATGTGAAATAAATGATGGAAATAAAATAAATTGTTAATTATTATAAATTTATACGAAATTATAATATTTCGAATACTATTTGATTTGATTTCGCGTTGATCACACGAAATGGAAATCATTTGACGAATGACAAGTGAACACGGCAATATAGAACCATTAAATTATAATATTCAGTTCAAAATGCTACACAAATACACGGCGCATCTCGGCAGTGCCTACTTTCTAAACGCTTTCTAAAATTATACAATACCCGTTCGTGGAAAAAGGGCAAAGAATAATAATAAGATGATCTATCTGGATGATTTGACGAAGAAGGATTGCAAGATATAATAACCCCGACGAAGCGAAGCTTAAAATTAACACGTCGAGCTACTTGGCGCGTGACAGTGTATACACACAGCGGAAATCATGTCTCGCGCGAAGAAAAGCTCTTGCAGAATGGCGCATCGTCAGAAGTGAAAGGGCACGAGCTAAAAAGAGAAGAAAAGAGGGAGAGAGAGAGAGATTTGAGACAGTCGATGCGCTTCAAGCGCCGAGAGATAGATCAATTTCTGCATCGATTTGACACGCGTGAGATTTCCCTTCAATCTCTCCCACTTCTTCCCTCTCCCGCATCAACTTCATAAACTGTTATGATTTCAGAAGAAATCTCGAGAATATTATGCAAGTTTCGCAATGCGGGCTCTTTCGTGTTCCCATGGCATTCTTGCATGTTATTACATTTAAGCGCAGTTTACATGGTTTAGAAGTATGTTATATTGGAGTATAAAATTGCCTCTATCAGACTGAGATTTTATCGTTAAACGTTGTATTAAAGGTTATTTACAATATAGTTCAATGATCCTATGACACTTATAAAGAAATAATGAGAATAAGTAATGGATGCTTTATAATAAGCAATCATTTTCAATTATTGAAAAATTCATTTTCTTTTTCATTTAAATTACCGAAATTCATTTTTATAACAATTTCTCACTCGTGAAATCACAAATGATGGATTAATCAAATAAATTACGAAGTTGAGAATAGCTATATACTTTAGGCAAATTCAATGATATATGATTCTATAGAATCAAACTAAGGAGACTTCAAACTAAGATCAGGTTCTCTTAATCCACGCCCTAAGGTTCGCATTGAACTGTGTACGACGCCTATGTACTTTGGACGCGCAAAATCTCACGACGAGGGCTAAGGGTAACTAGAAAAAAATAAGGGCTCCGATCGATTGTGTGATTTCGTGTAACTCCGTAGGTCTTGCCCTTCGGAAGTTAGCCACACGCATACGTATATATACGTCACCATTATCGATGTAGTAGTGTCTTATAAGATTGCCATTCCCCAATCGGGAATAATCCGTCTTTATCGTTAATTGTCCTCTACGCGTGTTTACCAATTCGCTGGGGAAATACACGAAAAGAAGATTGAATAGACGGTCAAATTGGGATAAAAGGCGGTTTTTCAGATTAACTATTCCTTTATGTGACTGCTAAGAAGAATGAGTTCTATTATCTCTTACATAAAATTCTAATTATTAAGGGAACAGTTCTATCACAGACAAATATTCACATTTGATTTGATAAAATTTCGTAACAAGCTTTTTCATTCGTTAACTATTTCGATAATAAAAAAATGCACTTGTGGTTACAAACTTTTAAAACTATACTAAAAAGAAATTATTGACAGTTATGATTTTATTTATAATTACTCTGAATTCATATGATATAATTATTTATACTGTTGCTAAAAGATTGTTTATGTGTGAGTAACAATAATATATTCTTATTGGATAGTTTCATGCAACACAGCATGTTAAAATAATGTACGTTATCAAAAATTACTCATGTGTGTAATTTATTCTAAATGGTAAAAAATGCGTTCTTTGTTAATTAAATTATATATTATAGTGAGATTGAAACACAGGAATATCAGTAAAATGTTAATGTAGTTCTCAAATATTAGTATATTTAATGAAAAATAAATACATTTTAAAATCATAATTTTAAACAATATCTATATATAAAGTCTCTACCATAACACAATATTTTGTTATTTATTTAATGGTGCATGAAATCTAACTGTCTCTGTTATTTTATTATAATATTGTCTCAACTTTACATTCTAAAACAACAAGAATGTATACTGAAAATTAAATGTATATCGAATGCAAATTTCAATAGAATCATTCATCTTTAAAACAATCAATCTCTAAAGTATAAATATTTACACGCTATTAACGCACAATTTATCAAAACTTTCGAGCCGCGTTACTCGATGTATTTTAATACATGCGAAGTGGTGCGCATCTATAAATCAATTTCGAAATGCTTGGAGGGGTGATGCGATGGGGGGGGGGAGGGTACCAAACCGTGTTATCTGTTTTTCAAAGATGGAGTCGCTATAACCAAATCAATAAAGCTGTTGACGCGCGTGTTCGTATGTATGGACCAGCTACCAGCATATGATCCTCGAGGTCTTTCATCGGCTCGGTACCCATATGTGATTTTTTCCCTAATTCCCTGAAGCTTATGGCGCACGCGCGCGGTATAGAGGCGGCGGGACCGTCGCCCATGTGAAATGCTAAGCAGGGGAAAACGATAGATCTCTTCTCTTCATTTTATTCTTTTGTGATGCTTTTTTGTCCATACTTTTTATATCCCTTTCGTAATGTTCATTAACAATGTTACTTCAAATATTCATGTTCTTTTGCATTTGATCAGTTTCGACTTTATTCCATTGGATTATACTATAGATTTTTCTCTGCTTCTTTTTTTGTTTAAATATAAAAATACATTCTTCGAATGTGAAATGATGACAAAAGTTCACCAGAGCGGCTGAAAAGCTGAAAAAATGAATATAATTCAATATCCTGAAATATAATTTTCGCTTCTAGGTAAGATTCGATATTGGCCTGATTATACAATATGACATTTAAAACTTCCAACAAAAATAAATAATAATATATACATTAATTAATACAAAAAATTATTATTAAAAACTAATAAATATACCCAGTTATTCCCTGGTAGAAAATAAACCAACTCGGATGGCTTATCTACTAACTGTTGGTCAATAATTTAGGCCAACGAATAAGAAAAATATTGACCAACGGTTAACCAACGGTTGGTGGACTATCAATCAATAATAAAACATTGAGTAACTCATAAAACAATAATAGAAATTAATAAGAAATATAGATATGTAAAAAGATTTTGATACATAAACAATAATAAAAATTATTGTAATGCATTAAAAAAATATTTGAATGAAGTTGGGAGTAAATTTATTTGAAGGTTAAGTAGACAGCGTAGCACGTGGGCTATGCTCCGAAATTACTGTCCGCATCCCGCTTTCCACAAGACAAGCACACATGCACATAAATACACACATATTACATACACACGAGTGCGATCGCAGGTTCATGTGTTATGTATAGGTAAAAGTATTTAACTGCGCAGACTCATACGAGTCACGTGACGGGATTGCCGGGATCGCGTGGTTTTGCTTCACTGTAAAGGTCAGATGGTAACGGAGCACCGTGTAGAAAACGGAGCAATACGAGTACGAAGAACTTATGTAGGATACTTTCAAATTTTAAATGTAGAATACCTTTTATGTAGGATTCTTTCAAATTTTAAATATAGGATACTTTTAAATTTAAAAAAATGTAAGTATCCACCTGTACATGTCCTGACTTACGTCAAAAAGTCACGCACACTACACATTAACACGCCCTAACCTCAATTTGAACAAACAAAACTATACCCGTTACCGATTTAACCATATTTATCTGAAGAAAAATACTATTAATATGTGGGTTTTGATTATTCTATGAATAATACAAATTTTGAGAGTTTTATTTAAATAATAAGTTGTGTAAATGATTTTTATTTAAGATTTTTAATATTAAGCATTCATTGACCAAGCGCAAGGGTGATTCCGTGACGAAATAAGCGGTATTTATCGCTAACTGTTGGTTAAACGGTTGGCCAAATCCTTGCGATTTGGTGAACGGATGGCGTACGATTGGTTACAATTTCTACCAGGGTTATAGGAGATAAAATTTTATTCATCCATTGATATTGGGTCACCCTTAAATTATAAGCTATCATTCAATTGTTACGAGGTGAACTTTGCACCCCTTTATAAGACAAATTTAAATTTATAATCTACGTCTATCTATTTCTCATAACATAGTGCCTCCAAATCCTCTACAGGCACACACACATACTCGTTTTCCGGTCGCTCACCCTCTGCGCGGCATGCGCCTACCTTCCCTTCCCATAGCTCTCTATCTCTGTCTTTCTCTCTCTCTCTCCTCTCTTCACATTCGCACTATTATTTGTCGTCGCTGTCGTCTGCCCAATCAGTCATGCCAACATATGCTTAAGTAAGATTACATTTGTTGCAATACCCGGTACGGCACGCCGGCGCGCTACCTTCCAACTCTCTGGAGTAGGTAAAACGTGCACAACGGTAGCAGCAGCATCAGCCCCTTTCCAGGGGGGAAAAGCTCGGCAACCCTGCCGAAAAGGGGGAGAGAAAGAGAGAGAGAGTAAGATAGGAGGGGGGAATTTTTCGGCGAGCCTCCTGCGCGAAATGATATATCGTGCGCGAGCGCGTATATAGAAACGCAGGGGGATTCCCTTTTTCTCTTTCTTTTCTCCGCTACCTCTCCGCTTCCTTTCTTTTTTTTTGCGAGTCGGTTAATGGCCGGCCTCTCGACGGATTACACGGCACGCGCTCGTCTCTCCCACCGGGGACACCCCATACGGAGATTAGTGGCTTATCACGGAACATTACTGCTACGCTGCTGCTATACCACTAGTACGAGAGAGCTACAATCGCTAAAGCAGGGTTGTTACGCGCTTTTGCCTCGATTGTTTTTCTTTCTTTGCCCCCATCCCTCTCATAAGTCGAAAATGTTTTAGAGTAGTATTATGTAACGGGCGGCTGCTGATGTTCCTTTTTAAATTAATGTCGTTCAAGCTCATAGTTATAATGGACTCTTGAATGTGTCGCTTTTATAAGAGCTATTGTACAAAAATATTAAAGATATATATATATGAAAAACTTTTTTAATTAATTGTATACTACTATTGATTAAACGAATTGTAGTTTGCATTGTAATATTGACACAGAAGAATTCGATTAAATAGTAATAATTAGTGTGAAGTCATTCATTACTTGAATGTAATAAACTATATTGTTGCGATGCTATTTGCAATATGAAAAGACTTTTAATGCAATGTTAAATATTGTGATAAGTGTTTCTATAATAAGCATTACCATCATTAAGGTACAAAATAATTTCTACAATGTTACTTTGTTTCATAAAAATAAACCGCAATTAACAAATAAGATACGTGTGATTATTGAACAATGATAAGTAAACACTCGTGAAGGATCAATCGAATGAGTGTCTAGCTCCATTAAGAAAATACATCATAATTTAGAACTGTATTATGTAACTAATAATTTCAAATGGATTTATATTAGTCACGCTTCTAACGAGATGTAAAAGTGCGATTATACCTTGGCATTTTTCTCGGGTCCCCCCTACCTCTGCAACACAATATATTTATTACGTAACCCCGCGAGATTTCACACACTTTTTCGCGCCTTAATTATTGGTTTCTATGAGATTTATCACTTCGGGTCGCACCAGCCAAACTCGTTTTTTGCAAATACCCACCCGCCCGCGGTCGTAAATTATTTCCCATAGTCACTTCGTCTCTGCCTGGTTCACGCGCGCGCTTGCGCTTTCCCGACGAATCACGCTCTTTTCGACGATTTATCCTCCTCGCGCTCGTATTATCTAATAGAGATACTTATCGCCTACATCAATTATGGAGTCATGCGCGTGCGCCGCACGCGCGGATTCATTAGAGTGACCGTCTGCGCGAAAAATCGCTGCCAGCTAGGATGGCTTTTAGATTGCGCGACGCCCGCGCACGCGCGTGCCGCCTTTTGCCTTCATTACTCGGACACGACTCGCCGTTTGAGAAATTGTCCTAGAGGCAGTTGTACGATCGTTATGATCTAACTGCAATAACTGCAATTCTCCCATCAATATTGATGGGGTGCACGAAGCTGCGTTTTTTGTTTCGGGGATCCTTACGGTGTTCGTCGCCGTGAAAGTTTCTAATTTGGATGTCTCGTAAAAAGGATAAATTTCGAGGAGAGATACGCCGCGGAGGAATGCATAATTTCGTGTTTGGATAATTTGCAAACGATTTTCAAGTATATAATCACTGAATATTTTCATCTTGTACTAAAACTACCAGTTTGAAATGAGGAGGGGAAAAAGTTGAAAATTACTTGACTTGACGACGATAACATATATATAATTGTGGCTCTGCGTATTTATACTAAAAACTCAACAAGATGTTACTTTTTTATTCGAAAGCTGTCTTGTAATCTACTATTATCACCTCAGTGTTTACTTTTAGCGATTCAATCAAAGTTTCCGCACTCCCACATGATTTTTCAAGAAGCACTAATTCACAGCGACACAATCAAAGCCGACGATCTATTAGCGGGCATTGATTCCGGAAAATAGGCGGGCGCGCCGACAGAAACGAAGCGAAGCAAGATTGATTAGTCAGCCGTCGCTTAGGAATATTAAACGCGAGCATTACAACATAAGCCCGCGTGCTATTAGTCTCATATTTCAGAGGCAGCGCGCTGCATTAGCGGGCGGTGCACAGTTGTGGCTCGACCTTAAGGGCTCGCGGCTCCCATGTACATTATACATACACATATATACGTGCGCGCGGCAGGCATCTAATTAATTTCCAATGAAATACACGGGCCGCGAGCGCAATCGTGACGCTTTCACGACGCGCCCTGGCGCGCTGGAGATAGCTTTTCGACCTGGTTTCGCCGCGACGAGAGCTGGCCCCGCGTGCACGACACGATGCCGCCGCGCGAGACGAGCGAGCTAAACCTCGCGCGCTGCATGCACGCGGGACAATGGCCCCGGCGAATCCGCACGGCTAGTATATATTACATGCAACGAGGTGAAAGTCGCTTAACAGATGGATCGCCTTGTTTTCTGCTTTATTTCGCGATAATTGCATATACCACGGTGTCATTCTGGCAAACGGTTGGGAAGTGCGAGATAGGGGATACAGTGACATGGAAATTGGTTCTGTGTATATACCTCTTATTAAAATTCTTATATGCGGTTGTAATACTTTAGGCCTCATAATGTATAGTAATGGTAATAGTCATTTATTGTAAATATTATTAATTTACAAATGGTGTAACACATTAGTGTATAATAGTCGTGTATATAATACAACAAAAAAATAGCTAATATAAAAAACAGTTTAAATATAAATACAATAATCCTTTTAAAAATACAAATCATTATTCTTAAAAACTAATAATACTACAAAGTAAGTCAAAAACCAAAAATTAATGATATCACAAACAGAAGTTTAATTGACTTTTAGCTGTTTATCTAGGAAATAATTTTCTGTATCGTAATGTTTTAGTTATTTTAAATCAATATTTTATTTATTTTATTCTGATTCGAGACGATTTAATTATTTTTTTTTTTTTTTTTCAGAAAAATAATGACATCCTAATTTGAACCGAAAAGTACTATTATAGTATCACATTATAAGTACATTTGCATTTATTATTACTGTATGGATGGATAACCAACATTATCAAAACAAAGAAATAAAACTTACTTTACATTGTTTCTGTTGTTTGTTCAAAGGGAAGAATTCAAAGAGCATCGAATCAGCAAGTAATTGTATCTTTATCACAGCTTTCAATTTAAAAATGTTAGTTACAGATGTTTTCACAACAATAACATTCGTTGTACTATCAAATTTCAATGAGTATTAAAATTTTTATCAAACCCTATCGCATCACTGAAACCTCAACCCCAAATCCAATCAAACGATCGTCATCTCTAGGAGTCTATCGTCCCAAAACTAGTTCCCGCGCGTTATCTCCACCATCGACAAAAAAAAAGAACCACCACCAACCGCGCGGTGGTCCCGGCGTCTCGCATTAATACCCTCGCTGCACGCAGGGAGAGAGCCTCAAAGCGGATTTCGAGGCCTACTGCGCTCGCGCACGCGTAAACTCGATGCTATCAGCGGTTAGATCGCGACCTCGTCGACGTACGTATATATATATACATATACACACACAATACGCCGATCGAATCGTAAAATCAAAAGCCATTGTGGCCCGGCTTCTTCCGCGTCCCCGCGCGTTCGCGCTTGAGCACAACACCTCTGCGTGTACATATATATACACGCTTCCGCGCCTGCACACGGGGAACAAAAAGCCGCGACTTTACGCGCATGCACCTGGCGCGGGGCAAGAGAGGCTTGCACAATGGACCATTACGGTGTACGCGCACCGTGGAGAGCTCTATACGCGTGCACCACTAGGGACTAACGATCTAACGAATTGCGCGCGGGTTTGGAGATGCCGGCCGCGCGCTGACGCGATTCTGTTCACGCGCACGAGCGAAGGGGCGCGCATCATTGTGTGTGTATATATATATAGGTATTACTCGAGAAAGAGAGAGAGAGAGAGAGGGAGGTCTTATTTATGACGTGGCGCTTTTACGATGTCGCGCGGAGAGGAGCTTAACGGCCGCGCGGCCAATGAGCTCGGCCCGCGATTGGACTAATGCGCGAGACGGATCTTTTTGACAATGGATGCACATCACGAGTGTGTATAGCGCGTCTGACGAGAAACGAGTGCATATATACTCTTTTATGTGTGCAGCCAGCCTACGTTATATGCGCGGGCATCCGCGCGAGCGCTGTCATGCTTTGCTTTAATTGGCTTTTGTGTTGTAGGCGGACTAACGATATAAGCAATAAATATTTTTTTCTCCCGAGTTTTACGCGTTGATGAAAGGCACTTTTATTTCGGTAACAAGCGTTTCAATTTTAATGATTTGTACAAAAAAAAAAAAAAATGGAATACTACCGTAAAAGTGCGTTTTTATGCTAGAAGTGGTTCATTTAATTTCGTAAAACGCGATATTTTGATTGTTTTAAAAAAAGAGTTTTATAATAATTTGGAGTTAGTTTTCTTCTTTACTAAAATCAGCTATCATTAAAATTCTACGAGTTTTTTACACCGTCAATATAGAAATGTAAATGTTTACCAATTGACCCATGTCGCGGATACCGAAGTGAACAAAACGAGTACAGAGGAAAAAGTGAATCTCATCTGAAGCGAGGTATATACTAGACTTTTCTCTTTCACCAATGACCAAAGTGAAATGCCGAAGACTCGTATACGATTGCGATTGTGATGCCGTGTGCGCGACTGCGAGCTCACGAAAGCGATCGTTAGGTTAGCCGGTCACGTGCGCATTAAGTCTATGCACAGCGAGAACACACAGCGCGTGTTTCTTCCAATTCACGATTTTCCATCAGCGGCAGCAACCGCAACAGCAGCAGCCGCGCGCTTGTGCGCTGTACAAGCTCGCGCGCGCACAGCGGGAAAAGCACGCGAGAAGGAATCGCGGAAACGGAGCCGCATATTCGCAATGGCATAGAAGAGAAAGAAAATAAGACGCGCGCGGCCCCTGGCGCATGCTCGGGGCTTCTTTTATTCCTCGCGGTTATGTACTCAACTCGACAATGGAATGCGCGCGCCGTGGTTATCGCGTGCGCGCGCGTTCTCCTAGAGCCGTTTTAGCTCATGCGCGCAGGCCACATATTCGCCGGCGAGCGAGGAAACGTATATACGTGTTGGGGAAGATTCTTAAGGTTCTGCCAGGATAAATATTTGCTCTTATAAGTGCAGTATATACGCCTTCGCTTTGTGCGCGAGGGCGAGCCCAGAATTTTGGTTTGCCGTCGAAAATCTTAGTTCTTTTGCGAGAGGGTGAAGAAGCCTGCGGATGGTTCGAGTTTAACGCATGTTAGCGGCATCCTGGATAACAGGATAAATGCTCAAATTGTGTATCTATAGTTGGGCGAAGTAGAACGAAATCAAGCTTTTTCGCAGTTCGGAGAAATATAAGCTTCTATATTGTTAAATGTTAAATACAATAATTATTGAATGTCTTAAAAAAGATTAATTTTAATATTAAAACGAAATAACCCTGGTGGAAATCCAAAACATTTTATAATAACTAACTATTTATATTAGAAACTTGCTATAAAATGGGAATTTCTCTTGCCCAGCTTGTAGCTCGCGGTGAAACGTCTTTACCCCTATTATTCGGCCATTTCATAGATTGAAAAATAGAATTAGTTTTTCGAAGACGAGCACAAGCTTGTTCTTGAGTATTTACAAGGTATTAAAACTGATCAGTTTCTTTAGTCTAGAAATGGCTATAGTAGAAGATTGCTGTTATGACAGGAGTGAGAGAAACAGAGTCAGATAAATAAAAGTTTTGCTGAATGTTTTGTAGAATGAGTACAACAAATGATTGTATAGTTAATGTTATTTATTTATATTTCGGTAATTTAAGCCATCCAATGCACTTTAATGCTCTTTCATCAAAGATAAAATTAGTAAGTAAATCAAATACGAATATTTTCTTGTTACGTCAATCTAAAAATAGGCAAATAATGGTCGAAAAATCGTTTCGATCATCATAGCGATTAATTAGTCAGTTTCACTAGCTATTTTCTAATTTCTTAGCCATTTCACATAGATGAATTTCTATACTAGAGGAGTTATTATTCATTAATAACAGAAGTAAATGTCACCCTATTTAACCATAAAATAAAAATATTATACCAATTATTAACAACAAACAATTAAAATGGTTAATATAATGCAAACTCGCAGGATTTATAGACTAGCGCACGTAATAGTTTTCTGCTTATGGCTTTAATGAACGATATTATTCTAAGATAAGCATTCGGCCGGCGCAACAACGGCGAGCCCTGGCTACAGGCTTTCGCGCGCACGCGTACCTGAAAATAAATTGGCGATATGCGCGAATTAATAATGCCGAGCGTGCGCGCGATGAAACCCCGGGAAAATTCTTAGAGCTGCGGCGGGGGAACGCGCGGCATCCCGGGCTCAAAGCGCGCGGGCGCGAGCGAGACGAGAGAAAGATAGAACTCGGCATGTAATAATGCGGCATTCTCCCTCCCTATATCGCGCGAGAGCGAGCGCGAAAGGAAAAATTCCTTTCGTCGCCTTGTCGCTGCGAAATTTACCGTTTCGGTCTCTCTCTCTCTCTCTTGCGCTGCGGAGATATCTTCGTGCCGCGCGTAGGCCGCCGCCGCCACGCCGGAATAACAGAGAATCGTATAAACGAGACCTGCGCGCGGCGAGACCAAACATCATCAATTAATGCCGCGACTCGCGAGAAAAAATTCCCCGTAATTAATCAGGGGAGAGGTGCTTAGTTTCTCTCGTGCCTTCGCGCGTGCGTGCGCGCAGGCGATTGTACCAAGTGACGCGCCAGGGGGAGGGAAGAGGGAAAGATCGTACGCGGAAAAATTTTTACCTGTTTCCATGACATTCTTCGTAAGCGGGATAGAACTGTTGCGCGAGTTTTATTGCCTTTGCGTGAAAGAATCATGCGTTAGTAATTAAGACCTTATCAATCTTAATTATTTTATTTTATTACGGTGATGAAATGTTTAATACGCCGCGATAACATCAGAGTGAAACTTCATTAATTTGAATCCAAATAAGTTTAATATACTACATTAGATAATAACATCGCAGCTCATAACCAAAAATTGATTTATTGAGGATAGTTGATAGATGACGAATTTCAGAAAAATTTATAATTATAATATCGTAGCGTTGTTATCAAGGATATATATTTGGCAGCAAACATTTATAAAAAATATTCTGAGCAGTCAATTATTTATTCGTAAGTACTTGATACTTTAATGACCATTACACTTTTGATCCCCTCCGTGCATTCTGAAAATGAAAAAAGAAGCTTGGCGAAACATTTTAAAGCGCGATCAAAATTTAAAAGCCCCTTGAAAGCCAACAGGAGACGTTGTATACTCATAAACAAGCAATATGCAATTACGAAACTACAATTCTGTGTGTAGCCCGAGCGCATTATACGGCCGAAAAAGGCTCGTAATAAATACAGTGCGCGCACCCCGGGCGATTGTCGATCTCGCGCTCCAAAAAAGCCTCAACATAATACGCGCTCGGGGATAAGAATCTCTCTTTCTCTCTCTCTCTCCAACCACCTTCGCCGCGGTGGCAACGATAATGCAGCTCTCGCGCGCCGCGCGCAGCCGCGACTCATAATTTCCTCAACATTTAGCACTTTTTCCGGCGATAATTTCTCGCGCAGATTCGAATCGAGAATCGAGCTTACATATACACACATACATGCACATGCGCAGACAGCAATGCGGTTTACGCATACGCGCACGTGTATATACGCACGAGCTGCGCGGCATTCTCGCGGCTGCATCGCGCAATCATTGAGATTACCTCGCAGTAATGCGCGCGCGCGAGCGTTCTGCTCTTTCTATACACGGTTCTCGCCTCTCGCTCACTCTTTCTCTCTCCTTCGGCATTTCGCTCTCTCGCTCACTCTGGCGCTCAGAAGAAGGCTCTTCCTTTCCACCCGAGACCGCGCTCGCGGTTTTGTGCTTTTGTTTTTTTTTCTTCGCGTGTACTTCAATTCGCGCTCGTTGTTTTTCGTCTTTGTACGTATACGGGCATGTCTTCATTCTTCAATCCTTTTTCTCGCGCCCATGCCGTACATACGCGCTTTATAAAGTATGGATAAGGCATTTTTGGTTTTGCGTTTTGTTTTCGTACTTCGTTCTGTTCGCCATTCGAATGCGTATATTCAAGGTATTTCCGATTTATTGCCCTTGTGCGCCTTTTATATACTTTGATATATCAAATTAAAATTGTCGCTACTATTGATTACTTAAAAAGGAAGAATCTTTGAAAAAATTTTATTATGATAGGTTAATAATACCTGCAAAACCTAATATCGAGCTCTTGGATTAATATTTTATCAAGCTTAAACTCGTACAGGTATTGAAAGATTCAAATTATTTAGCATTACACCTCTAGAAAATAGATATGTGGTTCTTCAAAGCATTCTACTTTTCGATCTCATTTAATAATCTACACAAATAACCAGGTTTTCTTTTACGACAAGCGATGAACAGAGCAAAATTAAAAAAAAATCTGTAATATCTCGAAGCTTTAATAAAATAAAAAATGATTTTGGCAGCTATGATTTATATTTCATTGTTTGACTACCTGAAGTATTGCATTTTCTGACAGATAATAAATGCTATTTTACTGACAGATAATTGTGAAATTTTGTTCAAAACCAAATGACTGTTACGAATCGAGATTTAAGCTAATCGATTTAGGACAAATTATCTTATATTGCAAATTGTAATTTTACGATGGTTTTACATTTAATTTTCTAAATATTTGTATACTTATTCAAACTCACTAGCAAATCCACCTTTTTACCTAAACACACATCCACAGGCTGAAAGAAAACAAACAAACGAATCCGCAGCATCAATTACGAAGGTCCCTTTAATTAGGCTCAATCTCCCCGCAGGCAGACGAAAAAGCACTGGATTGGATTTTCGAGTACACACACACATACATCCTTGCCCTCAAAGAACGGAAAACACTCCCTCTCGCGTCTCGCTATTTTACACATATACGCGTCCCGACGCTTTCGCTTTTTCCGACTCTCTCGCTATACATGCGCACACGCGTTTCAAGCGAACAAAGTGCGAGTCCTGCCTGCGTGCGTATTTGCACCGGTCAATATATATCACGTATTTGCCGAGGCTGTCCGGGCAATTACCACGCGCTCTCATCACATTTCCCGAATCGCCGTTGCTTTGGATTTTTGTTTGTTAACACGTCCGCGCGCACGTGTATATACGCACACGCCCCGAGTGAGCGCAAGATTGCCCGGATACCTCGAATAACGCAAATAATTTTGAACGCACTCGCTCGCGTCACGCCTCGGAAAATTAACTTCAAATATAACGTGCCGCCGCGCTTTTGTGATTCTACAGATACACGCGTGATGGAAATTTTATCCGCGTCCTTATCAAATGGAAAACGGGATCCTTCTGGAGGTGAATGAGACAAACATCACTTTAATTAGCACAGAGTTTTTCTTCGCAATTTTCTTTAGTAAATTTAGGAAAGAATTACGTCAGGTATGCGAGGCCCCCCTGTTACCGATGATTGCAGGGACCCGTTTTTCTCGTTCAATTTTGAATTTTGAGGAAAAATCTCTTTGACACGTTGTAGATTTAGTAATTAACTATAACGTACCAGAGCGATATTTTCTTAAAATTCAAAACCAAATGAAAAAAACAGGTTCCTGCAATTGTCGGTGACGGGTGGCACTCACATCCCCTTAAACGTAGAATAGTGAACAGATACTGCCTCAGTAGGGCATAATCATTGTTTGAAAATGAGAATTTAATGCCACTACTTTAAACAAATAATACCCACTATAGAAATAATGAACCGTTTACAATTTTACATTTAGATAGTGCATATTGGAAATACGAACTTAAAAAAAAATAATTCAATGTTTTTTAATTTAACAAAGAAAACAGTTACAAATTACTGACTGCTAATTCAAACGCTTACTAAATCGCCGAGAAAAAAAAGGCTCTTTTTTTGCAAAAAGTAGAAAATCGATTGAAAACTGATATTCCAGTCTCGATAAATGTTAGTCATAGCATATTTGAATTTGATGGAGCTGAAATTGTGTTATTGTATGCTATATTAAAAAAGGAATAAGAAAGACTTTTCGAGAGATTTTATTCCAATATAAAATATACTCGCATGTCTCTCATGTGAAACCAGAGCGAAAAACTAATATTTATCGATATTCGAAACTTAATGGACAGATATTTTCGTCGCTCGCACGCGCCTCCAACCGTACAAGGCCGTATGTAGGGCGCCCTTTATTCCATTTCGGCGTCGAATACGAAACGCCGGGAGAGAGAGAGAGAAAGAAAGAGAAGTGAACCTCAATATCCCAGTATTCCGATGGCGCGAATGCTCGTCACCCAACGCTATTTTTCCGTTCGCGCGCTCCATCTCCCCTCTTGCGCATTTTAATTTTCATTCCGAGTCGAATTTCGACAGCCATACGCTCAGAGAGTGAGAGCGAGAGCGCGTAACTCGCTTTTTACGCGAGCCGAGCGTATAATTCGATCGAGACGTAGTCGGCTTAGCTCGCGCGTGTATATTCGCAGGGGGAAGAAGTTGTACATACACGCACATACGCGGGCCATCTTGATGGGGAAATAGACCTAACACTTCCCCCCCGAATAAAAGAAGATTGCGCTATATACGAAGTAGTTACACAACACCGTCACGAAGGGAAAAAGAGAATCTACGCGCGCGTGCGTACATCGCGGTAGTGCGGGATGTGTTCAAAAGCGCGAGAGGGAAAAGACGCATCTCTCCGTAATTGCAGCCGGGAAATTGACAGTGGCGACGAGTCACTTCGATTTACTGCCTTTGAGGTTGCACGCGCACGCTCACACTGTGATGACGCTCGGCTTACACTGTGGTGCCGAAAATTTTAAATTTATGAACGGCGCTTTTGGGGTGTGCTTCGCAGCAACGGAGGAGAGAACCGTGTTAAATCACGCTTTAAATGTATTCTACGTCTAATGTATGAGCGTGAAAGCGATAAAGCTACAATTGATTGTTCTATAATAAACGTTATCGTGCATCATAAACTTAATACAATAATTTATTGTTACGTTGAAGATGTATTTTAAATGTAGTTGAGGCGGTGAATGATTCAATTGAATGTTAATAAATTAAAAAGACAAGGAAACTGTTGTTTTAGTAACTGAATATTCAACAAGTATACTATTATTCAATTGTACACTTGTAAACATAGTGATACAATTAATCTAATCTATATTTTCATATCGGAAAAATTCGAGTGCGTGTATTAAATATTAGCATTGAAAGAACGATATTTTTATTAATAACTCCATTACTATTCTATTTTTATTTTTATTATCTTCAGTGATCCTTTTACACAAAAAAAAGACCGCAATCATAATTATAACATGATCGGAATTAAAATTAAATCCCAAGATTAGCATTACCATTTACGAATCGAAAAACAATATCTATAATCCCACAACTGGAAGATATATATGCATAATCCGAAGACATTCGCGCTCGTGTACCACCGCGATTGAGTCAAATTATCGGATCAATGCACGTCGAAGTAGATCAACAGGTTCGTGCGCGCGGCTGAGAATATCCGGATTGTCGGGAGGAATGTAACGCGCCCCGCGCGCAGATCGGACTGCTCCTCGGGAGAACCCGCAAATCCCGGCGCATTCTCCGCGACGTCGAGCAAGCTACGCGCGCTGCATCGCCGTGACAAACAGTATTCTTGGCCGTACGGTTCGGTGGCACGAGCGCATCTGAGGAATACGTATGTGTGTGTAGGTACACTGAACTCGAATCGACGCCCTGCATGTCGCGTTTCACTGTGGTACTTCGCGATGATTATTCGAGTTTGTGTAAGGATAATGCGGGGGTTGTTCGAGTATTATCTCGTTCTGCTCCAATGAAGATATAAGATTTTATGTAATATTGTATAAAAGTGAATTACTGTTTGTGTAGATTTTGATATGAAAATGTAAGAACTATACAAAAAATTGCAGAGAATAAGAATAAACATTTAATTTACTTGAACGTTATATTTTTCAAAATGAGCTTGTATGATTAATGAAATTTAGTAAAAGTATCTTTAAAGATATAAGGAACGTGTCTATTGAAGAAGAAGCATTTCACCTACAGGATGTGACAATGCCAAAATGTAAATACACGACCTCTATATTGATTTATGTCATTGCCATGGGCGCGATCGAGTCTCCCACGTTGAAACACGAGGCGCACGGGGGCTTCATCGCCGTAATGTTTTGAACCCCTGCGTCGCTGTTGTTCCGTTTATAGAATAGAACTAGTCACAGCGGTTCGCATTTAGGGGGGATCGAGCTACCGTCATAGTCCCAACTCTGGATCAGTTTAACAGGACGACACATCTCAATTTTTTATCAATGTCATACTCTCCTAAAAAACAAACTCGTATTGTTTATATTAACTTTTTCAATTTTGCGCTCGCATTTTCTAGTTGAATAGTTGGAATTTATTAGTTTCAAGCTTTTATGTACAAATCAGAAACTGTGACGAATAATGCACCCAAAAAACTAGGTCAGTAAAAGTTATTTTGAATCGCTTACAAAAAAGATTTAGAAGGTATTTAAAAAAAAAACTATTATTTGACTATGAAACCTAGTTTTGTAATATATGTTCCCAAAAATATTGACGAGATATGTATGTACCACTATACATCACTAAATAAAGTTTAAAATAAATTCTCAAATTTTTATTTAAAATTTATTTGATGGAAAAGTTTGTGAAGTGAACGTGACGTGGTTTCCAGTGATTTATACGTTAGGTGTTTTATGAAAAATATGATACACATAGAATAAATTCGTTTGCAAATCAACAGCAAAGCTCGAAAGGAAAAAAAATAAATAAAAGCTTTCGCCATTTACCTTCAATAACATGAATTCGCATGCTGAAAAAAAAACAGAAATAAATTCAATATAACGCAAAAGTACTTTCCTTTTTCTGCTCTTATTAAATATCATGAAAGCCATTAAATTTCACAAAAATCAATTGACAACTGGTGCGAAAAGCGGTGGGTGCAAGCGCGTGCAAGGGTCATAAATAAAGGTACGCGCGGGACTTGATAGAACCCCCGCTGCCACCCTCCTTTTCGCTCACGAGCAGACTCCCTCATCGCTATAAACTATTCGTGCCAACAAAAGATCTCCTCCTCCCAAACCTTCCAAACCTACTCGATTCCAACAAAGATTAATGCCCAGTGGCCCTTTAACTAGTTTACCGGTGTGGCGCCGACTCACCCTCTATGCACACATACATATAATATGGAGCGAGAGCGCGCCTCGTCCCTCGATGCTAAACGCGGCGAATAGATTTCGATTTCCTGCCACTTTATTCCTATTTCCGATAAAGCAAAGTAAAGGGGAGGAGCGCTCGCGCGCGCGTCTGCCTCGCGTCCTCCCGCTAGATAAGAAAACAGGAGGAGAGGCATAGAAGAGAAGAAAAGGCAGAGAGAAAGCGAGAGTGAGAGTTCATGTTTCAACGGTTGCTCGTTCATTTCGGGAATAAGGACAAAAATTACAAGCCTCAATCCGATCCTCCGCCCACTGTTTTTCTCTTTCTCCCTTTTTTCCATACTTTTTCGGGGGGAATGCACAGACGAACGCGCCCGCGCACAATGAAAAGCGTCCCGTGGTGGATTAGCGATTCTCTTTCTCTCTCTCTCTTTACCCACACTCTGCGCTGATACATACGCGTGTGCGCCCGTATACATGCGAGGTCCCGAATCGAGGGGTCGTTCCGCGCTCCAGAGAAAGGGAGTCAAGGGCGGCGGCAAGCGTGGCGCACTCGAGCATCACAAAGATTTTTCGTCGGCGCGCGAGAGAGCGCCCGCGCGCATTTTAGGCAGATTGTTTCGCGCTAATGTCACGAGTCCCCCGGGAGTAGCGGGGATTTCACGAGAGCCTGGATTTCCTTCTTTTTCTTCCTGCCGTAGCTTTCTTTCACCCTCCCACAGGCGCTCCTTTTTTCACGCGCTCGCGATTCCTGCTCTTCCGGCTCCTTTTTTTTTTATTACGGCACTTTTTTCCGTCGTGTGAGCACGCGCGCGAGCGGAGCAGCACACGCGACGCATGAAGTACTCGACGAGTGCGAGATTCGAAAATGTTTTCCTCCTTTTTTTCGCTTTGCGAACGAGTGGCTTGCGCTGCTGCTGCGCGTATATACAGCATACGCACGCGTAAGAGAGCAGCCGCGAGACAAGAAGAATAAGTAGCAGGCGTAAATCAAACACCTGGTTGAGCTCTCCCCTTTCTTCCTCTCGCGTGTACATGAAAGAAAGCAGATCGCGTGCGTCGAGTCCGCGACGACTAAATGGAATTTCGAGTAAAGCGGTGCTTTTTTTTCCTCTTCGCGGCTCGTATCTTTCTCTTCCCCCTTTTGCATAATGTATACTCGCTTAGGCAAAATAATTCGGGGTCAGGCGGGGAGATGCGACCCTCGACTCTCGTAATTGATTGGTCCTGATACGCCTCCTTATCTCGTAATCCATCTTTGCTGCTCCCATGCGGCTACACCCGTACTACTCGGATCGATTCCGGGATGTTGTGTTGACACGGAATCCCGCGCAATCGTGTTTGTGCACACGTATGAACTCACACGACGCTGTGGTAGGCAAACTTATGGGCACGCGTGTACCAGCTGCATTGATTTTCCGAACGCAGAAAATAATTAACTTTATGTTTATTTATGAGGGTATCTACTGTATTATGCAAAATTGTAATCAAAATATCTCATGGTAAAAATATATTTTTGTTTGTACATTCGTTCGGATAACATTTGTGGGTTTGTATATTTCTTTATAGATAAAAACTTTTTTAACGGAAAACAATATTTTAGAACGCAAACGTATAGTGCTGTAGGATTTTAAACTATAATTTCAATAATATTGCAATATCGAATTGCCACGTGTGCTTTTGAGAAATTTCCAAATACAAATATGGAAAAGTTATTTGATCGAGTGTCGCTAAAACATTCAAAAGCCTGGCCGCGAGCGATAAGTTTGCGCGAACAAGGACGCGCTGGGGTGAATGGAAATGGAACGCGTCATGCGGGCCGCACACCCCATAAAGAATCAATTCATAGAATATGCATGTCGAAGTAACGAGCAAGGTCAATATTTGTCGTGATTGTGCGGCGATAGAGCGTGCGACAATGAATAATCGATGCCGTGTTGACGCGGCCGTTATGCGATTAGAATTTGCGAGACAAATCGATTTTTGGGAATTCTCCACGGACGTGCGGCCCGCTCTAGCGCCGGGGGTAGACGTGAAAAGTGCGTATATACGCGCTGGCGCGTTCATCGATTACAATTACGTAATGGACTTCACGCTTTTACGCGCGGTTGAGTGGTTCCTTTCAAGTTAATTATTTAATGGACAATTGGCACTTCGGTACATCTGTAGCTGACGCTTCATAAAGGAATATCTCATGCCAGCGACGACAAAACGTGCAATAAAAGCTAATGCAACCGACGTTCTTTTATTGAATTCACAGTTGCAAAACAGCTTAGAGATATGTTCTAAGAACGTTCATTGACTCAAAAGTACTCAAGTTTTACAATGGTCAAAGAATGGATGCGCTTTATTGCGAGTATACATTAAAAATCAAATAGTATTAAATGCATTGCGTTTTGATGTAACGTAACCTTTCCAGCTGCCATTCTTTCGAAAACATAATACTTTCCCCTTTTTGCCGAAACGAAACCCGCCGCAGCCTAAGACGGTCCCACAGCAGCGCGAAATTAACCGCCGCTGAACACACGATATTAAAGCGCATTAACGTAATTTAGCTGCGCGGGCGCGCATATCGCGAAACTTAACGAAAGATCTGTATCTGCGCGGTGTAGCACTCTCGAGCACTGCAACGGTGCGGGCGGAGAGATCTCTCACGAAAGTCCTGCGCACCGCAGCAGCGTGTGACTCGCAAGAGGATCTTTCGGAAACTCTCTCCCTCACACACAACCCGCCCCCTATCGCGGTGTAAAATCGAGAAATTCCTAAAACTCGCGCTGTGTAGCAGATATACCCCCGCGGGCACTTATCTATTCGACTGAGGTGTTTAATCTCGCCTCTGCGCCGCAAGTGCAAAACTCGCAGGGGCGACGAGCGCACGACTGGGCAAAATTTGCATCACGAAGCGCGCCGATCACGCAATGAGAGGGAGATGAGGTTCAAAACGAGTTTCGCATTATACAGAGGCAAGTGCGGAGAGAAATTCTGCGAGGAGCCGCTGCGAGAGGTGACGTATTAATTTGAGAAATTACAATGGGCGAGAGAGCACATAAGCGGGAGAATGATGAAACGCGACGAGGTAATGAGGAATAGCTGAAAGGAATCGTATATGTATGGGACGTATTTAATGCGAATTGTCATTGTAGCTTTTCAGCTTTGTTAGAGCGGCATTGAAGCCAGCTGTTTTTATTAGAAATCCCCCATACATTAGTCTGGAAATCAGCAATTAAGTTTAAATCAAACGATTAGCCGCATATTTCATACCTCAAACTTGCAATGTCCGCAGAAACGATTAAAATATTAAATGCGAAAATGTTTCGTGTAATCATCCAAGCGGCATCGCTCTTGCCGTGAAAAGTAAGACCTCAACGGCGGCGCGCAATTGAGAAATCAAAATGAAGCCGCGGCTAGGAGGGAAAGCTCGGGCTGCTGCAGCTGCGGCCGGGCGCGAAAGCGTGGCGAAACGCGCGGCTCTTCTCTCGAGAAGCGGCGGCGAAATTACGGCAGGGTCATTTGCGTGGAATAGGCGGGATCCCGGCCTCATGTGGGCATGTGTGTGCAGTGTGCGCACGCGCTCGCGACGTATATAGTCGGGGCTGTATACGCGAATTAATGAAGAGAGACGTTATGGGAATGCGCGCAGCCCGGCGTCCGCGCGTCGTAAATCACGGCTTTTTCAGTTGCGTCGTCTCTCTCTCTCTCACTCTCGTCGAGAGCGAGCCCTTAGCTTTTATTTCTCTCGGGTCTTTTGTTCTTATTTCGACGTTTTTGTCTTTGAGCGAGATTTCATTTGCTTGAGGTATGCTGAATTTTCTGTTTTATTTTGAGTTCCTTTTTTGTTTAATTTGCTGGAGTATGTGCAGAGGATACATGAATCTGAAAGATAGAAATAATATATCAAGCCGGTATCTGATAATTATATCGTTTATCTAAAAGTATGAAGATAGACCGTACTTTTGTCGCCAACTTAATTTCATATAAATTTAGTGCTATTACTCCAGTTAATAGCTCAAGAAGTACTCGCAAATATATGACATTGGAAAGATAATACTCTTTTTTCCTGGTACAGTGCCATTTCATCTAGTTGCCATCGTTATTTTTTCCGGCAGACATAATATTTCGTCGACTTGGAGAACTACCATTTCTTCAGGACGAGACGTCATAAATCGAGTATGACGAAGAGATTTTTCTTCTTTCAGACCTCGCACTTCTTTTTCCCACTTTTTTCCTTTTTCGAGGAAGCGTGTAGAGTCTTGGGTAGACAGAACCCCGCGTACCGCGCAGCTAACGGCTGAAGATCAATTAGGGGAAATACCGATAATGGAGTTTCATCAATGGAAGGCCACGCGTTATGTGGAAACCATATAGGTATGAGTAGGGGCAGGTGATGGCTTGTCTGGCCAAGAAAAAGGAAAAAATCCTAAAGTGAAAATGGAAATCGATTTTGTAATGAATTTTCCTACCTGACTGTTCAATTTATGGATCACAAGGGAATTGAAAAATATTTCAATGCTTTTAAACTTTATAAATAGAAAATGTTGTAATAAGTCGATTATTAATTTTGGTATTAAATATGAAAATTAATTTGAAAACTCATTAAACCTTCTATATAAAATAACGGTTTTATTTAGCTGATTCAAACAACTCTTGCCCCAACTCTAACCCTTTGAAAAATAAAAAGAGCATCCCCGAGAAGTAAATGGCAAGTAGTGCGGGAAATAAAGGACAATGGAGAACGAGCTTCCATAGAAAAGGTTAATTGGATCCTATCGATTCGGTTTGCCTCACTCTTTGGCCGAAGAGAGAGAGAATGAGGAGAGAGATCGAAAGTCGGACGATTTGCGCGGGAGCGCGAGTCCGTATGGCAACTTGCCGTCGCCATGTCGGTAGTCCTGGCAACTCCCTTCGAAAAGCACGAGCTCCCGGAGAACCTGCTCTCCTTGTATTTTTCGTGGTACACATTCACGATTTTCATTATCTATTGACGTGGCCGTGTATACGAAACCTTAGGCAATTTTTTTCGACGAGTAAATAAAGGATCAAAAGAACAATGCTCGCGGAGAGGCAATGGGAGAAGTCATAGAAAACCTTTGATTTGCTGTATTTACCGAACGAAAAACAGTAATGTAAGATTTCACAATTTAAAACGCAAGAATCGTTATATAAATTCAGTATTTTTAATGAACATCAAGGTGTCCTGTTGGAGTTACTAAACGAGTGAAAGAACTGACATCAATGTGACTTCTTATACAAATAAAAGTCATTCATTTCACTTCCACCAGTTTTTTTTTCAGATTACTCAATAAAAAAAAACACCAACTCACTCGAAAAACACACCCTGTCGTCGGCCATAATAAAGCAATCGCCGAGAGCGACTCCCTCGCCCGACAACAGGCAAAAAAAACGAGAAAAAAACGCGTTTGAACGAAAGATAGGATCTCTTCTCGCGCGCTGCGGCAGCGTCACATCAATACGCCCGCACGTGCCGCGGACGGGGCGACACGTGACTCGCGCTCACGCTCCCACACACGTGGCTGTCTCTCCTACGCTAAGCCACCCCTGCGGCTACACTCGAAAATGCACGCAGAAGGAGAGAAATATATATGTGCACACGGTCGACGACGAATCGTGTCCCCCTCGCGAGCCGCCGATAATGGCTTCGCCCGGATATTCGAGACGCTTCCTCATTTCGACGGTTTTTATTATAAGGAGAGTAGCTGCAATTTTCCGGGACCCGCTGTGCCGGGGACGAGGAGCGGTGCGTTTGCCAGAGGAGACGAAAATTGGTAAGGAGGCTGAAATGGTATCAGGTCGCAATGCCGAAGATGAAAGATTAATTTACCGACATTAGGAGACAAATTTTTGATTGATACCGGGGTTACGTGT
The DNA here is from genome assembly GCA_036365515.1 of Torymus aiolomorphi. NCBI lineage: Eukaryota > Metazoa > Arthropoda > Insecta > Hymenoptera > Torymidae > Torymus > Torymus aiolomorphi. The sequence continues at coordinate 186,833,268 of CM070875.1, forward strand.
CAGTTAGCTTGTTTATCATGAAAAATTTTAGTAAGTATAATTATATCTTTTGATTTCGATATATTTATATATAAATACAAATGTAATTATTGAATTCATTTCTGAAATTACTTTATATACTTACGATAAATGTTACTTTACCGCGTGAATTACAGAATAATTAATCAGAAACATCAATTAATTCATATAGTAAACAGTTTTATGAACTTTTATGGATTCTGAGTGAACATCATTTACATGCGGAGAAAGCTTACCAAAGCTTCTCTTTTGAATTTCGTATATAATTTATACAAATATATTTTATTATACAGCGAAAAGTTTATAAAAATAAAATGCAACGAATCAGAAAGGAATATGAAAGAAAATTCGACGCTTCATTTAACGATAAATGAAAATTACTGGTTTTTGGTTACTAAAATAATCAAAAACGTAAAATCGTTTTAAAAACTGGAATATAATATTACCTCATACGCCCTTTATAAAATATAGTAACATTTCTTCATGAAACGAAATAAACAGAAATAGCGACCGGACGCCGGATCTCGTGCAATTAATCAACCGGCCTCTCCCTTTCTCCCACTCTCGAAAATTGAAAATTTCCCGGAGCTTTTTCCTCTCCCTCCCGTCTCCTTCGCCGTACATCCCGCAAGCTCATACATATCCATAACAGCTTTTGCGCCCGGCGAGAGCTCGTCGATCACGGGGGCGTCGCGTCCGGCCGGGAAAAAACGCGCTGCTCGCTCGCGTGCGTCGCGCCAGGAAGTGTCGACAATGTCGCAACAGCATCCAAATAAAGAGCGCATTCTTCCTCGACAATGCTGCGCTCTCGTCCCCCTTCGGCCGCCCAACACCCCGGCAATATCACGACTCAACGACTATATCCTGTCGATTTATCCCGACGGCGGCGGCGACGGTGGTGCTCACCTCGAGAGGATTGCCGTTCCGTGTCGCGCGATTACGAGCGCGGGGGGAGAAGGGAACAGGGGGGCGAGAGTCGCCGCCACCGCCGCCTTTGTGCGGACATGACGGATCGCCGTGCATTCGTCCGACGCGGCTCATTTCTTCTTTTTCTCGCGAGCACACGTGCCCGTGCGAGAGCCTCGCTCAAGCTCCTCGGGGAGTTGCGTGGCCCTGTAATATATTGATGGCAGCGACAGTGAATATGCGTGTATCGCCGAGCGGATGTATAGCTTTTCCGCGATTGTTTTGCCCGATTTTATGGACATTATGCGACATTTGTTCGGGGGGAATGGCGCTGTGAGTTAGGCTGTTTACAATATTTTTTGGAGGGTGTGTTGTGAGCTATTGACATGTTTATAGTACTGACTCTATTAGTAGGGTCCGTTGGGATTGGGTGAAAGTACGCAAGCGCAAATAATAACGAATTTTATTAAAATGTACTTCAATTTACGATAATTTAAAAAAAAAAAAAAAAATTAGTTCAACAAAGAAATGTATTTTTTTTTTCTACAGGTGCTACCGGAGTTACAATTTGTTCTCACTTTATCTCTCCATATCAATTAAACTCCCCTTCTCATACGTTCGTTCTTTGTTTGCCTGGCGCTTCACACGCACTCATACCGCAAGCTGATAATAATTATTATCTTACCTAATCATTTTAGATATACATTTAGAGTTCAAAAACAATCGATAATAAATAGTGTAAGAAGTTATTCCTTGGCAAAGATGTATTTTCCTATTACAATAATTGTAAAGATTGACGAACGCTATTATTATTCTATTACAAAGTCAAGATTAATACTGCATAGCTATAATACCCTAAAGACAAACGTTAATAAGCAATTGAATACGAATCGCCCATATTTTACAATTCAATATCTCGTAAGTAAAAAAATTATAAAAAAAAAAGACAAATTCCCGAGGCTTTTTCAGAGCCCCGCTGAACTCCAGCTGAAAGATGTATGAGCATTACGGGTGTTATTAATTGCATCGTTAAAACCATGTCTAGTCTCCACCTCTGATCCTTGCTCACTTTTAGTGAGGGCGAGCATTTCACGTGTGCGCCGACAATCGTAGAAAGACAATCATTATAATACTTCAGCGCGCGAGAGCCGTGAGTAAGAGAGAAAAATGACGAAGAGAGAGAGGGAGAGAGGGAGAGTGGAGTGTAACTTAACGACTTACTTATCGGCTTGTTCTTGGGAGGCCACGCAATCGCGCGGGGCCGCTTGCAGATTATGCCGCTTTCGTGTCTCTTTCACTCCGGCATATCGGCACTTTATTCATTAGGTATTCTTCCTCCGACTTCGCTAAGACGATACTTTGCTAATTACCCTGGCCTGCTAACGAAGCAGTTATTGAAGGAGTTCATTTGATTTATATTAAGGGATTCGGGCTGCAGTGAGTTTCATTCGCGTCGCTTTTAGTAGAGGTCCTGATTATCCCATTTGCAATGTCAATCTCGAAATTTCGAATTATGATAACATAGGCTGTATTTCCGAATATTATTTGTCAATGCTTTTTACTTATACTATTTCAAATACGTAAAATCTATTTTTAAATCTTAGTGTACTTTGGCGTACAGTATAATAAAATATGTATAGATTTTACTGCTAATTTGATATTTATAAAAATATTGCATGCACTTATCTTAGTATCTATTTATTAAATCATATGTTTTCATTTCACATTTAAAATTACGAAGTTCATGTTAAACAATCAATATCAATTTTCAAACAAAATATCTTTTTATATTTATATATTGCAACGGTTAATTAGACCAGGTGTATTAAGCTACGTATTCACTCGCTCGCCAGACAGTGGAAAGCCAAAGACAATCGGCCAAGCTGTCATATTAACAAATACACTCCCGTGATTTATTAGAAACAATGTACTTTCTAAACAACTCCGAGCATTCCTCAAGTACGAGGCCGTTCACATACCACTAAATAATCGCGGCGTCTTTAATTGGCATACCGGCGCGCGACACATGTAACCGCAGCGGTGCGCGCACAAATGACTCCGTGCATTGAGGCGCCTTTTACATACGCTGCACCCATCGACTAATTAGACAAACAAATACGTACTTATATTCTCGCGTCTCGCGCGCGCGTCGCGTAGGCGTATACGTATATAGCGCTTTAAAAGGCTTAAAAGAGAGAAGCAGCCGCGGGCACGAGTCGAGTCATCCGTCTTGGAGTAGCAAATCTGTGCGCGCGAGGACGACGACTCAGGTGGGTGTTTAATAACGCATTCCGGTTATATTATGTTGCGCGCCGCTGTGAGAATCGCGCTCGCGTGCCCGCACGAATTGGCGCTCGCGCACGCCGCGTGGCTACAGTACCGTGCAAAAGCTCTTGAACGCTTTAAACAAAATTTTATTATTTCAAATTACGATATTACAGGTTCTAAGTGGGTTAGTGAAAAAATTAAATAAGCATTTTAAAGTAGACGCTAAGAGCTTTTCTTCTATATGTGTGGCTTATTTTTAGGAATTTTCTTCAAGTCCTGACACCGTTCGGAAGACAGGCTTTTTTCGGTATTTTTTAAAGGTTTGTTCAATTGCTTGTAGTTTTTCAGAAAATTATCGTAAAATAATTTCGTAAAAAGAATTGGATAGCTTGAAGCAAGAGCTTTAATTTCCGTGTTCGTCAAGTTGTTAAAAATTATTAAAAAGATAGTTTAGTGACCCGTGTAAAAAAAAAGTCTGGGCGAAGTCTTGCACAAGTCTGGCTTGAAAAGTCTGGGCAGTCTCGCATGTCGGACGATCCCAGACTTTTTATCAGACTTTTTATTTCTTCTATTAAAAGTCTTGGAAAAAATCCCCAGACTTTATCCAAGACTTTTTACCAGACTTAGTATACTGCCGAAAAAGTCTGGGAAAAAATCCCCAGACTTTACCCAAGACTTTATGCCAGACTTAGCATACGGCGTAAAAAGTCTTGGAAAAAATCCCCAGACTTTATCCCAGACTTTGTTCACCAGGCTTTGTGCTCGGCGTATGGAGGTTATGCACGCCCAAACAGAAGATTCCGCTGGTGTGATGAAGAGAGAGGTTGCATTAAATGTGCGCCCGTAGAGCAGCGAGGCGGTCCGTAGCTACGTTACCATGACTCCTCGTGGCTGCTCACATTTAGGCGTCTTCTTCGGGGAATCAGGAATTCTCCATCTGAAATATCTACATCATTGACATAAAAACATCTCCGCGAATTCTTTCATTTATAAGTGAAATCAACGTATAGATTTCAAATGTTTTGTTTGGTTTCCAAGTTAACGCGCGTGTAGACTTGGAAACCAAACAAAACATTTGAAATCTATGCGTTGATGTTCACTTCAAAATAGTCGTGTTGGTCATATGTTATAATGAATTCGCGGAGATGTTTTTATTTCAATGATGTAGTTATTTCAGATGGCGAATTCCTAATTCCCCGAAGAAGACGCCTGAATGTGAGCAGCCACGAGGAGTCATGGTAAACGCCAGCTACGGACTGCCTCGCTGCTCTACGGGCGCATATTTAATCCAACCTCTCTCTTCATCACACCAGCGGAATCTTCTGTTCGGGTGTGCATAATCTCCATACGCCGACCACAAAGCCTGGTGAACAAAGTCTGGGATAAAGTCTGGGGATTTTTTCCAAGACTTTTTACGCCGTATGCTAAGTCTGGCATAAAGTCTTGGATAAAGTCTGGGGATTTTTTCCAAGAATTTTAATAGAAGAAATAAAAAGTCTGGCAAAAAGTCTGGGATCGTCCGACATGCGAGACTTTGCCCAGACTTTTCAAGCCAGACTTGTGCAAGACTTCGCCCAGACTTTTTTTTTTACACGGGGATTCAAAACAAAAATTAAATTTTGTAATTGGCTCTTTCAATGTTTACCAACTCATGAGTTAAATATGTTTCAAAATCGATGATATTTTATATGACTAGCGTTAATCAGCGCGCTACGCGCGCCACTGTTTCGTCTTTTGTTTCTCTCCTTTAGAGATTCGAGACGGATTCGATTATTCGAGATTTCGAGATCGTTCGAGTTCAAAATAGATTATCTCGAATGCTCAATTTATATAAGGGATTCCTGTTACAATGTAAAGGTTCAAAGAGACGCGTTTCAACTAGTGAATAATATATCATTCAAACTATAATATTAAGAATTTATGTATTTATAACTGTTCGGCAAGGTACATGTATATACATGTGTATGTGTACCATTAATGTGATAATGAACCTGATAATAAAATAAATTGCTTATTTTCGTTTAATTGATCATTTATTATTCCATAGTATAACTATTCACCATTATTGATACATATAAAATATCATGTATTTTGAAACATATTAAACTCATGAGTTGGTAAACATTGAAAGAGCCAATTACAAGAAAAAAGAAAATTTAATTTTTGTTTTGAATTACTAAACTATCTTTTTAATAATCTTTAACAACTTGACGAACATGGAAATTAAAGCTCTTGCTTCAAGCTTTCCAATTCTTTTTGCGAAATTATTTTGCGATTATTTTCCGAAAAACTACAAGCGATTGAACAAACCTTTAAAAAATACCGAAAAAAGCTTATCTTCCGAACGGTGTCAGGACTCGAAGAAAATTCCTAAAAATAATCAACACATATAGAAGGAAAACTCTTGGCGTCTACTTTAAAATGCTTTTTTTAATTTTTTCACTAACCCACTTAGAGTAATACCGTAATTTGAAATAATAAAATTTTGTTTAAAGCGTTCAAGAACTTTTGCACGGTACTGTATAATAATAAGCAAAAAAATGAAGTGAATCTGAATAATCGATTTTAAATAAACGTATCGCTTTAATTCTTCGAAAATTTTCCTTATATGTTTTTAATTCGTTATGTGGATAAAAGTGTGATGAAATAAAAGTCAAACTGTTCTACTTTTAGAAATGATACGTTTGTGCAAAAAATGTAACGACTTAAAAAGCAATCCTGCAAATTGAATAAAGTTCAAGGAGCTGGGTAAACGGATTGTCGCGGAGACACATGTTATGTAGCAGTGAAAGATCCTGAGCACACGCGAGCGCAAGCTCATTCAGCCAGGCGCATACGCGTGCGCTCAACGTACCAGTACAAATCCGGCGTACACACAGAGAGAGAGAGAGAGAGAGAGAGATAGAGAGAGAGAGCTTCGGCTCTGGGTGTACGGCAGCGTGTCAACAATTAGGAGGATCAGCGTTCGTGAACGTCCGACTGATAATGCCCCCCCCCCCCCCCTTTACAGTATCTCTCTTCTCTCTCTCTCCCCCTCTGTGTCCTATGCGTTTGTGAGCGCTCCCACTCGCTCCCGATGTCTGTTTGGTTCGAAGGGTCGAGATTGGGGTAGTAAGAGAGAGGGAGAGAGAGAGAGACAGAGAGAGAGAGAGAGAGAGAGAGAGAGAGAGAGAGAGAGAGAGAGAGAGAGAGAGAGAGAGAGAGAGAGAATACGTATATATATATGTGACTGCCTGCGCGCCTGTGGGAGTCTCGTGTCCGATCATTAGGGAGATGCTATCGGGCATTGTAAGTCACTCACGGAGTCGAGGGAGAGTCGCGCGATCGGAAGGTCTCTCGCGCTATACGAGCGAAGGAGAGAGGGAGAAAAGGGCCTATAAACTCGCGATCTTCCATCGATTCTCAAATCCTCGCTGCGCGCCGACGCGTATCTTCTTCTGCCGCCTGCCCCTCTCCGCCTCGCGCGCACCGCCATATAACCTTCTTCGTCCGCTCTGACGATTCAAAGGCGCGCGCGGGCACGAGCTACACGAGCGGGGCTCTCGCAGTCTATGCGTGTAATGTACGTAACTACGTGAGGACGACGTGCGGAAAAAAGGGGTGGGGGAGAAGGTAGTTCGCATTCCGATGCCCCGGCGAATTCGAATTCCCGATGTACTGTATGGGAAAAACGAACGTCGGGTGTAGCGTGTAGGAAAGTTTGGTATAGTTCGGTACAAAGGAAGCGCGGTATAACGAGCTGCATAGCTCGCCGATCGCGCACAGGGGCTTTTCCCCCGATGTAAAGCTCGGATCTCTCAGGTTTGCCGAGCGGATTTATTGAAATCGCGCGGTATTTTTAACAGCAGCCAAGAAGACAATGGCGCAGTCGAATTCCCAAAGGGGTTGTCTGGTTGATTATTTTCGAATTTTGATACTAGCTATTACTATGCTGTGAATTTCGTCGTGAATCTTTAGAACAGAAAATTTATTAGTATAATGCAACATCCTCTCTTAAAAAAAACAATGGCCGGATGTTGTGAAGCCCTTAAAGAGTGATTTTGATTGGTCTGTAAGGAATAGGCGCGAAAATTCACTACTTCCGCTACATTTGAATTTTTGAAATTGAATTTTTATTCTTAATTATTTAAAACTAAATAATTAAATCAAATTAGAATAAAAAGATTATAATTTTGCCATGCTTTGAAAAATGATCTGATTATCCTATCATTTAAACCAATTAAAATGAAATCATAATGAAAAATTATATATTCATAACCTAAAGAACAAAATAGTACGCGCGCAGTGCGTTTGGATTTTGTTAGTATGTATAAAACTCAGGGTATAAAAAAGTATTTAATATTTTTATCTGTTCATTATTCAATTATTTCAGAAAATCTTTGTAATAATCAGACCGTACTTAATAGTACTGTCAAAGAAAATGACTTTTTTATAAATAAAAGAACCGGTTTTACCGCCTGAATTTTCATAGTTTTATAGAGCTGACACAAATGGAACAGCCCTTGTTTACGATGCTACTAAAAAGGGGGGGATGAAATTATTCGTCACTAAGGGCAGAGAGGGGAAGCGAAAGAGAGGATTCCGGGCGGCATTATCGCCAGAGTGATAAAAATCTTTTTATAGCCGCAGCTATTTTTCCCCGGACGAAGAGGTCTTCCGGTTCATTTGCCTCCGTCGAGCTCTGCTACCACCACCACTACTGCTGCTGCTTCGATGCCCCAATTTCAGCATCCATTCCTCTGGGCACTCGAAAAACTCCTCGTTCCTCCTGTAATTAAGTCCCTTCGCGGTCAATAGGGTCGTCAGCTCGCGCTCGCTCAGCCTTCTTTCCCGTGGACACACGCGCGGGTGGTGGGTGGCGGCGGCGGCGGCTCACTCCATTCTCTCTACATCTCCCCGCTCTCCTTTTTTGTTCTCTTTTAGCTGATTCCTTTCTTTTCTCAAAGAAGCGGGAGCGGACGAGTGGCCACGCGCGGGGCTGCGAGGGGCGATCGAACAATGACAAGACGCTCGGCCCTGAGAAACAACCGGGAAAGCTGAATTAGGGGTGACGAATGAAACGCTGCTGCGTCTTTCGGATTTCCGATGCTTTCACAGGGCGAGGCCAGTTGAAGAAAAGCAAGGAGATATTTTTCTTTTGTTGGTCGACGGAAAAAGACCACGCAAAAAGTCAATGTCTGCCGTTTTCGCGAATTAAAGTGAAAGTAAATGGAAAAAATAAAGTATTACATTGAAAAAACTCTTTTTCTAAGTAATTCGGTAGAACAATTATTTTTAAGTAGGTTAATTATTGTAAAGACATTTCGCTGGGTAAGAAGAAAGGTGTTATTTATAGAGAGAACGCTCGAAAAGCTCTTTATGTGTGTATTAGGTATTGCAGAAATAATGATTTACTTTTAGACTGCAGCAAATTTTTCATAAAAAAGATTTTTTTTTGTTATGAAAAATAAATTATGTTAATCTATGAGGTTGATGTAAGCTCCGCATCGGAGATCATGAGATGATGTTAGGATTTGGTGTGATAGGAAAAAGGTGAATAACAAAATAAGTTTAAACGAAATTAAAGTTAAAACAGAACTTCAAACGCGGTAGAGCAAAATATAAAATCTAATAAAATTAATTAAATAATAGAATAAATGATTGAAAAGTATGTGGCGTTACGCGGTCGAGTCATTTCGTGGGCTCGCGAAACTCTTCAGGTTACTCCTGCCATGTCCTGGTGACACCGAGTGTGGCTCGAGGTGTCACCCCCTTTTTGCCTGAGCGGAGCGTTGTCCGTACTTGGCGAGGATAAGGACTCGTTACGCTCATAGCGACGGAGTCACTGTTGGCGAGGAAGAGGGAGGCAAGGTTACCTAGTGCGAGAGCCTGGCGAGTGGAGTTCCATCTCCGGCGGAGCGCGGAAAGCGAGCGTGCTCCGAAAAAACGGAGTGCAAAAGAATACCTCGGTTGAGGGTTGGAGGCAAACGTTCGCGTACCCTGATTGGTCCCCGCGAGGCGGCGGCGAAGGATCGGCAGATAGGATGCCGATGAGGTTGCAGACCGCTCGCTCTCCTCTCTGCGGTTCGAGGATGCGGCCCGTCGACCGAACCGTGACACGAGCTTCCGCGAAGCTCGCGGGGTGCACGACGTAGACGATTTTCGGGGAAAAAGTCGGGCTCGACTAATTCCCAAAAAAGATTAAGCTAAAAAAGAATAAGTTCGCAATCGTTGCGGACGTCAAGGTGTATGTAGTTTAGAATTTTTCTGGGGCTCCAAAAATAGCTTTTGCGGAAGTTGAAAGCTTAACGACGATTTCTACGAACTAAATGGGTTTGTCATGTCTTTGTTATAAAATTATTTGTTAATTGAAAAATAACTTGAAATGACAAAAATGTGCTTTTGGTTTCTAACTAGGTTTCTTTTGTCAATACATTGCCAAATTGAATTTCCTGCTCTTTCTCGAAAATTTTTTTTCAAGTATATTATTCAAGGTAATTTCTTGAAGGAAGTACGACCATTTTTAACGCTTGAAATAGTTCTCTTTTTTTAAGGAATTATTGAAACTAATTTTTTTCTCAATAATTTAATGAAATAACTCTTTTACACTCTCTTAGAAAAAGCTCCTTTTTCACATTACCTAACGACTTTTTATACAATTTTTATACATTTGTACTACTTACCATACGTAGATATATTTCTACACTGATTGAAAGGTGATCAAGTACTTACCTAAAACAAAAAAAAAAAGTAATTATTAGATTTGGATAAGATATTACATTTAATTTAAACTTCAAAAAGTCTATATACATATGTTTCATAGTGATATATCGTTTGTAATATATCATAAACCCATTATGTGCAATATCGTTAATTTTGATTTAAAACAATGTACATTAATAAGCTGCTAAATGTTTGATTCATCTATATTTATTTCTTTTACTACATAAGTAAAAGTAAACATGCAATATTCGAACAGTGCTAGATTACCAAATGCATATTTGTCACATTTTTTTTTCTTTGAATTAACCACATATTTTTTTCTAGATACTACTCTGGGTACTCTATCACGGTTACTGAGTGTAGATGAGGACTCCTGCAAGTCAGAGAGAGTGAGAAAAATATTAATCCGCAGGAGGGACTATCGCTCGCGAGTGCGACCGGGTAAATGGCCCTCGTCGTTTTTCATAGCTGTAAATAAAAGCTAAGTGAGATAAGTATAAACGCCGTGGCGGCGAACATTCGTTAACCAACACGCGATATATCCACTATCGAGTTTCTGATTTATGCCGCAGCGCCTCTGCAAAATTCGCCGAGTCGCTTGCGCGTTTAAGCTACTTATCTCTTTCTCTCCCCCTTCTCTCCCTCACTCACAGTATCCCGCAGCACTATTGCTACACGCAAGATGCCCTTCGTACACTGTCACCTTAGACGTACAATGGTGGATCGACTGGATTGTTGCTTGACTTCCAATAATTCAATACTTGTCTTTTTTAAAAAGATACTTGCGTACATGCAGTTTCATCTCCTGTCTTCAATCAATTTTTTGATTTACAGTATTTTGTTGAATTGGTTTAATCAGCCGTAAGAACTTTTGCTTCCTTCTAGAGGAAGCTTTGTAACGGTGAAAAAAATTTTCGAAAAAAAAATTTTCAAAAAGATGTTTTAAGGCGATATATGTGTATATTAGTTGATTTTGATCATTTTTGTTTTCGTGGATGGATGTGTGTGCGTGCGTGCGTGCGTGCGTGCGTACGTGCGTGTGTGTGTGTGTGTGTGTGTGTGTGTGTGTACGTGCGTGCGTGCGTGCGTGCGTGTTTGAACTCTTCATATCTCCGAAACGAATCGACCGATTTTCGTCGGAAAGAAAGGTACCCTGATGGACTTGAGTTTTTATTGATTTTCTTTTGTTTTATAACCAAAAAACGATTTTGAATTTTTATTTTTTTTTTATTTTTTCATATCTTACTGTCATTATTACATAATATCATAAACTTTTCTTGAAAGGTATTTAAATTACCTATATTTTCCTTTTTTAAAATTTAAAATATCTTCACTCTGTCAATTGTTATTAAGGAAAACTTTTTTATATTTCATAAATTAATTTCTCAAAAAATAATTTATTTATCGACTTGAAATAAATAATCAGTTATTACACTAATTGAAGACTATATATGGTTAAAATTTCAAAAGATTATCTTCATTTCTTTTTTAGAAAAAAAAAATTATTTTCCAAAAACGAATTTTGAATTTTTAGTTTTTTTTTATTTTTTCATAGCTTACAGCCATTATTTCATAATATAATAAACTTTTCTTGAAAGGTATTTAAATTACCTATATTTTCCTTTTTTAAAATTTAAAATATCTTCACTCTGTCATTTGTTATTAAGGAAAACATTTTATATTTCATAAATTACTTTCTCAAAAAATATTTTATTTATCGACTTGAAATTTTAACCAGTTATTACACTAATTGAAGACTATATGTGGTTAAAATTTCAAGAGATTATCTTCATTTTTTTTTAGAAAAAAATTATTTTAGAAAAAATTTGCCTTTTCGTTGTCGCACGATAACTAGAGCAAAAATTATCCAATCGTCCTGAAATTTGGCACAGATGTAGCTTTTATATATCTTTAGATCGAGTTCGTTGCTTAAAAAAATCGGTCCATTACGAAAAAAGATATAACGCAGAGTTTAAGCTGAATCCGGACCCATGACCCTCTCCTAGTTAGTCTATTTACATAAGCGAGAATGTAGAATTATTTTCTCGGATCTATTTAATTTTATACCTCAGTTGCCATTGTCTATTTTTTACTCGACTTCATTAACAAAAAGTATTAAGATTGAGAATAAAAATCAACATAACTACGTAAAGTATAAGTTGAGATTATTCCGTTCGAGAATCGCATAAAAAATAATCGGCCTCTTTCTGATCTCAAGTCAACGTCTCGTTTCAAAAAATACGTCCCAATAATAACAGAGCTTTTATCGAAATACTCCCACAACTCATCTTTCCGAATTCGGCAGGAACAGTTAGACGATTACGGAGCGTTCAAAGAAGTGAAGTAATAAAGTTATAAGAAATACGACACGGGCTAATAACTCATTAAGAAAATATGTGTATCGAGGTCGTTTCATCTCGACAACGCTCGTGCGTATAAACATCAGCACTCGCGCGGTAGAGAAAAAAACCACCTTAAGAAAGACATCCACACGCGCGGGAGAAAATTTTATTGGACACCGCGCGGTGCGAAGCCACCCAGAAAAAAGAGAGCCCGCGCGATCGCGCGAAACGAGTACGTGCGAAGAGGCCAATCAGTTGGCACGACTCGTAAATCGAAAAGCGCGAGCGTATACTTTTCGAAATTGCAAATGTGCATTGCATCTCGCATACACACGAGCGTCGTCTCCATCCTCTTTCGCTCTTTCAGCTGCCGAAGAAACGTCGGCGCGCGGCGCTTTCCGCTTTGCAATCTGATAGTCGTATATCTGCGCTCGCGCGCGCAAGAGAGAGAGAGCGCATTATCGCCTTTATTACACGTTCGACCGCGCGAGTGCGCTGATTATCGAGAGGGAGGGAGGAGGGGAGAGAGGCTTATTTATTATATTCGCGCGGACGCGGCGGATTCGTCGAGGCCGGTAATTAGGCCGCGGAATCGACAGGTTGCGCCGCGCGCCGCGTGAGCTATGCAAGATGTGTTTGTGTATATAGACGCGTGAGATCGCGGCCCCGAGGTGCTGCCGGCGCGCAATAAAGTCCAGAAGATATTATTTTATGCGTGCGCGCGCGCGGCCCGCTTTTCCTTGGCGGCTCGAGTCTTTTTCGGCCTATTGTGCCACGGACGGCGGCTCAAGAGCAGAGAGCTTCGTTGAGATATATATGCGCGCCGCGCGAGGGTACACATTGTTATTAGGCCGAGTATGTGCGCACGGGGTTGTGCCGAGAGGGAGTGATGAAGTCAAGAGCGCTGTGATTGCATCAGTAAATACGCATTACTTATACACATTTTTTCGATTCAGGTACTAATGTGTATGCTGTGAATGTTGCCGCTCGTCTTTTTCATTTTATACTATTTATTATTGCTGCGATAGCTGGATCTGAAAATGTTCTTTTATTTTCAAATAAATTGTTGACGATAGCTTAAAGAAAGAAAATACCTTTTGCAAAATTATCTCACTTTTATAGTCCGTGTTATTTGAGTGGTAATGTAATCAGAAAGAGATAAAAAGAAAGTGATGATTCGCGAAGAAATGGAGAAAATATCATAGTCCACGAGATAGATGGGGCGGGAAAAGTTGCAGGGGTGCCGTAATAGTCGGTCGTCAATCAGCCTACGGGGTTGTTTGCGTGAATCATCGTCCTGCGCGTATAGTTTTCTAAAAGTTAACGTGCCAACAAATGGAGTGGACATCGCGCGCTGCTGGTGTACCTAGTGATTTTTCCACTCTCGTGAAATACGATAACTGTGTTATTTCATCGATTACTGGGGAGTTTTGTGAAATTGGAGAGAATGGCAGTGAAAACATTTGAAAGTCGTAGGAGTTGAAAAATATAGACTTTTTTTACGGTACACAATAATGAAAAGTAATTAAGTGCAAAAGTATTTTTGTGACAAGAAATTGAATCTTCATAAAGTTTTAGGTGTTCGTTTTATAGAAAAAAATGAGGAATTTTACAATCTTGCATATTTTCCAAAATTATAAACAAATTTTGCTAAATAACGAAATGGCCAAATCAGAAAAAAGGCTGTGTGTAAATTTTCATAAAAATTAAACCATGTTCATTTCTGTTATCGTTCGATAAGGGAGTCGTACATTTTTCGAATAAAATTTCTATCTGAAAACGATTGATTTAAAACCAATTTTAAAAAAGACGGTCAAACTTCATTCCAACTAGTACTATATAAAACGGAGCAATAATTTGTAAAAAAAAAGAGAATTTTTTGAAACCATTTAACGTTGTTAAAGATCGAATAGCATTTCCAACAAATGAAATAATTCGTTCTCGACTTAAGTAGAATGGTCATGCACTCATACGTTTTGTAAAAACTTGTATTTTGAAGCAATGTTTCTACATTTACAAAAGAATAACAAGCAGCACATCTGAGTTTTAGCAGTAAAATGGAACAATACCCTGCATGCAACAATGAATACTTTTGTTCTTTCAAAACATGCAGTTTTACAGCAATGAAAACCAGAACAATCAGTCGATGTTGGAACTGTAAAACCGCTTCTTTTCATCCACATAGAAGCGCACAGTGAAAATTTCATCACCGCATATTGACATTCGAACCATCCAGCGCAAATCCACGTTAAATATTTACGCCGCGTATAATCAAGCTCATTACCGCAAAAGTTTATTCGATAAAAAGCTCTAGCCCTGTGGTGACGGCGGCGGCGGCGGCTAACGAAGCGCACCCGCAATATGAACACAAGAAATAAAAACTCATTTCCGAGCGCGTCCGCGCGTGATTAATATTTCGAACGCGGACGTGAGTGCACTTTCGAAAGAGAATTTTGCGCGAAATCGCCACTCTTCTCCGATAAAATCAACAATCGCTCGATCGCGTTTTAATTATTATTTGTCATCGCGGCGTTGCGCATGCGCACATTTAAACACATCCACTCGTTCATCGGATGAGGGCGAATAAAAATCAATTTTCTCCCTCGCACCACTTTAATAACATTTTTTTTTTATTCGGTGAAAACTGATATAGATTATCGGATTGGTATGATGGTTTAATACCTCTAATTCATAACAATGTTTAAGTGCTTTTCCTAGATGGCGCAGTCACTGACTTTTCAAATCAAGCACTTCATTTATTAACCCTTTCATACCGTATATGGGTCCTGTAAGACCCACTTTGTTCAACATGCTGTAGAAATCTGAAATTAAATAATTTTTTAAATCTACTTATTTAGTCGTGTTCTCTTATTCAAGGGGAAGCCCCTCTGGCCATTAAAATTAAATTTTTTTGTTTTTTTCCGTTTCGTTTAGTATACATTAAAAAAGGACTCCGCGGGTGTAAATTGGGATTTGACGAAAATTCAGATCTTGAATGGTTTATTTAAGAATAAAAAAGTGGTTAATTGTTATTTTTTTTATTCTGAGTGGTGGATCTTGTTAATGAGACAACGTACTAAGAATTTATCACTATCCGAGTTCAATAAAATAATTCTATTGGCGGGTATGGGCTGTATGGGTCCTCCAGGACCCACTTGGAAAATAGTACTTATCGACATTTTTGGAGAAAAAAAACTGTCGATTGATCTTAGTTAAAGCCTCCACAATTATAGTATACAAAAAAAAACGCCCACTTGTTCCTGCGCCATCATATTTGCTCCATTTATCGTAAGGCAATCCCTTGGGCGTAACTCTGGCCCCGGAATCGAACTCCGTCAGTCTGTACTCAGTTATTCAGTTGTTGCTTCGCAGTGTTCTCCGTCCAATATTTTTTCCCGCTTTCTAGTTTCTGTCTACTCTCGTCTTCGTCTTTTTATATCGCAGTTTATCCTGTATTTTTACGAGGTTCGCCCACTGATGGGGAACTTTTGCATTGTTGCTTGCTTATAAAATTCAATTCCTGCTGTTGCAAAAGTTCTTTAATAATAACATGTTAAAATAAAATATTGCACGTATTTCGAGCTAACTTTCCAGAAAAAAAAAATGATACATATTTCTCATCGGATATGGCCCCTTTCCATATATGGATGAAAATACGAACTAAATAAGTTTAAGGCAGACAACTATGAATGGTACATATTGTGATTGATTCATTAAAGGCAAGAAATACGCGAATGGTAAAGTATTTTTTAAAGTCGTGTTCGACTATTTAAAACAGCCAGTCTTCCTCCTCTTCCCTCACCTGACCCAATTGCAAGTCCAACGATTGCGTTTGCGCGGAAAACTTTCCACGGGCAGCTAATATCGCAGGTTTTCCTTCGCCTTACTTCCATTTCCCTCGCGCTCCCCGTCCTTTCTCTTTCTTTCCTTTAGCCTCCGCGAGGCCGCGCGAGTCAGAGGCGCGCGACGAAGCATCGCTGATTCGAAACGAAATTAAAGCTAGAGCTGCTTCCTTCCTCGACTCGCTCGTGCCGGGAGATAGCAAAAGTCGCGCGGAAACGGCGGAGATGTTCGATGGAACGGCGCGATATACACGTCGGTAGTAATTACGAGTTAACGCAAGTTTCTGTGCGCTCTCTCTCTCTCACACTGCAGCCACGGTATAACGAGTCTCCCCGCGTGCGCACCGCCAATTTCAATTCGAACTTGCCCACGGGAACCCCCCTATATATTCCCGCTTCTGTGTATTACGTAGATATATATATACACAGCCGGCCCTGGCGAAGAAGGGTGAACGCGGCCCGTGTATAGGTGCGCCTGCCTCGAATAAAGACGTGGCCCCGAGATAGCCGGGCTCCGATACCTTAGGTAGGACTCCCCCTCCTCCCCTCCTGCCGCCGCGCCAGGACGCTGCCAATTAGGTAAATTCAATATAATTAAGTATATTCTATCCGGGCCGGCGATCTGGCGTCCGGTCGCGGACGCGCGCGAGCGGCCATTTCGTGATCTCTTCTTTCTTTGATTTAGCTCGTTCCGCACGGCTACTCTCTAATGCACTGTCACGATTTTGCATGCGCGCGCCGACTGGACTCCCGACGCTGCCGCCGCCGTGGATTTAAATAGTTAATTGCGACGGGCTATTAGCGGCCCCCGACTTGAATCTACAGAGGGAAAACGAAATTGTTTATCGATTCGCACAATCGTCGTGTGATCTTTGCTGCAACAATAATTAGAAATATGAGATAGACTTCAATGTAATACATTTTGGTAAAATTCAAATTATAAATAAAGTTTCGGTCTTATATATTATCAACTTATATACAATTTATTATTTTTTTCTGTTCTAAGAGATTGATAAATGATGTGTTATTAAGTAAAGAATTTGTAATCTTAATCTCTCGTGTAATCTAAGATTATTAAATAGTAAAAGTAGTGTAGCTAAACTATATTTAGTTCATCCATAGATTGATCATTGATTTCCTTATTATATTTTTCAACTAAAATGATTTCTTCAATGGTTGAAGATAAAATGTTTATTCGATTTTTATGAATGACCTGTTATATAACACAGTTATTATGGAAGAATATTAATTGCATACAATACAGCCTAAAACAAAGATAATGAATGTCTAACTGTAATAAGTTACTGTCTAACGGTGAGTAATGGCCTAACTGTAAGTTCGGTTTGTACAAAATAACAATCACATGTACATACATTTTTACCTATATGTATATTATTTGTCTCTATTCAAAAGTCTTATAAACTCGTTTACGCTTTATTAAATTCTTTTATACCACTCTAACCTCAAAATCACAACTTTGGTATGATTTTTCGGCGCTCGTGGTATAAAATACCGTTCGAAACTAGTGCGTAAGTCGATTATTTAGCTGGTGTGAATTTTTCGCACTCGCTTCGCTCGTGCAAAAAGTCACACCAGCTAAATAATCGACTTCCCCACCCGTGTCGAAATGTACTATATGCATCCGTACACGGCAACAAGATTTAGCACTTACCTTTTTGAATAAGCTATATTACAAGAAAACCAAAACGCGAAGTAAGGAAAAGAGGTATCAACACGATCAGTGTTGGCTCGAGTCTTTAATCGAATATTAAGATTTGATTGGCTCGGATCGCTCGGATTATTTCTTGCGCAGCGGCGGTGTAAAAATCCTGGAAAACTCGTTTGATGATTCATAACGCGGTAGCCCCTTAATACACCGATAAGACCTTGCCAGCTTCTGTAAACGCGTTAACATCAAGATCGCGGCTAATATCGTTGAGAAGACGTTTACACGGTAAACCGCTTCAGCGCATTCTCGCGATAATCTTTGGTTTTTCTTTTTTTCACTGCTACTTGCCTTAGGTGTATTACTATTAGCGATTACCCGTCAAATGTTTATTAAAATTTTTCTTACGGCTTAATTTTTAGGCAATTCAATGTTTAATTAGTTTGTATTTTCTACAGGATCGTTTGTTAATAACATTTTTTACACTTAAAGGTGATAAAAATAATTTTAATAGTACACATAAACTTTGACAGCATATTAAATTTTAAAGATAGTATAAAATTTTTATGGTTTATATTAATAGTGTTTAAACTTCATTATAGATACTACATTTTTTATTAGAAGAGATCCCATAAAATATAAAATCGCTAAAAGTTAAATATAAATATTGTATTTGGTTGATTAACATCAAACTGTAGTGAGTCTGTTAAAATTGTGCCAAATTATTTAATTATTCTATGAAAAATAATAATTCATGCTTATTTTGCTTTTTAAAACAAATGGGTTTTATTTACTCTGTGCCAAAATGAAAATGGTGGAACAAAGTAGATAATAGACGCGTTCAGTCAGACACATGTTACATTCCATTCCAATATTTTAATTATAAGATAATAATAAATTCTGGTATTATTTTTTATTTCATCATTTATGTTCGTTGTTATTATGATCAACCACGCAAGGGATTTTAAAAAATATTTGATTAATTAATATAAAAACAACAATGAATACAACGATTCCTAATTAGTTAAAAGCTAACATAAATTCAATTTTTTTTTCGAATTTCCATATCTTTAATTCGTACATTTTGCAAATACCCTTTTTTGTTAAATTTTTTTAAACACTCTGAAAATTCACAGTACTGATGAAAAACAGGTTGCATTACGGTGCTGTAATTTTGTAAAATGAGATATGCGTAATGACAGGCATGGAGCAAAATCTATCGACTACACATGAATGTTGATTTTACACAATCTTCTTCTTACTTTCGTTGCATTACGAGGCTGCAGCCACGTAGCACTGAACGCTTTTCATTTTCTCTTTATCCTCACATATACGTGGAACAGCTCACGCGGCAGGCGCAAATCTAGTATAGAAAACAGCAGTTCACACACAGCTACCGCAGCTGTAGTGAGCAGGTCTCGTTGGTAACAAGCCAGGCGCACGCGCATAATCACTGTC
The DNA here is from genome assembly GCA_036365515.1 of Torymus aiolomorphi. Taxonomy (NCBI): domain Eukaryota; kingdom Metazoa; phylum Arthropoda; class Insecta; order Hymenoptera; family Torymidae; genus Torymus; species Torymus aiolomorphi. Next base: position 186,852,470 of record CM070875.1, read on the forward strand.
ATCAACGCGCGCGGCATCGTATCGGCGGCCCGCAGCGGCAGTAGCACGCGCGCACCTATAACGAGGTGAAAAACTCGCGCGACGAGGAGCTGCAGCTGTAAGGTAAAAAAAATGGGATTACAAGGCGGCGATTAGCGAATCGTTATGACGCCAAGGTGGCGGCACACGCGGGCATCATATCGGACCGCGCGAGATTAAACGCTGCATGGGCATGTGCCGTATATAGTGTTGATTCCGGCGACGGAAACTCTCGATTACTCGTATATACATATACACTTGCGCGGCGCGCGTATATATACCGCCTTTTTGCGCCGCTCTATAATGGCGCGGTGTGGGCCTCAGTCGTTTCTTTCGCGCGCTCGTCGCTTGCTTTTTTTCATACGGCGAGCTTTTATGAATAGCCATTTACCGCGGGGAGGGAGTCAGGGCGCGCACACCCGTTTCTTTTATTTACTTTTAATTCGCTCTTTTTGCTCGAATCAATTACACGACAAAGTAATGGCATCGGGCATTGATTGAATTTCAGAGTGGTTTCTTATAATCAACGGTCCTCCGTTGCGCGACTTCGTTTTTTATTAACGGTGTGCGACTGCGCGTACGCCTCGCAATTTACAAATTAACGGTATATATTTTTAACGAAACGTGGTTCAGGAAGAGCTTTTGTTTAAGAGATTATCGCTTAGCGAGGTCTTTAATCATTCTATCGATTGTAAATAATCCATTAAAATAAGCACATCAAGTGAGAGATGGAGCGTATTATAAAAGGTGTGACACAGCAAGTTAAAAACCACATACAAAAAACGAACTTTTACTAATTTTATTATTATGTGAACTGGTTTGCGCCTTCTTAAAACTATTACTCAATGCCAGAGGATAACTTCTTCGCAAAATCGCGAGATAATCATTGGCCAAATATTAGCCTCAACAGCCATTAAAAATGTTTACACAGTAATTTGCGATTAGTTCGCAGTGTCACTCCTTGCACGCGCACGCGGTCACGTAATAAAGTCCGAAGAAATGACAAATGCTTCATTTGTACACTCTCGCAGCGCGCCGTCACGAGTCAGTCATCCCTCCCTCCTCTGCTCGCGGACCTTCTTCGTATAATAATGCAAAAGGTACATAACGAGCGGCGCGTTCCATCGCCATTAGAGTCGCTCATCCTTGAGCACGAGCGCGCACACACACCTATATATCTGTATGTGTGTGTGTGTGAGCATGTGCGATCACCGAGAGTTCACGACGATATGTGACGCTCGGGGCACGTGCAGCGGCGGCGGCAGCGCAAGAGAGAGAAAAGGAAAATCAAAAGTCCGCGGGTTCAGCAATTTCCCGAAAACTCATCGCGAGCTCGCACACGCGCGACACAAGTGCCTTTCATTGCCAGCTTTTCATGCTGGTTTCCTCGTCTTCGCCTTTTTCCCCTACTTCGGCTTCTTTTTAGCGCGCGGGCCGCGCAGCCTGGCACTTCGACATTTGCCTCGGAGTCTTTTCTCTTATCGCTTTAAAATCGGGCTTTTCTCGCGGGTTCTATAAGTGCAACGCGAGTAGCTGCATTTATTGAGATTGTACATTTTCCTTGCTAGTACGATATTACAAAGCATTTTCTCATAGTATTAAAAATTAATTATAATAAGGATCACAGATCGTTTTGAATAATCTGCATAAAACATATTTTATTGTAAATTATTCTTTAATTGGCTCTAAAACACTCGAATTGCCTCGAGGAAATTAATGATGCTGCGGCTTTCAATGATTCATACCTGCTTATTCTTAATTAAACACGCTGCACACACTTCTCAATGCAGCTCGGACAATTAATTATTGAGCTACGCCCGTCTGGCACAGATTTATCCGTGCATCGTGAGAAAAGGGCGATTAAAAGTTCGATCAGTGAAAGCATTTTCTCGGGAAGCGCGACCGAAAAAGCCCGATAATGACATCGGGAGACAACTTTCGAAACGAGTCCGCGCGGCTCCCCTCGCACGGGCCGCGCTGAAAACTTCCCGAATACAGAACGCGCCTAGTCGCGACAAGACGGATGTCGCGGTGCCTCGTAAGATTTCATTAGATCCTATCATTTGTCACGTAGTAGGAGCTAGCTCTCTCGGTGCACCTATACAGACACATACACACAGCTGATTCCGGACGTTTCTCCCCTTTGCTCGGTAAATACATCACGGGAGCCGGGAAAACCGGTGCACGCCGCAGTCGAATTCTATTATAAGGCGAAGGCGAGCAGCAACGCGACTGCGTTGATTAGCATTTCGGGACGTTGTGCATTGGTGGTGTTATATAGAGGCTCCCGCGAAGCCTTATACCTGACTTAGTCTGCTATATGATCAAGCGGTCGGGTATATCAGTAGCCGCGCAAAATGAAGTGAGCACATATTAGACGCATAAATAGCGAGCGTACGTGTTATATTGCCACTGAATCCAATTAATCCACTATGAAATTCATATCATCAAACTGTGCTAATGCGTTTGCTATCGGGAGATTCAATTATTAGATATGTACTTTTCGATTATCCATTTATTTCGTGATATAGAATAACGGCGATCAGCTTGAAATGTTCAAGTGTTCACAACAATAATATTTGTTATCAACAGTCTTTTTATTGATTTATTTTTAAAACAAAACTTTATACGAAAACTTGAGAGATAATTGTATTACAACAAAATTACATTGCAATAACAGTACGGGAAAAACACGAAAGGGACTAATAAAATTAAGTTAATAAAAGCGTGACTTTGATCATTGTTGTAATTACGCAAAAGTAATTTGATTATTTACAGTAACCGAAAAATAACGCTCACAATCACGCAGACGATGTAATCGAATCGCACGGGGGAGCGAATTCGAATTATCGGAAAATCTGCTGGGGAAAAGCAAGCGTCAGCAATCGTGAATTCAATAACATCGCTAATTCCAAAATAATCAAACGTAATCCCTTGCCGCACGCGCGCACGGCAGCGCACCTCTTGCACAATCAAGCGGAAAAAAGGAAGGAACCGCACCTCGAGCAATCGTATTAAACAAACGACCTTATCGTCGCGATCTCGTTTCAATTAACGATTTTACCGAGGAGAGAAAGAGAGAGAGAGAGAGAGAGAGGGGGGGGAAGATCGGATCGACGAACGGAACTTCATTTCCCGCAGGCAGCGGCAGTAGTTCGCTTCTAACGTGCCTCCATACCGGGGTGTGTGTATCCATGGGGGTTACGTGTGTAGGTGTCTGATAAAGTCTAACCCCTGCAAGGAGCGAATCGCAGGAGAAGTTGCGAAACGATCTCCTCTCTCGGTTGGGTCACTACCACCCGACCAGTCACGTCCCGGCTATCGGTAATTGAGGAGGATATGGGATAGAGAGGGAGAGAGGGAGAGATACGGCAAATGAAAGAACGAAGACAACCTCAGCGATTGGAGGAGGAAAACAAGGACGGAGAGATAAAAGAAGACAAGTAGAGAGAGGAAGTGCAGAGGTGGAAGCAAAGCGTTTCATCGCCGTAACGACCGCAAACTACTCGAGGCAATTCATCAATGTAACCTTAGGATTTTTTGTATTAGAAAGAAGCAACATAACTAAGAGCATTGTATTTTGTAAGTAAATAATATTTATTTTAACGATTTGGACATGTTCTGGTATGTAAAGTTACTTTTAACGCAGTATGAAAATTCTAAATGTTAATAGTTGGTGTCTATTTTTCAACTATTACAAAACTTTTTTTTATTTTCATCATATAATATAATTATAAAAATAAATAATAATATAATTATAAAAATAAATAATAATATAATTATAAAAATAAATAATAATATAATTATAAAAATAAATAATAATATAATTATAAAAATAAATAAATAAAAATTCTCGAAATTCTTCATTGATTAATACGATACGGATTCAGCATTATAGTGAATACGCAATACCCAAGCTGGACGTCCTCTGTGTGCAGATTGCGGTAATTTAATCTCCAGATGTTCACCAACGTTCGCACACTGCATAAAATATTACTTTGATTACATTGCTCAAAATTAAAAAATACGTTTGATAAAATGTGCTTACAGTTATTTTTTCGTCACTGCCAAGTAATGTTATTTCCGTGCGTTCAGGTATAGTTCTTACAGCTCCCAATTTCAGAACATCGTTTTCTGGCCACGCTAATAGTGATGCATATAAATCGGCATTTTCACCAACAGTATACCAAACATTTCCATTGATAGTATCGTTTTGGTATCTCCAAGGTTTACTCTTGTAAATAGCTTCTCCATTTACTTTGAGCCATTGTCCTTTTAAAAAATAACTTGTAATAATTTAATGATGTCAAAATAGTGTTTCAAAGTTTCCTAAATATATTAATACCGATTCCACGTAAGCGTTCCTCATAAATTGGCGATATAATACCGTCTTTTGTGGGACCTACATTCATGAGTAAATTTCCTCCACAACTTACAGTACTAACTAATTCTTTCACAAGTTCTTCCACAGTCATATAATCTTCTAATAGAGCATTTCTACGAAAACCCCACGATTTGCGGTCAATGGTCATGCAATTTTCCCATTTATGTTTTTGTAACACACCTGAAGAATATATTATTATTTATAAAAATACTCTTTGAAAAAATAATCTGAAATATATCTATAGTATTATGTTCCATTATATAACTTTTGATATCGCAGTAATGAATAAGCTACTATAATAAAAATCTCGTTTGTACCAGGATTGTAACGATCAGCGCAAGTGTAAAAATCTCCGTGTTTGCAACCAGTCTCCGTTCCCCATCGATCGTTAGTGACAACAGTATCCTTAACCGGACTCTCGTTGTATAACCACGTTATAAATTCTTTTGATTTCCAGTATGCATCAGGTGCTCCGGCATCACCGTCAGACCAAACGATTTCTGGTTTATAAATTTCGACCAGCTCCTTTAGCTCCGGCATAACTTTATTGGTAACGAATAAATTAGTGGTAAAAATATTTTTTTTGTCATCGGTCCATAAGGGGTTAAACCATTCGAACAAAGAATGATAGAGACCAAATTTAATGCCTGTCTTCTTGATTGCAGTTGCAAATTCGCCTATTAAGATTTACGTAAGTAATTACAATCGGTGCAATAGTATTAGATTGTATACTTAAAAACATACTAATTAAATCTTTGTGGGGTCCTACATCCATAGAATTCCAGCTGAATGAATATTTAGAAGGCCAAAGTGTGTATCCTTCGTGATGCTTACTTGTTAGTACAACGTATTTTGCGCCGGAAGCCTCAAATAATGCACTCCATTCTGAGGCATTAAAGAATTCAGCAGTAAAATCTTTAGCGAATTCTTGATAAGTGAAACCGGGTTTGTACCTTTTTTGCATAAAGTCCGTGAAATCGGGCTTCTTTTCTAAAATAAAATTCGACACAATAACAACAAAGTTTATTATTATTGCAACATTAGATACAATATCGTTATACTTCTTATTTTGTTATAACAGAATGTTATCGTAATTTTCGATAAGAATATCAAGGCATATATACGAAAAGTAATAAATGATGTGTTGAAATTATGTGAAAAAATATTTATACATCTCTAATTACCTATACAACATGTTCTGAAAATGTATGCGTCTGTAAACATAATCGTGTAGAGCGCAAAATTCTAAGAAAAAAGTTCCTTTACCATTTTTTCATATGACTAGTACTTTTTTAGTATACCTATGTTTATAAGATGATATATATAGATATATAATTCCTATTAAAAACAAACAATTTAAACACATCAGTTACTAAAAAAGTACTAGTCATATGAAAAAATAGTAAAGGAACTTTTTTCTTAGAATTTTGCGCTCTAAATGGTTATGTTTACAGACGCATACATTTTGAGAACAAGTTGTATACATTTAATAGTTCGATAATATTAGTATTTGAAGACAGATATTAAGATTTCAAAATCCAAATTTCGGGTGGCAAAATTGTTTTTAAATACGATAAGAAAATGTTCAAGCTCAAATAAGCAGCAAATTCTGCACATCGAAAAATGTTAACCCTAGAAACATGAAAAGGATAAGCGGATTTTCTTGAATAATGAGCTCGATTAAGGGGATGTAGGAGCGAACTTTACCGATGGTGACCTCCACCTCGAGCCGCATTTCCCATTGTTCGCGTGAAATTTACTTCGTAATACAGAAAATTAAGTTGCTAACGATTTTTTATCGGGCAAAGAATGCGGGATCACAGCATTTTCAATAATCAAAATGTTCAATAATTTATATAATGCAATATTCTTAAAATTGACGCGTGGAATTACGTAAAAGTGACGGTCATCTTACAATTTTCTATGTGAAACGTCATCCTCACCTCGCCTCGTATTTCCCATTGTTTGGTTTAACTAAAAATTATTAAATGCTGTATAACATTTATAAACATTCCTTATTATAACAAGAACATGCGATCACCGTACTTTGTGCTTTAAGATTGTACACTTTTTTTTATTTATGATATAAAGTTTTTGAGGTTAGAAAATGTTCAACCAATCAGCGTGGCTCCGACATCACCTTAAGACGTATAAAAATATTATCTTTGTAAGGATAGAATCGTATTTTTAACAAAATAATTTTATTCTAAAAAAAAAAGAAAAAATAACGATTGTCATTAAACTTTACAGATTAAAACATTTTTTAGACTTTATAACAAAAAACATTGTCTTGAATTGCATTCATGAAATATAATCGCCATCTAATACAATATATATAATTAAATAATATTTAAAAAAATAATATAATAAATTTTGTGGATTGTACCTCTCAAATATTGCCAAAACCATTCTGATCCGAAGCTTGGGACACTGAAGACTCCCCAATGAATAAAAATACCAAACTTAGCATCGTCAAACCATTGAGGTAATGGCCGTGTGTCTAAGCTTTTCCAATCAGGCACGTATTTCTTTTCGGCTGCGCAAAATGCAGCCAAACAAGATAATAATAAAATTAATTTTAACGAAGTCATTTCCTGCAGATCAGTAATGGCTTTCACTTAGCACTGAACTAAGTAGCGTTTTATTTACTGTGCATTCATATTTATGTGCGGACTAATCTTATCTGTTGTTAGCATTGATATTCCTCTGTGATACAATAAGGCGGGTATAATAATTTTTAATTGGAGAGGCAATCTGTTTAACCAGACAGTTATTGATCTGCTTTTCATACGCTATGTAAATATTCAAGTACAAAAATACAATTTGATAAGACGGAGAGTAATATAATATGATTTGAAATAAATCAACTGTTGTTAACAATGTTTTATATATCTACGTAGATAAAATAAGGTATATCCATACTGCAGTATCATTCGACAATCATCAAATTTCCACGATAATTAAAATAACATGAGTGTTTTCTTTGTAAATAAACCTATTCAAAATGTGTAACATTATCGAATATGATATATAAAGATCAACATTTTTATTATTAAATATTAATTAATACAGCTGCATAAAAATAACAGATTTCATATACAAAGTACGGAGAGTTATCTAAACGAAAAATTAAATTAACATATTACTATTAATGGCACACTGGCAATCGGTCCATTCATTAACAATACAACCTTTCTTACTCGCCAGCTTATACGCACTCGTTAATCTACTCACAAATCCCATTTTCTTTTCATAACTCTCTCGCAGGCACGTGAAAGATCCGACTGTTCTGCGCATGGTGCATCTCTCCCACACATTCAGCTGCAGCGGGACTAGAGCCGTACAGATCTCGCGGAGCAGTCATAGTCGTAGTCGAAGCGTAACGTGAAATCTCGCGTGGCGCGGTGCTCTCGCGTTGGGCAATATGCTGAATGGCGCACACTGTTACGCGGAAGCATATAGCCACGCGTCAGAGTCGAAGAAAGTAAACGCATGTATACGAGCCCCAGCAAGAGAGCGAGAGAGAGACACAACAGATCGCCTGTCCGCCGACCGATGACGCTAATGCGGGTTAACGACTGTCGAGCTTTTTCTCTGCCTCGAGACACTCCCAATATACAACCAGCAGAGCCGCTGTCTATGTCACTGTAGCAATGCTCGCATGCTTTCGAAGATTTTTCTCCGCCTCGAGTTTCAGTCAGGCTAGAAAGTCGCCCCCATGGAATAATGAGCTCGCGGATTTCATAATTCACGAATCTGCCATGCGCGCGTGCGGGGGCGCATGCTGGGAGAGAGAACCCGCTGACAATTCGAATTTGTAACGTTAGTTAGTCGGGGAACGACTCGTGTTCATGAATATTGTGATAGTTCGCTTCGCGAGAGCGCGCAGCTCAGTGAGCGACTGTCGTGGCCCCCTCTATACCTGCCACTCTGCGACGATTGTTTCGAGCTGCTTGATTTATATGACTCTAATAGATTTGGAAATTAAATAAATGGCGCGCGCGCGCATTGCGTTCTGTGCGCTGAATATGTAAGCCACATACTGCGAGCCAGTGTAGTTTCAGATAGGTCTAGTTAATAAACATTTATGTTTCGTGCCCGAGGAGCTGGCTCCAAAAATGGACAGCGAGGGCAAGTTTTACATACATGCGTGCTTTGGGAGAATATTGTGCGTATGTGGAATTTCAAAATCGTCAATCTTTATAATGCCAATTACAGATGAAGAAAATTATTTTCGCGAATGAAGGAAAGTTATTTGTCTCATTAAAGATGCATTTTATGGGTCTGAAGTTTGCAACGTTGTAGTGCAACGAAATAAAAAAATATTTGATTTTACTTTGAGTTTACAATAATTAATATTACTTAATTATTAATTAAAATTTCCATTGCTTGATAACTTTAATTAATTGTAAAAAATTATTTCGTTGCACTCCAATGATGCAAACTTCAGACCCATTGCATTTTTGTTGGTTTGGTATATTGATAAGATAAATGTATGCGATGTCTAATTTTAAATTATAATATTCTTTTTGTATACAAATCATTACTATACAATATCCAATTCAAATACGAAATAGTTATATGTATTTGTCATGTGGCTTATTTCCGTTTTTTATATAAAGAAAAAAGTCACCTAGCGGAAAGCTACCCTTATTACCACGTGATTATGTAAAACTTTAGTGTGATTATAGAAAATTTCAGCCTGAATTTATGCTTCTTAAAAATAGTTTATGCAAATTTTACGTTTGAAAAGCTTAATTGACTCTATTTTAAAGAGCAACCATTCTGAAATGAAAGAAAAGTTAATGTAGTAGATAAATTGTAAATACAATTAATTAACCGATGCAATTGTCAGAATCATAAATATAAATCGTTCGTAAATTCTTAAAACTACAGCAGCAAGGCGTGCCTCCTGCAATTCTCACCGCCATCTAAACTGGGGCAAAACCCGAACTTCAACAATTAGCGTAATGAGGGCTTATTCATAATCGTCACACCGGACATAATAAAAGCGGGCCGGAGAATGAAAAGCATAGCGCGCACGGCGCGAGATAATAACCGGCAGACAAAAAGCTGTGCGTCGCGCGCCCGTCTCTCTCCCTCTCTCTCCTTCTCCCTCGCTCGCGCCAAAGAAATAGAGGACAGACGCGAGAAAAAGGCCCCGTGAGCGCCGACGGTCTTAGGGCCCCCGCGTGTCAGGAATGTAATTCACACGCCGCTGGCATTCCGTTCCGTTTCATTCCGCGCGCGCGGCGTCCCCTTTGTGACCCGCGAAGCTTTTCTTTTTTCTTTTTGCGCGAAGAGACCGAGCGCCTTTGCGCCGCGGCCACCACCCCGCGATCTATAATTCCTGCACGTCTTCGTCATGGGACGACGAAATGTCGCTCGACCTAGTTTTTCCCTCGCGCGAGCGAGCTTTCTTTATTCCGGCCCGGCGTTATACAAGGTGACAATGCAATATTGTCTACGTTTGACCTTATTTTTGTACGCTGCTCGTCTGACGACTGAGAGAGGGCTATTTCCGTTCGGACAGCAGCGGAAAGCTCCAAGCTTTCGCTGTGATACGCAATCCGTATAGCTGTTAGATGGGGATTACAAATGTGTTTTGATGGATAAGTTGTTTCTGTGATTCATCAAAACTGAATGGAATTTTTCATTGCTAAATGCGAAAAAGATCGTTTTACTTTAACAAAGGTTTTTTTTTTCTTCGAGTTATGATCACTTTTTTTAGAAATTTTTAACAATCTCAATTTTGTAGTTCAATTATAACACGCGAAGTAAGTTATAGTATCTTTTCATCATATTTTACGTGTATATTTTAGTTTCTTTAATTCCTTAGAACTAAAAAGAATTACCGTTTCTTGAGTACTTGAAAATACATTCAGAGCGATGGCAATTAATGTTAAAGCTTAATTAAACAAATCTAATTGGCAGTTTGTTTACGTTCAGAATAAATCGTAAGATCTTGTGCTTTGTGTATATTCATTTAAAAAATTTTAAATTAATAAGCCGGTTCATGTTATTTCAGGCAAACGAATCAGTAAAGGCGCTTGAAAATTTCCTCTCAACGATTTACTTTGCGAATACGAAATTCTTTTTTCTTCTGAAGGACTTTCTGCTCGTGTTATTCAATAGACTGCTTCATTTCATTCAAGAATGTCAGTTTAAGGGGGCATTCAACATTTTCAAAAAATCGAGTTTTTTTACATAAATTTTTTCCTTAACATCATAGAAATTTTCTCCTGAATCCGTTTTGAAAAATTCGACATAGAAAAAAAGTTATAGATGTTTATAACAGTAATTACAGTAGTCGGCTTGTATTGAATTTAAAACTTTTAAATGCGTTTTTCTCAAAACTATGTTTTTTATACTCATACAATGGATATCTCAAGTTCTACTCGACCGATTTAAAAAAATCAAAAAGAATTTGAATTGTAAATCAAAATACTAGACAGTATACCTATTTTTAGTATACGTGGGTAATTTGCGCCCTAATAAATCATATTTTTTCGGTATATTTCCAAACAAAATGAATAGAATGATTAAAAAAAAAAACAAATTTTTTTTCCAGGTATACTGTCTAGAAAAAAGCTGAAAGAATAAAACCTTTTTGGAATTTTGACCAAATTTTTTACAGGTAGTCCACAAAGTACCGCACCAGTAAAAAAGCGACTTTCAGAAGACACCCGCTACCGCCGTCAGAAAGTATTAAAATTTAATAAAAATTTTTTTTTAATGATCTTTGTTTAATATATATGAATGCACAAAAAAAGTTTGTCAATAAATGTAATAGATTTTTTTAAACAAATTTCAAAAAGTGTTTTTTTTCTCAATTCTAAAAGCGAATGCTCCCTTAATAAAGAAAATTCTTTGGTTAATTAGTGTTAAGAAAATTGTAATATGTAGTATAGAAATTAAGAGTGCGCCGGAGCTGACTTCAGCTTCTTATATAAAATTATATGGTTATTTAAAATTTACTTAAAGTTTTTCAAAACTATACTGAAAAAAGTATTCAGCGTACAGTGATACTAAGTTGGCAATACGGAGTAATGTTGGGAGAAAAATATCGGAAGTCACAAGAGATAAACGTTGAGGTATATTGTATATACTTATAAGTGATAATCAGTAAAAATGAACTAATACCTAATTAATGAATATTTACTGATTCTCAATAATAAGTATACTACTGATTTGGTATCAGTGCATGCTGTGCACTAATTCAAATTTCGGGACTAAATATTGTAATAATCATATAAAAATAAAATTTTTTAAAAATAAAAGATCCGAAATTAATATCGTACGTTATCAATAATTGTCAATGCGTTTGCACCAGATACACAATTTATAAAAATAAATATTTGTATTAGGGTTCGCAATAAATACATTGTTGTACATGAATTATACGTTGTTGAAATTTTTAATCTAAAGAAAATACGATGATTATTCTTCTAGTTTATGTTATACACACACGCGTACATACACACACACACGCACACACACACACACACACACACACACACACACACACACGCGCGCACGCACGCACGCAGGCACGACGCCCACCCACACACACACACACACACACACACACACACACACACACACACACACACACACACACACACACACACACGCGCGCACGCACGCAGGCACGACGCCCACCCACACACACACACACACACACACACACACACACACACACACACACACACACACACACACACACACATCGTCGCGCGGTACGAAGAAAAGCCAACTTGGAATTTACAGGCGAAGAAAAGCCAAAAACGCATCAAAGACGAAGAAAAGCCAGTTTGGGTCCTCCTAGACGAAGAAAAGCCAGTTTGCGCCGTTCCTGCGAAGGAAAAATCCCCCAACTGACAGCATCTAATCAATTACTAGTTATCTTATTATCTTGACTTAACATCTTTTTATCTTTTTGGTTATCTTTTTTGGTTATCTTGTTATCTTTTTTGTTATCTTTTTGGTTATCTTTATCTTATCTTATTATCTGAAAGTTATCTATAAGATACCAACTAAATGTTACTTTCGTTTGATAAGTCAAACTGGCTTTTCTTCGTCTGGGAGGGCGCAAACTGGTTTTTCTTCGTCAGGTGGACCCAAACTGGCTTTTCTTCGTCTTAGACGCGTTTTTGGCTTTTCTCCGCCTATAACTTCCAAGTTGGCTTTTCTTCGTACCGCGCGACTGTGTGTGTGTGTGTGTGTGCGTGCGTGCGTGCGTGCGTGCGTGCGTGCGTGCGTGCGTGTGTGTGTGTGTGTGTGTGTGTGTGTGTGTGTGTGTGTGTGTGTGTGTGTGTGTGTGTGTGTGTGTGTGTGTTTCAAAGAGCAATATATGACTGATTAATACTTAGCTGGGGTTTTTTCGAGTGAATTTTAAGATTTATTAATATAATTTTTTCGCATACTATAAGTAAAGATATAACTTGAATGAAGGGACCTTCAAGTAACGAATAAAATTTTTTGTAACAAAATTCAACTTCTCTTAAAGTAAATACAGCTACCTAACCAAAAATTCAGTAAAACACTGGAATCTTTTTCAATTATTATCCGGTTTTAATTTGGAAGGTCTCATTTTGTTCCTTGTTTAATTTCAGGGCGAGGTACCCATTATAAAAAATAAAAAATTATCAAGACCTGCAAGGCTACGTCCAATTGTTTATAAGGATGTGCGTGTTTTTTACAAACAAAAGGACGTTACTTTGTATTGTATTGTATGGTACCTCCCCCTGAAATTAAACAAGGAACAAAATGAGACCTTCCAAATTGAAATCGGATAATAATTAAAAAAGATTCCAGTGTTTTATTGAATTTTTGTTTAGATGGCTGTATTTACTTTAAGAGAAGTTGAATTTTTTTTACAAAAAATGTTATTCGTTACTTGAAGTTCTCTTCATTCAAGTTATACCTTTACTTATATTACAGTATGCGAAAAAATCATATTAATAAATCTCAAATTCACTCGGAAAAACCGAGAAGGGCCACCTTAAAACATTATTGCTCGTACTGAAAACACTTATAAAATACTTATAAAATTGACTGTAAATATTTGTAGCTTTTATTTTCGACCTCTTTATTTATGAAAATAATTTTTGTAATCATTTTCAAAATAAGAACTCTGAATAAGCAGCATTTAAAGAACACAAAACCAAGGAAAACTTAATATTTCTTATAAATGAACATCCTGCGGACGCTTAATCACTCGCTAACCTTATACAACACTGAAGCGACATTTGTACCAACCAATGAAATTGTTACCCATTTACCAGCGAAGTATCCTCGAAAGAATACTGAATGCGAACGGCGCACTGCCGAGGAAAACAGGATTCACCTTTAAAAAAAAAAAGAAAGCCAGGGGGAGCGGGCGTCAATCGCTCGATTCAGGCCACTCGACGAATAAAAGCCCAGCTTGCCGCGTGAATGATGAACTTTTCGAGTAGCCGCAAATGAATAGAAATAACTCGAGAGATTATTTCGCGGGGCGGGCGCGCGCGCGCACGCGGCCACTGTGCAAATACGCGCGTGAATGGCAGCGCGAGTTATGAATGTCCCGCGCGACATTCCTCGGCGATACGCGCGCAAGACCGTCGCGACGTGCAATTGTATGGTCGCGAGAGCGAGTGACTCGAGTGGCTTCCGCGGCCGCGGCGACGGCGGCGACAAAAAATGCCGGGAGAAAAGGGAAGTGAAGGTGGGACGACGTGACGCCCAGTTAAGAGTATAGTGTGCTTGCATAGAGCGCTTCCGCGGTGATTGTATATTTATATTACCTGGGAAAATACGCGTTTGAGTAATTCCCTTTTCGCATTTTTAATGGAATGGAAGTACCTGCTTTTTAACTTTTTGCTCAATTTGAGTAAACAATACTTTTCAGAATTATTGTTATTTGTAAATTATTTGCATGAAATTATTCTTTACTTTGTTTGCGTATAAATTTACACAAAAATAAAAATGTACAATATCATCAATGTTTGGGCATACAATATTATTAAACCAACATTGGTTTACAATATCATTAATTTATTTTTGATATTTCGTTTTTTTTTTCAACCTGGCGAAAATGAAAATATGAAATACATCAAAAATATTTATTTGTAATCCTGCATCTGTTATTTTACATAAAATGCTATATGAAAAATATGCATTGAAATTAATAAATACATTTTATGTTCAGAATATCTATAATTTCTAATTACTTGAGATAAAACGACGAAAATAGTAGCCAACATAATGAACAGTTATGCAAGTTTTACAAGCATAGGAGTGGTTTGAGTCGAGAATGAATTTCAATCTCGTAACAGTGATTATTTCGCGCGCGCGTCGAGATGATCCCGCGTGCTCAGACCTAACGATGGCGACAATTCACGTGGGCTTCCACGCGATGACACCCGTCAAGTTCTCGCAATAAAGAAATAACGCGGCATTGTCCGAGAGGAAAATTGCCTCCACCCTATTATGATTATCATTTCTATTATCGTTATTCTCGGTAAAATGTAGTATATACTGCTGGGCTACACACTGCTTCACCGGGTTTCCTTGCGGAGGATCTCTAGAATTGCATTGTTGGTTTCCTCATAATCGCTTGATCATTCACTTTCTTCTTTGGACTGGAGATGATGCTGCTTATGACAGGAATTTCTTTTTATTGTCTCGACTAGGCATTGTTCTGAAATTTTTAAAGAAACAAACTGCCTGATGCGCATCTTAATTATTATTTCATTCGCCTAGAGATATTGAGGCTGGTTTGCTTATTTATACGAATAATACAACTTTGAACATTTACATGTAAGTAATGTTTCTACTTACATTGAACAAAAATGATTTCTCATAATTGTATAGTTTCTAATTGCAGTTTTGACGCAGCAAGATAAACTATAGACTGTTTACTTTTCATTAATAATTTGCATATTCACACCACATTTTTTCTTATCGAAACATAATAACACACTTTTAGCTTATTCAATTTTACAACTTCAAAGCTTTTAGTACGATCGGTAACTTCCATAAGAAACTGACGCGCTATAACGGTTGAAATTTTCACACCACGCGAATATACAGACTCCCGTCGTAAAGGAACGAAGTAAAGGAATCATAATATCGGAGCGAGCGAGCTATTAAAAGGACAGGCGTATATAAGCGACGCGCGGAGCCGATAAGAGTCGCGCAGCTGATATGGTCAAACCCCGGGCAATATAAATAAAAGCCCGCTCGCGTGCATTCCTCTCCTGCAACGGACCCGCGACCGTAAATTACGCTCGCTGCGGCGACGATATAAACGTCGCGGCCTTCGTCGCGGGATTTTTCAGCGCGCGGAATCGCAAAAATACACACACACACAGGCGGCCGGGGCAGCGTGACAAATCAGCATCGCACTTTCGGTTATACTCTCGCGGGGCCAGCCTCCCCCATAACCAGAGGTATAATAAAACGGAGTAGCCGTCGCCACTGCGGAACGATGATTTTTGTCAGCAGCTCGCGCCTGTCTATGTGGCGTACGTGTCTATATGGTTATACACTTAGGTATGGGGCGCGGCTTATCAAGCCTACTTTCTTATATGTGCGTTATATCATATTTATCGCCTGGTAACGATAAAATAAGCAGCTCTCTCTCTCTCACTCTTGTGCGAAGAGCATTTACGATCGCGCGCACGCTCGATATCGTGCAAACGCCACGAAAGTCAAGGACCATAACACGCGCGCCACGTCATCGAGATTCTTTTTCCCAGAGTGTATTTTAATGTCATGTAAGTAGTACGAGTCCATCACTGCTTTGAACCTTTTTTTCTTAATTTTTAAAATATAAAATTTTGATCGAATGCTTCAATTATATAAAACGTAATAAATATTTTATAAACATCGTAACATTAAAAAGTAATAAAAAATAAAAATATTATTAAATAAATTATTAGAATTGAATATAATACTGTAATATACTATCCAAGAATAAATAATATCATTCAATCGTTTATGAAAATACCATACCTATTATACATTTTATAAAACTCTAAAATGATAAATTCATACCTAATAATAACAACGATTCAGTAAGCAAGAGACGTGCCAAGGAAACCAGAGCACTGAAACGCGAAAAATTTGTAATACATAGAACGGTTACTCGGAACAGGAAATAGCCGCGAAAATGACCAGCTTTGTTTTTCCAAGACGCCCGGCGCTTATATGTATAGAGCGAGAGCCACACAGATCGAGCGTCCCGTTGCCGCGGCGCAGAGGAAAATAGGATCGCGCGTCGAGACTGGGCGAGCGTAAATTTGTAGAGTCGGCCTTAAGTACCGATGCGAATGAAGATAGCAGGAGCCTCTTGTATCCCCCTCGACGACTTTTCGCGTGCTCGCAATATCGTGAGCGAGCATAATTTTATTGTAACGTATCGCTTCTTTAAATTAGCTGCATACTCGCGTTTAAGTGAATTTACGCCGAGGTGAAGATTAGGATCGCTGAAAAGTGTATGCAAGCGGAGTAATGACGCGCGTGCGCGCGCCGGGATAGGTGTTCGCGGAAAAATTGTAATTGAAATTATGGTTATTGCTGAACAAATGTTTCTGATCAATTTATGAAATATTTATTCGTCGTAAATTACGAAAGTAATGAAGTAATGTAATTACGTTCGATGTATGATGTAATGGAAATCTTGAGAAATAACTTGAATTAAATCAATGATCAATTAATAAATTTATAGTGATGTCGATACATGAATCTGTCATCTACATATTTTCAAATATTTTTATATTCTATGGATCTGAAGTTTGCATCGTCGGAATGCAACGAAATAATTTTTTACGATTTATTAAAGTTATTTAATAATAGAAAATTTATATAAACCTTTGTTACAAAGTTATTTTATATTATAAAACACAAAATCTATACGCAAAATTAATATTATTTAGTATAAACGTGAAGTAAAATAAATTATTTTTTTATTTCGTTGCACTCCAACTCTGCAAACTTCAGACCCATTATATTCTTTATATTCATTATTTAAAAATAAGGAAAAAATCAGTAAACCCTGAACACTTATAAAGAAACCGTTATTATTAATTTTGTCATCACAAAGGGTAGCAAAATAAGAGTATTTTATACGTCATCCATGAAGCATTTCAACGCGTATAGAAAAGCGAAAAAATACTGCGAATTCATGATGATGACGGGAAGGCACGAGAGAAGATCGATACTTTCTCCCACCCGACACGAGCCATCGATCACCCATCCGTGAGTTTTGAATCCCCTACTGATCACGAGTCGCACGCGTATACACTTTGACTAACGAAGCGATCGATATGAGTTATCGATGATCGCGTAATTGCATCGTATACACTGGCGGCTATGCGCACGCGCGTGCATAGGCAAAGGCGACACACAACACACGATTCGAGGGTACAGTAGATGGCACATAACATCGTGTGTTTGGAAAGCCCAAATCCGTATTTGGCCGGCGCCCGCGTGGTCAACGACCGAGCTGCTATTATGGTACTGTTAGCATACACAGCATTGTCTTTGAGTTGGACTTGCAAGGCGTAATGTACGGGAGCTGCTTCTAGTATAATGTTTTATACTGATGTCGTTTTTAAATGGGTTGAAGAACAAATTTAAATATCTAATTATTGCCATTAATGGAGATTGCAAATAATTATACGTACGCCCTCATGATTCCTGTGCAGTTTACATTTTTGGTTTTTATTACAGTTGACATTACAATGGCAGCTGTAATTAATTTCTATTCATCCATTCTTTGGTGATAAGCGATTCTCTTTATTTTATTTCAAGGAAATTTTGTTACTATTCATGATTGTAAGTAACAAAAAAAAAATCTTTTGAAGAGGAAAATAAGTGATATCATTATAGCCAAGCGCAAAATATATTAAACAAAAAATTTCCACTATATATTTTCTACGAGTACACATTGTCGAGCAACATCGCAACAAAGAAATCATATCTTCAAAAACGTAAATATTAGTCTATTAAAATTTAAAAAGAGAAAAAGTCATAAAAACCGTGGATAATCCCCCGAAACCCATAGCGAAATGACGGCCATGCAGCTATCGCACGCACGCGATCTCCTGCACATATACAGCGCCCGTGCGCATTCGTCCTTCCCCCCTTTATCTATACTCCCCATTTTTTGTACCCCTAGTCGCCCGCCACGCGCTCGCTTCATAATCTACCGAGATTTATTATGTACAAGAGGAGGGACGGGTGGGGGGCAAAAGAGCGAACGGCCGCGCGCCGAATCGCTACACCGCGATTTTGCTTTACTGCCCTATACCAGCGTCGCCGCCGCCGCCACCACTGCTGCGATAAGAAAGTTCTGACGCGGGCACGCTCGCGTATACGCGTACTAAAAAGTTCGCGTGCTCCCACGTCCGGAGCCCGCTCGGGTGTTCCAATAAAGATACGGAAGTACTTGATACGTACGCCTTCCAATTCTTCTCTCTTCTTCTTCCTCGTCCGCTGTTCTTCTCGGTTCGCCTTTTTTGCCCTCTGTCTTTCTCTCTCTCGTATTCCGCAGAGAGAGAGAGAGAGAGAGAGAAGCTTGGACGCTGGCCAAATCGCTAAATCAACCGTCGCGGCAGGCTCGTCCCGCGCGCGATGATTACGTGCGCATGTGCTCGCCATATAGACCTGTACGCGAGTTTATAAAGTATCCCGCGAATGAGCTCGTGGAGTTTTTGCACTTTCGATTAAACTTGTATAAGAATCACGTACGGTCGTTACCGTTCTGTGTTGAGCTCGAGAAGTTTTCTATTTTTCAATTCTGCGGACTAGTTTGTTTTGCTTTATATAGGGAACATAAATTTCAAAAGAATTAGCACTGAGGTACATTCTCTTGAAGAAATGTTTTCAGATGAAAAACAAATGAAAAATGTAAATATTTTATGCTTCAACTGTGATATATGCAAGCGGGGATTCTTTCGTTAATTAAGATTGAAAATGATTATTTGTTATTGAGCAGAACATTTTTTAGTACGTGACTCGTTTCCTTATCATTGCCATAAAGCTTAAAAGGTATAATTAAAAGGAAGAAAGTACAGTGTCCCTTTTCCGTTCAAATTAACATACTTTTTGGACAAAAGAATTCTGTTGTATGGGTATAATTCTGAGAAAACAAAATTAAGATGTCAACCAATTTTTAAATGAATTTAAAAATTTTATAAATAAATTACTGATTAATATATAATATATTTTTAATGTTCGCCCGGCAACGACGTGATATTTCACTGAATAAATACTTTACAGTTATAACTTAAACAAGATATACCAATGATAAAATGAAGATCCACAAGCATTCCGCACAGCCCGTACAGCCAGCATCACCGCGAGAGACATTGTATACCCGCTCGTGCCTCGGCGCACAACTCCATATTGTTTATAGCACCCCGAGCGCTCGCGTGCATATATACGTGCACACGCTTTTCTGAATGTATATAGAACCTTGCAAGGACAATAAAGTAGCGGAGAGAGATGCCACTATACACGCGTGCAATGTCAGCATTTTCTCTCGAGATCGATATATAGAAATCCGTGTGACTCGCGGCACATCGCGTTGCATGAGCGCTGCTGTCTTGATATATCCGGTTTGTCGTATCTTATATATATACGAGAGCAAGCCGCACGAGGCGCTGTTCTGATTCGAGTGATGCAGGATGCGTGCAAGCGCCATTTTTGAGAGAAGTCCTCGGGCAGAAATGATGGTAGACTGCCGTAAAATTTTATGGAGGAAAAAAAAAATTTCTAGATTAAAAAAAAAATAAGCTTTTCTGTTTCTTTTTTACTGAACTGGTTAAAAAAAACGTAGCAAAAATAATAAAACGTTTTATTCAAGACTCTTGCTAAAAGTCCGTCAGATTAGAGTACGCTGTTTCAGAGTAGTAAAATTTCAATATTTGTTTTGTTCTGATCTTTGACTAAAGAAACTATATCTACTAATAGATATACCTTCAATACAGAAATCTGACGGACGAATAGCAGAGTTTATTTAAACGTACTTTTAGGAAAAGTCTTTTTTTGTACCCTTTGTACCTTTTTCGTTAAAATATTATAAACATTAATTTAATTTCAAAGAATTTTAATAAAAAGGTTTATAATATTTCTGGAAGATTTCAATATTTTATATCAGAATTTACATCAAATTATACTTTTTTTTTTCTGTCGGAAAAATTAAAACTTCTAAAAAACTCCATTTAAAATCTATAATTATAAAAAAAAGGAATATTTCTAAAAACAACCTTTTCAAATTTGAATTCTGCGTAAATCACCTTCACAGGCCGTAATTAAATGTCAACGGTGTTTTCAGTACCTCGTACTGCAATTTGATCAAGCCCCCCGGTCAGGCAATTATAAAACTAGCGGCCCGCTGCACTAAGGGTTTCTGTGTCCACGACTTTGAACGGGGCGCGGCAAGTACTGCACCTACTCCTTAATGGATACCTACATTGTGTACATGTGTGCGCGTGTGTGTCATTGGCGTCGTGCTCGACCCAATTATTTTACGGGGAAAATTGATGGCGGAGCTCTCGCGTATATGCTGCAACGCCGGTGCGCACGTCGTTCCCCTTTCCGCTCAATGGCTGCGCGCGTATATGCACCGGTCGCTCGCGGTTTCACTGCAAGCGCGGAATGGCGTATATAGACGCGGAGGGAAAGATGGCACGGAGACGAGCGAAGAGGCAAGGACGGCGTAATAAAGGAGGGCGGAAATGAGGAAGGTACGAAAGGGGAGAAAGTCGCCTAATTATTCTGAACGGTAGTAGTGAGTACATGTTTGCCAGTCGGTATATATAAGTGCAGTCTCTACGGCACGTACTCGTGATGCATATCATTTGCAAAGAAAATGTTAGTTCGTAAAAGATATAATTTAGTCATTATATTTTTGTGGCATGGACTTTCTCACATCCTTCCATTCTGATACTCGGGCTTTTTCGTTACGAAGAAAAAAATGTTAGAAGTATTTTTAGGAAATAAGTGCGTGCACCGTTGACAAAGACGCTCACCGCGCGAAATCAGGAAGCACGAGCGAGCGTGCGACCCGGGAAGCAAGAGAGAGAGAGAGCCATCAACGTCGACGCAGCACTTAGCGAAAGTGTACACGAGGGAGCATCAGGCGGCGCGCGTGCGCGCGGCTCCACACTCGCGCGTCGATATATCGGATGTTCGCGCTTGACAAGGAATCCGGCGCAATTAGGCGGACACACCGAGAGCGCGCGCTTCGCTGCCAATTACTCCCGGCAGAGATGCGTTTACGCATGCGCGCGAGAGGAAGGGACGATGCAGCGGAATCACAACGACCTTTATTAAAGCCATTATCGACGAGAGCGAGGGTCTTACCTGCGGCTACTCTGCGTCTATACCGTGAATGTTGCGAAACTACGTAAGAAAAGCAGTTTTACGGAGTGGTTGCGTAATGTCATTTCCGACAGGCATCAACTTTTTTCCTGTTAAAAAGTGCTTGTTTAATGGAAGATGCTTTCTTATGGGAAAACATCAGAAAACGTTTTCTCATCAGACTTGTTCTGAAGAATACACAATAAACCTGTGATACCTATTTGTTTTCTATTTTCATGTTTTTAAAACTTAAATTATTGATAAATAAATATAAATGATTTAAAATTTTGTGTTTATTTGGTAGTTTACTTGTTAATGAGTGATACAAATACTATTAACATTCAAAGAGTAATAAACGCGATTTAGTGATTCAAGTGGAATTTGAACGGCTAACAAATGGTCTGTGATTGTTTTAAAATTCCAGCCCATCTAAATAATGCATGACTACCAAATAAGGGTTATGTACCATAAATACTGATATATATACCGCGTCAAGTTTCGAGGTATCTGTTAATTTCGCACCATTATCTTTAATATCTTTACTCAAGACTGAAATATACACACATACATATACATACAGCCCATATCTAAAGTACTAAAACGGTTATTACTATAACTACTCGGGAAAATTTATGACTCGTGCTCGTAAAACACGCATCTATGCTCACGTACGCAGGCTCTCGCCTCACGCGCGCTCCGTGTCACATGCGCAGCCTAAGCCCGGGGATGTGCTTAGGCTCTCGCTGTACACGCACTTTTCGCGCAATCCGCGCGCGTATAACTTCATCTTATAATCACCAGCGCGAGCTCGCGCGGCCGCCGCCGTACAGGCGGGAAACGGAGAGTCTCTTTTAAAGTTTTAAAGGGGGGCGAGTAGCAGGGGAGGTCCTAAAGTTGTGCCAACTGCAACTTAAACGCGGCGTAAAATGCGAACGCGTAATTCCCCGGCATTTAATTTAACTTTCGCGCTAGGTAACCACCGACGCCGCCGCCGCCCCTCAAGGAGGGAGGTATTATCGTATACGATGGCCTCTCTCTCTTTCTCCCTCTCTCCCGTGGGTGCGCGCGCGTAATCCCTTCTCTAATTAGGCTTTGTCTGGAGTGTTTTTTTCTCATTCGAAGTCGAAACCTCCTACTACGCCACCCCCGCGAGCGCTCGCTTTTGCGCGATTCCCTTTCACATAATGCCTGCTAGAAATTTTCCACCCCTTTCGCTCCTCCTCTCTCTCTCTCTTTCTCTGTGTATATACTCCCGGCAAACATAACAGCCAACCTTTTTTTCTTCTCTCACCCTTTTTTACCAATGCTTTTTCTTTTCTTGTTAGTTCTTTGTTTTTCATTCAACTCAAAGCATTTTAACAAACTTTATAAAAAAAAGTCCAACTTTTAGCCTAATCATTCTTTGTTGAAATTGTATTTTTAATATACTGCGATTTTGTAACGAATTAGTTGAAAGCCAAATATGCAATCTTTTAAACAATACCTTCATTTTAATGGATACAAGAATTTGATTAATGTGTTTATTATTTTGTCAAGGATCAAAATTTTCATTCCTTATTGTTCAAAATTTTGGAAAAGTCCTTTTTAAGAGGCTACGAAATAATTTTGAACTTTCATACTAAAATAAAAGGTGCAGTAATTTCCACTAGATTATGGGAAATTTGAAAGGCCTTGCAGGGATTATAATTATCAACATATTTGAAATATGGCCGTTGGTGAGAAACTACATATATTATATCCATCATATTTAATTACTCTCTAAAGTTGAATTAGTGAAAATTGCTCCACCATTTCAATTAGTAGAAAAAACTAATAATTTATTAGTGAATATTCACTATTACATTAGTGGTTTTTTAAAAACTACTAATTAAATTAGTAAAAACTACTAATCAAAATAGTAGTTTTAATAAACTACTAAATGAAATAGTGAATATTCACTAATAAATTAGAAGTTTTTTCTACTAATTGAAATGGTGGGGCAATTTTCACTAATTCAACTTTAGAGAGTACCAAATTTTAACGTAATAAGTCTTATAGTTAATTAACTTTAATAATACTCCTTACAAAATATTCCAAAACATTTCAAATAAAGTATGGCAATGCTTTCTTAAGTCTTATTCGCAAAATAATATTTTCAATTGAGAATGCACATCTTTTAGACAATGTGAATTTTCGTTTAAATTTGTACAAAGTTATTCTAGTGTAGAAACGCTTACCGGAAGTGACGCAGCAGGGAATACAAAACTGGCACTTATGCTGGACATGCGAGACGAGCGCGAAGAATTGACGAGACACTACATCAATCGATTCGAATT
The DNA here is from genome assembly GCA_036365515.1 of Torymus aiolomorphi. Lineage (NCBI taxonomy): Eukaryota > Metazoa > Arthropoda > Insecta > Hymenoptera > Torymidae > Torymus > Torymus aiolomorphi. The sequence continues at coordinate 186,876,542 of CM070875.1, forward strand.
ACTATCCTGCACTGTAATTATGTCCGCGGGGCATTTTCTTTCATTTTGCTTATGCTTATTCACTTACTTTCGAACTTTCCCTAATTTATTTTTAATTCATTAACTATTAAGTAGTTGATTTCTGCGAAAATGAACGGCTTTGCTCATTAATGAGAGTATACTTTTTTTCGAGAGTTTAATTTGCTTTTGTATCAGTTACTCGAAAATATCTTATTAATAAAAAAACGTTAATGTTGATATTTTCAATGAAGCAAAAAATAAAGTGATAAAATAGAAAATTTCAATTATTTCTTATAATTGCGAATTCAAATAAAAGTTTCATATTAAATATATATATAGAATATTGACTGTATTATAACGAAACAATTTCTATATCACTTTTCCTTTGTTTGATTTTCACACAGGTATCTTTTCAGAAATATGTGGACAGCGGGTGGCAGAAGCGAGCGCAAGAATCCCGCATCAGCATTCCTTGGACACCTGTCAAGGCAGAAAAAGCGCAAAAGAAAGGGTAAGGGAAAGAGAGAGACGGCGAAATTACGGGGCTAGTCGGGAGTTATTGTTATGCGCGTGTAATGAGGTATATTACTGTTACCGTAGCCGGTATATTTAAGGCTCGTATACTCGCGCGTCCTACCCCAGAGGCCGTTCCATAAATTCCTGATTTCTTTCGTCTTCCCCCCCTCTCACTCTGTTTCTCTCTCCTCTGTGCGTTCCCTCAGTCGCGCGATACTTTCGCAGGTAATACCCGCAGAAATTCGAAACTCCGCACGGCGCGCACGCGCGTATCGGTTTTAACGCCGCGAGCACGGCTCGCGCACACGCGCTTCGGCCCCCAATCATTACTCATAATGAGCGAATGCGTGCTAGAGTCTCGTTTGCCAATTCGGCACGCTCTCGTGAAAAGAAAGAGCGTATTTACAGCGCGCGTGCGCGAGACGCGGAGCCGTAACCTTTCTTAAGTGATTCGTTTAAAATGGAAAAGCCGACGCCGCTGCCGCGTGTCATTGGGCGGCTTTTTATAGCGCGGGAACAGCGAGCCCCGAGGGTGCGGCGTCGATCGCCCGGCCGCTTTAATTAGCACGAAGTCGAGGGAGATGCCTCTGTCTGCCTTTTCTCTTTGTAACAACTGTATATTTTGTTATCGATCGCTTCGGGTTAACGTTAATTGAAGTGTTGTGGGTATACATTGTAATAACTTATAATAATGGTATTATACGAATTGACTTGTTTGCGAAAGTCGTGCATTATCCGCAGGACGCGTAAATAATTTAATGTAATTACGGACGAACTGCTTTTTTGAGTCTTTGTTGTCGTTTTACTGAAATCAAGCATTTTTATTCTCACGAGTCGTTCAATATTTACAGTGGATCGAATAATGCTGCGGGATGGGAAAAAATTAAAAAACATTCCGAATCAAAATACTACGATTGAAAATACTTTTGTTACGAAACTAAAATATAGCCTTTATTGATTTTTAGAGTAAAATTTTTTGCTCAACGTTTATTTACTTTTTCTTATATAACGATTTGTTTGCCGAACGAGCTTTCGATAGCTGGGGAGAAAAAATGGCGAGCCCAGAAAAATATCACGTGACTTGTTGAATTTAGTCAAATTGTGATACATGCATTATGCATGGACGAGCTCGGAGTTCTCACGCGCGAACCAAAACGATACGTGCGGACGGGCTAACGGCATCAATGATTATAAAATTCCCTTGCTTAGTCAAATAAACATGAGACTCATCTGCGAGCGAGCGCGTGGCCGGCATAATAAAGCGCGTCGCCCGGAGCTTGTTTTTCTAAATCGTCGCGTCGCGGGAAATGGCAAATTAGCCCCATCAAACGTGACGTCCAAACGTAAAAGGCAAATACAACCAAAACGAGCGCGCGCGCACCTATAATACCGCAACCGGCGCGTGGCGCTGGATAACGAGGCTCATTTGCCGCGGATAAGGAGCACCGCCGTCGTCAAGTCCTCGACGCACATTAGTCTTTCGGCGATATGGGGGAATGGCTTCGCGCGCGCGCGCGGCCCACGCATCGGGCGATACTATAACCGTACGTCAGGTGGTGCGGCGGGCGAATTCCTTTAAAGCTTAGTTTAGAGGCTAAATCCATCTCGATTCGGTGAGAGGGTTCGCATCTTCGTTAGTCCCTGTAGGGGGAGAAAGTGCGAGAGCCTGTTGGCTAATTGGCATTCGGATCTTTGAAAGTTCCACGCGGTTGCGTGTATATCGAGAGGCAGAGAGTGAGAGAAAGAAAGAGAGAGAGAGAATCGTATCTTTGAATTAAACAACGGCTCATTGTGGAAGGTGCCGTATAATTTGCAGCATCATGTTATTGTAAAAAGAGAAACTTCGGAGTACCAAGCGTTGGAAGCGTACCTGGACTATCACAACTTTTGTTATAAATAGAATAGGTGATTTCTATAGGAACGTAAATAAAATATTTTTCAGGTTTAAAAGAATCTCCTCAAGAATCTATTCTGTTTTTTAAAGTAAGATCTGCGAAGAGGATTCTATGAGTTTGACCGCTCAAAAGCATTACGTAAGAGTAAAATTTAAAATTATGATAAATGAACTTTGAAACCATATAAACCATATCAATTAATTTGTTTACTTAAATTTTTATGCATTATACATTTTATTACTAAAGGTTGCAAAAAATTTCTTTAAAACGTGATAATTTGAATCCTTAAAAAAATCTTAATTTTATTTTTGGTTGAAAACTACATGAATCGAAGGAAAATAGTCTGTAAATTTACTTAAGCTTGTCATTCATTACTCGCCTATATAAACATTCAAATCTAAGAACAACGCATTGGAATCTGATAAGATCGTACAACGAAAATACGTGTCTTAAGTAAGTTTAGTGACATTAATGACTTGTCTGTAATTAATGTTGCTTCATTTCCCCTCTTTTTGAGGGATTAGTAAGTTACTTTCATTACATTAGTCACATTGTACTGTAAAGCACTGTGTTTATGTCAAGGGCATATATTTAGAACAAAATGAAAATTTAAAATTATTTCAGGATTAACCAGAGCCAATAATAAATTCTGCATCATTTTTTTATTTTAGATATGAATTGGTTTTTAACGTATTGCCGCAACAAATAAAAGTAAATAACAAAAAATAGAATAACCGCCAACTATGTGATTCGAGATCCACTCAAAAATTGATTGGATAAATATGTAATAGTTAACTGAAATCTGCCATGTATACAGAACTGAAAATAACAAGCTATTTTTTAAACAATTTATTCTCAAAAATACCGATCACTTTTTATGAAAACTAATAGACGTAAAAGACCGAAATAAAAGTTTTGTTTTTTTCGTTTTAATTATTTTTAATTAATTAAAGCCCGGGTAAAAATTTCTGCGAGCTTATTTCAATAAATAAATTTGAAGTGATCCTCCATTAAGGAAGCCCTATTAGCGTAATTGAATAAAAGTGCATCGATAACCCAACAAAGAAGGGGCAGACAAAAAAGCCCGGGATAATTGATGAGTCCTAGGCTCTGGCGCGAGCGCGGCGAGGGATATTTTTAGAGAAAAAGGGCCTAAAAACGCGCACCGCGCCTATCCGTCGATTCAGGCTCGAATTACCGCGGCTTTTAACGAGCGGAGACTTCGTTACGCGGAAGAGAAAGAAGCGGAGAGCCGACAGAGAGAGAGAGAGACAGAGAGAGGGAGAGAGAGGGAGAGAGCACACGGGTGCAGAGTGAGTCGTGTTACTAAGCAAATGCATGCCACGCGCGCGGCGCGCATTAACCGCATTAAAAGCCGAGGCCGCCCGCGCCAGTATATGTGTGTACACATGTACGTGTGAGCCGCACGTAGGCCGTAGATTCGAACGCATGCACGTGAAGCTGCCGCCCGCGTCGTCGCTAGAAAGTGTCGCGCGCCGGAAGCGAGCGCGCGGAGCGGGACTAATTGGTGAACGGCCGATGACAACATTCGTCGACGTCTCGTACGCGCGCGCAAGACACAGAGACAGACAGCGAGTCATCGATTGATGTGTGCACGCGCTTCTTTTCTTATGGGGAAAAGTCAAAGTGGGAGGCCAGAATCATTCTCCTCTGCTTTGTTGGAAGAAGATATCCGAGATAATCGCAATTATCCGGGGAGCGTACGTCGATGAGTGCTACGATACGTGACGCGGCAGTAGAAAGGCATTTGAGGGCACGACGGCTGGTTTTCTTTTCTTTTTTTTCAACAACGTCTCTTTCTTCGTCTATATTTATTCACCAAATGGAGTCGTTCAAGTGATAGGATGTATGCTTTGCAAGATATACCAAAAGAGTCTGGACGTGTGAGAGTGATAAAACTATCTTTCACAAAAAATGTGTATAATAATAACTTGATAAATATCTCCTCTTTGTGCGATAGTGTAAATGAAACAATAAAAGTATCAATGATTCCACCTTTATAACGGTGGCAATTTCGTTTATAAGCTGCGACTTTAAAAATATTGGAATTATATTTTCTACTAGTTTAACTGATATTCCATGAAATATTAAATTGCATAAAAAAATTGCTACATAAATTCGTATAGAAATTCCTGCAAATTCAAGTAATGAAACGAACTCGAATCGTTAACGATTATTAAAATATAAATTTGAAGTTCTATACTTGACAGAAGCTATAACAAATATTGTTTATGCAACATAAACAAGTCAACAATGATCACATAACACGAGCAGAATTAATCGAAAAGTGCACAGCAGCAGCAGTAGCAGCAGCGAGTCGAATTCCATACGGGAGCGTGAGCAAATGCTCAAAAGCGCGCGACGTTAGCGCAGGCGTGCGAGAGTTAACAACCCTCGAAGCTCTACAGACGACGAGCCTGCGTACACTGCACGCGTAATACACCCACACATATACACACGCACGCACAGCGATCTTACGTGTGTACACGCAGAAGGCTCAACAACTACTCCGTGATAACATGTTGACTCTCCTATCGAACGCGGCGCAAGACTCTCCTACGTATGTGCATACACGCACCAGCGGGAAAAAGAGAGAGAGAGACACGGAGGGGAAAAGGTGGTTAATGTATATCCAGCAACAGCATCTTAACCGTGTCTGCAGCAGTATCATTGCAATATACACTTCTTTCCGTGCACAAAAGCTCTTGCAATGCGATGAAAGTAGAGCTTGCATTTTGTCGTTTTCAAATTTTCTCTTTTATCTATAGGATTTGATTGCAATTTCGAGTTATGTATTTGCTGAATAAAACATATAAAATAAAAAAAAAATGATTTACATTTAAATAATCTTTGCGAATATAGGTAAAGTTAGTAGTTATTAAAAAATTATAGTACTTTGATCATTTTTATGAGATGAAAAGAAAAAGTTTAACAATAAAGTTCACTTACTTAACCAAAAGCAGAGAAATGAAAAGGCAATAAGTTTTTAAAATATTTTTATAAATCGAAAATATTTATATTAATAGCTTATATCTATCATTGGAATGAGAAGGTTGGCATTATTGCGAATTTGAAACTTTTAAGTACCTATTTAAAACTATATTTTTTAAAATCCACGTTTCTGACTGTTCTCGCATTCTCTTATTTTTCCGATATACTTGTTACCCCATTATAGTATTGTTTGAATGATAATTTCAAATACAATAATGAAAACACATGCATTGTATTTATAATTAAAGCAAAAGTTTTATTTTTATTTACACATAAAATAAAAATAGAATTAAAACGCAACAGTTTTGTACCTACACGTTTAATGACTTAATTTCATAATCCCACTCAAAATCCTACCACTAAAATCCCAGTCTGCGGTTCATACGTAAGCTCACTTCATCCATCTTCCCCAGTGCAAACCCGTCCCTCTCCTCGACTTATCTACTAGTAAGTCCGCGGAATTCGCGACATCCTCCTCGCCTCCCATACATCCCCTATACGCGCACGCGCGTACTCGTTATACGTGTGTGTGTGTGTGTGTGTGTATAAAAAGAAACACTTAGCCGCAATCGCGAGAGGCAGTGCTGTCTTATAAGTATATCGCCGCCTCCCTACTCGCCGCACCTACCGCAGCGCGCGAATCACGGAAACGCGCGTCGAGTGTTTGCGCCGCGGAATGAACGCGTGTTCTCGCGAGAGAGAACGCTATACAGCATCGATTTACGGCGCACACGGAGAGGCTGCTGCGGGTGCGGTTGCCGCGCGGTGCGTGTGTGTCGATTGCTGTTAAAGGGGAGGATGCCACGAAAGCGTCGCGTGCGTGGGGATGGATTGTGGAAGAACCTCGTAACAGTTATTTTCCAGCTTTCTTTTTCATTTTTTTAGTTTGTGTATGTACTGACACATGCTGTTTATAATAATGATTTGAAATGTGCTGATATTATACTCAGAAAACTATGAGTAGTGCGGTAAAGTTCCTGAATATCACGCAATACTTAGTACCACCTATCGCGATATTTCGTAATCTACGTAGGGCTGTTTATTTAATACCGTTTCATTTAGTGCTCAAAAAGTTTTTATGTGTTCGAGTTTTGATAAGTTGAAAAGGAACCGAAATCGATCGGCTGTCATTAATGTATGGTAATCTAGTCGATTGCATAACGCATGGAAACTGTTCGGGTATCTAAGTAGATTAGATTACACCAGTTTCTTTAAAATTAAAAACTTTTTATTTATTTTTTGGTAAGAAATACAAAAAAGCTTAAAAGTTCCCAATATTAGACCAAATGGCGAACAATGGATTGAGTGTATATAGTTTGCAATCGATGTGGGCATGAAAAATGTGGTGCGTGGAAAAAATTCTCTCGCTCTCTTCTGTATTCTTTCATCTATTCCCTATAAAACCTCGAAAGCATGTTTTGTTCAATTTTTATTCCGCTTTGAAATCGGCTGGGTCACATCGAAAGCCTTTTCCGTACCCTAATATATTGAGAAAATTCATGAACCAATGAAATTCTTTTTACATCATTTTTTTAAAACTAATAATTTTCTTCTGGATAGACAAAGTTTTTTCTTTCACTTGTTATATCAAGATGAAAAATCTTTCATAATATAATAGATAATACTGATTTGCAGATACATTTTTTTTTATTACAAATGAAAAGGAACATCTTAAATTTTAATAATAAGTTACGTATGTCTGTCAATATACGTCTTTATCTGTAAATCATTTGATCATCGAGGGCTGTATCAAATAATATTTGTATTTTAATAATAACATACAATTTCCATTCTGCAAAGACCGATTTAGTCTCGAACTTTCTTAACCCACATATTCTTTCGACGTCAAGATATCCATTATGAATGTTACATCAAACCTGCTTACTGAATTAAATTCCACTTATATTTTTTTAATAAAGGGCCTAACTGTATTCCACACATTTAAAAATTACATTCAGCCCTTATAAATCTTAAGTTAGAAGCTGAAAGCAAAGAAAAAATACACATGCATTATTTTATATGACGGTAAAAGGCGTAAACAAACATTGACAATTCTCCCAGAGCCAGAAAAGTCAGCCTTTATCAGCGATCAGTCTGAAAAATTCAAAAGACTCTGCCCCCCTGTCGACGTACACGCGGCGCAAAAACGCTCGGCATGCATTCATTCATGACGGCAGAGTCCCCGCGATTTCGAAAGGCGGAATTAACCGCTTCCAAAATCAACATCACAGCCCTCGCTGTCGCTCGCGCGCGCGACGGAAAATCCACGTGCTCGCGTCGCGGGATACAAACGGCAGAACGAGAACGACGACGACGAGGAGCGCGCGAGAGAAAGATAGCATCGGCGCGCGCCCGCGGCTGCTGCAGTAGTAGTGGCACTGCGCCGAGCCATGTAATTGATTCACGGTAAAACAATGAGCCTCTGTGTGAAATTGCTCTCCGTGCCGTGCGCACGCAGAGTCCCCCCTGTTTATACGTCTCTCTTTCTCTTTTTCACGGTGCCCGTGCGCGGAGAGCGGTGGTTTCGCGCTTCGCGCGATTTGAAACTGGAGACACGCTTTTAAATGGTCGCTCTCTCGCGCTCTGACGAGCTCGCTCTGCACGGCTCGCCCTCGCTCGTGCAGTTGCAAATATAGCTCTCTTTCGTACGCGCTCGACCAGGTGAAACGCAATATGATGTGTGTGTGTGTGTGTACCTGTAAATACATGTCGAACATTTTTAATTCGAGACGTTCGGCTTGCAGTTTGCTCGTGACGCATAATGTCGTATATGTTCAACAGCATTAATAGGATTGAAAAAGGAGATATTTTTATTTTGGTATATAAAATTCGCGAAAATCATTTGAATTGTTTTATGAATACTGTTTAATATATTTCATAATTTTATACTAAATTTTATCAAAAGGTACTGTCTATAAAATTAAATTCAGTGAAAAATCACTATTTTAGAGTGTAAAGTCGGGTACTGTCGAAATAGTGCATATGCACTCTGAAATAGCATATATACACTACTAAACAGTGGATACACAAATAATTCAGTGTATATACACTATTTCGAAGTGCATGTGCACTATTTCGACAGAGCCCGACTTTACACTCTATAAAATAGTGATTTTTCACTGAATTTAATTTAGAAAGTAAGGCATCAGTTGTGCTATAAAAGGGATATTATTATAAATTTGTGAAATAAATAGTGAAAATCCCGTAAAACGTAATACTAAAAAGTAGAAAAACAAGCTACCAATCGTCCCGTATCGACGAGCATGTTGCTTATAAATATATATACCATCTGCATTACCGTATGGATACCGTACAGATGTACAGCTGCTTATAGGCTCTATAACGAAGCAAAAGCTGCGAACTTTTTTTTCAAAAATATAGACACACACACACACGTGTGTAACGCGAGCTCCTTTTCTTATTTCCTCCCGCGTGACTTTTCCGCTCCCCGCTCAACCCCAGGCTTCATTCCGAATTTCCTCTTTATCCACTTCTTTTATTCCACGTTCATTATTACTTTTCCCCCTTTTTCCATTTTGCCGGGGCTCCCCGCTTCTTTCGGCTGGCGCGCTTTGTTCGCTTTGCGCGCTGAATGACGCGTGGCGGTAGCGGCATCAGCTCTTTGCCGAAAGGAATGCACACTCGCGCACATATACACACGCATACGCACACCAGTGCTGCATCAAAAATATAGCGAAAATACGAGGTGAAAGCTGCTGTGTTGCAGCGGTGGCGGCGGGAGCGCGAAGCCTGCAGACAATGGGCGCGCGAGCGCGAGCGTTCACTTTTGAACCGCAAAACGCGGACGCATTGTCGACGTGTTTTGTACGCGCCCGCGCCGCCGCTCGAAAACTTATGGAAATGCGCGTACGTACGTACGTATGGGATAGCTTATAAAAACGGTTTGATAGCGTTCTTATGAAAAGAGCCCTGTGACAGCCGCGAGCTTGTGTGCATTTCGCAAATGTTATTTCCCTCTCCGCCCTCTCCTCTCCGCGTGTGTGTATGCCTTTATCGGGCTAGTTTGCCCAGTTGAAGAAAAAGAAGGGTGTATATGGGCCGATAAGTTTTTACCTTCCTATGCATACGCGAAGCCGGTAAATAAAAGTTTTCATGCGTGCATTATTTTAAATTTCACTTGATAAATTTTTATGTGAATCATTTTTTAGAGAATGCTTTATCGAGTAAAAAAGTATTTTATACTGAAAAATTTAATACTGGCTTTTTATTTTGCTATACAATCATTTTTTTTTTAAATACTCGCTGATAAAAATAGAAAACATCTTTAATTCAAGCACTAGATAATTTTCGATTTTATTCCATATTTTTAGTCAGAAACTTCTCTTATTATCTTTCCATAATTAAAACTAGGTCAATTCTTCATAACTTAATATACTTATTCATTCTCATTAAAACATACATATCTTTAAATAGGAACTCGACGACTCTATTCACTTTTTTTCCGTATTTCCGAATCACCGCTCTTTAACACTCCCAAGCGTCATAATGTACGGCAAGGAAACTAATGGCATGTGAATTCCTCCACCTCATATATTGCGATCATTAAATCCAATTCCACCCAAGTGGGAGCCACGAGTTCCGGGAATTCTTCGACACGTCATACCGTAGCTTAAAGAAAAAAATCGAGAAAATCGCCACCCCCGCGTTTTCGAGCACTCGTGTATACGCGTCACAACAACATAACACCGCATTTGAATATGAAGAGAGATGTGGGACTCGCGCGCGGCAACAGACGCGCAATCTATTAGAGCGGGAGAGCAGCAGCACCAGTAGCACGAAAGCCTTGCGCTTCTCTTTTGCCACGCACATGTATTTACGTCTCATTCTTTGGTTTTGACTTTTTGCACGCTCCGCTCTGACTTTGTTTTCTTTCAGCTGTCTTTGTCGCTTTCGCGCTCGTTTTTCTTCCCTCACATCTTTCTGCGCCGCATTTTTGTTTTGTTTTCGTCGTAATTTTGATTTCACTTCGGCTGCGCGCCTGTTTTGTCATCGAGGTTTACTTTTTGAATGAGCTTTTCTGCTGAGTGAAATAATAAAGAGTAGTTATTATATCTCAGTAAACAAAGATGCATTTAGGATCGGGAAAACATACATTTAATATCATTTTTATTTAGAATTTTTTTCTTTAAGGCACTTACTTCAGTTATAACCTTAGAATGAATTTTCCCTTTAATTTTCATCTTTTTTTCTACTTGTGAGCGGTATTTTACATGGCACTCTCCCGGGACGACATGACTGTATTCAGATAGCAGTATGATGCTGGGAGCGACGATCATTACACTAATGAAGACTTTTTTCATACAATGCGTTACAGTATTTGTAGTCTGTTCTGTTTACTTTGAAAATATTAATGAAAAAGCTGCTTTTATGTAGCAAGTAGAAAAGTTTATTTAAGAACCAATTTTCATTATAAAATGGATTTTCTCGTTGTAACCATTATTTGTTTAATAAAGAGTATATTTTAATTTTGTTATATTTAATTAATTATATACCTTCCATCAAATAAAATAACATCAATTACATTAGCCGATTGTTTAATCAAACCATAATGCATTACGCGATGTAATACGAAAAATCTTCAACCAAAAAATAAAAAAATCCACCTCGCGAAAACTAAAACGCTTCGAACCAAAAGCGAAACCCGTGACTCCATCTATGATCGTGTCGGCCAACTCGCTAGAGCGCGCGCGGAAACTTTCGTCTGGCGCGCGCGCACGTGGCTGTATGTACGCTAGACGCGTTGCAATTTGAGCTTGCGTCGGTTGGCGGATCGTTGGCCCTTGCTGGCAGTTTGCGCGAGACGCAATAATGCGTCGCCACTGTAGAAGATTTATGTCGACGACGTGCGGGTGGGAGAATTAACTTTCGCGCAAGCTCGATGGAAAACTCTTTTTGTCGCTTCGCCCTCCAGGGCTCGGTCAGTATACAATGCGCATAGATGTACCTATCTTTAAGTTGTTTCGGTTTATTCGCGTAAGTACTTGCGCTGTTATATTTCCGCCACCAAAAAATGCTCATATTGTTGTATCAGCATCTTTCTTTCTTATATATTTCTCTACACTCCTTCCGCTACTTAATCATGTAAAGGTTTATGCGCGTTTAATATTTCATAAATAAATAAATGATTTGAAATATAATAACTAAGTTGTAAACGATTAAAAAAAATACTATTTTCACAGGTATCACATAAAAGGAAATAATATATTTGGTTTCCTTTTGAATGAGTTTAGTTCGAACTCAGAAAAATCTGTGTAAATGATATTTTAGTGATTTTCTTTCTCAGCTTACAGTAAACTTTAATATAGCTCAAAAAACGTTCGAAAAGTGTTAATTTGTCTCGAACATAACTTACAGGTGAAAAGATTAAGGAAAAGCTTAAAATTAAATATATACAGTATAACTTCATTAATTTTCCTATTATGAGAAGGCAAACACAAAAATACTCGTATTTAACTTGCAAAACCAATCGAAACTCAACTAGCCGCATCTCAGTTATGCAAATCCTCCCGTGGCGAGAACCAACGCGCTTAATTCCGCGGGGTATCTATATACTTTTCTCTTGCGCGTTGCACATCTTCTCTCACTGCACACCCTCCTCATCCTCCTCGGCTTTTCTCAGAATCTCGAAGGCGCGCGCGCCCTGCACTGCCACCTGAAGCCGGCACTGGCGCATCTTCATTTGCACGCGCGCCGCACGTGCATGCCGCACACACGCGTGAAGTCGAGCGCCGCGTGCGCGATCGATCGAACGTGAGTTACCGGGACTCCCGGGCTGTTTCTCTCTTTTTTGCGCGAGCCCCTGCTCTTCGTTAAGACGGCGACGCCGCCGCCGCCGCTTGCATACGTATGCATGCATGCGCCCCGCCGGAAATTTATGCGCGTATGCGCCTTTGTGACTTCCCCGTGTGTATATACGCTTTCCCTCTCGTAAGCGCGCGAATCGTTAGCACGCGCACACACACACGAGTCGCACGGCAAACGACGATTGTATATGTTTTGTACGTGGCTTTGACTTGCAGTCACTAGATTTTTTTTAATGCTGAAAATCATTTCACTTGTGTATGTTTACGTAATTTTTTATTATGGAGTCTTTCACGGGAACAAGGAGAAACGATGCTTTTTACCTTTTACTCTTGAATAAATTTGTTTTCTATATTTTGTTTACTTTAATGAACTGTCTCGTATTTAAAGAAGACAAATATAAGCGCGAAGCATGAATGCCAGATTTATCTCAGCAATATATTTCGAAAGCTGTATCTCTCCGTGCGCGTAAACACCTTAAACAGTTGCTTACGAAATGAGAGATTCGCACTAGCGCGCTTCGCGTGCATATACTCGCGGGGTAAACTAAATTACTGGAAAGTTAATCATAAAGACGCGCGCGACGCATCTGCCGAGACTCCCGCGCTCCCTTGGAAAACATCTCCTTGGATATACGCAAAGATAATTAATCTTCATATCCTCTCGTCATTACGGCGCGGATGCGCACAAAGAAACATAAATCACGCATCCTAGCTCGCAGATGCGTTCTGCTCGAGCGCAAGTATTATATACGTCGGCTTGTGAGCGCGCGCGCGTATTACATACACGCGACGTCACAATATGCGCGCACACCTTCGCGCGTCTTTGAATTTTCCGTAAATCCGCAGCCGAGACGAGGGGGAGCGAGGAAGTACAAGGAGCGGAGCATCATTAGTCGAGTCCCCGGGAAAACGGGTCAAGCATCCTGCGCCTGCCTTGTACACGATGCGTGGATACAAGCGTCGAGCCTTTGCGCGAAGAAAAGCTGCAGCAGCAGAAGCAGCGAAGACTCGTGTGCTTTTTCTCCTTGCCTTTATTCCGAAGTCGAGTGATTTTTTCCTCGCGCATCTTCGCGCAGCGGGGGGTAGTCGCGTGTATAAATTACCTTTGCACGCGAGCTCTCGGATTTTTTTTTCCTCCTCGCTGCTCGAGGGAGGAAAGTTGCGTTAAGTGGCGCTCGTATCGCGCGCTAGTTCATTTTGTATTTTTCTTCCCATGCCCCGGGAAAACGGGGTAAAGTTGTGTCATGCGCGCGCGTATGAGCTTGTTAATACAAGGGAATTGCGATACTTCGTTGCGAGGTAGCGTAGGGATAAGGGATAGGGTATCTTGAAAGCATCATTAGCCTTGTTTGATGCGTATATATAACTGTGATCTCCGACTAATGACGAATATCAAGAGATCTCACAGGTGAGAGGATTATACTTGTTTTGTGAAAATCGTTATGTTTGAACAAGGAATGAAAAAACATGTTGAAATACAGATAGTAATTTTCAAAATTTTTAATAAATATTTCTGTTTAAATATTGAATTTGTACTCTAATTCCGTTGTTTTTTCGTTTATAGAAATTCAAATCCTCTTCTATAGATACCATTTTTTTTACAAAAGATAATAAAAAGTATTTCTTATAAATAGAGATAGATATTTCCAATTTTGAAACAATTGAATATTAATGCATTTTGATATCATCAAAATGAACTAAATTTTTCGGTACAATATGATAAATAATACTATTATTATTCTTATTATTAATGCTTTTATTTTTTGATCACTGCCGAAAAGGGTATACATATAGATGTGTCACATCATTTATAATGAAAATACAAAATAAAGTCAGTTTGCGAAAATCACAGTCGCTTAGTCAGAGATACGAACAACCTCGAGATATCATAAATAATCATTGATAGCTAAATACAAAGCCTGGAGTAGTGAGGTAATAATAGTTATTTACAAAGAACTAGATGCTATCTTGGTTTACTGAAAATCTCAAAATATATGGGTCTGGCAACGAAATAATTTTTTACAATTAATTAAAGTTATTAAACAACGGAAATTTTATCTAAATCTTTGTTATAAACATATTTGATACTAATATAAAATCATAAATCTACACGCAAAATTAATATTAATTATTATAAACTTGAAGTAAAATCAAATATTTTTTTATTTCGTTGCGCTACAACGTTGCAAATTTCAGATCCTTCAAAATATAGAATAACTAGGATTTGATAAAATACTCCTCACTTAAATTTTACAGTTCTTTAATGATGTGTCATTTATATCTTAGCAGTAAATGTATAACCTTCTGCATACTTATGAATGAATTTAATGTGATACTATATATAACTAAAATACTTTATCGACAGTTTCGGGATCTTAAAGATGAGTTTACGACGAAGGCTGCAAAAGACTGCACATACTTACAAAAGTCTGATTTATTTTTTATTATAAAGTCCTCGTGTGTTTGATACACGATTCAAGTCGCCTTACCTACGCACAGCGCAGGGCAATTTACGGGTTGTATTTTTAGTGAGCCGCAATAAACTTTGGATATACCTTAGCGGCGCGAGCGCGACTACCACGAATGAATTATAGTTGGAGAGAGAAAGAGAGAGAGAGAAAAAGAGTAGCTAAAGTTCGCGGCGCGCGGCCCCAATGAAAGAGAAACGTTTTTTTGAACTGACCGAAGAACGTGTAGCGCGCGATTCGATAGCGATATTTACAGAGGGACTGACCGAATGCTTTTTTAATATTCAAAATGTTTGTTTTATTGAGTAATAAAACAGGAGAGTCGTATCGAACAGTGGGAACAATTGCAACAAAGGCCAGACGCAATAGGAATTGCAGAATACTAACTGCGGTTTTTATTGACGACTCGCTGGTCAAAAACACAATAACATAAAAGCAAAACATTTTCACTTTATTCCTGCCGACCCTTTTAATAAATTAAAATTGAGTAGAAAATGGTTTGAATGTTTTTAAATATACGTACGTGATGAAAAGCTTTTTAACTAACTTGCGATATGCGCACAACAAACTATTACATGTAATAGTTGTTCTACAAAAATTAATGCAACAATCGCAGTGATGTATAATGCAAACTCAGAAAACTGAATAATGCTGTCAGATCCAATTATTCCCTTTACATTCACCGTACAATAAGAATTGCAATTTGTATCCATGGATTTGAAATAACGGTTCGGAACACAAAGCAATTACGTAAAAAACATCGCCAGTAATTTTCTCCTCCGCGTTTGTATTCCAGAAAAATGGAACACTCCAGATAAGTGAACTCCTTCGCTCTCCCAAAGATGTCGTAATCCATGCAAATAATCTTCATTATCCTCCCCGCCGGCCAATTCGCGGCAATAAAAGACCGCTCATAATGAGCGCTTGCGCAATGTCCATCTTTAAGCAAAATGATAACCCTCAGACTCACATTAGCCCGACAGTTACGTCAGCTATATCTTGGGCAACAATGCATCTCCCTTCCTTCTCTCTCTCTCCTTCTCTCTCGACTATCACAATGATTAATCCGTCATTTAGCCGGAAGATCGATTCGCGAGCCCGTTAGCATCGTGCCGCCCGCGTTCGCTCGATCATCGACAGATCGCCGCCGCGGCGCGACGACTCGGGAAAACCGTTTACCGCGAGCGTTCCGCTTCGCCGGGGGTAAATCTGCGCGCCAGCACGACGTCGTCGCTTTATTCGCCGGGCGATCATCTCTCGAACGGCGCTTCGTCGCGTTATAAATCTTCTCGGAGTTCTCCCACGGATGAGCGCATTATGGCCGTATATGCGCCCGCGCCTGTATATAGATGTATGAGTGTGTGTAACGTATATAGAAGGGATGAGTCGGTGCACAATGGCTCAGAGCGACTCCCGCTTTCTGGATGGTTAGCGGATGAGATACGGGATCGCGGCTCGCGCGTCATGAGGCGTGTGTGAAAAATACCGCTCTTTTATGTAAGATGATGCGTATATTATCAGAAAACTGTGCGCTATACAATGCTGTTTATGTAAATAATCGATTTTACGGGACGTAATGCGTTTAGTATAGTAGTTGTACATTTTGGAAATAAAATTATTTTCTCATAAAATAAGATAAATTCATTTATTTATCTACGCTTACATAATAATAAGATTATGAATAAAGATGCTTAACATTTTTATACGACCTATTTATTTTCAACACTGCCTGTATCAGTGCATTCTAGATAAGAGATGTGCACCTATGGAACTCTCTGCCTGCTGAGATTAGAAATTTTTCTTCCCTCAGAGGGTTCAAAACAGCTCTGAAGACGCATTTTCTTGATCTCGATTAAACTATTCGCAAAATAGGCGATATCTGTATGTTAATTTATAAATTGCAGTGTCATTCCATATACATAGTTTTTATTAGTATGAATGTAATTTATTAGCGCGAGTGGCGAGTGTGAATGTCAAATAGTTTTTGATTTTCGTCTTAAGTGTTTTTCTGTGATATATTGACATATTGACGAGTAATAGTCATATACTATTATACATGTAATTTCTCTATAGTCCACCAGATTTCTAGTCATTTTGAAAATCCTTCTTATCTGTGATATCACTAATTACGTATTTTTGACTTACAATTAAGTATTATTTTAATTCCTAAGGATGACTGTGATATTCCAAATCAGTATTTAAAGTAGTATTTTAAAGAGATTAAAACTAGTGACCGTCTGGAGCATCTAAGTATTTTTCTCCAAATGAAAATCACTATATTATAATGTATTATTAATGCGATATTTTTATAAGTATATAAGTATTATTAATGCGAATATTTTAACGTGATTTACACACTAATTTACAATGTTTATTATACGTTTATAAAATATTTGTAAAATCTACATTTTTACAATAAATTACTATTACTATTACTATATATTTTCCGATATGAAATCAATTTATGCAATTAATTAATTATATAATTTACTTCAGGTGCTCTGTCAGAATCATCTTTGCGTTTCATAATAAAATTCCTTTTAATGTGAATAATTCAAGATGTTAACATTTTTTGTAAAGACGAAAAACGTGCTACTTTGTTACCATCTTATGCAATATCGCACAAACATCATGATAAATAAAGAATAATAATAATAAAAAGAATTTTTTTAATGTACTTGTAAAATATATTTTTATAAGTATATTTAATCTTCTTTAACTTAATAGTATAAAGTTAAAATAATTGCCGAAACTGTTACTAATTAAAATTACTTTCCAAGATAATTTTCATGTTATGTTGAATGGACTTAATCCGTATATAACTTAATATTACATTTTCAACGAAGCCTCACACGCTTCGGAATGCCTAAAAATTCTTTCTAAAAAACCACATGTTGGCACATCTCCCGTTATACTCATTTTCGCATGAGGATCACATATGCATGACACGGCCCAAGTCACGGCGTAACCTTGACTACGCTGAAGGGTTAGTTCGATGACTATCGAGTCAGCGCACAAGAGCGCGTCCGCACGATTTACCGGACGTCTTCGCGAGTGGTGTGTGCAGGCCGATCGAGCGCCGCGATAATTTCGTCGCTGGGCGGTCGGACTGCGCGCCTCGACGAATTTCAATCCGCGAGCGCAGCCTTATCGCTGACGAGAAAGACGCTCCCGTCGAACTTTCAACTACTCGTCAGGAGAACGATTCAATTCGTCGTCAGTTGATGCTGGATTGTTGTTGAATTTATCCGACAGCAGTTTCCTCGTTCGATGTATCTCTACTTAATTAATTATAGTAAGATTTTTGTCGTATTATCAGCGCTTTTTATCTATTTTGAAACGTTAAGCCAAATTTGTTCAACTAAAAGAGTATTTTCAACGTTTTCGCTATGACGATAAAAATCAAAACTGTGCAACTCATCGCGCAGATATTTACGGCGGGTCCTCGGCGCCTCGTCAGCAGTACCGAGAATCTCGAAATTGCAATCCTCTTTGCTCATTGTTTCGCAGGTTTCGCTCGTAATTTCGCATCTCACCTTCGGCGTAAGAGCGCGGCTAGTACTCGCGCTTGCTTGCGCGGAAACAGGCCTCTCTATCCTCCTCCCGAAGGTCCCTTTTAACAGCTCGCTCGCGCGCCGCGCATTTCTCGAGCGAGTCCCTCTCCTGCGCTCGCGGAGAGTCGGTTAACGAGCGTAAAGGCGTCAGTGTTATGCCTTCCGCTTGTTTGTACTTTAATTTGTCCTATTTTCCTCGCAGCCGCGCGAGTTCGATGCCAGAGTTCTTACCCGCGTTCCCAACGATCTGAGCGCCGCCGCGAATTAGAGAGAACGCGCCGCCGACGCTGTAGCCGCGTTACCTCTAGGCGTCTCGCTTACTCGCACCTTCTTTATACAGCCGGAACTCCCGCAGCTGTCTCTCCCTCTCGCTCTTTCTCGGGCGAGGAGAGCGGCGGCCGTCTCTCGTGGTAGTCATCGCCTTTGAAGGTGAAAGAGAGGCCGATACTTACCCGGGGAGAACCCGAGGGTAAGGAGCGATTTCGCGCATAAGCGCCTGCACAGAGAGGACCATACTCACGTACCTGAAACAGAAAGAGGAAAGATTTGTTCATACACGTTTGCGGAGAGAAAGAGAGAGAGAATGAGGAAGGCAGGCAGGCCGAGAGGTGTATTACGAGGATTTAACTTCTGCGGCTTGGGAAAATCGCCGCACGATACATACTTCGCGGGTAATGGAGAGGAAGAGGTGTTGGATGCTGCGAAAAAAGAAACGCCACACTCGCTTGCTGCAATCTCAGCTGTGGGGTTCTGCTGCATCGGGGGAATATATGTTCGTAGGGTTTTATGAGGTGATGAGTGTTGTGCAATTTTGGGCGATCATGCTTAGTTTTATTTCCTTGCATACCACCAGTTCACTTTATAAATGTAAAAATAAATATTGTAATGTGGCTGACTTTCTTTTAGTTGATAAAATATGCAGAGACTTATTGTTATGTTTTTCAATTTTACATAATATTGAGCAGTTTTGTTAAGACAATCGGAAAACCTGATTATTGTTCTTTCATATTACATAAACAAAATAATAAAAGATGTTTGTCCGTTATATCTATAACCACCTCATAGATGACCACCTCACTGCAAATATTTTTGGCAAAAGCACGATCCCTAGACCCAAGGAAACCTTCAGCACCGCATATAGCGCGCGATACAGATACCCTGGACACTCGTACACACGTATATATCCGCGGAGAGAGCGCCCGAGGGCGTCCTTACGCGCGCGGGCCTAACTACCTATTATTTTTTGATTTGTGCGCGCACGCCCGCGCGTCCGCTGCCACCTTTATTGCCCCGCTTTGGGCCCTCTCGCCTCCTCTTTCTCTCTCTCTTTTTCTCCCTCTTACTCTCTATCTCCTCGGAGGCATTGATACTTTTATTACGGCCGTTTGGCCGCACGCGGACGGCTTTTAATGCGCCGTTATAGGAGCCCCCGCTGTATTTATTGCGACGACGCGCCGTCATCGTCGCGGAGCACGTCCTGCGCTCTCGCGGACGGCCGGAATGTGTGCCGGCTCCTTAGCGCGACGCATGCGCGGCTCGCTTCTCACGGAACCGCGCCAGAGGGGAAGGAAGGCGAGAGGAGGGAGGGCTTATTTTTGGAAACTCTTTTTGGCCGAGGAGAAGCCGAGAACTCGACGATAAGTCCGAGTGAGGAACGGCTTTATTCGAGATTGGGATTTCGCCGAACGTGAGCGCAGTATTAAAACATTACTAAGTATTAAAAGAGCCGGTGAGTGTCGATAAAGGCGTGTATTTATCTCCCGACCAAGTGGCGCGCGCGCGCTGCTGTGTCGTGTCGGACGTGACGATTTTATTTCCCTCCACCCTTCGTCCATCGTGCCCCCTCTTTTATTTTCTCATTCAATTAGCGTGTTAATGTTCTGTTAATCGTTTCGGTGAATTGTACGGTGAGGCGTAATGTCTCAATTAAACGTAGGGTTTTGGATCCGGCTGGAAAGGTAGCCTGGCAGAATATTTAATTGAATAGCTGGCAAGTTTGCTATAGATTTCGTTAGTCCTTTAAAGGTGCGATGAAAAAGCATACAGACCCTTTGAAATATGTTTTTAACAACTTTTTGTTTGATTCGTATTATGTTACATTATATTTTGAATTATATGCAAAGTAATTTAAAGCACATTGGTAAAATTAATGTATTTTTTTTATGAATATTTATAAACTTCAAATTTTTACTCTAATTTAAAAGTTATAAATAATAAAGGAAATTCTTCATTTAGGAATAAAGGTTACGCTTTAAGATTGATAAAAACCCCCTTCACTTATATTTGCATATCTCAAAAAGCCATTTCATTTACTCGATGAATTTCCTTGAAAAGCACTGCGGGGAGAAAAAGCGATGCGATACTCGCTAATGTAAAGGCCATAATGTCCTGAAATGCGCAAAACCAGAGGAGCGGCGAGACACGTCGCTAAATAAAACGAGGGCAAAACAGCTGAAAATACCTGCTCAACGAGAACCCACGAGTTATATACTACGGGCGTGCGTATATACTACCAGGGGGGAGGAGGGTATCAAAAAATGCGAACGTCGGCGCAAAAGCGCACCTCGTGTCCTCGCCGGTTTGTCACTGTCTCCCCCTCCTTCGCCTCTTCTCTCGTGCGCCGCCCGACCGTTTCGTGCATAACTCGTCGCGTTGCACGCGCGCGCGAACGCGCGGGGCTACTTTTCAACTTTTTACCCGTAAGCTCGGCGACAGAGCCTTCGGCCCGGCGTCATGCGCGCACGCGCGTAAGTATATATATGTACATGGTCACTTGATATATGCAAGAGATTCGCGCATCACGTGGAATTTCGTTATATGCACTCTCTCCACTGCTGCGTGTCTCTTTCTCGCTGTTGAAGCGCTGTCTGGTTTTCTCCGCGATCTTATTGCCAACGAAAGCGCACGCGAATCACCTAACGAACGCACTTTTTGCGGCGGGCGCTGCGGCAGCGGGAGCAAATGAATTATCGATCGGACTGATGTTTTAGCGGGAAACGTAAGGAGATAAGCTGAATTGTGTCAATTGGTATAGTGCGTAATTTTTTACTATAGCATAATAATTTTAAAAAACTTATGGGGAAAGTATAAGTTTTTAAGTTTGTAATTTCTTAAATTGAGTTTTCAGATTCCACAATAGAATCAGGTGTAATATAATACGTTATTAACTTATATAATAACCTAGTCAACAGATAAAATTCATGTTGAATTGATCACTTTAGTATTAATTATTTTGAGCTAACTGGAATGGATAACCAAATATAGTATATCAATTATTTGAATTAATTTTATTTTACTTCAGCCTGATGTTAGTTTAGAATACTTTTATTTGCTATTTAATCAACAGACGGCAAAACAAAACAAAAATAAATATATAAACAGTAAATTAAAGCAGTCGAAAAAATGCATTCGTTATTTTGTACATTGTAATAAAGGCTTGTTACGAATACAAAACGAACCAATTTATAGCGAACACTCGGTATACAGAAATGACATGAGGGTTCGGCGCAGCATTTGTAATATGTTGATATTTAATGATCGCTAGCGAAATAGTTTACGATCGACGTATTTATTAAACGGCACTGTTTAGAGGCTAACGTATACCGGCTAACAAGCCAGCCATTTGGTACACTCGCGGCGGAAAAGATATGAAATATGGCGTGCAGAGCGTGTTTGATATTTTAACAAGAAAACAATGTCAATAATGAAAGAGACAACATTGCTTTATGCACCTTGTTTTATAATTCAAACAATGCAGAATAATGATTTTCATTTTAAAATGATTATTTTTTATAAATCTTGACCTCGTAAATAATAATTTATGATATCATAATTCATAACGGGTAGAATTTATTAGTAATGTCACAAGTTTTGCTCGCATACTTGATTTTTCCAATAAATTATTGTTTTGTTCTCTGCACGTTCGTATACCTCCAGGAAATGTATTTTCTATGAAAAAACGTGCCTCGCGCTCCGATCACGGTAAACGTAAACTCGATTGTTATTTAAAACCAGTACAGCTATCATTTTATAACAATATTTAAATAGTAAGCAATAAATAACCGAAAACTCATTCGCCAAACGCACAACATCCTGTTGAAAATATCATTTAAAATACTAATAAACGCGTACAAGCCCGAGTGGAACTGCAAAGTGGCAGACACCCAGCAAAAAACAGGTAGCCAAGAGGAGTCGAGCAGCCCGCCGAAATTATTCCGCGGACTGTACGGCGCGCGCGGCGTTTAGACCATTCGTTTTCGACTGATATATGGCCGCGCGGCCCGTATGGCGGGTCAGAAGGATATGTACGAAGAAGGCGCCTGCGGGGCGAATCTACCCGCGTGCCTCGCGACGCCTGCCTTCGTTCACCTGCCATGTACGGATATACATGCTGCATTTCGATTTTTGCATCGCTTGAAAAGTCCGCTCGCTAAACGTCTATACGAGACTTTATTACCGTTGTTTATTGTTGAGGGCGCTGCTCAGGTATTTCTATATTCATCGAAGTCTTATTACGGTGTAATTAAAGCCTTTTATATAACGAAAATTCTTTATATTTTCTTCAATTAATATTTACATTGTAAATTCAATATCACTGATGAACAATTAATACTTGTTATTATATTAATCAAATATTTATTTCGTGACCCAATGAAATAATACCAACATTATTAAATATTAAAAAGTAGATTTTATAGAGTTAATTTATGTAATGTTACGAAAAGAATAAAAATTTTAACAATAAAAAAATTTCACTAAAAAGGACAATAATCTTGAAAAAACTTACGGCCTACCTAATTCAATATATGTAATTATCGCTGAACGATAGTTTTTCGCACAAATCGATCGTCCCATGCACGGCTATATTTCTTTGTTTTTTGTAGGTAATTCGATGTAAAACAAAAAAACACAGGCGTGCCGTGATCCTGTTCGATCAGTCGCTCAGGCTAATAGCAACAAATTGTCGTCGCGCGGCGATGTATTAAAGGCGCGGAGGCGCGCTTTGCGTGCGACCAGGGAAGCGAGAAAAAGCACGCGCGGAAATATATGCGCATGCTCGCGCGCAGGTATGATTTCATATGTGCGCGCCGCTGCATATATCCATATCCGAATTCGCGCGAGCGCACTTGCTGATTCGTACAAATGAGCTTGCATGCTTGAGGTCGTTCGTGAGCGCGCGCGCGCGTGTGCGCATAGAGAGAGAGACAGAGTGCGAGAGAGCCAAGGTACACCGGTGTAGAGTTGTTTTTTGCACAGGGCCGACAACGTGTCATTGGTTTTGCAACTTTTCTTCTTTTTTGTCTGTCTCATTGGTAATGCTTCATATACATGGTAGATCGTTAATTATCTCTGTCTCTCTCTCTCTCTCTCGTGCTAGGGCGCATTTCGTTTGTTTTGTTTTTCGTGGAAGAGGTAGGGTGCACGAATGAAATTAAGTTGGAAAAGATTCATTATTGATATCGCGCGTGGGAAGTACATCAGTTTTTCGAAATGTGATTAAACAGGTTATTTATTTTCATTAATATATATAAACTTTACTGAATAAAATTGCAATTAATAGGTCAAAATTATTAAAGAATACAAGAGCTAGTAAAAATTCTAACGCAAACTATATTTTTTCCTGTCTCACACAGCAATTATTAAACGTTTCCACTATTGCAATTTTTTAACTACACCTGGAGAGTCATAAATTTTAGTCGCTTCATGTTTATTTCTATGTCAAGCTTTACAGCCTTGGATAGAAATCAAAATAAAAGCGGAAAGTAAAAGCATTGTTCAAAAAAAATAAAAATGCTCTTATCGAAACTTCCTTCGAAACCATAAATCATTTCACGCAGAAACGAATTCGATTTGGCCGCGGCGGCAGCGCATGCCACAAAAATCGCTCGCGAGAGTGTCCGAGAAAAGGGTGGACACCGACGACGACTCTGCCGCGACGAGCGAGAGCGGATACGAGCGCCAGGCACGCGAATCGCGCAAGGTCTTCTTTCTCGCCGCGCTTTTGCCGCGAAACAGCACAATTTTATTCATCGTTTTCTATCTCTATATCGCACGGCAGGTATACTGCAGGAAACAGAGAGGAAGAGAGCGAGAAACGCGGAGTTACAGTGGTCGTTTCTCGGTTTCGTTTCTTTTTTTTCGTTTCTCTCCTCTCTCTCTCTCTCTCTCTCTCTCGCTCACTGCGGTGCAGTCCGAGTTTCCGTCCGTCCGACTTGAGTGACAGCTCGGCGTTAGGAAAAATAAGAGATCGCTCCGATATAAACTCGCGAGCGCTCGCTACATTTGGCTTGCAGCGATTCGTCTCTCGCTCTCTCCCGATGCTATCTGCATGTGAAAAATAAAATGCAAATACACGCGGACAAGAGAACCAGTGGCACGTGCGTGTATATATGTGCGAGCCTCTGTAACTGTCGATGCGTCGACAACAAAAAAGACTCAAGGTCTCGTGCATGAAGAATTTTAAAATTATCAAACCAATCTTAATAATTTATTATTCGCGACTTTCTGCAAGATCTCGTCTCGCTGTCGCGAATTCCCGGTATGTATGTAATTACCGCGAGAGCTCTGCGAGTTTTTGTAATGCTGGAATTGTTTTCTCGTCTTATTCGTATACGTGCTCGACTTTTTTGATAACTCCGCGAATGTGTGGCCACGAGCTAGCTTCTCAAAGGGATAAGGGCTACCTATAGCAACATTTGATTTTACCTTTTTTTTGTGATATTTTGTTTTTACATTTTTCAATATTTTAAAATCAATATTGCTTATGCATTATTAATGCGCTGAAAGCAGGATAATCATTTATATAATTTAAAAAAATGTGTTTATATAGCTCATGTCAATCTTTAGTTACTGCTAAAAACGTGATTTTTGAAACAAAAAAGTTATGTCACAAAAACCATTATTTCTACAAAATTAGTTTGGAACTTGTATTCTGAAAACTATCAAACTGCAACAGAAGAGTAGATGTAAAGCTTACATGGCTTTATTAGTTTAGAATAGACCAGTCTTTCTATTTCAAATTTCTGAATATATTTAACTTGAATAAATCTTTATTAACCATATTCATTCACAAGAGCTGCTAGATAATATACTAAGTTATAAAAATGCAGGTTCCAAAGATTATTCAGACAGAATCTATTTCGAAAATGTACCAACTCGAAAGTTATGAGATAGTACGTATTTATTTATAAAAGGTATATGGAATAAGACGGATATATTAATTTTTACAATGTTTATTGTCAAAAAAATTACATCAGTGCAAATTAATTGTACATACAACTGCACGTGCTTGACTTAATAAACGACAGTTGTAACCGATCAAAACGCTGCGCTGTAAGATGCGTTTGTTTGTCCATCGTTTATTTACTTCGCTCCTCTTCATTTTGCTCCATGCAGAACTACAATTCAAAACCGCAAGTGAGCTTTATTCTTAATCAAGTGTCTGAAATTAAACAATATTTTTATTAGTTACGAATTATTTAAAAAATATAAACATATTTAAAGCAAAAATACTTACTTATCCAAGACTTCCCAAAATCTCATTATAGATGCTCTGTCTAAATGTTTCTTTGTTCTACTCAGCTCGATTACAGTGACATCCCATCGAGAGATATTTGTGTCCAATTTCATCTCATCATACTTGAGGTGAAATGCGCATACTGTAAATAAAAACAATTTTGTTAGTAGATCGAAACAATGTTTTTAGAATTGAAAAGTGCACTATCAGAAAACTACCATATATATAGATATATTGTGTTTACATTTTGCGTTTCCAAATGTATACATTGTGTTTTATATATATATATATGTGTGTGTGTGTGTGTGTGTGTGTGTGTGTGTGTGTGTGTGTGTGTGTGTGTGTGTGTGTGTGTGTGTGTGTGTGTGTGTGTGTGTGTGTGTGTGTGTGTGTGTGTGTGTGTGTGTGTGTGTGTGTGTGTGTGTGTGTGTGTGCGTGTGTGTGTGTGTATTCTGGCAGTGTATATACTTGAAATAAAATATAGTGATTATTTAATTTTATAGTTGGAATATTAATTTAAAAATAATCAAAATATATTTCAGAAAGATAAAATTAATTTTCTATGTTTTACTTCAAGATATTAAATAATATTTTATGATAGGTCCTTACCTTTAGAGAAAATTTCGACAGGATTACCATCAAAAGGCCATCCCTTGAATTGCCAAGTAGGACCCAATACAAACACTGCTACAACTCTATCCCAATCTGCTTTTGTTAATTTTTGAGGATTATCAATAACTCTGTAGGGCACAGTAAGGCCGCCAACTTTGGGTCTTTGCAACAATATATCCTTTTCGCGTTTTGAGCCCAATGCTCTCTTTTCTTCGTTAGATATGAATTTCAAATCTTGTAAAATGTCCTGAGCATTGTACATCGTTATAAGTGATGTGTTGATGCTCGGAATAATAATAATTGGTATCGTGGATGGGCGCTTACTTTGAGCTAGTTCTTGAAGAGTAAGTTTAGCTGCAGATGTTGGTAATGCGCTAGACGTAGCATTGGTTTCTTCTAAAAATTGAGAAGCAAATTATTAAATTTAAATAAAAGTGTTAGAAGTACTAGATCTTGTTGATTTACAAATAATATTGTAAAAGTTAGAATTATCTTCCAAAATTTTAAGTAAATATTATATATATTTAAATTAATACAAGAAGAAATCTAATTATATTACGAAAATTTCGAAGATATAATTAAGATATGTAATTTTTAGTAATAAAAATTTAAAATTCGATAATTTTATTTACCAATAGATATAATTTGTTGTATGATTAAATACTTACTGGGTACTTGTGCAGATTTCCTTATTGCTGGATTTACACCCTCTGTAATCGATGCCCATGGTACACCATGGTACGTAGCCGTAGTATTAATTTTAAAACCTTCTGTTTCTTTTTCTTGTTGATTGAATTTTTCTTGACCGTAACGATTGTAAACGGCAGGCTGTGGTAAAGGTCTCATTGGCATATTTCGTGGTGTCACTGTTGGTGTTTGAACCATAGATCTTTTCTGACAATGTTCTCTTGCTTCAATATTTTTTAAAATAGCAAAAATATTATTTGCAAAAATCTAAAATTTACAAACAATTACAATGTGAGTATTATTTTATAAATCGATTTGAGCATTTTATAAAAAGTATGCATTAAAAATGAAATACCTTTCCACTACTTTGCAATATAGTAGTCCTTGTTCTCCATTGTCTTTCTATTGCAATATTTTCTGCACCATCAACTTCCATAGCTGTTGTAACCCGTAAATCAGAATCCATCTCAACGTCATCCTGATCCTTAATAGTGGTACGTTTTTTTGCGAGACGCTTCGCTTTGATCGCAGTCACTTCTTCGACACTCATAGCTTCCAAGAGGGAATTAACATCTTTTACTGATACAGGAGTTTCTATAGGGGTGTCTAACTTGGCTGCCAGTTGTTCTTTAATTTTGTGCATATCACTCTCCTGAAGACGTGGGTTTTTTAAAGTCCCGTGTTCTAAAGATTCTTCTGCTACTCGTTTAACTCGAGTTGGCATTTCCAATGGTGCATACTTAACTATAGACACTGATGTATCTTTTTCCCCATTCAGGTAGGCCAAGACATCTTTTCTGTCGGGTCGTCTTACTACTGGGATTCTTTCTGCAGTAGCTTGCCGCACATACGCTGTATGTCTAAGTCGCTTATGTTTGAGAAGATACAGTAACGACTCAAGTGTATAATATTCATTCGGTACACCAGATTTTCCTGTCCTGTAAAAAAAAATTATTTTACTAGAAGTCCAAAAACCAAACGATAGTTCTTTACAAACACGAACGATAGAAAACTTCCATTAAGAACAGATTGTAAGAACATGCCGATGTACGGCCTCGAAGAAGTGCATTAAAAACCGTAGAGAATACCATTTTCGTAAAACTTACCCACAGATGAGATAGTTGGTCTTGGCATTTTTCAACCAATACATCTCGCCGAATATAATTTGTTCCTCATACTCGATAATTTCTTTTTTGCTAACATTGTACTCGCGCAATAAGGTCAGTGGATCCGACATCTTCACGTTCACTAGGTAGTTTCGAGCGTCGAATACGTTCTGACCAAATTCTGCAATGCAGCATTTATATATACCCGAAGAAGGTAGAAATGCATACCTGAGTGTAAATGGGGGAGCTTATGTTACGGGCTAGGATTGGTCATGTGCTCGAATAATCCCGTTAATGAGAAATAGCTGTTGTCTTCTTCAGTTCTTATGAACGCACGGCAGGGGATTGTAGATGGCACTCATTAGTGAGTGTCGTCACCTACCCTTCTGCAGGATTTTCTTTTCCTATTTTCACTTAATATATTTAAGTAGCCTTCACTTAATATATTTAAGTATTATTGCACGGCGTGAAGGTAGGGACCGAGCGCAGCGAGGGTCCTATCACGCCGTGTAATGGGCTACTTAAGACTCTAGTATTGTACAATATTTTATAGCATAGCCTAACTTAAGCCCGCTGTCACGCCTATCCGTGCGTTAAGCAGCCCTTTTTTGCACCGTGAGGTTAGCGCACGAGCGTAGCGAGTTAAAATTAAATTAAAAAAAGTACTTAAAATTAAGTAATTAAAAGTGGTTTTTAACATTTTAAAATTATTTAAAAAAATATTTTTAATATTTCCAACTCTTCCTGTCATAGTTCAATAAATGTCAAGTAATTGAAGCCCTCCCCCATGAAAATCCATTGAATAGTTTTTTTAAAAAGTGACGCCAAACTTTAAAAAATGACATTTTGAGAAATAAGCCTGCAAAGAAAAATACCATAAAACTCCAAAAATATCAGCCATTTGATCCCCATTATTTTCCTTCTTGAAACTCACTTTCCTGTATATCTGTTATCTGTTCTCCCATATAAAATGGTTCAAACAGAAGCTCTAGCACCTTGCATGCATCCGTTCCATTAAAAGTTATTGCTCAATCTGTCCTTCTTTTGTCCTTCTTTTGTAAGCTAGCAGCATTCGTTCCATTAAAAGTTACTGCTCAATCTGTCCTTCTTTTGTACTTTTGATTCATCCACTGTTGAATCACTTTTTAACACATTTTACTGAGTTAGATTATTATTTATAATACTAAGATAAATGTAGAATATGCGCCTGGTCTTATGAAATATGAAATCCCAATCATCCAAATCGAAACTTAAGAAGCCATCACTGTCATAGACAAAAGTACATCAGTACATAAAAGCCGATAAGCCCATTTTTTTAATGATCACTTGATTAC
The DNA here is from genome assembly GCA_036365515.1 of Torymus aiolomorphi. Classification (NCBI taxonomy): domain Eukaryota; kingdom Metazoa; phylum Arthropoda; class Insecta; order Hymenoptera; family Torymidae; genus Torymus; species Torymus aiolomorphi. Next base: position 186,906,066 of record CM070875.1, read on the forward strand.
ACATATTAAATATTAAATATATCTTGAATTTAAGCCTGTATTCTTGTGAGCAGGCATGTGTATAGATACATCTTGACACTTATTGCAATTTACAAATCTTCTAAATTGAATTATATATCCTATAGTGAGTTAGACTTAATATGTCACTTTCACCTTTTTTAGAAAACAGATGTATTTATTTTTATGCGATAAAAATTTTTACTGCCTCTTCTTTAAAATAATTAATTCAATCTTGCCAATGCACATGTTTTTCAGTATTAATTTTCATACAGTATTCCCATCTTGAACTGAAACTACCTTCCAAACTTAAACAAAACTGCCACTGCACGCTTGTATTATAATTACACTTACACTTTTCAGGCATATATCTTCATATACACAATACATTAAATTTGTAGTCCTAAATCCGCTTATGAATACAAATAATCAAGCACTAAGAAAAAATCTTTCTCTATCAGAAAGCAAAAACTCTGCAAAGCAAACTGTTGAAATCACATGGTTATGTATCTTGGCTTATTTGAGATTTTGAGCTGTCAGCTGTGCAACTGTGTTGAAACTATGATATTATAGTTTTATAAGTATACAGGTAATACAAAAGGGAGTATTAATATAGTAATTTGCTGTTAAATTTCGTTGACGGAATGATCACTTTACTAAAACAGAAGTGCAAAATTTTCACAACTCAAAAGACAATTCCACTGGATTTCAAATTCCAGAATATGATTTATATTATTTTTATAATAAACCCGTATTTAAATTTAATTATTATTTTTTTTTATAATTCTTATACTAATAAGTCTTAAATAATGGTTTTTGATATTTTAAAACACACACAAGTAAAAGTGTTGCTATATATATCAGAAACCTATAGAAAAGGCAAAAAAAAAGGAAAATCAATTTTTTCGCCTTTTTGAAGATAGTAAGCTCTTTTAACCATATCATTTTCAATTTTTTAAATTTTTGATCCGAACTTGTTTTTTTAGGTTCAAAATAACATATATAATTAAAAAATTCAATAAAAAATAGTATATTACGACACAAGGCCAGGAAGTTGGATTTCCTGGCCGGCGCCATTTTGACGCCCGAGGCGAAGCCGAGGGCGTCGATGCGCGCCGGCCAGGGCATCCAACATTCTGGCCAAGTGTCGTATACTATTTTTCTTCATCCCTCGCCGAAAGTACGCCCATATAGTTTTGATATTAATTAATAAAATAGCGTTGTTGGTTGCTAACTACGGCTCGGCCATATGTATAAAAGGCCTGCTTCAGCGCCACTTTACATACCGCGGAGCGTAAGGCTCAACTTCTGCTTTTTTTGATGCCCACCCGACTTTTGCAAAACCGAGGCGAAGCCGGGGTTTTGCTGGTCGGGGCGGGCATCAAAAACACTAGCAAAAGATACTTAAAAAAGATGATGGACCAACAATATGTACATACTTAATTGATACTCATTTCAATTACGGAACAACCTCTCAATGGTTCCTCTGTTTGTCTTTTTCTATCCCATAAGCCATACATTATAGAATGAGAGTCAAAAAACTTTCACATATAAGTATATAGCTACACCATGTCTTGAAACTCAAAATGTAAACATCATGTCTATATATGTATAGAAGCTTTCTGACAGCGTGTATGCAATATAAGAACATAATTGATTATCAGAGTTATAAATATATTGTTCAATATATTAATAATAACATAAAATTAATTTAATACGCCTATATCTTATCAATTTTCCGATTTTACAAATGATTTTTTTGTCATCACATTTGGAAGGGTTAGCATAGTTTAGGTTACAACACGTGCGCTGTCGCGGACGTTGCCATGCAACGATCAAGAAAGAGCGGCCACAAAAGTCGTTCTTCGCGGCGCGAAATCGAACCGGGAAGACAGTACTTTCGGTTAGGGGATGAAGAAAAGTGGATCTTTTCAAAATTTTTAGGTGTAAGACCGTCTTAAGGGGGTTCTTCTCGGGCACTATAGTTTGTTGCTCAGCGAGAGCACAAACTATACCATGGGCGTCGTTCTGTCTCTCTCGCTCTCGTGCACGTCGTCTGCTATTTGTGTTTATAATCATTAATATCTTTTTAAAAAGATCGGCTTGACACATATTTGATAAACTTAATAGAAAGAGCCGAATTTCATATTTCTTAAGCTATGTTTTTCTTTTTGAAGTCCAGTTTTTTTGATGAGTAATACTATTACTTTCTGTCACAGTTGATATAGCACTCATTTACTCTCATGTAAAAATAACCATTTTCAAGAATTTTTTTCTCAAAAATTTGTTCCGCAATGTATGTAAACAAACATATGGTATCATTTCTGTGACTTTGAAGAATATTTGTATATTTTTTTCAGAAGCTTTTTCAGTTTTTGCAATATGAAGAGAACTACCTTAAGCACCAAAATTCGAGGTTTTTTCAAACCAAATCCCCATTGTCAATCGCATATTGGTACTACTTTGATTTTATTATTGTCTTACTTTAATTAGTTCTTACTAATTTTACTCTATAGAAATTGAACGTAACAATCTTTCGGCTCGGTCGGATTAACAACCCCGTTGAAGTTTTGACTTCCACAGTACGTACTACATTATCTTTTTTATTGGTAAAAACTCTGGTAATGACACCTTTTCGCCATGAGTTTCTCGGCGTTTCGTTATCTAAAATTAAAACTAAATCATTTTTCTCTAAAAGCATATCTGAATCGAACCATTTTTTACGAGGTAATAATGTCGGTAAATACTCGCGTAGCCAATGTTTCCAAAAAGCATCGGCAAATTGCTGAGCTAAGAGCTACTGGTTCTTTAAATTTATTGAACGCACATCATAACGAGGTAAACGAAGTATACCTGATAATGAGCTAAACAAAAAATGATTCGACGTTAAGCTTCACGATCTTTAGGATCTGGAGAAGCATGAATTAACGGTCTAGAATATGCCAATGAGTTGACAGCAGTTTTTAATTAACTTTAATGATGCTTAGATATTTAATTGAGTTTGCCGTTAGCTGACATTAAAAATTATATTTTCGTCGCAACTTTTTTAATAATCGACTTAGATAATACAATCTTTAGATCTTCATGATGATTACCTACCAATAAATTCAAATATTAAATATGAAACTAAGCAATACAGATACAGCGACTTTCTCGACACTTCTTCGAAAAAAATGAAACTCAGTTCCAGTGCGCATTATGAAGAGTACGAGGCGAGAAAAGACTAAGATTCTGTTATGACAGGGTTCGGAGAATAACGAGATAAATTGTAGAAAACATAACCGTCAAATAATACGACCACCCAGTAATTACAGCCTATACCAGCGTCTCTTTCTCTCCTCTCCTGCGTGCATCCCGTGTATCTACATGTGCACCGAGCGTTAGCTAATCCGTTTCCTCGCGCATCTGTTCAACATCTTTCGCCAGCGCTACCATGCCATATAGCCCATGTGTGTGCGCAACAAAATACTACACTCGCTCTGGCGAACGTGTGCACGTAGATACGCGCACCAGGGCGATTGACATTTAAATACATTATCATAACAATACAGTTGGGTGCATGTTAAGTTAATATCCCAGGGCTTTTTTACTCTCTCCCTTTCTTTCTCTTTCTCTTGCCGACTAAGGGACGCATGCGCGCAGTAGTCACTGTCATGTCAGGGTATACCTATGCAGGAGCGGCTGCAAGCTACGGGCCAAGAGTTTATGCACATCGTGCGAATGCAGTGTTTATTGTTTGCGCGTTGGCAACGTGTGTGTGTGTGTGTGTGTGTGTGTGTGTGTGTGTGTGTGTGTGTGTGTGTGTGTGTGTGTGTGTGTGTGTATGTGTGTGTGTGTGTGTGTGTGTGTGTGTGGTGTGTGTGTGTGTGTGCGTGTGTGTGTGCGTGTGTGTGTGTGTGTGTGTGTGTGTGTGTGTGTGTGTGTGTGTGTGTGTGTGTGTGTGTGCGCGCGCGCGCCCCTGGATGTCTGACGGTTTTGTCTATTTCGTTTTTTTTCTCGACTATTTTATACGGAGAGGAGGAAATATTTAAAACGCGCTGCACAATATCTGCTCAAATGAATTATCGATTCGGAGAGATATTTCATACTTAATCTTATTTAATATCCATAGATTCTATTGACTAAAAAATAGTAATCATAAAAGAATCGACTGTAAGAAATTGTATTGGTTACCTATATTAGTGTATCAAATGAAGAGCAATTGCAAGTAACCTACATTTCATGAAACAGCTAAAGCGTCGATTGTTTCGAAATAGTTTAACAAATATAGTAAAGTAATAATGCAATTTTTTACGAGTCGACTAAATTGAATCAACAAAATAATCAACTTAATTAATCCATTAACGCGCAAATGCACATTTTTGTGCACACATTTTCAAGTCAAAGAAACTATTCTAACAAACAATGTTCTCTAAGAACTAGAAAGCTCTCCAAGGTGTGTGGTTTACATGTTTGTAAAAACTGTTTTCTCTCTATACATTCAAAAGAATAGAATAAAATATAAAAAATATAAAAAATATAAAACATAAAAAAAATATACAAAAAAAAAAGAAGGTTCTCTTGCATCGTCTACCTCCCCGTGGTGAGAACTGGGCAACTCTATTTTACTACATATTTATAGTGGCAGAATGACGATTATACAGACTTCAATTGAAGGGCCGGATGCAATAAGGGGGTTAGCGCTCGAAAACCCGTAAAAGTATTGTCCAACTGACTAAAATTTCAATGTAGCCAAATTAATTTTTAAAAAATATCACCTTGTAGGGAATGAAAAGAAGTATTTTTACCTAGAAGGAATTTTTTTTATTCGACTTTCTTTTTAATATAAAAATTAAAAACTGAAAATTTTGTTCATCTATTTTTAATAGCTTTCAAAAACATTAATCGTCCAAACTTGGTCAAATATCATCGAAATATTTTGAAATTTGACAGGGACGTGCAGAATACTCCAGTGTTGCCTATGGAATTGATAAAAGGATGTAAATCGATAATTGTTAATAATTATTTAATTGCAAATATATTGCGATCGGTAATTACGTTTTCTTAACTTTAACGGAAAAAAGTATCGAGGGAAGTTGAAGCTAGGAAAAACTTCCAGCGAGACATTTGTTCCTTAATAGTCTAATAAGTTTCTGTCAAAGTTTCAAATTGATTTAATAATAAATGACTTAAATAGAGCGTTATTAATAAAGACGCGCGCTAGTAACGTCGGCGGCACGGCGTGAGCTAAGCCTGATGTGTTTACATGTTTTTGCACTGATATATCAGGTTTATAAAAATTAACGAATTATTATGTAACGATATTATGTTTTATATAACGTAAAAACACAGTTTATAAGTCAACGCACTGTACATATAATTACATTTTGTTAGTTGTTACTTAATACCATGTTCATTAAACTATCATAAGGATACACACACACACACACACACACACACACACACACACACACACACACACACAAACACACACACACACACACGCATACACACACACACACACACATACACACACACACACAATAACGTAATAATTCTTTAATTTTTATAAACGTGATACGCCACTGCGAAAACGTGTGCGACGCAGTCTGAGCTCACGCCGCGCCGCGCCGCCGATGTTGCTAGCGCGCGTCTTTATTAATAACGCTCTATTTAAGTCATTTATTATTAAATCAATTTGAAACTTTGACAGAAACTTATTAGACTATTAAGGAACAAATGTCTCGCTGGAAGTTTTTCCTAGCTTCAACTTCCCTCGATACTTTTTTCCGTTAAAGTTAAGAAAACGTAATTACCGATCGCAATATATTTGCAATTAAATAATTATTAACAATTATCGATTTACATCCTTTTATCAGTCCCATAGACAACGCTGGAGTATTCTGCACGTCCCTGTCAAATTTCAAAATATTTCGATGATATTTGACCAAGTTTGGTCGATTAATGTTTTTGAAAGCTATTAAAAATAGATGAACAAAATTTTCAGTTTTTAATTTTTATATTAAAAAGAAAGTCGAATAAAAAAAATTCCATCTAGGTAAAAATACTTCTTGTCATTCCCTACAAAGTGATATTTTTTAAAAATTAATTTGGCTACATTGAAATTTTAGTCACTTGGACAATACTTTTACAGGTTTTCGAGCGCTAACCCCCTTATTGCATCCGGCCCTTCAATTCATTCAACGTTTTGTGTGTTTATGTAACGCATAATTTCAAAATTTTTGTTCTCGAAAGAAATACACTTTACGAAAAAATTTTATAGAATAAAAAGTGCTAAGAATCATTCAAAGAATACGTATGATTTTCTTCAGAAGTTTTTGAGACATTTTTTTATTTTTCAAAAATGTTAAAAATTAACAAATTCAAAATTGGTTCAAAAACTTCTGAAAAAATTTATACGTATTTTTTGAGTGATTCTAAGCATTTTTTGTTCTATAACATTTTTTCGTTAAGTTCATACATTTCGAGAAAAAAAATCATGAAGTTTAACATTACGCTGTTTCACAAAATCCGCCATTTTGGAAAAGCTAAAAGGGGAAAAAAGATTCACAACCAGTGTTTTGGAAACGCCAGACATTCGGACCGCGAATTCTGGCGGTAATATGATTATCCAAAAACAGAAACAGTAACAAAAATTGATTTGAAAAAAAAATTTTATTAAATTTTTTGACTTTTTTTTAAAAAAACTCAAAAATAATACACTTACTGACTTTTTTTACAAAATAAGTTGCAGATTCTGAAAGAGCACCCTCGAAAATCCCCTATATAGGATTTTGGATAAAAATGACTTTGTTTTTCCAATAGAATTCTGTACTTGAAAATGTGTGCACAAAAATGTTCATTTGCGCGTTAATGGGTTAACAGAGCCAGCATTAAAATCGAGATTCCAAAGCAAATAAATGACCTCGAAATAATATAGTACTTGCATCAATCAGATGTAGATAGAAAGACTGGAATATAGCTTCAGCACGTATTTGCGGAACACAAGCAAAGACCAAATACTGCAGTTCCAGAGAAAATGTAAGCGCAATTGTCTTGCCATGACTCTTCGCTTTTTACTGATTGCGCATCGCTCTCGTACACTCTTCCATTTCACTCTTACCTACCCTTCTCTTTTTTTCCAATTTTCACCTATAATTCCATTTTTTTTTCTCCTGTACGTTTATGCGAGCGAGTTGCCGCATATGTACGCCCATCCTCTTATTCGCGCAAGTACAATACGTACCTCACACACGTGCTCGCGCGAAGGTCTTCGCATATCCCTTGCTGCGATACGTTGAAACAAAGGCAGCAGAAGCAGCTTCCTCTCTCTCTTTCACTGATGGCCGGTCCGGTCGAGTCCTCCCGCGCATACGATCGTTATCCAATATAACCCGACGGACTGCGTTCGTACACACATATATATACGCACGTGTATCACCTAGCGCAGGCACACGTGCGAAAATCAAAAGCACGCATGCGTGTGTGTATAAAGGCGCTGGGGGAACGAAGGAAATTTACGATGGGTCTATAAGATTCCCTCTCTCTCTCTCTCTCTCTGTCTCGCTCTGGCCACACTGATAAATAATACATTTCCCCGACGGGTGGTCGAGCAGCAGCAGCCGGCGTGTATACCAAGCGCGTTATATTGTGCGCACCTTGAGAGATCGGGCCGATCTTTTCGCGCAACATGCAACTGCGCGCACCTCGATGATCTCGCCGCCTCGCGCTCTCGACTCATCCTCATTAAGTCGCCTCGCTGACGCGTGAAAGTGCTACTATATACTACTCGGACAGAATCCGGGAGCAAGCTTGTACGAACTCCTCGGAGCAGCTTTTCGTTTTCATTTTCGCGCGCTCGCGCGTGTGTGTATGTCTATACGCGGCGAAACGACTTAACGATAATAGGAGTGGGCTGCCGAGTGGTAGGCGCGTGATAGCTTTGATAAATGTTGCGCGGGATAGCTGTACGTCTGAAGTTACTTTTTTCCCTGCGAAATTATATTTATTGTTTGTATTATGATATAATCTTTTTTGAAAAATAAAAGACTGACAGGTAGGTCTTTCTCCAATCGGTTACTTTTCTATTTTTCACTTAATTTTCATTTACATTTACAAAAAAAATGGAATGTAATGTAATAGTTTAAAAAAATGAATTTCAAAATTTTAACACATTTATTAGTTTAAAATGTGTTTTTGTTTTTACTAAACGTTGGAAAAATCTTCAAGTCTCAGTAAGTGGAGTATATTTTTCTCTACCCTTATACGGCTCTAATATTATACCTGGAAAAGCTTATAATTATTCCCTAATTCTGGGTTTCTCGGAAAAAGTAATTAGCTATGGTAATTAAGAATCCCAATTTTTATTGGCCATACTTTCCGAAAGTAATAAGAGGCCAATTATAAGCTTTTCCAGGTATAATTTTGAGAGCCCAATAAAAGTGGGAGAAAATCCGACACCCATTAGAAGGGATTCATAGTATTAAGACGGCATGGTGTGGTTTGTGCACATAAGAATTATGCACATATTTATTGTACACACTTTAGCATTGGTGTATATCTATATCTATGTGTATACTCCAATGCTAAAGTGTGCACAATAAATATGTACATAATTCTTATGTGCACAAACCACACCATGCCATTAAGACGACACACTATTAAGACTTGAACATTTGTTTTCAGGCTTAACAAAACTACACTGAGAAAAGGATTTGTTTACTGTTAACATGGCATTGTAACTGTTAACATGCATATGTTTAAATATGACCAAATATAGGCATTGTAACAGTTATAATGCCATGTTAACAGTTAAGTTACCATGTTCTCATAAACAATTTCAATATGTTACCTGAGAACACTGATATTGTAATAGTTACAATATGTTTATTATAGTAATTTTTGTATCTAATAGCCAATTTTTACCAGGATGATGTTTTTTTATAACAAAAACGTTTTAAATTAAAACATCATTTATTTTTTTACTCCAACGTTTCGGACATTTTTATTGTTTATCCTGATGAGGGACATAAACGATAAAAATGTCCGAAACGTTGGAGTAAAAATCTAAATGGAGTTTTTATTTCAAACTTTTTTGTTATATAACAACATCATCCTGGTAGAAAATTGGCTATTAGATTCAAAAACTACAATTTACAACAACTTCTACAATCAGCTATTTTCAAATCTGAATATGTCTATTAGTAAATATAGGTATTGTAACTATTACAATATCACATTTTATCCTTAAACATGTCAAATAGTTGTATTTCAAATAGATAAATATAATAGTAACAATATTCTTCTCTCAGTGTACAGATAAAAGAATAAAAAATCAGAGTGAAGCAACAGAAAGAGAGAATCAACAATTATTCGCTAATTTACGGAATTCTTAAGATTTTCATCATTTTTTGTCATTTTTCGCAATTTTGAAATGCACGTAACTTGAACGATTTTTAGCTAAAATAATAGTACATTACGATACGGGTGTGGAAGGTGATTATTTACCGCAGGAGACATTTTTCGCACCAGCGAAGCGAGTGCGAAAAGTCGAATGCGGTAAAAATCACCTTACGCACCAGTGTCTTACCGTATTTTATACCACGAGAGCCGAATAATCATATTAAAGTTATGATTTTGAGGTTAGAGTGGTGTAAAAGTTCCTTTCTCGTACTTTAATTATTTCCACGTGAAAATTTTGTCGACGTCTGTGGGGCCTCAATATCGGTTAATCATGAGTGAACATTTTTCGACCATTTTTCCCATGTTAAATTTTCCATAAGAAAAATTAACTGCGGTTAAAACAGTGTCACAAGACTGTTTTTGTTGGCTGAACATTTTTCTCGTCTACTGTATAACCTACAGAAAGAGAAAACATTAGTGCAGAGGTGCTATTTATCTAACGCTACAGAAATTGTAACTTTAAAACGGTTTCGTGAAATAAAACATTACTAATTTATGCAGAATTCGTTTATAAATCAAATAAGGTCTCCTATTATTTTAATAGTTAGAAGTACGCAATGTTTCGCGAGCTTGGAAAGCATAATTACAATATCTACACCGATACATTACTACTAAATTAGCATTAAAATTGCTCACTTAAAACCTACGCTTGTAATTTTTTATTTTTTGCGCCTCGCACTCCCATAGACAGAGCAAACATTTTCTTTCCGCGTCACTGGCTTCGCGCGGCGACTTTTACCGCGGCACTGAGCACATTGTGTAAACATCGGAGCAGCGCAATAGCAGTGACTAATAAATATAATTACCGACAAATGAGGTGCATATTGATTATCGCCCACTCCGCGCACGCAGCGCGCGTGCAACAAACCTGCCTTTTTCCCGTCGCGAGAATGGTGCGCTAGTAGTAGACTGCGCGTAATGAATGACCGCGGCGCGTCAGAGTCGGACAGTCGCAAATTCACAGCATGTAAATCCGCAATCGACACACGCGAGGTGCGACGACCGTAGTACCATGTACGATATATACGATACAATTGCGAAATCGCGCAGCTAAAATTGCAGAGCGCGGTGCCGACAGATACGCACGCGGGACCTTGGATGATATGCGCACACACGTGTAGGTCGATGCCCAAGGTCCCTGTCCTGTATTTTCCACGTGCTATGGCCGTCACCCATATAGATGATGGTGCGATGCCGCCGATGCTGGAGAGACTTTCGCACGCTGAAGGAGCAAGAGAGAGAGAGAGAGAGAGAGAGAGAGAGAGGTTGCAGCTTGTTACGGAAATTACTGCACAAAGCTCACTTCGCTGACTTCGCGCCGAGTGCCCGTTGCCGTGAATTCTGATTGTTCCAGGAATACGAGAAAATTACACCGGGTTTAGCGTTTGAGTGATATTTCAACGAGCCTTTCTTTATCTATCTCGGATGTAACGTTTTCGAAGATGTTTTTCCTTATTTTTTGATTCTTAACGATATTTGAGGTATGAGTCATGATTATCAAGATTCAATCTGTGAAATGGCGCTATAACAATGAATGAAAGAATATGTAACGGTTTTGTAAGACGCTAAAATTGCCTGCCGATATTGTATTTTGGCTTCCAATAATTTGAAAATAAAAAGCTTATATCAATAGTTTTTGGAATTGACTTTTTATTTCTATAGATATGATTTAACTTAAAATAACTTCACTGATTTTTCATAATATTTTATTTTAATTTTATTGTTTTTTTAATTCCTTTTTGTTACAATATAGTATTCTTAAAATCAAATAGTAATTTATTCTAATGAAACACCGAACTTTGGCTGTATAACATTCTAAAGCATACAAGCTTACAAATCTTTTGCTTCTTCACAGAGGAAGCTTTGTGATAGTAAAAAAAATGTTTGAAAACATGGTAATAACATTAGTTAATATGTGTAGAATCGAAATACACCAGAAAATATCCGGATGTGTGTGTGTGCGTGCGTGTGTTCGTTACCGCTTTATCTCACGATTTACTCGATTGATTTTAAGGTGGTTCATTAACACGTTATAGTTTGTGCACTCATGCGTGTCGTCTGCTATGTGTTTATGATCTTTAAGGTGATGTGATACCCTGATTTCAATATTTTTTAAATCAACATTCAAACGTTTATTTGGAAAAAGACGACTATCAGGCACTCCGGACATGTAAACACTATATTCAGAAATTTTTTTGAGCGATTCTATTAGTATTTTCGTTAGCTGTGCTCATTTTAAAAATAGGTCAATTGCAGATTCCTACTTACCGACAGTACGGTTTTTATTTAATTAAATAAACTCTGATCATTTTTTTGGAAAAACACGTCTGTCAGGCGCTCCGTATATGTAAATACTATACTCAGAATCTTTTGTGGATGATTCTATTGGTATTTTCATGAGATGTACTCTTTTTAAAATTATGTCGGTATATAACATCACCTTAATATCCTTTTAAAAAGCTCGGCTTGATACATATTTGATAAGCTTAAAAGAAAGAGATGAATTTCATCTTTCTTAAGCAATGTTTTCTTTTTGAAGTCCGGTTTTTTGATGAAGTAATACTATTACTTTCTGTCATAGTTAATATGGCGCTCATTTCCTCTCGGTGTAAAAGTAACCATTTTTAGTAATTTTCCTCTTGAAAATGAGATCGGCAACCTACATAAAGAAAAATTATAAAAAATTCTGTGTTTTTGAAAGATTGTAATAAAATTTTTTGGAATCTTACAAGTAACACTACGAAAGTGTCACTCGCCGATTCTTCTGAAACTTTGCATACGGATTTTATATCGAAAAATAAGAAACACGTATATTTTTGTAGTTGCTCATGACGAGTTTTAAGGTTATATGACCCGTAACATCCCATTCAAAAGTTAGTTTTTGAAGTTAAAACTGCGATAAATAATTATGTAAAGCAAAATTGTAGAGTTTGGATATCTTGTTTTAAAAGCGTGAAAATGCGCTAATTTAGATATAATGATAATTTTAAAACGAGATATGCCAATTCTACACCTCTGTTTCGATTTCCAATTTTTAAAGCTTATAATATTGTTATTGCATTTATACATAGATCGCGAAAACTTAAAATTGATTATTTGCTTTACATAATTATTTATCACAGTTTTAACGTTAAAAACTAACTTTTGATGTTACGGGTAATACAACCTTAAGTTCGTAAATCACCAATTGTGAATTTTTATATACAGGACAGACTATTTTAATCTATTCACGCAAATAACTTCAAAGGCATAGCCAACAGCGAAACTTGCCTCCTACAAAAGTTGTAGGGCAAACTGAAAATGATGTTCAACTTGACTTGAAAAGGTCATGGTTATTTGAAGGTCAAATCTGAAATCTTAAATAGGATGCCCTATTTTTGACCCCGTAATCAGAAAGAACGGGAAATTTTACCTCCACAGCGAGCGAAAAAAAGCCAGAACTGCTGAAAACTCCGCAGTCAAAATAGCTGGAGTTGAAAGGTAGGACAGCAAAGGTGAGAATTGCCCAAGCGCTCCGTAAAAATGTCCAGTAGATTTGACTGAACACTTCGGCAAAATTTGCGGAGCTATTCGGTTGTTTTGATGGGGCAGCTAATCAAGCCGTATTGCCAAACAGAGTTCGGTAGGACAACCGGTATATTATCCGCAACTTGGTGAGTAGAAAAATGTGGATTCATTCGTTACAGACATCTTGATTTCTTGGAAATTGAATAATTTTATCAAAAGATTTAAAAGTAATAATTTGTTTGTTATCTTACTTTGTATTTCAAATTTGTCTCATAACTTAAGGGGTTAGAAAGAATGCTTGAATTTAAGTTTTTTCAAAATCTAGTGTTTAGTATTGATTTCTGTATTAATATTATGAAAGAACTAAAACTTTTAAAGTGTACAATTTAAAAACAGTTTTTAATATGTTTTAAGTTTTCAGATATTAATAAGTTACCTTTGAAAAGGGAGTGAATATCTTAGTCATCTGTAAAGCTGTATCAAAACAGTTATTGTATTTATTACGTAATTTATATACAGTATAAATGATTATAACCAATAAACGCTCTTGCTTTATAAATGTTATTTTAATTAACAAAATTTAAAATAGTTTTGTAAATAGTTTTTACAAGGAAATAATAATAATCTCCCTAAAATAACACTTTTAAAAAAAGTTAACTTTGGCGAGTATAAGTGTATTTGTAATCCTCTCTCTCTCTCTCTCTCTCTCTCTCTCTCTCTCTCTCTCTCTCTCTCTCTCTCTCTCTCTCTCTCTCTCTCTCTCTCTCTCTCTCTCTCTCTCTCTCTCTCTCTCTCTCTCTCTCTCTCTCTCTCTCTCTCTCTCTCTCTCTCTCTCTCTCTCTCTCTCTCTCCCCCTCTCTCTCTCTCTCTCTCTCTCTCTCTCTCTCTCTCTCTCTCTCTCTCTCTCTCTCTCTCTCTCTCTCTCTCTCTCTCTCTCTCTCTCTCTCTCCCTCTCTCTCTCTCTCTGTCTCTCTCTCCTCTCTCTTTCTCTCCCTCTTTCTCTCCATCTCTCTCTTTCTCCCCCTCTCTCCCCCAAAAGAATATCATAGTTTAAAACAAACACATGAAAGAAGTGGAATCAATTATTATTTTATATAGACAAGTACATTTTTGTGACATAGAAATATGGAATTATTATTTTTATAACAAAAAATCGTAAGTACTATAACTAAAAATAAACTCATGAAACTGGTGGAATCAATTAAGTGCAGGCAAGTCAATTATTATAATAAAGAGAATTTTTAAAATAAAATTTGTTTAACCCTTAGAGGGCCGGGATGACGCCTTGAGGCGTCATGGTCTGACTCGCCAACATCCGACCTTGGTTTGGTTCTAACTTGGGGTTCTCAGATCACTTTTCAGTACAAATTATGAGCTTTTAAAATTTTTGAAATCCCAGCCCTCTAAGGGTTAATATATACTTACTATAAACATTTGTATAAAAAATAATTACGTCTAACAAAAAATATTACAAAAATACTAACATAATAACTGTAATTGAAACATAAAAAGTTAAAAAATTTTTGCGTAAATATTTTCGAAGTATAGATCATAGAAGTCACCACCCTGTAAAATAGTTTAACCATGAGCTGTTATACATCATAAATTTATATAAGATTTTCTTACACAAGTCAATCTACCTATTATCTGCAAATATGAATTTTAATTAAACATCTTCTTAAACTGTTAATGTAATTTTTTTAATTTTGGGAAATTTTCTTTTAAAGACAGAAGATACTTGCCGGACGCATCGTTTTGTAGTTCAAGGTGCGTAGGACGGGAATCGCAACCTTCTATGTATTTAGTTATTGATCACGTAGTATGTAAATAATTAAAATAAAATGGTAATAACAGTTCAAGAAAATAAGTATATTTCGATATTTGACTAGAGCAAAACTTACACAAAACTTGTTCGTTATATAATGTTAGGAACAAGCATACGTAATATATAGATGTACATATGCAATGTAAAAAGAAATATTATTATCTTACTATAGAATTAATAATAATTCAATTTGTATAATGAATTTGTATAATGAAGATATTACAATGAAATTATAATGAAATTATAATTATAGAAATTATAAAGATTGATATAAAATTTTTATGAAATTAGTAGATATAATAGATAGATATAATATAATTGAAAAGTTTTTATAAAATATAATATATAAATCTTAATCCAAAAAATAATGATATAAAAATAAATATTTGATAGATTACCTAAATACTACAAAACGATGCGTCCGGCAAGTATCTTCTGTCTTTAAAAGAAAATTTCCCAAAATTAAAAAAATTACATTAACAGTTTAAGAAGATGTTTAATTAAAATTCATATTTGCAGATAATAGGTAGATTAACTTGTGTAAGAAAACCTTACATAAATTTATGATGTATAACAGCTCATGGTTAATAGTACATTACTAACGCGGGCGGAAGAGGATTATTTACCTCATGCGACGTTTTTCGGCCGAGCGAAGCGAGGTCGAAAAGTCGCATGAGGTAAAAATTCTCTTACGTCCACGTTTCAGTAACGTATTTTTCCGTCCGAGGCCGCAAAATGACATTTAAGATGGCATTTTGAGGTTAAAGGGCGGAAAACTATTTTACAGGGTGGTGACTTCTATGATCTATACTTCGAAAATGTTTACGCAATAGTATATTACGATACGTGGGCCGGAAATTGGATTTCCGGGCCGTGCGTGGTATGACGCCCGAGGCGAAGCCGAGGGCGTCATAACGCACGGCCAGGGCATCCAATTTCCGGTCCAAGTATTGTATACTATTTTTCTTACTCCCCGGCCGAAAGTACGTTCTGTAATTGTTAAATAATTGATAAAATTGCGTTGTCGTCTGCTAGCTGTGTTTGAGTGTTAGTTTTTCTTTCGGCCCGCTCGATAGTAGTGCCTCTGTCGGCCGCTTTGGGTAGCTCGGTCAATATTACCGACTGTTTTTTCTTTCGGCCCGGCCGCCGGCGTAGAGAGCTGGTTTTTTGGGCGTCTGCTACTTTCGCTATTGTACAGATGGTCTGATGCCCGCCCGACATTTGCAAGACCGAGGCGAAGCCGAGGTTTTGCTGGTCGGGGCGGGCATCAGAAACACATTCATTAAAAAAAGACAACACCACTTTTTATTTCAACTAACTCTTTTTTCTCGTCACACGTGCACTTTCCTCTGTCTATTTCGTACGTGTCTAACCTTCACACCGCACAAACATATTTTTCCGCCCTTTAACCTCAAAATGCCATCTTAAATGTCATTTTGCGGCCTCGGACGGAAAAATACGTTACTGAAACGTGGACGTAAGAGAATTTTTACCTCATGCGACTTTTCGACCTCGCTTCGCTCGGCCGAAAAACGTCGCATGAGGTAAATAATCCTCTTCCGCCCGCGTTAGTAATATACTATTCCTCGGACGCTCCCATCCATACGTTTACTTAATTGTTTCTACACGACTCGAAAGTACGTGTAGAAAACAAGAGGAAAAACAATAACCACGATCAAACAAAACCACTTTTTATTTCAACTAACTTTTTTCTCGTCACCCGTGCATTTTCCTCTGTTTATTTCGTACGTGTCTAACCTTCACACCGCACAAACATCTTTCCTCGGACATGCGCGCGGGTGCTGAAACGCCGCGGGTCAGGACATTTCGGCAGCCAATCAGAGCGCGCGGTTGGTCTAAAATAGGATGCGAAAGTTTCTCTTTCGGCCCGGAGATGCGGGCCGAAAGTACGTACTTTCGGGTGGGCGAGTAAGAAAAAATTTTTTAACTTTTTTTGTTTCAATTACAGTTATTATGTTAGTATTTTTGTAATATTTTTTGTTAGACGTAATTATTTTTTATACAAATTTTTATAGTACATATATATTAAACAAATTTTATTTTAAAAATTCTCTTTATTATATTAATTGACTTGCCTGCACTTAATTGATTCCACCAGTTTCATGAGTTTATTTTTAGTAGTACTTACGATTTTTTGTTATAAAAATAATAATTCCATATTTCTATGTCACAAAAATGTACTTGACTATATAAAATAATAATTGATTCCACTTCTTTCATGTGTTTGTTTTAAACTATGATATTCTTTTGAGGGAGAGAGGCGGAGAAAGAGAGAGATGGAGAGAAAGAGGGAGAGAAAGAGAGAGAAGAGAGAGGGGGAGGGAGAGAGATAGGGAGAGAGAGAGAGAGGGAGAGAGATTACAAATACACTTATACTCGCCAGTTTTACTTTTTTTAAAAGTGTTATTTTAGGGAGATTCCACAAGTTTCTAAGAGCTTCAATAATAATTACAAAGTTTTATAACGGTAAAGAATGATGATACCATATTTTATAGATCTAATTTTCGTGTGGGTACATGATGATAATTGCATCGTGTGAGGCTGCTGTATTTGTAAAAAAAAAATGGAATAACACTTTCATTGTATCAAGAAATCCCTTTTGCTATATATAATAATAGTATATATACTCTTCTTTTTATAGACAAATTAATTTATTGTATAGAACCGGTAAGATAAAATTGTCAGAAGAAAATAATTATTTATTATTAGAATTCCTTTCCATAGAGTATAAGTTTTTTATTCATATTTTTATATATTACAGAAAGACCTTATGTTTGCCTTATATTATACTTTCGTAGAAAGTTTTGTTATAAAAATAAACATTGCTATCTTCATAATTGTAAGTAAAATAAAATAATTTGAATTTTTTTCCATATCCGTTGTAATGATTACTTTGTAACAAATGACTTATGGAAATAATTCATTCCAGTACAACTTTTCGAACCTATGATTAAAATGAAGAACTATAAAGAACTACATGATTAAAATAAAGGACTATTTGTTTCCATTTTTAAATAGTGTATTATTATATATTTACCTCAATCAGTAATGCAAACAAGTAGAAGTATTCCTCTAACTGTTATACTTTTCGATTTTACATCCCTCACTCAATTAGTTATATACCAAAAGCCATATATTGAAAATACCTTACGGATACATTATATGGTTTTAAGAACTACCATCTATAGCTGTTATATTAACAGCTTTGGATTTTACATCAGATATCCCCTTCAAGAATGAAGAAAATATATAGTTAGAATTAATTGCAAGTAATTTGTCACATTTGACATTATCTCTCATAATATAAGTTAAGCGAAAAGGTCCAAAACCTATTTCGTTGATCGTAAAGGATTTTCAATGTTTTATGTTTGCAATATGACCAGTCGGGTGATAAGACTTTTTTTGAGACGAAGTTCATATTCTTCATATAATGGTTTATAGTTATGATTTGAAAAGTGAGAAAATATAAAAATTTATTGTGAAATGGTATTGTGAAATAAGTTGTTTTTTAAAATAATTAAAATTAGAAAATTTGTATGTTTGATACTTTTCAAATCATAACTATAAACCATTTATACAAAGAATATAAACTTTGTCTCAAGAAAAGTCTTCACTCGACTGGTCATGTTGCAAACATAAAACATTGAAAATCCTTTACGATGAATGAAATAGGTTTTGGAGCTTTTCGCTTAGCCTACATTATGAGAGATTATAATGTCTTTGTGACAAATTACTTGAAAATTATACTTATCTAAACTCTTGTATTGTAGTAGTCGTATAGTTTGGATAGACTCAATTTCTAAGATCTGATCTGACAGTACTTAAAAAAATAAAAACAGAACTACATCTTGATCTCTGCTTTCTACTGTCAGTGTATATATTTTTTATACATATATATTAGGGGTTAGGCATCAATATAGTAGATATTTTTGGTTGACAGACAACATAACCCTCTCTCTCTCCGCAATCACACATTGACACAGGCGCTCTCTCTCTCTCTCTCTCTCTCTCTCTCTCTCTCTCTCTCTCTCTCTCTCTCTCTCTCCATCTCCCCATGATCAAGAATCAAGCGCAGTAGCGCCGCGCTTCGCACGCCGTTAGTACTGAAATATAACTATATTCTGATACGATTTGACATCAACTATAGCCAGGCTGTCTTTCCCCCAGGCTGCGAAAAATTTTCACTAGAAGCTGAAGGAAAAAAATATTTTGATTTCGCGGCGACGAAAACTTTATAGCTTGATAGCTTCAATACGAAAGCATCTTTCACGAAGAAACTTTACAGGTAGAATGTAAATGAAAAATGCTTTCTAATTGAGTACCTCATGCGCGGTATTTTCGTATATAAAAAATGATAAGGTAAATATGACAAAACAAAAGTAGGGTTAGAACATCACACCAAAGAATAAAGGGTACGCCGACGCCCCGCTTGCTCGTCTGTCACTTCGTTCCTTATATTTGCCAATCAGGGCGCTGCCACGCCCTTTGATAATTAAATAATTGTTAAATACAATTATTTAGCAATTTATTGTAAACAGTAAATAATTTGAATCTAATTTGCTTACAAAATAAATATTGTATTAGTCGCTAAAAAAATATTAAAAGTAAAGCAACATTATTCAACTACCGGTCAAAACTACCGAACTTTTCCGCAATATTTGCTGAACTTCTTCGGTAAACTTCGCTGACTAACTGATCCTCGTATATGACTGATGGCTGTTCGGTTGATTCTATATTGAAAATCAATTACCGGACTGACTCAGCTCTAATAACCGAACTGAACGGTAAATATGACCGATTTTTTTTTTCGTCTACAAGCTTAAAAAAATCATGAATATTCTCCAGATGTGCTACTTTCAAATATTGCAATAGTTTTGTTCATTAATTAATACTGTTTTACGAAATAGTAGTTTTCGGTCCTAGGTCGTAAAGTTGCATTTTACGGATCGTGTCGTAAAGTTACATTTTATGAACCGTGCCTATTTTGAGGCCGTGAAGTCGTATTTTTAACTTGTTAAAGAACCAAAACGATCCGTAAAGTACGTACTTTACGGACACGTATGACGAACAAGAAAAAAAGAAAAAAAGAAAAAATGTAGAAAGTTGGCTAACTAGCTCCGGTCTTCTCTACATTCAAACGCTTATGAATAAAAATAAATCAAATGAAATATTGTTTTTTTTTTTAATTATTTAACTAAAATTTTGCAACACCTAATGAACTACTTTTTATTAAAAGTGAATTTAGTAAATAAATTAATTAAAGAAAACTAAAAAATATGTACAAACTAGGGTAGGGGTGAAGGTAAATATACTCTAATACTACAAAACTGGTGCATAAGAAGATTTTTAGCTCGCGTGACTTTTCTCACTCGCTTCGCTCGTGCCAAAAACGTCACATGAGCTAAATAATCACCTTTCGCACCCGTGTTGAAATGTACTATTATGTCCCGCACTGACTTTATGTCCCGCATTTACATTATGTACCGCATATGTGGGAATAAAGTAAAAGAGGGAATAAAACGCAATTTTTACCTCGTTTTTCAGGTTATAAAGTGGTCATTATAGTGGAGATGAGAATAAAATAGTATACGCACCACGAGTTGTGGACTGTCCAAGTTTTTCCCTCCCTAGATGCGCAATATACTATTTTAAAAGAAAGATAGAATAAAATTTTTTAATAAATTTTAATAATAAGATTTGGATTAAGGAATTATAAATCACAGCAATAAAATTCATTATGTAATATTTTATTTCGTAGAATATTAAAATAATTTTTAATAGCTTGACGTACTTATATTTTGATATTTTCTTCTATTTCTTCAAGAGCTGTACAGTTGATACAATATATATTTAATTTGAATAAAACTTCATTAATAAATACGTTATAAGCAAAAACAGAAATATCCAAATGTATGGATATTCTTCTTCCGTGATATTTGTTCTTAAAAAATTCTTCTTGAATTTCTTCAGAAAAATTTCCCAAGTCATTTCATGATCCTTCTCCAATAGAACCAGCCAGTTATGAGCGTATTGATCAAGAAGATTTCTAGCGATGCACATTGCTTTCGTGTGGTCGCACCCATATATTTCTACGCAGTGTTTGATATTTTTTAGCCATAGTTCTGCATCACTCGGTGACTCCCAACCGTTGAAGACAGGGAGCATAGTATATGCATAAACCAATGACGAAGTTTTCTTTATTGTCGATTTCGGCTTATGACTTTTATTTCTACAAGGTGAACATTTACAATTATCCATTGGACATCCTTTTTTCTTACTTTCGAAAACAACACAGTTCGATTGTCCGTCACCAGGCGACGCAGCAGTTTCGGCAACTGATGCTTTTTTACTCACGCTGTGGAATGTTGCAGAACGAATCTTCGCGACACGTTGTCTTATGAAAGTACCATCACTTACTTTTCGATTATATCGTACTTTATTCGGTTCTATATCAGCAAATTGTTCTTCACTAATCTTTACTTCGCTTTCTTCTTTTATGATAACATCACTCACCGCGTGTTTTTTCACTTTCTCCTAGTGGTTTTCACGTTCTCTCCTCCTCTCCTCGTTTATTCCGAAATTATCTTTCCACTTCTCCGGGATCTCCTCCTGAACTGGTCGAGATGTAAAATCAAATGGAACTTCACTGTTACGGTTGGATGCAGTTATCCATTCGTACTCATCGCTCCTGTCGTTTGTTTCAAAATTTTGAAAATACTTGGCAGCCATTTTTCGAAGTGTTGTCCGAAGCGTCTGCGTGGGTCTCGTACAACTGACTGACTGCCGAATGACGCGCAGTTAGGAGGACGCTTTCCCTTTGTTTTTCGCAGACCCTCTTTCCAATGTTGCACTCGAGAAGCGAGCGCGTTTTTGTTTTTCGTGCACGGAGAGAAAAATCAAGTGATTATTCCTTGCTAGCCCCACGAGAAATAAGCATGAAGTTTTCTCACGTGAATTTATGCCAAGATTCAACTAAAATTCGCTTGAAATTCATGGTATAAAACGATGAGTTACTGCATGCTATTAATACACCAATTCTCAAGTTATTATAACGTATGTCCATGAGAATAAATGGTGTCTTTACCGTAATAAGGCATGCTGCACGTTAGGTGACATTCACTCGCGGCCCACCGGATTTTCCCGTGACGTTCGAGTGATCAAGCCGCTGCGCTCGGTCATCGTCGCACGCGCGCGGTGGGGGAAGGGGAAGGAGCTGATGGTAAATGATTTACCCTCTGAAGCTCAAACTACCTTATCGGCACCGTTTCCCTCCATTTCTCTCTCTCTCTTTCTGTGGATGTGTTTTGAGCACGCGATCTCCTCTGCATACTTACTGCATCCTTTGCAAATTAGCTGGCAGTACACGACTTTTAAAAGGTAAGTGCAAGTTCAATAGTTTATACGATATAAGAACTTTTTGGAATATGTTAATGTTATAATCAGTAAGTAGAGTAGCTAAATATATATATTTGCTTATCTTAACCTCTAAGTTGCTGTATATCTACTCATTGATTACAACATTAACATATATACATTTCTTTTATATTTCCACCAATTTTTATAATAGATTATAATAATAATGGATTTATTTAATAAATAATAATGTAGAGCAAAATTTAATTTAAAACTCATATAAACTTTTATAAAATATATATTTTACTGTTTGATAAAAGTATATTGAAAGAAACATTTGAAATCAATTACTAAAATACTTTTTCATCTTTTAAACTGTTTTTTTTAATTTGGTTTCTAATATAGAAAATTTCAACTCAATTTACTATTTTCTATATATAAAAAAAATACTATTATGTATAATAACTAGGAGCTTCAAACTGAATTTTACTTTATACTATTTATTTACAAATGTATTGTTTGCTAAAAGTATTTTGAAAATCAACTATTCAGAAACATTTCAAATCATTTACTAAAAAAACTTTTCAATCTTTTACAACTAGCTATTTGTAAATAAATAGTATAAAGTAAAATTCAGGTTGAAACTCGTAGTTGTTACCCAACTATAAATAAACTCAGATATGAACTATGTGGAAAACAAGTTAAAAAAAATATTTAATGCTTTTTAAATTTCAATTTAATTTTATCACTTATAAACTATAAATAAAAGAAAGATTTCAAAATTAATTTCAAAATACACCCAATGATCATTATACTATTCTTGAATTCTGGACATTCACTGTAAAAATGTAAACAGTAATATACTGTTAAAAGTATGTACAAGTATAGAATCTGCGTATTTGCAGTCTAACTTAAGTGAACAAAAATGTAACTGCGACAATGGATTTGCAGGTGTCAGTCCTATTACCATTTTATATCTTTTAGCAAAATGCCACAAGGTCCTACGTGTTTTCCACAAGATTCCTACATGTTTCCCACACGGGCCCTATATATTTCCCACATGTATCCTATATGTTTTTCATAGTTCCTATGTGAGTTTTTTTAGTACGATAGATATAATAGTAGTAGTTTTTTAGATATTGAAAATAGTGTAATTAATTTATTTGAAATATTCTATACCAGAGACCAAATTAGAAAAACTACCACTATTATGTATTACAACAAGTTTCAATTTGAAATTTGGCTTTATAATATTTATTTACAAATGCTGGGTATAAAAGGTTGAAAAGTTGTTTTAGTAATTGACTTCAAATGTCTCTGAATAGTACAACAAATGTAATGTTCGCTAAAAGTATATTGAAAATCAACTATTCAGTACAGCAAATTTATTGTTCGCTAAAAGTATAGTGAAAATCAAATATTCAGTACAACAAAGAGCTAAAAATACATTTGCTGTACTGAATAGTTGATTTTCAGTATACTTTTAGCGAACATTACATTTGTTGTACTATTCAGAGACATTTGAAGTTAATTACTAAAACAACTTTTCTTTATACCCAGCATTTGTAAATAAATATTATAAAGCCAAATTTCAAATTGAAACTTGTTGTAATACATAATAGTGGTAGTTTTTCTAATTTGGTCTCTGGTATAGAATATTTCAAATAAATTAATTACACTATTTTCAATATCTAAAAAACTACTACTATTATATCTATCGTACTAAAAAAAACTCACATAGGAACTATGAAAAACATATAGGATACATGTGGGAAATATATAGGGCCCGTGTGGGAAACATGTAGGAATCTTGTGGAAAACACGTAGGACCTTGTGGCATTTTGCTAAAAGATATAAAATGGTAATAGGACTGACACCTGCACATCCGTTGTCGCAGTTACATTTTTGTTCACTTAAGTTAGACTGCAAATATGCAGATTCTGTACTTGTACATATTTTTAACTGTATAGTAATACTGTTTACATTCTTGCAGTGAATATCTAGAATTCAAGAATATTATAATGATCACTGGGAGTATTTTGAAATTAATTTTGAAACCTTTCTTTTATTTATAGTTTATAAGTCATAAAATTAAATTAAAATTTAAAAAGCATTAAATATTTTTTTTTTAAAAGTATTAAATTTTATAATAATCATTGCTTTTTCAATGATAAAAATTAAAAAGAGTAAAAATAAAAAGTAAAAACAAAAATATAGTATAATTCTCTCCGTACAAAATAAATTATTAAATTTTATATATTGGAAGTAAAAATTAATTAAAGGAATCAGTAAATAAATTTTGAGGAAGCTAAGTGCCAATGAATTGGCAGAGTTTTTTAAGTTGTTTTCCACATAGTTCCTATCTGAGTTTATTTAGTAAACAATTATACGAGTTTCAAACTGAATAGTTAAATAAAAAGATATATTTTGCATATACTCTAACTACAATTATAACAAATAAATTTAATTTTGAATAAAAATTCCGACAAAACCGAAATGATTAAACATTTTTAAACTAGTATGAGTGAAATGGTATTTTACGCATTTAATAAAATTTTGAAATGCCATTTAAACCTACAATATCAAAAATATTGTTCAATACAATTGCGCAAATTGATTCACACGTGTAGTAATTCACACAAATCAACTTTTCAGTACTTGTATTGAAATATATTTTATTACATGTATACCCTAGTGGAAATGGAAAATATATATAAATGTAAATATAAATATATTTATGTAAATAAATATATATAAATGTAAATAAGTGTATATAAATTTTGTAATTGGAATACGCATTTACATTTATTTATATTTATATACATTTTTTCCCATAAATTTACACTTATTTACACAATTTTTGAAATGTATAAATATTTTTTACATGTATATACATTTATATACACTTCAATAAAACTTAAAAAAAGTCTTATACAGCGAAAATTTAAGAAACTAGCAAAATTCAAATGCGCTTCGCGCGTACGATTTTGGTTTGATGATTTAGTTTTAATAAGTTTAAATGATAAGATAATTAGATACATGTTTTATTAAGCAAAAAAATCAAATGATTCCTATTATGCTTTAATTATTTAGAAGTTCTATAAATATTTAAGTTTCAAAATTCAAATCTAGTACATTTTTAATCTAAAAAATATTCAAATATTCGTGCTTCTTTCGAATAAAACAATAACATCTAGTCTTTAAATGAGCCACTACTTCCGGCTATCATTCTTTTAAGAGTGGAAAATATATAGATGTATATAAATGTATATATCTGTAAATAACTGTAAATAAGTGTATTTACAGAAATAAATTTTTTAATACAACTATTCAAAATGTAAGAAAAAATATATAAATGTGAATACGTGTAAATTTGTATAAATAAACGGATATAAATGTAAAAACTGTTCCAATTACAACTTTTATATACACTTATTTACATTTACATAGATTTTTTAAAATTCATATACATTTTTTTACATTTATATACATTTTTTTACATTTATATACATTTTTTACATTTATATACATTTTCCATTTCCATTGGGGTACATGTGTCACCATTTATACATTTCACACCATTTTTATTGAAAAATTATTCATTCATCACTTTTTATTCCATTATCGAAAAAAGAAGACCTGAAATCATGAATGAACATATACTAGAAGATTCTGCTCCTTCATTCCCAATCACGTTCAGAGATTAGTCAATTAGTGTAGATTATATGTGCGAAACATATATTCGCTAGTTCTAGATTTGGATCCAACTTTTCACATATCTTTTTTACCAACTGTTGCATTAAGAGGATATGAAATCATGACATCATTTAGACTTAAACAAAAGTTCTTTAAAGCAACTTTATTAATATAATTAACTTTAATTATTATATTTTGTACACTAAAAGATAAAATTACATAATTGATATTTATAAAATTATATTTTTTTAATGTTTGGTAATATTTGTCAGGTAACGAAAATTAACTTTATACCACTCTAACCTCAAAATTATAACTTTAATATGATTATTCGGCTCTCGTGATATAAAATACTGTATGACACTGGTGCGTAAGGTGATTTTTACCGCATTCGACTTTTCTCAGTCGCTTCGCTCGTGCGAAAAACGTCTGCGATAAATAATCACCTTCTACACCCGTATCATAATGTACTATTTTCAATTGAAATATTTCATATCCTTTTAAATGTCATACTTTATCTTTTTTTCATTTTCTTGTTTTGTCTGGTGGAACTTAAAAATTACTTTAAAACTTATGTGCCTAAAAAGAATACGTATCTAAATTAAAATTCTATACTTATTTAATAATATACAATATTTACAAATTTGTTTGTCATTCTATTTATAATAAACCAGCGGATTTAAATCGCCATGCAGGCATAATGTAATATCTCTTGATAAATGTTAACATAAAATATATTTTATAAACTAATAACGTGTAGCAATAAGTTTTATTCTGAATAGTTTTATGTGTATATACGTGCGTAAAACTTCAAATAAATATTGTCACAATCACGGGAATCTTTCCAGTATACACGGTCATTCGGGAAACTTTCCACTCTATATAATTAGTAATTCTTTCAATGAATTTCACAAAATCTTTTAAGGAGAAATTCTATCCGTGCGAAAATTGGTACTTCTTGTTCTCTAAATTCTATCGATATTCTCGTATTTTATAGAACTATCTATGTTAATAAATGTGATTCTAACTAATTTTTCATTTACATGGGGGGAGGTATTTTATCAGAATGGTTAAATGTTAGATGGATATTTTCTCAGAAAGGTAAAAAACTAAATTCGAAATTTTTATGATAGAAGGGGGAATTTTCCGAATGTTTAAAAATGCATAACGTACAAAAATTCGAAAAAATTTGACAAGAAGTCTATATTTTCATAAAATTATTTTTATTTGATATATGATATCGATTTCTCGAAAGCCATTTCTACCTAACGATTAAATATTAGAAAATGCAGTGATTTAGAAAAGCTATAAAGTCGACAAATGGGCTAAAAATCGTATAGAATTAATGTTTTCGATTTTTCGGAATTTTATTTTTCTAGTTAAATATATGATACTGATATTTTATTTCGAAAGTAATTCCTTGTATGTTCTGAATAGCTCCTGGTTGGAACTTACAGTATCAAATTCGGAAAATATTTTGAAAGATAGTTTATTTTCTGAGCAAATACCCATTTAAAATTTTACCATTCTGATAAAATACCTCCTCCCATAAATATATAGAATTAACTTAAAAATTATACTCGATCAATATTTTATTCTACAGCTTTGACGTCACTGACTACTATTGGGCATAGCGTAGCTCAATTGGGGAACAACACGGTATTGTTTCAGGAAAAAGAAAATTTGCCACTTAATTTAGCACCTTCGTATAATTTCTCTTCTATTTTGGATTCGTCAAACTCGCTAAACGACAACAGTATTAATACTTTGGATGTGTCGAACTTTCCAAACGACGAAAGTATTAACACTTCGGATTTGTCAAACTCACTCAACAACAAAAGTAATAGTGATATCGGTACAGGATCACAGAATGAAGGTATTGAAAATGCTCAAATACTAACAACTTTTAGCAAAATATCGTACCATTTTTCGATTATTTACTAACCTATTGCTCCCACCTATCAAATTAAAAATAAATTTGTTTCACAAACAAATCCATCGCTTTTTTAAACCTTTGCGGCATACATTTTTCAGATGAAAATTAACAAAAATTTTTAAACGTTTTCACATGAATTTTGATTCTGTAACATCCCATGATTGTAAAATTACAAAAAACATCGGTTAAATCAAATAAAACTTACTTTAAAATCACAAAAAAGCATTTGAAAGAAGTTGGCATCAGGAAATGCCACTACACTGCAGAGGGTTAAGGTGGAACTCTACCTCATTTTGGGTCAAAAAATGAATTTTTATTACGGAAATTCATTTTGCAAGTACTTACAAGTCAGAAAACATTCATATATGATTGGTTTTTAAATTATTTTAATGTGAAAGATCGTATTTTGAAAATGATTTTATTGTTAATAAACAAATTTTTGAGAAGTTTAATAATGGATTTTAGTTTAATTTCAAAATTTTTTATTGAGTTCGATGCATGTAAGTACATTATTTGGCTATTGTATTTTTTTATTTCACATTTCTCCCCAAAAACAAGTGAAACCACTTAATTGATTGATAAAGGGAACAATAATAAAGGATTAACTATAATGTTTTATCTCTAAATGTGTTCTATTCAAAACTTATATTTTAAGATTTGAAAACTTTCCCAGCATCTTAATTTTTTTTTTTAATTTAAATCTAAATCAACAGTGACATTAGTTTCTATCTCTAGAATAAAAATTAGTTACCATTTATGAAATTTTTAAAATTTCTATCGGGTGTTCATAATAAATATTGTTAACAATATGTTATATATTTTTTTTTTGCAAATAAAATTATTCAAAATATACTTTTATTTGTCATTAATATAAAAATGAGTTTCATACTAAAATTTTAAGTAACTTTTCTTGTATTTTGTATTAAAAAGGGAAAAAAACTTTGAGTAACTGTATTCGACAAAAATTGAGACGCTGGGGATGTTTTCAATAGGTGCTAATTTAATGAAAAAAGGAAACTGTGTAGCTTATAAATTAAGGCTCAGTCAATAAAATATTTGGAAATTTTAGTATGATATTCGATATCTTATATACTAAATATGATATAAAAATTTTGATTAAGTAGTAGTAATGAAAAAAAAAAAATAAACAAAAAAGGTAGAGTTCCACCCTAAAATAGGAAAAACTGCAATTATTTCTAATATGATATTTTACTCGTAGATAATGTTAATCATCGTTATACCAATTATATTTACCAAGTTTTAATGCAATGTGGGGAAGGAGAGTTTCTCATAAAGGCATATGACTACGAGGAAAAACTAAAAAGAGAGTCTCAAATCGTGGAAATTGGTAAATCCCTACCTTTCTCCATACATCAAGTTGCTAGAATTGTTTTATTTCACGAATCAAGACAAACCAAGTCATATGAGTGAGTATCTATAACAATAATATTTTAATAAAATATTTAACATTTAGGCTACCGGAAAGTCTAAATAAATAAATATTGACTACCTGTGATCAGAACTTTGTATACATTATATCTACAAGATATAATGATAGTTATGATATTGACGCTCCTTACGAAAACTAGCACGTTTTTTGGTTTCCTTACGAAGACTAGCACATTTCAGAAAAGTGCAACGAAAACTAGCATAACTCACAACTTTGCCGCAAATACTAGTACAATTCGCGACTTTGTTACGAAAACTAGCACAACTCACGACTTTGCCTCGAATACTAGTACAATTCGCGACTTTGTAACGAAAACTAGTACAACTGAAGACTTTGCCGCGAATACTATTACATAATAATAATTATTAAAAATAATTATTTTTCTTCTTACCTATATCTTTGAACAGTTTATAATGAAAATAAAGAAAACTATCATTTTCTATATTACCAACGCTGTCTTCGTTAAAAATTCTTTTTAAAAAAACTTAATAGCAATATTGGTAACGTGAATACCATTCTAACTGTTACACCCTTAACCATGGTAGAACTTTTCAGATATTCAAGTTGGTAAACGTTTTTTTTTAACACTGTGCTGGATGTAACGAAAAATCAATAAAATAAATGACGATGATGATTGAACAGGGATCGTACTCTCTTTTTTTTATTTAAGATGAATAGAGCAAAATTATAACAAAAAAAGAAGAAGATTTTCATGAAAGAGGGGAGCTGAATTAATTAATTAGACGTTTAATAGAAAATTATAGGCGGGGGTTGCGAGTTCCACGCGTATATGGGAGCGCGTCAGACGTTTATACATGGCAAAATAATTATTTAAATAATTCCTAACCCCAAGTAGGCGGAGTATGCGAGTTCCACGCGTATACGGGAGCGCGTCAGACGTTTATACATGGCAAAATAATTATTTAAATAATTCCTAACCCCAAGTAAGCGGGGGATGCGAGTTTCACGTGTATACGGGAGCGCGTCAGTCGTTTATACAAGGCAAATTATTATTTAAGTAATTCTTAACCCCAAGGAGGCGGGCGATGCGATTTCCACGCAAATTCGGGAGCACGTCAGACGTTTGTACAAGACAAAATAATTATTTAAATAATTCCTAACCCCAAGTAGGCGGGGGATGCGAGTTCCACGCATATTCGGGAGCGCGTCAGTCGTGCATGCAAGAAAAAATAATTATTTAAATAACTCCTAACCCTATGTAGGCGGGGAGGCGAGTTCTGCGTATATATGGGAGCGCGTCAGACGTTTATACATGGCAAAATAATTATTCAAATAATTCCTAACCCCAAGTAGACAGAGGATGCGAGTAAAAAAAATTTAATTTAAAAAAATGTGTAAGACCACCTTAAGGGAGTTCTATGGTAACTACACTAGTCAAAACAAGTGCACTTTTTATCTCTTGTTGATTTACTTTATTACAAATGTTTTTATTAATAAACTTACACCAAATACCAATAATATTTTCATTTTAGATAATTACATTTATTGTAGTATGTTTTTCGCTTTTAAACTTTTTTTTTTTTTCGTAAATTAGAGGCATCCAATGATACTTTTGCAAGAAAATAAATCTTCATAATATATTTGTCTTTCTATTACATAAATTTTCAAAATACCTTAGCGTTAATTTCTTTCTTATACGCAAATGAATACAACGAAATCGCGGTTTCCCATAAGAGCCCATGTTAAAAACTGAAAAATTAAAACATTAATTTCTTGACTTCTAGGTAGCCTAGCCTTCTAAAAATTTATATGAGAGCTTTTCATGTAAAAGTTAACCAATGTGCGAAATTTCAGAATTGTCTTAGCGTTATTTCTGTTTACCATAGAACTCCCTTAAGATAATAGATAAGCCATTTTCCTTGATATTACTTAATAAAAACGCATATTTAATTATAACAATATGACTTTTATTTTAAACAGTATAAAAACTGATCGATTAAATGATTTGGCCATTAGCGCTTCCCAACTATTTACTGGTTATAGTAAGGAACGGTTTTATACAAAGCCTACCAAAGACGCGAATGCACATGGAGCGTTCCAGTCCTACTATGAAACGCTGAGAGAAAAAGCAATCCAAATAAAAGAACTAATAATAGCTTATAAAAAAAGAAAACGTACAGAAAGTGGTAACTATATTTCCTTAAAAAATTCATTTCACATATTTCACAGAGAAAAGACAATTTTTACTGAAAGTATGCTTTTCTAATTATAACTTTATGATGTTATTTGTGCCAAAGTTTTCTTAATAGTTCACGATACTTCTTTATAGTAAACAATATTTCTTTATAATTAAGTAATATTCCTTAAGAGTAAAGAAATTCAAATCTTCTACGATTTTAAAGACATGGTTTCTTAACTATTAAGAAATATGATTTAACTGTAGACGAATATTCGTTTGTCCGTATCCAAACCTCCGTTCCTTCATATAGTAAATGACGTTCCTTTAATATAATGATTTTCTTCTCTCTATGTTCCGTATTACTGATAGAAATACTAATTTGACTGAAAGTCACCATCTTAACTTTTAATGAATATCGTCGGGTTCGAGGCAGAAGGTTCTATTTGGGCCGCGCGTTATAAAAGGTGCTAATTGGGAAAAGCGCTGAAGTAGATTCTATATGAAAATGCACTCAAATGCAGGTGTATTAACAGCTAAGAAATGAATAAATATTATTCAGTAAAAGTAGCACTTATGAAAAAAAGAAATCACGCATTAAGTGTTAATGAATATTTTGTAACTCTTGAGAATTAATTATTTGAATCAAATACGCGCATTCGCTTTAAATATTTCTTACTATCAGTTTACACTCCACCATTATAGTATGTTATTATAGTAATATTTATATCTTTCACTCGATTTAGAATCTGAAGTCGCAAGTTCGTTAAAGGATCTCGAGGCACCCGTAAACATTATAAATGATGAATATGTGGCTAAATGGATAGAGGCTAAAAAAGAAGAAAAACGTAATTTTTACAGGAAATCGGACCTTGATAAAATATTCAACACGTTTCCTAACCTTTTAAATCCGCTTGGATATTTATTGGTAATGAATTTTATTTATTTACTTTTTACAAAAAAATCTCAAGTGTTTTTTCTGTAACAGAAAAAATGCAAAATCCCTAGGCGAAATCCATAATATTACTCAAAATTTGTAACTTCTCTCGTTTAGTTTTCATGAAGAATTTCATTTCATGAGCGAGTGATTTGATACAGAAAGAATACTATAGTGTTGCCAATTTCTTTTAGGGTTGGTTCGAGTAGTTCGAAGATTTCTGCCAATTTTTTTTATAAAACTTGAATAAAAATATATAAATGATAAAATTATGTATTGAAATCACCCACGTTTTATAACCAGTACATTACTTTAGTAAACTAATAAGGTTTAAAGACTCTCAAAATATTTATGACCTTCATACAAACAATGAAGTTCATGCACTCAAAATCGAACTTTTTTTTCGAGTTTTTACTCGAAAAAAAAAACTCGTAAAATGCATAAGTCAAAAGTAATTGTTAAAAACTTTAAAATGAAATGAAAAGTGTTATATTAGCTTTATATATGCTCAAACATTGCAATTTTATGTGCTTAAGAATTTTTTTTTAATTTACATGCATTTTGTAATGCAAAAAAGAAGACATCAAAAAATTTCGAACTACTCGGTTACATCCCTAATTTTTTTGTAGCCTGCGTATATTGTTTCCTAGGTTAGAGTAAGATCTTTAAGAAAACTTGGAATAAAAATATCGAATTTCGATTTTTTCACGCGCAATCTGTTATATGTGAAAAGAATCTGAGAAAAACATTTCACCTTGTTTTATTAACTAGTCATTTTTTCTATCAATTTAAGGGAGTACCCTCGGTACGTAGCTAGTCAGTTGAGAGAACGCTTCGACATATCATTGACTCACATACCACATTATATGCCTATGTGATTCTAACCTAATTTAATAGTTCAAGAGAACGTATGATACTTGAAAAAGACGCTATGAATTATAATTTTGAAAGCAGATATGAATAACGGATAAATTTCATGGGTCTGAAGTTTGCAACGTTGGAGTGCAACGAAATAAAAAAAATCATTCATTTTACTTCACATTTATGCTAATAATATTAATTTTGCATGTAGATTTTGTGTTTTATAGTATACAATAACTTTAAAACAAAGGTTTAGATAAAATTTCCATTGTTTAATAACTTTAATCAATCGTAAAAAATTATTTCGTTGCATTCCAACGATGCAAACTTCAAACCCATTAAATTTCTACATATCTCAGAATTTTCTCAGAATTTTTCATTTTGCAATGTTTTTACTACAAAAGGTGCATTTTTCCACAAGAGCCCGTGTTATTTTCGACCACGAATTTCTTTCTTCTAAAACTCTGAATCTTTACCAAATTTGAACCAGAGCTTCAGTGCACTTCAATTCAGCTAGTACCCAAATTGAAACGATTTTTATTTTAAATTCTATTACAGAGAATACTCCCTTAATGAGACTAAAACCATTTCGAAATATACAAACAAATAATTACACCACTAATCTTAATAATAGTAAAAATACATGTAACTTCTTTATGTACATTTAATAATTTATTTGTAATATGATTCCATTTTACAGATAAAGGCTGATTTTTCTTCATTTTTTCAAAAGTCAAGCGATTTCTTTCAATCTAATTGGCAAAGACTCGCACCTAAAATAATAAAATTAGCAGTAGAAAAGGAAACAACAGGCAAACAGATTAAGACTTTTTTAAGCAATAATCCAAGGTTACCTAACAATGGTTAGTATGGGTCTATACCCGTAAGAAAAAATCACTTGAAAAAATTACTATTAATTTTATCGAAAAAAAAGTAAAGCTTAAAAATCTTTTGAAAATGGTTTTGAATACCGTTTTTTCAGAAACTATTTTATTAATCAACTCAAAATTTTAATGACTACATTTATTAAAATAAATATTGTATTTAAAATTCAAGAGATCATTGTTATTTGTTTTTGAGAAACAAATTAATTTGAAAAAAAAATCACGTTTTTATTGTTGCGCAATAATAAGACTAAAAATGAATGAATTAAATCAAATTAACCCATAAATGACACACCAGGGTCCAACATACCCCAGGTTTTTTTAACGAAATTTTGAATTTCAATTTTTTCGAAAATTTTGATTTTTTTCAATATCTTAACAATAATTTTGGATCTCAAAAACTGTTAAATTCTTTAGTAGAGACTTTAAGGGACTTTAAGGCACAAATGAATATGTTTATAAATGAAAAACTTATAAGCAATTTTTTACACTGGGGTCCAGAAGACCCTGTATGGCATTTATGTATAATTATTTTGACGTGTGTCATTTAAGGGTTAAAATAAATATATCTAATAAGGGGGGAGGTATTTTATCAGAATGGTAAAATGTTAGATGGGTATTTTCTCAGAAAGGTAAAAAACAAATTAGAATATCTTATACTAGAAGGGTAAATTTTCCGAATGTTTAAAATTGTATAATATATAAAAATTCGAAAAAATTTGGCAAGAAGGCCATAATATTTTCATTAAATTATTTTTATATGATATGTAATGTCAATTTTTCGAATGCCATTTCTAGCTAACGATTAAATTGTAGAAAATGCAGTGATTTAGAAAAGCTAAAATGTCGACAAATGAGCTGAAAATCGTATAGGAATGAACGTTACAGATTTTTCGAAATTTTATTTTTCTAGTAAAAAGTATTTTTATGATTTCATGCAATCTGTTTTCAATTTTTATAGACGCAAATTTTTCTGATATTTTCTTTTTGAAAATAATTCCTTGTGTGTCCTGAATAACTCCTGTTCGGAATTAACAGTATCGGATTCGAAAAATAATTGAAACGATAGTATATTTTCTGAAAAAATACCCACCTAACATTTTACCATTCTGATAAAATACCTCCCCCCATCTAATAAACTTACATTTTTATTTTGTAGATAACCAAATATTGGCATTAATGTTATTGCCATATTTATTTAAAAGAATTCTGACAACTACCAAGAAAAGTGCTTACGGCAAGTCCTGGTTTCCCGAGAAGAGCGAAGTTCTTGACACATTTATTTATTACATCAAGGTTAATATTTATTTTATCGATTTCTTCACAATCTCTGCATCACTTTATCTTTCATTATTGGATTTTGTGTTTTACAAGAGACTGTCGATTTGAATACCTCTATTGCTAACGCAAGAGCAACTGTTAAAGAAATACACGTTAGCCACAAATTGAACGAAGCACCGTATGTGATCATCATTGGGCCGTCTATTAATCAAATCAATAGCTCATACGTAGTGGTTAATGAACATATTTACCAATTATTAACCACCCAATCAGCAGTAGATTTGTGTTTTCAGCTGATGAAAGTTTTCCAAAAAGAATTCTCTCAAATATGTAACCACGTTTGGGAGTTTTTAGAATCTGAGGTATATCAGTTTAAAGTAACCTTTAAGTATTCAACTTTGGCAGAAGTTGTCGACAAAGTTCGACAAATAACGTAAAAATACTCTATCGTAGTATATATAAATGTATATATGTATAAATTTATGTATAAATAAAGCATATGTACAAAGTGTAGGTAAATAAAGCGTATGAATTTAACCTTTTAATAAAGCGTATATATGTTTAATTAAAATATCACAGCCAAATTATTACAGCCTAAATATCAAAGTATATATATATATATATATATATATATATATATATATATATATATATATATATATATATATATATATATATATATATATATATATATATATATATATATATATATATATATATATATATATATATCACAGTATAACTATATTACAGCCTAATTAACATAGTCAAAATATCACAGTATAAATACCACAGCCTAATTATCACAGTCTAAATTCACAGTATAAATACCACAGCCTAATTATCACAGTCTAAATATCACAGTATAAATACAAGAGCCTAATTATCACAGTCTAAATATCACAGTATAAATACAAGAGCCTAATTATCACAGTCTAAATATCAGAATCTAAATATCACATAATATATACCACAATATAAGTACCATAATATCAATATCACAGTATTAATATTATTGTAAATATCACGATCTTATTAGTTCAAAATGGATTTTACTAGATTTTTCGAGAGCAGTAGCGGCATTGGTGTAAATAGTTTGCATGAAGAGATTTTAAAGTTCACGCTTTCTCTTTATAATAATCCACTTTTATTGAGAAAAGCAGTCAATAGTGTAATCACAGAATTCAATAGTTTTATTTCCAAATTGTTTGTTCCTTTTTTGCAAAGTGAAATAGAAAACCAACTTAAATCTAAGATCGACGATGCGTCTCGCAGTCAGATTCATTTTATATTTGAAAATAGCAAAAATATTTTTAATAGATATTCTACCGAACATTTGCGTTTTAAAATTTATGAGCAAGAGGCCTACTACATACCTCCAGAATTATATTCAGTCGAAGAAGTAAGCGTGGCTTATGTTTCACTAGTAACAACTTTAAAAACTTTTTTTTCTATGCCAGGCGTGTTTGAAGAAATAGAAAGGTATACAAATGATTTATCGAGAGATACTTCTACTTTATCTAACATTATCCAAGGTGAATTATGGCAAAAGAAATATAAAACATCAAATAAAATCGTTCATCCAATTTATGTGTACAGTGACGACTTTGAGACTAGAAATCCTCTAGGAAGTCATGCAGGGGAGGAAAAATTGTGTGGTCTTTACGCCGAGCTTGCTTGTTTACCTCCTCATATTGCAGCAAAACTTTATAATATTTTTATTTGTGCGGTAGTTCAATCAAAAAAATTGAAAAAATTAGGTCCAGAAAAAATTTTTGAAAAAACCATTCAAGATTTAAATATTTTGGCAAATAAAGGAATCGATGTATTTGTTAAAGACGAAAAGAGGACACTTTATTTTGAATGCGTGCTCGTAGTAGGTGATAATTTAGCACTAAATGAGTTGTGCGGATTTTCAGGAAGTTTCAATGCGAATCAGTACTGCAGAATATGCTCAGCCACCAAAACTGAATGCCAAAAGATGATAGTGGAGGATAATAGTCGTATTCGTACAGTCAGTTCTTATGATTCTGATGTTTCAAGAAATAACTACATAGTTACGGGCATAAAATCAGAATGCTTGTTCAATGGTGTGGGGAAATTCCACATTGCAGAGAATCAATCTGTGGATTTAATGCATGATGTGTATGAGGGAATAGCATCATACACTATCAGTAAAGTCATACAGAGACTGATTGAAAAAAAAATTGTATCTTTGGACAGTATCAACGATGCAATTGAACAATTCCCTTACAATGAATTGGATAAAAAAGACAAGTCACAGCCTATTCGATTCGCTGTTAGTAAAAAGGGACAACCAAAAATAAAAATTAAGCAATCAGCAGCTGAAATGCTATGTTTAATTCGCTATTTGAATTTAATGATTGGAGTGTTTATTCCAAGTTATAACGAAGAGTGGAAACTTTATCAATTTTTAAGACAAATTATCGGAGTTCTAAGTAAACCAAAGTTGAATAGAGGGGAAATATGTAATGTCCAGTCGAAAATAGAAAGTTACAACTCTTTGTATATAAAACTCTTTGGAAAATTAAAGCCGAAGATGCATATTTGGGTCCACTATAAAAGAATAATGTTGTCAAACGGTCCTTTAGTACATTTTTCGACATCAAAGTACGAGAGGAAAAATAAAGAATTGAAAGAGATGGCGTCGGGGACTGCTTCTAATATAAACCTACCTCTTTCAATTGCGACAAGACACCAACTAAAACTATGCTACCATAATAAATTTTCTCCAAAATTAAAAGGGGATGTAGTTCTTGGTCCAATAGATACTGAAAGTATAATGGAAATTTCAAAATTTTCTCGACTGACGCCTGATAAAGTTGTGAAGAGGCTTAAAAAAATCGAGATACTTGGAAAACCATTTTCCTCAGGGTCAATATTTGTGGCTGAAATAACTGACTCGGGACCTATATTTGCAAAATTAAAAAAAAATACTTGTGATCGATGATAAAATTTACTTTGATGCTGAACCATTTCAAACACATTATTTTAATACATTCTATCATGCTTATGTTGTGTTTACCGAAGTAGATATGAATGAAGTGATGATAGATCTAGATTGTTTACCTAGACTACCGCCTTGTATGTTTGCAAATAAAAAATTGTAATCTTATAGTCTGTAGATATGACTTCTAAAATAAATTTTAGAAGACATTTTTATTTAGAATACATTTTGATTGTATCAAAAACCTTGCTGATGTGCTGCTGTAAATATTAAAATTCAATAAAAATATTTTTTCAATATTTATTATTCACATTCTTTTATGTAATTCCCTTTACATGAGTGGACCATGTATCTCTCGCCTAATTGGGTTTAAAAATTATTTAAATAATTGTTTTGCTTATTGTTGCACATCTAGGGATTCCCTAATATGCGTGGACCTCGTATCCCCCGGCAACTTGTGTTTGAAAATTATTTATTTAAATTCAGGAAATAAGTAATTTAAAAAATCAGCGAGTTTTGATTATGTCTATACTTAGAATAAATTCATTTAATATAAAAAAACCGCTGCCAAGTCATTGGTACGTAGCTTCTTCCAAATGAATTTATCGTTCCTATATGTCTAGTGTATAGTTCAAATATAAAATATATTTATTCATTCTACATGTATTAAAATGATTGAAAAATTTACAATCATTAAAAAATTCATAAATATTTCAAATTCGACCTTATTCCGCTCCGACATCTATATATCGTCTACAAAATAGTCTATATAAATTTGAAACTGATACATGAAGTGTGATTTTTCCAAATCACGATTTTACCAATCACGACTTTCATTTTTTATTCGATTTTAATGATTCAAAGCTTATTTTATTTCTTAATCATTTATCTACAAATCTTTTTACTTAAACGAAATTAATTCATTTGATATTCACTCCGACTAAATGACTTTCAACGTTAAGGTTAATGATGTCTGTGATTTGATAAAAATTCTTATACACTACAGTGTAATGGGTCTGAAGTTTGCAACGTTGGAGTGCGACGAAATAAAAAAATAACTTCAAAACAAAGGTTAAAATAAAATATTCATTGTTTATAGACTTTAAAATGAATACCCAAAAATTATTTTGTTGCATTCCAACGAGGCAAACTTCAAACCCATACAGTGTACGCAATACGTGCTCAATGTATTATTTCAAATTCTGATCATACACTCATAATATGGTAACTTATATTTGACGTAAATAAACCAGCTTTACACGGAATAATTTCCTGATATTAGAGAAATATATTTCATTCAAGTACATAGATGTTAAAACTCGCTGAATTTTCAAACTTATCTATTTACTGTATTTAAATAAATAATTCTTTGTCCTTAAACTATATATAGTTTGTGTAAAAAAATTATATCTTGAAAAATACGTTTTAGAAATTTTATGAAACCAAACAAATCGTTGTGTACTTAAAGGTTAATATTTACTTAGCTAGAGTAAATGTTTTTTAATATTAAATGAATTTATTTCATTATAGCACAGAGATATTAAAACTATTTAAACTTTAAAATTATGTATTTCCTGTATTGAAATAAATAATTCTTTGGCCTTACACAATACTTAGTTTGTTTCAAGGAATTATTTTCTTAAAATCTGTGTTAGGAATTTTACAAAAAACAAGCAAATCATCATTATTTACTTCAAAGTTAAAATTTATATATCTGGAGTAAATATTTTCTTAATATTGAATAAATTAATTTTATTCAAGTATAGATATATTAAAACTCGCTGAATTTATAAATTATGAATTTCATGTATTGAAATATATTATGATTTGTCCTTAAAGGGGTGCCATAGTCCTACCATTACCGACCGAGCAATTGGCACAGTTTCAAGCTTATTAAAAATGAAATACATAAAATCCTAAAAATCAAGAGAACACTTCGCTGCAGTTTTGAACGATCTATCACCTAGTACAAGTTTGGAGTCGAAATATAAAGTGGTTTTTGCAAAAACTTTGAACAAAACAAAATTCGGTTTCTTTCAAGGTTTTTGCAAAAACCACTTTATATTTCGACTTCAAACTTGTACTGGGTGATAGATCGTTCAAAACTGCAGCGAAGTGTTCTCTTG
Organism: Torymus aiolomorphi; assembly: GCA_036365515.1. Classification (NCBI taxonomy): domain Eukaryota; kingdom Metazoa; phylum Arthropoda; class Insecta; order Hymenoptera; family Torymidae; genus Torymus; species Torymus aiolomorphi. The sequence goes on from CM070875.1 coordinate 186,946,486, forward strand.
ATTTTTTGTGATTTTATGTATTTCATTTTTAATAAGCTTGAAACTATACCAATTGCTCGGTCGGTAATGATACGATTATGGCACCCCCTTAAACTATATTTAGTTTGTGTCAAAGAATTATCATCTTTAAAAGTGTTTTAGAATTTTTGTGAACCTTCTGTATTGAAATAACCAATTCTTTGCTTTCAAACTCTATTTAATTTATGTCAAAGACTTATATCTTCAGAAATATGTTTTAGACATTTAATAAAACCAAAGAAATCATTATTTATTATTTTAAGGTTAAAGTTTACTTAGCAGGAGTAAATATTTTCTTGATATTCAAGTACAGAGAGATATTTAAACGTAATACTTAATGTTTAAATTATGGATTTCCTGTATTGAAATAAATACTTCTTTGTCCTTAATATATATTTGGTTAGTGTCAAAGAATTATTTCTTTGTAAATGGATATTAGTAATTTAATGATTTTAAAGAAATCGTAATATATATTGCAAGGTTAAAATTTATTTGGCAGTAGTAAATATTTTCTTGATATTGTCATCTTAGTCAATCAGAAATAATTTTCTTCATTCAAAGAAACGATTCTTAATTTTAAGAAAGGCAATCTTTGTTTTCAAATGCGTGTTTATTTGAACTGTAATTCTAAATTTAAATAAATAATTTTTTAAACTAAAATAACTGGTTTATATTATTAAAAAAATTATATTTACTTTTAAATATTCTTGACTCTATTCTAAAAAAAATTTAACAAACATACTGTTTCTTATTTTCAATAAAATATTTTCTGGTTTAGAAGAATATATATTGAAATCAATTAATTATTTACTTATATTTGGAGAATGGATTTCAGTTGATTTAAGCACATTTTTTTCTCAGTATGCGTGGACCTCGATCCTCCGGCTAGTCTAAAAATGATTTAAATTATTGTTTTGCTTATTGTTGCACGTCTAGGTAATTTCCTAATATGCGTGGATCTTGTCTCCCCGCCTACTTGGGTTTAAAAATTATTTAAATATTGGTTTTGCTTTCTGTTTCATTTCTTTGTTATTCTCTAATATGCTTGAACCTCGTATCTTCCCGATACTTTGGTATAAAAATTATTTAAATAATCGTATTGTACATTTACATCATTCTTGTATATGCGTAGACCTCGTATCCCTCGGCCAAAAAGGGTCTAAACATTATTGAAATAATTGTTTTGCTTATTGTTACACGTCTACGTAATTCTCATATATGCGTGGACCTCGAATCCCCCAATTACTTGGGTTTAAAAATTATTTAAATAATTGTCTTTTTTACTGTTGTTTGTCTCTGTAATTCCCTTACATATGTTGATCCCGTATCTTCTGCCTACTTTGTTTCAAAAATTATTTAAATACTCGTGTCGCACTTATACGTATATACTCTTTGTACTCTCGTATGTACTCTTTGTACTGTTATATGTATAACCCCTTGTACTCCGTGTGCTACTGAAAGAAAAGCATGAGTGCTAAACTTAACTCTTGTGTACTCTTGTGTAATTTTATGTACTTTTTGATGGGAGTACAAAGTGCGTAGCCCCTCACTGTAAAGTATGATCATTTTTGGGTTCTTACAGTCTGTGGTAGTTTATCAGACAGTAAAGTAATTTTTCTTAATTACTTTAATATCTATATATTAATTATTATCATCGTTCTAATTTCAGTAAATATAGTTATTTACTTTAGTTAGTTAAATATAGTTAATTTTATTATAGTTCGTTAAATTATTTAGTTAGGTAATTATAGTTATAGTTAAATATGGTTAATTTTATTTTTATTATCTTCCCCGATGGAAATGGAAAAAGTATATAAATGTAAAAACATGTAGGGTAACGGTACCAGTGGTCGTACATTTAAGTTTAGTTGTCGGACACATTTTATTCTGCGATTAACGATTGAAAAACTGGAAAATTTTAAATCTCAACATAGCGATTGTGAAATGAGTAACTCACACTGTAGAATACGAAATTTATTAATATAGCAAATCTTATTTTTAAGTCAAATTTCAACAAAATGTCCAACTACTAGGGGGTGGCCGACCACTAGAACTACTACCCTACACAAATGTAAATAAGTGTATATAAAAGTTGTAATTGGAACAATTTTTACATTTATATACGTCTATTTATAAAAATTTACACTTATTTACAGATATATACATTTAGATACATTTATAGATTTTTTAAAAATTTTCTCTATATAAGACTTTTTTTTAAGTTTTATGAAAGTGTAAATAAATGTAAATAAGTGTAAATTTATGTAAAAGAATGTATATAAATGTAAATAAATGTTAATGCCTGATCCAATTACAACATTTATATACATTTACATAAACATATACTTATTTACATTTATATACATTTTCCATTTCCATTAGGGTTGTGATCATATATACTAAAAAAATCCAATAAGTAACAATTATTATTCCTGAAATCCAAACTTAGTTAATTAACATATAAAAAAATCGTAACATTGTCAAAACTATTGACGAAAATGTTGAGCATTTCATTTACTTCAAATAATACATTAAATAGTGAGCCAAACGTAGAAAAAAAAAAAAAAAGTTTCATGTACCAGGATTCGAACCCGAAGCAAAAGAATAGGTGCACAAGAACGTAGATCTTAGTCCTCACGGCTACCGCTATGATGGCGAGTTTTAAACGTCAGATCATTTATGATCATTTTACCCTTTCAGAGTTTAGATATTTAATTTAGATGTTAGTTATTTAATTTACCTTCTTCCTGTTCCTAATATTTAATACAGTTATACTTGAAAATGTGAAATCTAATTATTTTATGTAGAATTTGTTCTTTCCTTCCCCCACTCCCGCGCGACAACGGCTCAACAGTCGGCGGTCGAGCGCGATGGCTCAATCACTTGAGCGTCACGGGAAAATCCGGTGGGTCGCAAGTGAATATAAGGTGCTCCATAACAGCCGAATATTCAGGTGGATATGCGAGTGTTTAACGGATGAAGCAAAGTCTTAATAACTTAACAAATGTGATATTATTAGGTGAGTCTTTTCCACCTAAAAAAAGCATTGACTCACCAGATAGTTCCGTGATTTTCATGAGATAATTACGTGAAAGATAAATGTGATTTTCAGGTGAGATTTTCGCACGTGATAATCCCTTGATTTTTCTCTCCGTGTGTCTGTATTCGCTCCGTGCATGGTGGTTGGAGGGGATACGAGAATCGGTCGAAGCGCCCATGGTGGCATAAAGTAGCACTTTCAGAGACTATTGCGTGTATTACACTATATATATATATAATAACAACCTCAAAAATACTATTTGAAATTTGTCTTCATAAAATAATTTTATATTTATAGAGATACATATATTATACAAATAACATAATGAATTTTATTTGTGGTTACGTTGTTATATCGTTTATTTAATAACTTCCCATATAAGCCAATGCTAAATTGTCCGAGAGCTGTGACCGATTCACGACACCAGGTGTCGCATCCAGGGGTCGCCACGAGGTATACACGGAGCGAATATACGCGCACGCCCGTGCGCGCGTTTGTGTGTATGCGACTGTGCGCGTACGTACGTGCGTGCGTACGTATGTGGGTGTGTGTGTGGGTGTGAGTGGGTGTGCGACTGTGTGCGTGTATGCGTGCGTGCGTGTGTGGGTGCGTGAGTACGTATATGGGCATGAGATAATTAATGTATTTAAATTTCAAATGATATACTAAAAATATATATTAGTTTTATTACGGATATTCATAAAGAAAATTGAGTATGATACAATTAATTATTGTCATTAGAAATTAAAAAAGGAATAAATAAATTAATTTGAGGAAGCTAAGTGCCAATATATTGCGCTGGTAGAAATTCATCTGTATCAAATGGCCAAGAAGTTAGAAAATAGCTAGCAAAACTTATTTGCCTATTTCTTATATTGACGTAACAACAAAATATTCGAATTTGATTTTCTTACTAATTCTATCATGTATGAAAGAGCATTAAAGTGCACTGGATGTCTTACCAAAATATAAATAAATAACATGAACTAAAAAATCATTTGTTATACTCCTTCTATGAATAATTCAGCAAACCTTTTATTTCTCCATCTGACACTGTCTCTCTCTCTCCTTGTCATAACAGCAAGCCTTCTACTAACCATTTACAGACTAAAAAAACGAATCAGTTATGATACCTTTAAAATACTCATGAACAAGCTCGTGCTTGTCTTCGAAAAACTCATTCTATTTATCAATCTATTAAACGGCCATATAATAGGGGAAAAAGCGTTTCACCGATAGCTAGAAACTGGCTAAGATAAATTTCCATTTTATACCAAGTCTAAAATAAATAGTCAGTTATTAGTTATAAAATGTTTTGGATTTCCACCAGAGTGGCAGCGGTTTTTTTATTGGTACATACCCCCCCCCCCCCCCCCCCCACCACGCACACGATATGGGCATGAGAAAAGTAATATATTTACATTTCAAACGTGTATTTTCGATGTATATATATATCGTGCGCAAAAAAAAAAATTTCTTTGGTATCCGTCTAAATGTCTTCCTAGGCATCCCATGAGTGCCCCTCAATTTTTTTAGATTTTTTGGAGCCCTCCAAAAAAAGCTGTGGCATCATGCATATTGCCGGATCTAGCATTTTCAGCTTTTTTGCCTATTTTCATCACTAAATAACTCCAAAATGATGCAATTTTTACAAAAAGTGATAAATATATTTTCGCTTGGAAATTTTCTCAATTTTCAGAAAAAAATTATTTCAAAGTCATTGGAAAAAGTTTGAAGGTCATTTTGTCTATTTTGAGCCTTAAAATGAGCTTTACAAAGGGTTCGATCACAGCTAATGTCAAGCAGATAGTCCTTAAAGTAGTGTTATATATCCCGAAATATAGCTGATAATGGTCTCAGAACGTTGCAAGAAGTGATTTCCTTGTAAAGATGCATTTTATCACGAAAAAAACTCCTAAATCAGCTGTTATTGTACTCTTCCGAATCAATAAATTAATTAAATTAACTTATAATTAGACCACCCGCGTAAAAAAAGTTGTGATCACAAAACGATGAAAAAAAGACATATCTCTAAAATGGCAGGATTTAAGATATCTTAAGATGAAATTTTTCTATTTTATAAGAGTAACTAGGAGATGATTTTAAGATCTTAAAAATATGTTTTTATATTACTATTTTAATATACTATTAAGAGTCCTAAAGTACCCCAGAATCCCAAACTTAAGATCACTTTAAGACGTTTTAGAGATGATCTTTCTGATGATTATAAAGACCGTATTAAGACGTTTCTGAGATGATTTTGAGGTGTGGTTTTCTTTATGAAACCAGTGACAATACGATCATTTTCTGATCTTAAAAACCTGTTCTTTACTATAGTTTAAGAACTGATTTTATTCTGAAAAAAAAAAAATGAATTTCTTTTTTAATTGTTTACTTATTAATTATCAATAAGAAAATTTACACATTTTTCCAAATGAAAATTCATGAAAGCACTGCAAAAACTTCGAAATTACAGAAACAACTCAAAATAAAAAGGTCGTACTTATACAGCTCTTCAAAGAGTTAAGGGGATGTGCAACCCTAATTTCAATATTTTTTTAAATCAACATTCAAATATTTATTTGGAAAAAGACGGCTGTCAAGCGCTCCGTACACGCAAACACTATATGCAGATTTTTTTCTGGATAATTTTATTGATAATTGCGTGAGTTATGCTCGTTTGAAAAGTAGGTCAATTATAGATTCTTACTTACCGACAGTACGGTTTTTATTTAATTAAATAAATTCTCATCATTTTTTTGGAAAAAGACGGCTGTCAAGCGCTCCGTACACGCAAACACTATATGCAGATTTTCTTCTGGATAATTCTATTGATATTTGCGTGAGTTATGCTCGTTTGAAAAATAACGTCGGTACTCACATCCCCTTAAGCTAAAGAATTAATGCTCTTATAATTAATTAATATACATAAACATAATAAGATATCAGGGAAAAGACTTTATTTAACACAATGTTTTACAGTTCATTAAAAAACACGCGTTTACTCATTTTCTACACAATTAGAGGGTTTGATTACGTAAGTATGGTTATTAATCATAATTTTATAACAACTATTTCTTATGTTTTCAGATGCTATAGCTACCATATTTTCGGACTCATAGATAGTACATTTATAAATAGTTGGAATAAATTGATTTAATTGTATAGAAAATGCACGTTCACTGAAACACTTAGAAATAATAACATAAATTTTACAATGACTATTGTAATTATTACAATTAAACGCTGAGAGACATTGACACTTACATACTTTCACAAAATATTTAATAAAACCTATCTGTTCCTCGTTATTTAAGAAATACTTAATGCACGTAGAATTTGTTTTTTTGTTTACACTATAAAACTCTGTTTCGAATATAATACCTTCCTTAAATAATCTCTTAAAACAATGTAATTTATTATTATGAACATCATCTATTCCAAGAATATTTTTTATTTGTAAAATATTTTTCTCTTTGTACCAAGTTCCAACTACAAAAAGCTTACTCGAAATTTTAATTAATTTTTTACGATTTCTGCTTCTTTCCTCAATTTTATTACAAAATAAGATAACGTCACTTTTTTTATTTTTTAGTACTTCTTTTAATTTGTTTAGATTGAATAACATGCAAATTGATGAATGGATCTGTAGTTTCGGATTTTTAGATCCGTGTACAAATCTTTTTAAAATTCCGTTTAAATTTTCAAAAGCAAAACAAGAATTATAGAAAAGTGGGCCAAATTGTCGTACTTCATTGGACAAATGTAATAGCAGATGTATATTAGCTGTCATGTGCACCTCACCATATAAAATTTTAAATTCTTTAACGTATTGAGTGAGAGCTGAATGGGCTTTATTTAGCATTTCTTCCGAAATAGAGGTCATATTCATTACCAAAAACTAATAAAATGTGATGATTAAAATAATTGCCTTGCATATATTGTTGTAAAATAGGTAAACTGTATAAATAAAAAATTTCTTAGTTCTGCTGCTTTCCAGTAAGAAAAATTGTCTAGACTTCGTGGCCGTCTCGTAGTAGAATCAATAGGTTGCAGTGATATCAAATGTTTATTGATGTAGTTTATAAAAGGACGTAATGATGCTGGATGATCATGGTGTTCTGAGTCAAACCAAAGCGTCATTATTTTTTTTAAAACATTAAGATAAACGCAGTGCATAACGTCTACAGTAGTTGTAATAATAAAGTCGTGAAGGATTTCTGCTAAAATGGTTGGCCCTTTTACTCCAAAAACGACATTATTTGAGTTGCTGGCTTCTCTAGCATATTGCATAGTTTCGTTTGATGTTAGCATACACAGTTCCTCAAACAACGGATATACATGTACGTTAGACACTCTCTTACCGCGAATTTGACATTTTTGGCAGCCAAACCAGCCGTTGAACTGTTTCATGTTCAAAAAAAGTGATTTAGCGCATAAATCGCATGATCCGCATATGATTATAGCTCTTATTTTAACAAACTTCTCAGCTATTTCGATAAAAATACCTCTATACAATTTTTTTAAAGGCTCTCGTAAAAAATTAAGGAAAAGATTTGGTACAGGTTTCTGGTTGCCAAACCAAATCCCAGCAAAAATCATATTAGTTTTTTTTATTCGTTCTTCATACGGTAGTTCATTGATTGATAAATAAAAGGGCCATATGCTAAATTTAGAAGATCTGAATAGAGGAACACCGTCCGTATTACAGGTAAAAGAAATGTTTGATTTATCGTCCAAAAATCCTTCTTGTACTAAATTTTTATAAATATTTCCAACATAAATATCTTCAAAGTTGTTTTCGTTTATCGTTTATCACTGTCGATTGACTTCAGAGAGGGCGCGTCACGGCTCGTCAGTGCTCAGTGTCCATAACGTTCTTCTTTCTCTTCATCGGCGTCGTCGTTTCTCTTATACGAGCGGACCAGCAGACGACTGCCTCACTGCACAGATGACCGACGTCAGACACACAAAAACATTAGGCCCGCGGGAGGAAACGCGCTCTCGCGTCGCTCGTCGCCGTCGAGATGCTTTCAATTACCCTGCGTCTATGTGAGAGGCCCAGGACCCGTTGTTGGCATCCGAAAAACGACATTATCGCGAGCACGGAACGGGCGGCAGACAAGAGACAGCTGACAACGGACAGCCACCGCATGAGCTCTCTATAGATAGGTGTACATGGCGCCATCTAACGACGATATTTATGCAGAAATGATAACAAATCTATTTTTTTTTATAAAAAAGAATGCAAAACCAAGACATAGTTGCCCTTCCTTTAGCACTTATCTGCCTCAGGGTAAAATTTCAAGTAATTATATGCATGCGTATAAGAATAGCATTTGAACGAAATTTTCAACATGTGTACGCTTCAGCTACTGATTTTCATTCAAATGCCATTTTTTAATATGATCAAATTTTCATCTGAATTTTATGCATAGTGGGGTAGATAGTTTCAAAAGGAAGGGCAACTATGGCTTGGTTTTGTATACTTCATTCTATTTATTTAGTTTCCAGTATTTTTCTATCGTGCAATCGTACTATTGACTAAGTCGGTAAAAATTGAGTCTCACACCCCTTAACACAATTTCATTTCCCTGAATGCCTTTATGTAATGTATAAACGACTCTCTACCGTGTATGTATTTATTATCATCGCTACCAACAAATATTGAATGATTTTGTCACTGTAGAATCTTTTGGGTTATTTTAAGGGAAGAAAGTACCGATGAGATGTGTGAATAATATTAAGGAGGCTAGACACCTTTTTTCTCTGAAATAAGAAGTCACATTTTAATACATAAATGTAAACTAATTATTTCATACTTTTTACATATAAAAGTGGGTATATTTACCTTACCTTAAAACTTTCTCCGATGGGCCTTTTATATGGTCCAGAACCATAGTCATCGATGAAACAAGTTTTTTCACAAACCGTAAGCTTTGAAATTTTCCTGTGGATGGGTTGACTCCAGATTTGAACTAAATTACTCCTGAATAGTATAATTCTCATATGAGTGTAGAGATTTAGGATTAAATGTCGGAAAAAATTTTTACATCAGAAAAATTATGAAAAAATATAAAAAATTTTAAAAAATTAAAAAAAAAACTCTTGAAAAACAGCACAATTTTTTTTTTCTCATTAGATCAAAAATCCCTACACTCATATGAGAATTATACTATTCAGGAGTAATTTAGTTCAAATCTGGAGTCAATCCATCCACAGGAAAATTTCAAAGCTTACGGTTAGTGAAAAAACTTGTTTCATCGATGACTATGGTTCTGGACCATATAAAAGGCCTATCGGAGAAAGTTTTAAGGTAAGGTAAATATACCCACTTCTATATGTAAAAAGTATGAAATAATTAGTTTATATTTATGTATTAAAATGTGACTTTTTATTTCAGAGAAAAAAGGTGTCTAGCCCCCTTAAGTTCTCAAATCCACCCCGTTGTCGAAAATACAAATTATTGGTTTCTATTGATATTTAAAAAACCGCTACCAATTCATTGGCACGTAGCTTCCTCCAAATTAATACATCGCTATTATATGTATAGTATATATTTTAAATATCAAATATGTTTATTCGTTATATTTTTGCTTCCTCATAAAGCTTTGTAATAGTAAAATTTTAATTTTCTTTAAATTGCTCTAGAAACATGAATAAAGGTGTTAGAAGTTTGTGTCACATGATTTTACAAAATGTCTGTATGGATGTGTGTGTGTGTGTGTGTGTGTGTGTGTGTGTGTGTGTGTGTGTGTGTGTGTGTGTGTGTGTGTGTGTGTGTGTGTGTGTGTGTGTATACCACTTTATTTTCGGATCTACGCGGTCGATTTTAACCGGACGGGTCTCATTTTTTTTTGTTTTTTGATTCCTAATTCGGGAAAAAATAATTTTGTACGACTAACTGATTCGTTTTTGTTTTATGTCAAATTTTTCATTTTCGAAAAATTTATTTTTGATTTTTTTTAATGATTGGATTTAAATTTTATAATCCGATGGGTAGCGTTCGAAAGAGCATAAATAAAGCTATATTTAAAAAAAATTTTCTCTAGCTATCACGGTTATTTTGTTATTAACAAAAACGTGTTTTTTTTTAATGCTTATAACTCCCAAACTAAATGGTCAATTTTAAAAAATGAAAAATCGTGTTATTAGGTGGCGACAATTTACGGGAGTAAAATTGTGTTAATCGCTTCAAAATTCCTTGTAGAGGTAGATTTTTGGTTGCCACCTGCACCTTTCTTTGGGATAGATGATTGATTCATAAATTTCAGAGATTTTTTAGGTTAAAATTTTTGTAATCTCTTTTTCGAATCGTAATTTCTCAAGAACGGCTGTATGTATCAGAATGGGATAAGTAGCATTTAAAAGAGAATTAAAATACCTATATTTTCTAAAAAAAAAAAAGTTTCTAGCTATCACGGTTCTTTGGTTATTAACAAAAACGTAAAACATGAAAAATGAAAAAAATGAGTTTTGTATGTCCAACGATTCCGGAGGGAAAATAGTCGTAATTTCTTCAGAATTCCTTGTGGAGGTAGATTTTGGGTAGCTCTTGGTCGAGTTCTTTGGGCAAAATAATTGGTCCATAAATTTCAGAGGTATTTGAGGTTAAAATTTTTTAAACTTTTTTTAAATCGTAATTTCTCGAGAACGGTTCTATGAATTAGCTACAGATTTCTAGACAATTTTGTATGTAATATAGATATTATGTATGTGAATTTTCATCAGGATCGTACGATTACTTTTTGATATTCAAAATTTTCCTATTTTACAAAGTTATTTTATTTGTCGCCTGATAACTAGAGAAAACGTGTTTTAATTTTTTTTTTAATTTGGCGGAGATGTAGAGTGTATATTATTTATTATATGCGTTTTTAGAGTAAAAGAATTCGTTTATTGATTTCAGAGATATTCGAGGTTAAAACTGATTTAGCCTTCTTTTCAAATCGTAATTTTTTGGATATATCTATACTAGAAAATGGAAATAACACGTGCTATGCGTGCGTGTTGTTCACTTGCTTTTGTTTTTTATTGAGGGTAATTTACAGCGCGATCAAGTTTATCCACTTATTATACTCATTGAAGAATATATTTGGTTGAAATTTCAAAAGATTATCTTTATTTTTTACTCAAAATATCGAAATTTTTTGTATAGAACATTGATTGGGAAAAAGTTTGCATTTTACTTGCAGAATATGCCAGTATTTTTGTTGTAACCAATAGTCCTAAAATTTGGGAGAGATATATTTTTTTTATATCTTCAAACTGAATTCGTTGCCCAATAAAATCGAACTATTACGACGAAAGATATTTGAGGTTTAAAATAAAACTAATTGAACATGTGATAATATTTTGAAAAAATTGATTTATAAAAATATCGGGTTGCCGCACGAGAAAGAGTAACAAGAATGAATTTTCGAAAAATATATATTAAATTATAACGAATATTCATAAAGAAAATTGGGTATGATACAATTAATTATTGTTATAAAAAATTTAAAAAAAAAACGAATAAATACATTATTTTGAGGAAGCTAAGTGCCAATGTATTGGCAGCGGTTTTTTTCATTGATTTAATAATTCATTAATATTTAAAAAATTGCATATTTTTTTCTTATTATTTAAATTATTTGTCACTTGACTTTTATTTTATTTAAAAAAAAAGTAATATTTTAAAATATAAAATTAAAAAATTACTATCTACCCCGAGATCAGCTTACTCATATTTTCAAAATCATATATAATAACTCCATTCTTTACATTATAAATATATTATTATTCAATAATTGTGTATCTTCACTATAAATAATTGAGTACATATTATAAAAATTGAAATCTACTTCTAATTTTGATTTTCTTAATGGTCCGTTATAATTTTCGTCATTGTGCACGAATGAACGTGTACGAGTTATTTATATTGTTAGAGTTTGTCAACGAGAAGAAATGAATAAGTGTGACTCTTGGAGTCTCTGTTCCAACCCACTCGAGAGTAGAGATGGAGCAGAAAGAAAGGTTGAACGTGAAAGCACGTTCTAATAAATAAAGTAAAGGCAATAATATGTCTTAGTCGCAACTAAGACAAGTGTAGGCAAATGTACGCAACAAGTATAGGCAAAAGCATAGGGGAAAACTAACAAGGCATGAGCATAAAGCACCTAATAAATATGTAAGTAAAGGCAATAATATGTCTTAGTCGCAACTAAGACAAGGGTAGGCAAATGTACGCAACAAGTATAGGCAAAAGTATAGGCAATGTCTGTATATAGCGGTTAGAGGGGTATGGGTAATATTGGTAAGTAGAGGAGACTGTATATTTTAATGTCTCCCCCGAGTGCAAGTCGCGTGCCTATACTTATACACTCGGGGTGATGTTTTTCATTGCGGGTAGCGATTTGGCGCTTGCCATCTAGCGGACACTTGCGGCACTATACAGTCCCGAACAGTCATCCTCTTCTTTTATTTTCAATAAAATATGGTTGATTGTTGATTTTATCATTTCTTATACCACTTTAATAAAAATACAAAGCTTCCTCTATGAGGAAGCAATACTATTGAGGCATTACTCTCTAAATGCCATATATACTTCTAAAATTTTCCCAATTATAATTAAAATAAAATAACCAATACGTAAGAATAATTAAAATATTTAAATTATATATAAAAATAAACCGTTCTCAATAAATTGCAATTTCAAAAAACTGTTCAAAAAATTTTGAAAATTTTCCCTCTTAAATATCTTTGAAAATAATCGATCAATCATGATCAATTTTTTCACACATATTGCGTATCTCAAATGTAAATTCGTCTATAAATTTCAGCATAATCCATCGATCTGTTCTCGAGAAATTACGATTTAAAGAAAAAGTTCACAAAATTTTAACCTCAAATATCTCTGAAATTTATGGACCAAATATTTCTGGATTTATCTGAAATTTATTTTTTTCTTTTGTCCAAAGAAAGGACTCGATTCACAAAATCTATCCCTACGCGGAATTTCAAAGCGAATAAGTAAATTTTACTGTAGTTATGCAACGACAAAAAAAATAATTTTTTTTTTAAATTATTTTTTTCTAAAATATAATCAATAATAAATGATAAAAATTTAGAAAATTATAGTACTCAATATTCTTTTTAACCACAAAAATATTCATGTTAATATCTTTTTTCAATCTCGAAATTTACTATTTTCAAAAATTGACGTTTTTATCAATAACTTATGACAGAATATAGCTATCGACTTTTTTTTTTAAATGGAGAGAATTTTATCCTGCATAAAGTGCATTCATAATATATTAAGAATATTAGTTCTAAATATTTAAAAATACGAAAATAAAAATTTTCAAAATTGAAAATTGGCTATAAAAAAAGAAAATCAAAATTGACAAAAATAGACTATTGACCCCAACTATGAAAGCAAAATGCAAAAAAATGATACCTCTCTGGTTAAAATCGATCGAGTAGATCATGAGATATCCGCGTACACACACAGACACACACACACACACACGCACACGCACGCACGCACGCACACACATCCATACGGACATTTTCTAAAAAATAGTGTATTTCGATTCCAAATGTGCTGAACAACATTTGTAACACATTTTCTCCAAAACTTTTTTTTTACTATCACAAAGCTTCGTCTAGGAGGAAGCAAAATACATAACTTTTTTCAGGAGGGTTTGCCAATCTCGATCCAGAACTTGGTTTCCAAGATATTTAATAAAGAATTCGAAAACATTTTATCGAACAAAAAATATTCTGCGGCACAATTTTTTTTTTAGATTAAGGTATACTAAGAATAACCAATCAGAGACTTTCAAAATGGATCATAAAATAAATATGGTCACATTCTACAAGTAAAATGCAGACTATTTTCCAATCAATGTGCTATACAAAAAGTTTCAGGATTTTTAGTAAAAAAATGACAAAAGTTGAGTTTTCACCTTCATTGCAAAATATAACAATTTTTCATGTAGAATACTTTTTGTATATGTTAAAATATGGGTCTAAAAATCTAGGAACATGTTTTTTTCAAAAACTGTTAACTCGCCCAACCTAAGCTATTTTAAAATTTTGAGCTGCTGACTTCATGTGAAATATCCCATACGCATAAAAAATAACTTTTTCTTATGAATGAACACTTGAAAACCAACAATTTGACTATTTCGGACTTTCCTATTCTGATAAGCAAGTAACCTAACAGCCACTGATTTCTGGATTTAATTTTGTCAATTTTTTAAAATTTGTTCTATAATTTGTTTGCAAACTACTAAATCGGTTGATTAAAATATAATTTTCTCTTTTTATTCAAATATTTCTTCCGCTAAGGAACATGTTAAGAAGGTCTCTATAAATATTTACTTTATTTAGCATACGTCTACGCCGCAGCTCTAAAAATATTAAAAAAATTAATTTTGACACGATTGACTTTATAGTTTAGAAACTAGTCCTTTTTATTTAATAATCAATATTTTAGTTGCATTTTCTACTTATGTCAGCATACATATACTCTGAATTAACAACTTTAAATGCATACGCTGTTACAGTTACAGATGAATAATTAATCAAAAAAGAAATATCATTTTCATTAATAATCTTTGGATCGCTTTATTATCAATTTAGCTATAAATGAAAAACTTACCTGTTCTAAAATATAATAATATTACGTATTCATAAATTAGTCTGCTGCACTTGAATAATATTACTGCAATATGCCTTTCAAGGGATTTATAGTGCATGTAACAAATTATACATACCGATTAAGAAAATTAAAATCTGTGAACAAGAAAAGTGCACAATCTTCACAATCACCATTCACGGGCTTTGCGAGTAAAGGGGATATCAATATGTTTTGAATAAATTTATTTAGAGAGAAGATATATTTCAGGATATATAACACTGCTTTAAAGACTATCCGCTTGACATTAGCTGTGATCGAACCCTTTGAAAAGCTCATTTTAAGGCTCAAAATGGACAAAATGACCTTCAAACTTTTTCCAATGACTTTAAAATAATTTTTTTCTGAAAATTGAGAAAATTTGCAAGCAAAAATGTATTTATCACTTTTTGTAAAAATTGTATCATTTTGGAGTTATTTAGGCTTGAAAATAGGTGAAAAAAGCTAATAATGCTAGATCTGGCAATATCTATAATGGTACAGCTTTTTTTGGAGGGCTCCAAAAAATCTAAAAAAAATTCAGGGATTTGTGATACCTAGGCAGACATTTAGATGGATAACAAAGGAAAAAATTTTTTTTGCTTACCATCTCTCAGAGATCTACCCATACGTATATTATAGTTTTATTGCGAATCTTCATAGAGAAAATTTTGTATGTTACAATTAATTATCGTCATGAAAAATTAAGAAAAGGAATAAATACATTAATTTGAGGAAGGTAAGTGCCAACGTATTGGCAGCGATTTTTAAAACCTTAACAGCATTTTTTTGAGATTTTCGGTCAAGTGTGAGTATGTGTGTGTGTGAGAATTTCCTCGTGCTCCAATTAAAACTTAGATTAGAAAAGTCGATTTAGCTTCGGTAGTTACGCGATTATCGCGCATGAGCGCAGGCGTAATAAGCAAACAGAGCAAAAAGGGGTAAAAAGATTTCTGGTACTTGAGAACTGTAAAGTTTTCGGAAGCACGCTGTTGGGCTTAATCCAAGCCACTAGATCAAGCGCGCCGCCAGCACCAGCGACCCCCCCAAGTACGTGTACCCAGACAGTTGTCCGCTGTTCGTTCGATATATGCGCGTGGCCGATCGTTTTGCGTCTAGTGACAGTGAACCTCGGTCTAACCAGTATAGAAATCACTGTGGGTAAATTTTAGCTGGATTAAGTCATTATTGTATAAAGCTAAAATTTCTTTATACAGATCAAATGTTATAATATCATTGAAATTATACCAACTGTTATTATTTTACGAATAAAACATTTCACAAATACTTTTTTGTAAAGGATTTTCAGAATGTTTAACTGCATTTCAATTTTCCAAACATTTTTTAACGAGTTTCTAAATATATATAATAATGCGTTGGAGAATTGGCTTTTAAATAAAAAATACATTTTCCAAAGGTCATTCTTTCGTTTGATATATACATATAAAAACCAATGCCAAACAATGTATTTAACCTACAATACGGATAACAAGCATTAGAATATTGCTACAAAATTAAACTTTGGTTATCGTGTGTAGCAATTTAAATCAGAGTTAAAAGAGTTATTTTCGAAAAAAAAAAAAATTTGTTTACTTTTCGAGTGCATTAATTAAGAATTAAAAATACTATAATAATTCTTATAAAATCTGAAAACACTATGAGGTATTATTTGTAAAAGCTTCAGTGACGGGCACAAAATCCTTTCCTCATTGTTACCACGCAACATCGTACGGCGGCACGATTGTAGTGGCAGTGGCGGTATGGGACGCGACACCCGAGGCTCGCAAAACAACCGAAAAGAAAAGGGCTGAGAGAGAGAGAGAGAGAGAGAGAGAGAGAGAGAGAGCGAGAGAGAGATAGAGAGAGAGAAATAAAAGAGAAAGGGAGAGCATGCGTCTCGGTGCGTGCCAAAAATCGCATAGATCCGCGTGGACTCTAATTTAGTCGCAGGCGCCGCAGACACCACGCGGTTCTCCCGTCTATTTCTGCGCTGCCGCGCGCGCCGCGCCTCGGCGGAGTTCCTGGCGGAGCATCGAATTGTTTCCTCCTTCTCCGCTCCGGCCGCCGCAACCGCGTGGATGACCTATGCGCGCGAGGACAGGCCTCGTCGTTGGGAATAGCACAGCGCGCATCGCGAGTGAGCTGGGACATTTAATTTCGCGACACCACGCCTCTTCTTTTGTTGCCGTGCGGCGCGGCTGCAGAGGCGCGACACAGTTTTTTTCCGCGACTGTTTACGTTCGCAGTAAAGCGGAGGCTGTGGATGTACGTGCTAAGAAGAAGATTTCAAAGAAAAAGGGAAATTTAAAGAATTTTTTTTTATTTTTATAATAATTGTGGGGTTGTTTGGATGTATGCATTAGTTAATTTATAATAAAAACTCACGTCTTCTATCTTTAAAACTATTTTTTCATTTTATTTATAACAATATTATGAAGATTTTTGGTAAAAAAATTTAATGCTAAAAAGTTTTGTTATTTATCTTTTAACGTAAATTTTAACATTTTCACAAACCCAACTGTAATTTGGAAGTGAAAATGTCATTTGGATCCATTCTCACGAATTAGTGCAGTTTCAGGCTTCTATTTTTTAATTTGCATCTCATAATGAGAAACGAAGCCTAAAAAACGCTTTTAAGCTAAAAAATATGTAACTTTTCACTTGCAATTATAATTATAACATTCACATTTTATGAGTGTTGTCCTTTTTTGAAAATTATGCTTCCGTATTAGGAACTAATAAACAATTATTCGAAAGTACCTCTCGTCGTGCAAAAGTTTTTCTAACAATTTTTATTATATATTTAAAAATGAACAAAAATGTTTGCAAATTATTTGACAATAAAAAATATAAATCTCGTACTATAATATTTTTTACCAAAAAGCTTGAAAATAAAAAGAAAATTTACAAACTTTTTTTTACAATCTACATTATCCACACGCTCTTATACTGCTACATTTATTTTGTATCTGTGATTCCCACTCTTCAACGTAAAAATTTGCACGAATTGAATCTTACAATCTTCCAAAAATCCATTACAGCCTTATGATGGTAATTTCATTTTTCTCAACGTCTCTTGAATACAGTAAACGAATAACAATTTCCTCAGTAAAATGTTTATCAAGTACGTTAATGCATGAAAAATCCAAGCACTAACGTCCCGAGCAAATTTGCTATCGCAGCTGGGGGAACAATGATTCACAAGATGCACATTAATTAAAAGAAAACATCGAGACGATATGTGTGCGACGAGGCACGGAGCGAAGGAGAAAGATAGCTGCACGCGCGCGGCTAATTGGGCAGCTTCTCTCTCTCTCTCTCTCTCTCTCTCTCTCTCTCTCTCTCTCTCTCTCTCTCTCTCTCTCCCTCTCTCTCTCTCTCCCTCTTTCTCTCTCTCCCTCTCGCGAGTCAACAATGCGAGGCCCCTAGTTTTCCTTTTGCTCGGCTCTATAAACGCGCGGGGGTAGTAGCAGCACGCCGACTGCAGGAGGAAAGGGGGGAGGGGGGCAGAAGACACGCACACCGATAAATAGAGAAAGAGAAAGGCTCGCGGTTAGTAGACGAGACGGAATGCAAAATAGAGGCGGCTGCTGCAGGGCGCAATAGTAATGCTGCCGCCATCGCCGCGGCCGCCGCCGCTGCATCAAAGGCCAAAGTGAAAACGGAGAAATGAAGCGCGCGTCGCGTTTAGGCCTGATACACCGGGATTTTCCTTCGCGCGTAGTCTACGTGCTTGCAGCCGCGATTTTGTGCTCGCGCGAGACTGCCAACTGCGCTCGGCTCTCGCCGGCGCTTTTTTCACATTGCCGCCACCGTCGCGCAGTTCTTTCGCAGTGCCTCGCATAGTGTAAGCACGTAGCACACGCGGTTGCGAATCCAATAAGCAGAGAACGCATTCTTAGGAAATGCCAGAGTAAACACGCGTTGTGTGAACTTTTTCATGCCTTGTTTGCAAAAATTGCAAAAGAACTTTTGTCTTTGTACTTTTAATTGATTTTAAGGAGGTTCGAGGGTTTTGATTGACGTAAACTTAAAGTGGTCTTATACCTAATGGCTCCTGAGGCCAAAATAACCTGAAAAAATGAATTAAGATATAATTACTATAAAATAAAGGTTATGTATCACTAATATAACTTATTTCTAATACAAAATCCCAAGAGATAAGTCTCCTAATCCACTTTATGCAGAATTATGTCATTTTAGAAAATCAACTGGTGAGCAAGTTTTCTTGGCAACCACTCGATGGATTTTGACAAGAGAAGTCGCAAATTACTTGAAAAACATGTACCTATAGCATGAAGCTCTGGTATTTTTTCAATTGAAAAAACTACTTTTTCTGCCTTAATTTTAGCAATTTTTATGAATTTTTATCGTTTTTTCAATTAAAAAAATACTTAGTCTCGATATTTTTTAATTCCAGAGCTTCATGCCATAGGTACATGTTTTCCAAGTAATTTGCGACTTTTCTCATCAAAATCCATCGCGATTGCCAAGACAACTTGCTCACCGGTTGATTTTTCTAAAATGACATAATTCTGCATAAAGTGGATTAAGAAACCTATCGCTTGGAATTTTGTATTAGAAATAAGTCATATTAGTGGTACGTATACTTTATTTTATAGTAATTATATTTTAATTTATTTTTTTCAGGTAATTTTGGCCCCAGTAGCCATTAGGTATAAGACCGCCT
The DNA here is from genome assembly GCA_036365515.1 of Torymus aiolomorphi. Taxonomy (NCBI): domain Eukaryota; kingdom Metazoa; phylum Arthropoda; class Insecta; order Hymenoptera; family Torymidae; genus Torymus; species Torymus aiolomorphi. The sequence goes on from CM070875.1 coordinate 186,965,896, forward strand.
CAAACAATCTTTTACAATGATTTTTACAACACATACAACATGATACAACCAACGACATACATTGAAGGTAGAGGTGTTAAGTTGACGAAAAATTTTTTTTAACGACATTTAATTATTATTAAAACTAGTTACCGGCACCTAGAAGAAAATTCAACAAAATATGACATCATTTTGACTTTTTATCCAATTTAGATTTCAAAACGGTCATGTTGTTCTTTGTTCAATTTCAGGGGTACCACAGGAAAAATTAAAAAATTATCTAAACCTGCAAAGTTACAATCAATTGTTTACGAGAGACTTTCACATATTTATAAACAATTGATTGTAACTTTGCAGATTTAGATAATTTTATAATTTTTCCTGTGGTAACTACCCCTGAAATTGAACAAGGAACAACATGACCGTTTTAAAATCTAAATTGAATAAAAAGTCAAAATGATTGTTATATTTTGTTGAATTTTCTTCTAGGTGACGGTAACTAGTTTTAGCAATAATTAAATGTCGTTAAAAAAAATTTTTTGTCATCTTAACACCTCTACCTTTTGTGAATAAATAATATGCATAATACATTTAGATTTTTAAATAATTTTTATTAAAATTAATTAATTGTTAAATTTTTTTTAGTTAATTAATTTTTCATAAATAATGTTTTAATAATTTTAAGAATGTTTTTGTAAGGCATTATTGTGAGTAAAAATTTATTATAGTTTTTATTATTTATTTTCGGTAGCGATATGAATATTACATATACGATTATAGAATACACAGAATAAAAGTAGAAAAAGCGAGCTTTCATTTAATTTTCTTAGATTACGTAATATCAATTTCCCACAAAGTTGTTCAAATATCGGATATACAGGATAAAAAGTAGAAAACGCGAGCCTTCATTTGCTAATATTGAATAAAATTGAAATACGAGACAAATAATGATTGCATAATTTTTATATTTCCAGTCTATTTTAGCCAGTAAGAAAATGTGTACGTGCGTGCGTGCGTACGTGCGCCTGTGCGCGCGCGTGTGTATTCTAGAAACCATCAGGAAAGAGAATCAATGAAAAAATATATGGGCGGCCGAAAGTTTGGCAAAGTTATTTAACTATTAATCTTGAAAATTTAAGCAAAATGCGTGACATACAGCTTTTTAAATTCATTGAATTTGAACTGAATTGTGTAATGAAATTTTATATATTCTTTACGTATAAATCGATTAGTTCATTTTTAATTTAGACTTTAAGTTACTTTGCAAGCAATAATATTAATATTGAGGACTAAAAATATTGGGGGCCGAAGAAAGCATCCATTAAGGAGGTTCGGTCGTGTCATGCTATGGGGCGAGGCTAGGGAGCACCCCGCTCACCGCGCACCTCCTCGCGCAGCCGACGAACTTGGAGTTTTATTTACGTTTTCACCTACTTCTTTCCCTAATACCTTATAAGCGACCAAGACCCATCTGCGTTTTTATTTTTTAATTATTTTTCTATTAAAATGAAGATCTTTTCTTTATTTCTACTTTTTTTCTAAGAGATTTTTATGTTCAAAGGTCACATAACCTCACTCTTCCATAAGAGTCTATGTTACAAACTCGATTTTCAAACATTTTTTTCTCGAAAAAAATGAGTTATAAAAAATACTGAAAAAATGCATGTAATCTTCTTTGAAATTAAAGAACAATATATAAAAATTCCCCCCGTAAGAGCCTGTGTATTTTTGCATATCTTATGAAAAATTATGCTCCCATAAGAGCCTGTGTATTTTTGCATATCTTTGAAAAATTATTGCTCGGCTCCTGGCGACAAGATCCTTTTAAAAATTTACAGGATTGCATAAAACATAAAAAAGAATCTGTAAATAAATTTTCATTCGATTCTATTCACTTTGCCTTCGCTAAGGAACAACCGTAATAAACATTCTATTCTATTCTATTCTTAGCGAAAAGCCCTGCTTAAGAGCTTAAATTTGATGCCTAATAAATCCATTTTTAAGTTTAAAAAGTTTCTTTTTCTTTTACTTTTGCATCACTTACAGATGTCAGTAAAGAAAGTTTTGTTCTCTGCAAATAACGATTTCAATGATTTTGTATATACGAAATCGATTTCAACACAAAATGGAATCAATGCACCTCACCCTGCTGAAGTGATTCCCATTGCGAGTAGTCTCTCAGTTTTAAGCCCAGATCTTTATTTTGTTTAATTAAAATAAGAGAGAACTTCGTTTCACGTATAGAAAAGTTATGAAAGACTGAAATTTCACGATATCACATTATTTTTGTGCTAAATAATAGAAATAGGAAAATAAATCTTAGAACCCGAAACTTACGAACATATAAATGATTTTTTTAAAACATTAAATAGTACAACAAGTATATAGATTAAAAACTCTAGATACCGAATACAATGAAATTTAGGTAAAGCACATGCACAAGGGGAATACACGTGACTGCTTGCGTCATCGCTATCACACCCAAGGCGCGAGAACACTGATACAGCTTACACACATATATATACAGACACAAACGCAGCCGGTACGATTTATGCGACTTCGTCACGCGGCCGCGGCCGAGAAAAGGCTTCGGGGGCCCGTCGCTCTCCAGCAGCGGGGGAGTACATATAGAATGCGCGAGCAGGAAATATATAGAGGGACGCGAAAAAAGAGAAGGAGCGCGAGGCATTTATTAACGTCGCGAAAAGGTTATAAGTGGACGCGCGAGGGAAAAAGGTGGTTCTTCCTTCCGAGCGCGGCACAAAGAAACGTAACGTTGGAACAATTCCATTGGTGTCTAGGCATACGGGAAAGAGAAGTAAAGTCACAGGGGGTAATGAAAAAAAAGGCGAAGCACGAGTTGACCTTCTTACAATCAACACTCGAACTCCAAGTTTGTCCTTTACGCGTCTGATGCATTGTCGTGGCCGAACTTTGTCCCTGTTTTTGACGCGATGATTTATTTTTCAGATTTATCGTTTGCGGTCGGTCGCCAGTTCGGAATTGTTTCTTCAAGTCGTGCACATCGTTTTTTTTTTTCTTCACCGACATATTCGTTTAGTCTACATCGGTAATTTGTCATACAATTACTTAATCAATTCTTAAATAACTAGAAAGTACTATAGAGGTCTTTTTCTTCTTCTTACGAGTCGCCAATGTAATGTACACGGGCCATTATTATAGAGGTCATAAACGTTCTAAAACACGAGATTAGCATGTTCCGCGAACACGGTAAACAAGGTCGGATTACAAGGTCGGGCAGCTGTAGCAATGCATCCATGCAAAAGCGATTGCGCGCTCGAGGCGGCTTACTTAGTCGGTGCGTGCGGCCCTTAATTCGATTCCGCCGAATCAAGAGCGCGGTCCCGTCTGCGGCGGCTGCTATTTTAGTTGACCGCGCCTCGCCAGCTGACCTCTCCTCGCACGCGCGCGCGTCGACGTCGGCGTCTAGTAGCCCGGATTTTCGGCGCGTGGCTGCTTCATTATGCATGCGCGTGGTGCCGGTCTTAGGGGTGTTATTGCATTAACAAAGCGCGCGCACGCCGTGCCGGAATCGAACTTGCGCGAAACGCTTTGCTACCGCTAATCTGCCGGACAATGTGACGCCTCGGTTGGAGTGGGCGCAAGCGGTGCGATGAATCTCAATAACAATTGTTTGGCCGGGTGAAGCGTACTGTTGGTCGCTTGGTAATTAAGATTCATAATGGCTCATCGTGCGCTACACTAAACTGCACAAATTTATAGGTGTACATAAATATATTATTTCAACGTTTCAGAAATATCATTATTGTGTATCAATTAATTTAGCAATTTAAAGTAGGAAATGATCTGTTTGAAATAACTAGCCATCTCTAAGCGTACTTCGTGCACCGAAATTTATTTAGCGAAACTTCGCGCCACTTTTGTTTCTGTAGCTTAGCAACCCATTACTCCCACCAACCAAACCACGAATAAATTGAAATCCTAACAAATCCATTATTTTTTTAAGATTTGAATATAGCATTTTATATCACTAATTGATATTTTTAATTGATTTCTTTAATACAAATATTGGTATTAGATTCATGCATCTAACTAGCCTGCATATATACTAAGATGTAACTAGTTTCTACGGTCCATTATTTCCTTTTAATTACTTTCCAATACACTGACAACGCAAGTAATTTCATTTACAGACATTATTGTAGAAGTGCTACATTTGAAACAAAGTATGTTAACAGAATTTTAAAGTATATAATCCACAGCCAATATCCCTATAATTAAGTTTGCTAAAGTGCGACGATTACAATTGGCACTGCTGTCTGCTATTTCGATAATTTAGTAACAGTTTAACTGCAATTTTAAATCGATAATTAGAGTATAATAATTACTTTTGCGACTGACGCATTATTTAACACGCCAAGCTCGTCTGATCGAATTCCATCGGACTTCGTGTAGAGCATCGCGCGGGACTCAATCGTCTTTCTTAATGGAGCGAGCGTCTAGCGATGTTCTATCGATGGCAGAATAGAAACCCGCTGGTAATTAGTGTACGTAGCAGCTTCGGATATTGTGTCTGATGCATGGTTGCTACATTAATGCAACCTAATATCATCTCTTAGAGCAAGTGCGATCCATGAGTGCTCCGGTTAGCTTGTGATTATTATATCGTACTTTATTGAAAAGCCGTACATTATATTATGTATTATGCTTTTTATCAAAAACAATGAATATAGACAAACGTTAAAATTCTAAAAATCTAAAAATTTTTCAATATTAGCATGTTCGAGACTACTTTTTAAAAAAAATGAATATTTCCAACAAAAGTTAATATTTTTTGGAATTTTAAACGCTTTATTTACAAATCATATAATTTGATTATTTTTAATATACTATTTAAACAATTGATAACATAAACAGACTTATTTTTATATTCCGCGTTGATTTTACCAAACGATGGTGACTCAAAATCTCGCTTTTATTTCGAATGTAAATTGCTTTAGATTCAGTCGACTAGCGACTTGATGGAATTTTCTCGCAATCCTTCAATTCGTGTCCCCTCACCTCGCTTGTCGCAATTGTTCGTCTAAGGGAGATTTATGACGAGCCCCGGAAGTTCGTGCGCAGCTTCTCGGATCTCAAAATGAGCTCCCCCCTGCGTGCCGGTTGACTACTTACACGGAAGCATCGACGGATTATTTCAATTAGGGGAATTTCGAGTTACTTTTTGGCGATAATGCAGAATAATGGCTTATTTACGGAAGTACAGAAAATACGTAAGAGGATGTATCAGATAAATAACAGATACTTTATGTTATTAACTTAAACGTACTTGAATAATCTTTAGTGCATAAATGGATTTTCTACAAAATAAAGACGTAATAAACAAACTGTAAGTATAAAGTCATTTACTATTTCCCACCATAGAATGGATTTCAATAGTTCAACATAGATTTTAGCAGAACCCAAAGATTTATTATCAAATACATATCATTCAGAATAAAGTTAAAAATACCTAATGTTTGCTTAAAACATGACAAGTACCGCGCTTTCCCAAACTATATACGCGTAGCGGCGAAAAGATTCCATAAAGTTTTATAAATTCCATTACGGCCCATGTATTATCCCAGGCATAAATTTATATATTACGCAATAATATGTGATAGAGGGAGCATTACAAAGCATTGTTACACGTTCTTTAGTCGAAAGTGCACGAACTGTGTTATTTACTGCGATTATGGGATACACTCTTTGTAATCCCTCGCCTCTGCGTGTGTCCTACACCGTACTTGCGCAAATACTTGCCTCACTTGTCGTATAGCTCATAGCGAACTTTCACAAGTAGCATTAGGTAGAATGTGAACTCAGCGGCAGAATGTGCACAGCCGTGTCTGACCTTTCGCGAATCGTAACACAACGCCTCACGATTTAAGATAATACAAGTCACACGTTCCGTTCGTGCATTATTTACAAAGTGATGTGGGCACGTGTTAAAGCTATACAAACGAAATTATATCCAAACAATGTTTTTTTTTATATGATGTACAAATAAAATATAATTTGAAGTTATGTCACTACAGTTACCGATGGTTGAATAATCAACCAAAAATAATAATCAATAATAATAATAATAATAATCAACATATAAATGTTGTATTTTCATTTCCATATTAGTGATACGATCTTCGATCGTATCTCAGATTCGAAACTATTGTTCAACTAAAACATCATTCCAAATCGAAAGCATACGAGAGTATAGAAACAAAGCACAAACATCGCCAGTACCGTTCGAAAGAATCCACAGCTACACCGTGGGCAAACCACAAAGTGATACTCGACTCAGCTGTGCATTCTCTTCCCCCATATAGAAGCGCGAGGACGGATGATAGCCCCTATCTGTCGCTCGCGCGCTGACGCCATTAACAGCGCTTTTAAAAGTATCTCTCTCTCTCTCTCTCTCTCTTTTCTGCGCTTTCATGATTGCGGCGCACGCGAGTAGCCGCTTGCGCACTTGGAGTTATAAAAAAGTGCAGCGCTCGCGCGCAAGTGCATCCCGGGTCTGTCAAAGCAAACGAGGAGAAGAGAGAGTGACAGAAAAGACTGGTGAAAGGCTCGAGAAACAAAAACGAGCGAGAGAGAGAGAGAGAGAGAGAGAGAGAGAGAGAGAGAGAGAGAGAGAGAGAGGGAGAGAGAGAAAAAGAGAGAGGGATGGGTAGTGAGTCAAATGCAGAAGGAATAAAGATAGGGAGGGGGCAGGAGTAGACAGAAAGATATTCAAAGAGAGAAATAAAGAGACCAAGAGATGGAAGAAGTGCGACAGCGTTAAAAGAATTTTAATGGCCGAGATTACTTTTTCTAAGGGTTAATTTTGTTTATTATTTTAATTATGAACGTGCCCGCGCCAGGTTTGAGCAAGCTCGGGAAAAAAGTGGGCTATTTCATTTCGCCGCGTGACAGTGAGAGCGCGTCTCTTGCTCTTCGTCCCCCAATTATGAAAATTGACATTTAGCATAATTAATTATTGTCCAATTTGAACCACGAGCAGAATTAAAGTAAGTGGATGAATAAGAAATGAATTTTCAACACGCATATCGGAATAAATAATCTTCATTAACAAAATATTCTGGGTGAGTCTAGATATATCGAAAGGCTGATAGTTAGAAGCCTTATCCTTCAGAAAATTAGAAATAGAACACGCGCGCCTCATTAGCAGAAGCCGGCTTATCATACAGGATTTATAACAGAAAGCACGATTAACAGAATGGGGAAATACATAAATATATCTACAGAATGAACTAATTTCATACTGCCACAATTGTAGAAAACACACAGTACGAAACGCACCCTGGTAGAAAATTAACCATAAGTTGGCCAGAATATGCTTAACCAGCATATGGCTTAGCCATATTCTGGCCAACTTATGATTAATTTTCTACCACGGCAGATTTATAGAAAATACATAAGACGATTATCACAAATATAGAAAAACTATGGTGAATTTTATATTATACGGGATTCGTCTTATGTATTTTCTATAAATCTGCGTTTCGTACTATGTGTTTTCTACAATTGTGGCAGTATGAAATTAGTTCATTCTGTAGATATATTTATGTATTTTCGCATTCTATTAATCGTGTTTTCTGTTTTAAACCCTGTATGATAAGCCGGCTTCTGTTAATGAGGCGCGCGTGTTCTATTTCTAATTTTCTGAAGGATAAGGCTTCTAACTATCAGCCTTTCGATATATCTAGACCCACCCAATATTCTCTGTTTGCAATTATTATTCTATTGGCTATTATAAATAAGTTCTTAAAAATCTAAATCATAATCAGATTTTATTAAAAATATGAGTACAAGAATATGGCTCAAAGCCGAATCTTTTAATAAAACAAATATTTTTTTCGGAGAAAAACGCTAATAATATTTTAAATGAGAACATACGAAAACGTTATGAAACTAATTGATACCATCACCTTTGGCATTAAATTAATATTTTACCTGTCCAACACAAAGAACGCTCGAGTTCTTCGATACAATAAGTCTTATTAAGATAAGGTACCTGTCTTCTATTTTGCTTACATCAAATACATTGCAATATCAACGGCAGAATTAATGTCATCGCGCGCTAATAAGGTCTTTTTCCTCTTCTTACACCTTGCAACAAGACGAGGCACGTCAAGGTACGCGAATACATCGAATTCTCTTATTGTATTTCCTTCTCCGCCGTCGCGGACTCGCCTACGCCTTGGCGCACGCGATACGTACACACACACACACACACACACACACACACACACACACACACACACACACACACACACACACACACACACACACACACACACACACACACACACACACACACACACACGCACACACACGCACGCATGCACACACACACACACACATATAATACGCGCGAGAGGCACGCAGTGGCGGCAGAAAACACGTAAGTGGGATCTACTTAAAGGGCTGATAAAAACGCGCGCCATTCGGCTGTTTGCCCGTATTGCCGCGACGAAAATCATCGCGCGACGACCGCCTTAAAACTTGACACGTATTTAGCCGGCGAGTGATGTAATTATCTCTGGCTTACGCGCTCTTTTTGCGCACACGCGCTCGAGCTTCAAACGCACTCTGCTAAGTAATGCAGAAGGGTTTCAACGGATTGTGCCGCAGCGCTCTGTGTCACAAACAAGTTTACGCGTCTCGTCTTTGATACCGGAGAGACTATACCTCCGTTCCCCTCTTCGTCCTTACCACCACGGCATCGCGCTTCTTTCTCCTTCTCTCTCTGTAAAGCAGCATTTTTCTTCGCTGTACGCTTCTGACTGACTCCTCTCTTTGGAGCTTTGTTCGCCAACTTTCTTTCTTTTGTTATATCGTTAGTCTTATCTTTATTCACATTTTATCTTTCGTATTTTTGAATGAATTTGGTGACCCTTTTGATGTTTATAAGACATTGGCAAGAGAACTAGTACTTCAGAATTACGGCATGGTGTGGTTTGTGCACATAAGAATTATGCACATATTTATTGTGCACACTTTAGCATTGGAGTATACACATCGATATAGATATACACCAATGCTAAAGTGTGCACAATAAATATGTGCATAATTCTTATGTGCACAAACCACACCATGCCAGAATTACTGCCTTCAGTGAATTTATACGTTTATTTAAAGTCGCTTCTTGGTTCAGGACTCAACAAAATATGACGAGAGAGGAAAAATTGAGAAGTAACTATAACATACATTGTAAAAGATAAGTAGAAATGCTCAGGTATGGTTAGACACTATACATTCCTTCAATTTTTTTTTTTAAATTAACGTTTTGACTACCCTTAAATAATGGTGTTGGTTTTATATGCTTGCTGGAAGAACCACTAATTGTTGGTCGTCTATATCACCATGGCAAAATATATAAATGAAGAAACATTCACCCTAGTCACGTGACGGGATTGCCGGGATCGCGTGGTTTTGCTTCACTGTAAAGGTCAGATGGTAACGGAGCACCGTGTAGAAAACGGAGCAATACGAGTACGAAGAATTTATGTAGGATACTTTCAAATTTTAAATGTAGAATACCTTTTATGTAAGGTTCTCTCAAATTTTAAATATAGGATACTTTTAAATTTAAAAAAATGTAAGTATCCACTTGTACATGTCCTGACTTACGTCAAAAAGTCACGCACACTACACATTAACACGCACTAACCTCAATTTGAACAAACAAAACTATACCCGTTACCGATTTAACCATATTTATCTGAAGAAAAATACTATTAATATGTGAGTTTTGATTATTCTATGAATAATACAAATTTTGAGAGTTTTATTTAAATAATAAGTTCTGTAAATGATTTTTATTTAAGATTTTTAATATTAAGCATTCATTGACCAAGCGCAAGGGTGATTCCGTGACGAAATAAGCACACTGACAGAAAAACCCGGGGAAAAATTCCTATGTTGCTCTTGGAAGTTGCCCACAACTGCTTAAAATCGAAATATTTACTATCTTTTATATGAAAAAGTCCAATGTCACAAGTAAAACTTCCTATGCCAGCATAGTAAAAATTAACACGTGACTAATGGAACTTTATCTTTTGTACATTTTCCCAGGCTAGCATGGTAAAAATTGAGAGAGTTTTAGAGTAAGAATTCACACGTTCAATCGTAAACACCCCGCGAGTGCACGAAAAGTTGACCTCTTCAATGTCAAAATAGGAAAGATTCAGACAGATACATGTCAACAAACTCAATCCACCTTGGCAACATCGAGACAAAACACAAACGCTAAACGCAACAACTGAATGTGCGTTCTAATCCAACATACTTGTTTTTTTTTTTTTTTATTTTTTATGATAAGACAATTTTTAAAATCATTGTTTATTTGTAATATTTTTAAGGAAGGTTGTGAAAAACCATTATATCGAAAATACAAATTCATTAATAAATAAATGAGCTTGTTTAATTTAAGGTATTGGTAATAGTTATAAAATGTTAAACAATATTCTTAATATATAACATTTGTAATAAATTACGTTAAAATAGAGAATAATATTATTCGAGTTAAAGCATAATTTGTTATAAAATTAGCGCGCATAACTTACGTAAGTTTGGGGATATACAAGTTCCAAAATTTTGTAGGACATATGTCTTTTAGGTAAGTGGTTAGCGCTCCCGACTACCGTGCCAAGGGTTCCAGGTTCGAGTCTCGATGCCGTCAAAAATTTTTAATTTATTTAATATATTTTCTTTAATCATGTTTAATTCAAAAATAACTTCTGTATTGTCTAAATATAATAATTATGTGTCTGATACTCGCTCCCCCACTCCTAAAAAAAAAAGATGTAATAATTTTTTTCGCTCTTTAAAATCAGTTATAAAAAAATTCCCATGTTAGACTTGGAATTTTTCCTACGTGTATTGCAATTTCTGCTAAAAATCCGACATATGGTCGAGTTACGATTCCAACATAGTAATTTTTACACGACAACATAAGAATTTTTACCAGATTTTTTCTGTCAGTGCAGTATTTATCGCTAACTGTTGGTTAAACGGTTGGCCAAATCCTTGCGATTTATTATGAAATACAAGCAATGTTCATTTTTAGCCATAAAGTTAATTTAAAAATAGCTATAGCTTCTGGTTAACATTTCTACCATAGGGTATGAATATGAATTTATAAAGTAAACTCTGAGCATTATCGAATATGAATAAATTAATATAATAAGATATTTGACGAGTGCATTTTCAGAACATTAAAGTTTAGCCAATCGCTATCTCCATTATCAATTTACGACCTCTCAGACAATCAAACTTCCATCTAGATGACTTTACAGCCGCGAAGGAGAATCAATAGGTCGAATCGGAAGATATAATTTGGAGCGTCAACTTTTCCGCACACGTCGCTTAACTCCCCAACAATCGCAGATGAAATCGCGCGCGCCACGCGGGAACTTGGCGATGATTAAAACGGCGCTTAATGGCCCAGCAGCGATTCCTCCGCAGTTCTCCTATATAAATCGCGCGACGTGGCGGGCCGCCGCGCGGCTCAGTGACGTTCAATAATAATCCCGCGCGCGCGCGCGCGCAGCAGAGAGCGAGTGCGACGACGCGCCGGTAATAATAGCATCGCACTATCATTACGCGCGCGGGCCTGTTTTATGAAGTCGCGCGAGCGAACGCCTTTACGACCGACGATAATTCACAGCTACTTCGCTTGGCCACGCGCGCAGGAGAAAGAGAGAGAGAGGGGGAGGAGGCTACCTCGCGCCGCGTAAGACAGACGTAGTCGTGCGAGCTCAGCCTTTATGCAAATCGGACATTCGAGGATGTTTGATAAAGTTTACGCGCGCCAATGGTCGCGCGCACGCTCGTGAGATCTCAATTTATCGCGAGTAAGAGAGATAGAGAGAGAGAGAGAGAGAGCGAGAGCAAGCACAGCGAGTGGTGATAGGCCACTTGAGCGCGAGCGCCAGCCAGGACGTCTTTATTAGTCGTTATATCCTACAGTCGATATTGAGTTTCACGAGTTTGATGTGGGTACTGGAGAACTTGAAAGCGCGCGCGACTGCAGCTGCTTTCGAACTTTCTTTCATATCAGTCACCTTATGGGATTTCATTTTTCCTCTTTTACAGTCAAATTTTAAATATCGCTTATCCACTAAAAATCGTAATGACGACGATGAAATCTCAATATTTGGCCAATTCAATTAAGTATGTATAAAATGCTCAAGTATTTTTTATCTACATTTGATTAAAAGTTATACTTGTATAATATCAAACGAGTATAGTTACACACAGATCGACATTAATTTCAGCTCTCGTAACGCAGCGTGGAAGAACAGAAACCAAGGTAAGGTCTTATAAAGACATAGTTATAAAGTACAAAGTGAACTCGATCGCGCACGCGGCCGTCAGTGACTTACGTACAAGGTGATCATACGATATCGTGCGAAATTGTCATTAATGCACGCGGCACAATCTACGATCCCGCGCGCGTAAACTATTTAACCGGAGCTCTTAACTTGCGAGCGCACGTGGCTATCGCGTCGCTGCGGATAAATAGATCGACTATCCCAAAAAGGTATAAACGTCGAAGCTTATTCGAATGGATCGTTTCTACTCGCGACATTCTGTTTCTCTCTCTCTTACACGCGACTCAATTATACCGGCCGCGGTGCACAAGGCGCGCAAAAGCAAAAGGACTCACGCAAGTCCACGGGATTATGCACTCCCCTCCTTTCGGCAGAAAGAGAGACGATAATAAACGCGGAGAAGGTCGGCTAGTCGCTCGGTCGGTTATAGTGTGCAAGGAAGAAAGAGAGAAGCTGACTCGATCCGGCGTGATTCCGCGGTGGCGGCGTTGGCGCCCCGCTGCGCGGAGCAGAGCGCCCATACGATGAGAATGTAATTATCCTAACGCCTGCGTTAACTCGCGAGAGGGGCATATAAGCCTTGTGCCGCTCGTCGCGTCGCGGTCGTTTACGCCGCCTCCTTCGGCGTCCGAGGCTCTCCATTTTCTTCAATCTACGCTCGTGTTGCTCGTGTTTCGTGGACCCGCGCGCCACCGCCGAGGAGGTAGGTTTCTCTCTCTCCCTCTCCACGCGTTTGCTATATCTACTCTCACCCGCCGGTTTTCGTCTTCCTCCCTTTATAACTTCGCTCTCTCTCTCTCTCTCTCTCTCTCTCTCGGCGCGCCATCATATCGCAATTCTGAGGAGCGGCCGGCGATTACTCGTAAAATTCTGTGCCCGCTCCGGGGCTTGTCAAAGCCGCGGTGGTATTTTTAGAATGTGCGATAGCTGCGTGATTTATGGTAAACATTGATCGAAAAGCCGGGCGAATGGTATTGTTGTATTATTTTTTCCATTGGCGCGTACAGTACGTATATATACGTATACGTGCGAGTCAATAACGTAATAGAATTGTCGCAGTTGTAATATAGTTGTGCGAGCCTTCGTCGAATAGGAAAGATAAGGTTAAAAGTTGTAAAACGCTTTCACTTTTGATTGATATAATCTATACGCTCCATACAATCTTGAGGATTTTATTGCTATCCATAAACCTGATGCTGTTTTTCAACGATTTATTTTTACAGCAAGTTGCTCTTTTACATTTACACTATGAGAATTTCATTAAAAACTTATCGTTTGTCGTTTAATTCCTATTTTACATTTTCAACGTGTTCAGCAAAATCTCCAATTTACTATTCATGTTAACTGCATTGTTGCTATAACCCATTACAATCATCTTTTGTTAACAAGATCATCAAGTTACTTCATACTATATCGTAATACCCTTATTTAACGTTATTCAATAACATTATTCGTCCCATTGGCTTGAAATTCTTATTTTTTCACAAACTCCCCTTCTCAACCCTTTGAAAAGTTCTCGACAAACGTTCGCCGCATCCTTGAAGATCTTATAGAAAAAAAAAAGAATCCGCGCTTTCACAGGTCAAGTAGAGAAGAGTCGAGAGAGTGGCTGTGCGCGGCACACACAAACCCCAGGACAGCCAGGCAAGCAGGCAGGCGGCGCACTCGAGAAGAAGCTGCGCTCGCGCGCTGCTCAGCGGCGCGTAATCTGGAAATGATCTCGGAGCTTCGGAATTACATAGACGTTAACGAAGCGCGGCCGAGAATTGCGCGCTTCTCCCTCCCCCACTTCTTGCTATACACGCGTGATGGCGTGCCGAAGCGCGCTGAGATTAAAGTACCTCCGATAGCAGTCGTTCCTGCTCGCGGGGTCAACTATATCGAGGCGCGCGCTTGTGCCGCAGCAGCAGCAGCGTCGGAGAACAAACGAGGCGAGCGAGGCGCTAATGAAAATGTATCGAGGTAGGAAGTCACGCGGCCCTGTGAGCGAGCCCTGGGGGGGCTTCCTCACCTGTGTGTATTCTCGGAGGCGGTATAACCCCGAGCTAGCGACGCAGCATCTTCCAAGCTCGAGCGAGTCATTAACTTCGCTCCTTTCTTTTTGCCGTGCGCCGCGCCAACCCTTTGAACCTTCGCGAGCAGCTCGAGAGCTTTATTCCCTGAACGTGCTGATCCATTATTGCCTATTAATCGGGGTCAAAGCTTCGAGTGTCTCTTTTTCGTCGTGTCTGTTGCAGTGATTTTCTTATTATTGCGAGGGGATGAATTTTAAGTTTCATTGTTTGAAAATTCTAGCAGAGATAAACCGCAGAGGAATGCTGATGGAAAAATTCTGCTGTACGTGTAAGCATTCTTGATACAACCTGCACTTAATTAGCTTATCTATAATATGAAACTTCTAAACTGTAGATACAATTTATACCATCTGAAGTACCAGTCTCAAAATCGCAACAGATGGGTATTTTTATTAATAAAAAGTAATGGTTTTTTTTTTTAATATTATTACTCTCTACGAGCTTGTGAATAAAATAAAATAGAATTTTCTTTCATACATTTATGATAATATAAAAACTAAAAGTTAAAACCAGTTTTATTTTTAGTATAAGTATACAAGTATTGATATTTTTTGTACAGTAAAAATATTTTATCTCTGTCGACAATTTATTATATCGATGGACGCATAATACAAAAATTTCGAAAAAATCACTCGCCCCATCGCCACCACCCATGCCACAACCTGATCCACGTGTTGAAAAAGTAAAAAATACGCTGGTTTATGTCTCTTCACGTCGTTTAAAGCTTTGTCTTCTTACACCATCTATTTTGACTTCTCGACGCTCGAGGGCAAACTTCGCCAGAACCTTCGATTTCTTCTCCGACATATACTATGTGTGTGTGTGCGAATTCGTCGTTCGGATTTTCTTTTTCTCTCTCTTTTTTATCATTTCTCGTTTCTTTTTTCATCCACAGAGGCACTACACATTCGCGTGAGCCCCCGAGGTTCACCGCCGTACGCGAGCGAGAATCCGAGGGCAAAGCGTGGCCCGGACGCTATCTACCATCTGGTATAAATCAAGCCCGGTGCACTTGGCTCTCTTAGAGAGTTTCAGCCTCCCCTAAATCCATATTGCATCTTGCCCTCTCTCGCTCTGCGTTTCTCTGTCTGGGCTTCGCCTCTCTCTCTCTCTCTCTCTCTCTCTCTCTCTCTCTCTCTCTCTCTCTCTCTCTCTCTCTCTCTCTCTCTCTCTCTCTCTCTCTCTCTCTCTCGTGTGCGTGTGTGTGTGTGTGTGTGTGTGTGTGTGTGTGTGTGTGTGTGTGTGTGTGTCAATGCATGTGAGTGTGTGTGCGTATGTGTGTGTGAGTGCACGCCTCCGCATCTTCGAAGTTGGCGCATCGGTTTTGAGGAGGAGGGGAAGGGAGGCAGGCCATTATCGAGGCGATCTGTCGATTATTAATTCAACTGCGAACGCGCTCTTATGCCGAACGGCACCCTGGCATCGTCGATCCCATTGGCTGTGAACATTAACGCCTCTCCTCTAAATCTTTCTTTATCCTCTTTTCTTTTTATCGCACGCTCTTAAAAAATAATCAAGTTTTTGTACACAAATTATAGCATACCTTTTGGATTATTCTTTTTTTTCATGGGTTTGAAGTTTGCAACGTTGGAGTCCAATGAAATAAAAAGAATAATTCATTTTGCTTCACGTTTATATTAAATAATATTAATTTTGCGTGTAGACTTAGTGTTTTATAGTATAAATTAACTTTAAAACAAAGGTTTAGATAAAATTTTCATTGTTTAATAACTTTAATCAATCGTAAAAAATTATTTCGTTGCATTCCAACGATGCAAACTTCAGACCCATTTTTTTTTCAAGCTGGAAACATTTTGTCAATATTAGCAAACGAACTGTTTTACGATACAACAGAAACATAATAATTAATTAAATAATGAATTCACATAGGTGTTGGTTGAAATTCAAGTCTGTCGATAGATTTTAACTCTACTTTATCTTGATTGTCTAAAGTGAAAGACTGGTAATAATGAGTAAAATTTTCGACGCGAACTCTATTTTATCGAAAAATATAATGGAAAATAACGATAAAGATAAATAAGAATGAATTACAGTTTGCTTTAGAACTAGTGAGAATTAACTGTACGTGGAATTGCTAAAATTAATATCACGCTGCGAGTGGAAGTAGGTTACATGCTGCAGAACAAACCCAGAACTAACAATACGGTGTGCGATAAGTAGAAAAGAGGGGAGGGCGAGGGATAGAAGGAGAGAAAGAGAGAAGAGTGAAATATAATAAAGTATAAAGAAAAGAAGAAAGAAAGTAATGAAAGTGGCTGGGTTCTGCTGCAGCAATGGGTTGGTGGAGGTTCCGGGGGAGGCGGCGGCGGCGGCGGCAGTGGGAACATCGCGCGCACACGCGCGAGGCACGGCCGCGTGTGTTTGCCCTCACCTGCAAAAAGGATCGTCCCGGTGTATACTTTGCGCTTTCGAGATATTTCGATAGGAGCCCTCTCTCTCTCTCTTTCTCTCTCGTATACACGTGCTCCTTCTCTCCTCCGTAGTTCCTCCTCGCGCCAGGCTGCCGAGGTAGATCCTTCGCTGGAGATCAGACAAGAGCTGAAGCAACATACACACATACGCGCGCGCCGGCGTAACAAAGGAGTATATCGTCCCTCTCTCGCGGAACTCTCGCGGAACTGCGCGAATGCCGCGTGCGGGGAATCCACACGCGCTAGAGTATATTAGAGCCGTGGCTGTGCGCGAGAGAGTGAGAACGCGCGAAACGCGTGGAAAAATAACGGGTGAATTCGATACGTCGCTTATGTGTGGGATTCGAAAAATTTGTTTTGAATTATTTAGAAATGTTCAGGAATTTCGAGATTGTAATGTTTACTTTGGTATGATTGGGACTGAAATTATACTGTGAGGGCATACATTTTTAATGAGCTAAGGAGTGGAAAAGAAAGTGAATTTCAATCAACTCGTTAACAAAAAAACGTTTTTTACAAATAGGTTTTTCGGAAATCGAATATTAGTTACAAATCTCAATACATTAACACTAATAATAATAGTTGATATATTTTATTGACAATGCAAAGTGAGTGGATAACGTATACAATATCAATTCTGATCTGTACATCGAAAACTACGAGTTCATCATTTAGATATCGATAACCCGATGTAGTGAGATATTACGGTGAATGCTGATTTGAATGTAGACATCAGTGAAAATTATGCAGGATACTATTATTGATGATCTCATACATCTTGCTTGTGTCGAACGTCCATCTACTACAAAGCATTAATGATCACGTAGAACCGGGTATATAGCGTCATTAAATCTTGAGCACTTTCAGATGAGCGAATCGTTATATGAATAATAACTTTTTTGTTTCCTGGAAATTTTAAATTAACTCTCTACAGAAGTATAAAATATTTGCGTAATTCAACCTGCATTTTAGGAGACAATGGCAGAATCTATTAATATATATTACATACCTAGGCCAGTAAAATAAGAAATGTCTCAGATCACATGTAATTGTCGGCCGAGGCGAAGCCGAGGTTGACAAACATGTGATCTGAGGCTTTCTTTTTTATTGACCAAGGTGTGTATACTATTTTTCTGCTCGACGGCGCCGGAAACCGGCAACTTCGTTTCGCGCAGCGGCCGGGAAGTTGGCGCTTTCCGGCCGGAGGGCAGAAAAATTGTTTTATGTTACTTACACGTAAATAAATCGCAAAACAAATGGACTGGTACGTTTTGAAATATTTAGTCTTGATAAATCAACAAAAAAAGTTTACACTTAATGAATTACGTCTACATCATGCACATCAGTAAATTTAGATATTGAGTCATACAAATATCTCTATATATGAAGACATCTATAAACTTGACGCTATATTTATTCAGATTTAAAAAAAATAACATATCACTCACTTGTACATTTAATTCTCACTTTCTTCTTTGTTTTTTAACTGTAAATTTTATAAGATATGTTTGCAATTTCGAAAAACAAAGGAAAACTAACCAATTTTCTATTACTGCACAGCATTTGTTGCCGATCGAGCCACTTTGATTCGAGAAAAGGCAAGAACCACACCGCACGTTGCTTTGGTCAGCTTCAGCGGCACGTAACGCGGATCGAAAGCAAAGGTGCGAAGTCCGCAAGATCCGCGAGATCGGATTAAAGCTGCTAGATATACGGGACGCCGTGTGGCGTTCTCCGGGTTTTAAAATAGCTCATAAATTGTGCGGAGTCGGACGGCACCCGCCACGAACTCTCGCGCGCTTATACTTGACCGCGCGCTACCGTCCGCCGTGCAGCCCCGGCGATATCTAGAAACAATAAATAAGGCTTATTATCATTTGCTTTGTTGCCTGCACTGCCCTCCGCGCGCGCGCGATCGCGGGGATTTATCCAAATCGCTGTCCTTTCCATTGTTGCTATCCTGCTGCTGTTCTTGTGGCATATAGGCGCGGTTTTCCACGTGTACACACAGCTATACTATGTGCAAATAATTTTCTCGCTTAATCCTCGCGCTTTTTTTCGATCTGCTAATGGACATTCCAAGTCGATTTTGAATCATCGAGAGATAACGCGCGCGTTAGGAATTATGTACCGATACGATCGCGCAGTTGCCACCGCGCAGGTGCTGATTGTCACCGCGATTACTACAGGTCATAAATTGGCTAATATATAGATTGAATAAGAATGGAGCTAGTCCAACAAATTATCTACTAATTTCACCTTGAAATTATAAATGGATAAGAGTGATTGCACATTTTTCATGGTTAAAAAATATTTTAGATTTAATTGCCACCATTACACATTGTTTTCAATATGTACAGGCAAACGGCAATTACTTATTATTAAACCCATACATATAACAGAAAATTCATGTAAAGTATACTTTGATTAAATATTGATCCGTTTCATAGACGTATATATTTATTATTATATCTACGCTGAGATAAAACAAAACATATTTTTAACTTCCTTTAAATTCAATGATAGATGGTTTTTTTTAAATATGAAAGACTCAAGACAACTTTCAAGTTATTATTATTTATTAAACTCAATGACCTAGATTCGAACATTACTTAGACCTCAAAGTGGGTTTTAAGAACTTTATTTTTTGTATAATTTCATGTGTTTAATACATTATCAATGAAAATTGCACGCTTTCATTAGTAATGAGTAATTCGTATTTAAAAAAACGAGTATTTCATTTATCAATCCATAAAAAGGAAACGATTTTTTAAAAAGTATGTTGTATAAATTGTTGATTTCTTTCCCGAAATTTATTGTAAAAATAAACCGTAAAGTAAAGCATGAAATCTGTAGCAAAGATCGCTGAGAGTGTGCAAACTTAGCGAGGTTATAAAGGCGAAGACTAAAGGGTCTGCCGTAAAAAAGACGCTTTGCATCGCAAGATAAGGTAGCAGATTCCGATCTCTTTAGAAAAACATCTTTCTCATGTATCTATCGTATGTTTAACTTTTTAGATTGATGTTACATTAATGTTATTGAAAGAGATTTCACAGATTTTTTTTTATTCAAATGAAGCTTTTTGTAACATACTTTTAACAATATATATAGCTTAATGAACTATCTACAATTTATTTCAAGGACGCTATAATAACTTTCTATAGAGAATTCATATTATGTAGATATTATAGTAAGGATTACTAGGATATTACTAGGATATTACTAGGGACATGTACAATTTGTACTTCATAAAAAACTTCAAAATATTGCAGTTCGCGCATGTTAAAGTTGTAATGTCAATAAGACAAAAATCGTATCTTTTTGTAAAACGCCGTGCAAATTTTTTGTATCTTTATTAGGCTGCTTAACAAGTTCAATTAAAAAAAATGATCAACTGCATTGAACTGGTTGACAGTGAAGTTATCAAAATGATTCCAGAATATTCTGTGAAATATGACGAAATAAATTTTAAATGGAACATAGTCATACCGAAAGCTGATCAAAAATTCATACACATCGACATACTCAAATATTCAAGACTGAAGGTATCAATGTTAAATATCTACGTATGGAAACTGAGTATCTAACAGTATATACCTGACAAAGATATTTTTAGAATAAGTTGGACAGTGAATTCTGTACCGTTTCTCTGTACCGTTTCTTTTGATAGTAAATCAATTATATTTTATAGTAAAATAGATTTATAAGTTATAAAAGATAATCAATGTTCGTCAGTCTTATGAAATATTACTGTATCAGACTATATATGTGTGTAGAAGAATAATGTTAGTTATGTTAAAAATTCTGTAGAAGGATTATGTTAGTTACGTAAACACATAATCACTGTAATATAATCAATTAGACTACAAATATTAAATACGTATAATCAAACACTGTAATAAGATTGTACTTACCAGGACAGTGTCAGGGATCCGGATCACGGATTCGGCTCAAACTTTAGAATATGTTTTTGAACGTAGAAACATAAAGAAAGCTGCAATATTAGACCCTAACGCTCCAAAAAAACTCAAGTTATGGACATATTTTGCTTTATTTTGAAAAAATCTTTTTAAAAAGCTTCTTCTTAAAACAGTAACTATTTACTCTAACAAAGACTTAAAAACTATTTCAAGAAGAGAAAATAAAACTAGAGAAAACGACCTTTCATTTCCTTTTTTCGGAATTAGAAAACGTTAAGTCCTTCCAAAGTTATGATAGTTTAAAGTTGAGCAACGAAAATGTACCAAAATATGCATGAATTCGAACAGCGAATTTTACGCATTTAACGATACGTTTTTATTGCTCAAAATGAAACTTTCATAACTTTGGAAAAAATTAATATTTTCTAATTCCGAGAAAAGAAAATGAAAGATCATTTCCTCAAGTGTTATTTTCTATTCTTGAAATAGTTTTAAAGACTTTGCTAGAGTAAATGGTTACTGTTATAAGAAGAGGCATTTTTAAAAGATTATTTCAAAATAAAGCAAAAAATGAGCATAATTTGAGTTTTTTTTTTTTGGAGCATTAGGATCTAATATTGCAGCTTACTCCATGTTTCTACATCCAAAAACATATCCTAAAGTTTGAGCCGAATCCGTGATCCGAATCCCTGACACTCTCATGGTTAGTACAAATTAATTAACATATGCCAATGGCCTCTAAAACAGCTATGAGTCATGAAGTTTAAAATTTTGCTTGAAATGACAATTTTTTCTAATACCACTTCATCCGAGAAATTCCCGTTATTACACTTGGTAACAATGTTACGACTATACGAAATTCAATACTACAACATATTTCTTTTGTGCTTTTTTTTTTTCTTTTACTGTGCAACGTCGATACCAATTAAATCAAGCACACCATTACACGATGAGGGTACGAGAAAGCGAAAGAAAAAATGACGAATAAAGAGAAAGAAAGAAGATGAGAGGGAGAAGGATTAAATGGGAAAGAGGAGGTCCTCACTCCCGACAGCTGAGAAAAGAATAAGCGATCTTACAGCGGCATAAGTATACCCCTGGTAAAGGTGTAAGAAAAAAGAAGAGAAACAATTCCGAGACTGAAAACGAAAACCTTCCTCTTTTTCTTGCACTACGAACCCGCCAGTTGATCCCCTCCCTACGTGGCAAAGTTCGATCGTATACGTTTATTCATTTTCGTTCTCGGCAGTCGATTTTGGGTCTGTTCACTTTAAAAAAAAGTTGTTATTTTAGTTCAGATTAAAATATTATAAAAGTTAAGTAAGTCTCTATATACTTTTAACTTATAGAAAAAAAAATAACTAGAATCGAAAGAAAAAGAAATAATTTAAAAAATGGTTTTGAATAATTTCTCTACGTTTGCCAGCGAGATTAAACTTTTGTACGAAGATTGAAACAAAAAATGGTAATATGAAATTCGTTTACTTGTCAAATATATTCTTCTGAATCATTTTAAATGAGCCAGTATTTTTAGAGTCTTATCATCAGGAATTTTTCAAGGCGGGACTCTAACAGACGGGAAAATCATAGCCGGCCGAGAAATTGGCTGCGCGAGGCGGGAAAGTCTCGCAAGCTTTTATGCCGTATACCAGGAGCACGGCCAACGACGTGGCGAAGAGTCGGTGGACGTGCCGCGTGCGCCGGTGTGCGAGAGCCGGCTGAGAGATGAGGTATGGAATATTTATGATCATTCTAAGAGAAGGCGACAATGGCGCCCCCTCTCATTGAACTTACCGGGTGTGCCGAGAGACACCAAGAGAGAGTGTCTCGTGGATGTAAAATGGGCTTTTTCAAAATGAAAATTTTTCATTGAATTCTCGCCTGAGCTCTTAATACGTCTCATGGTGAGTAAGCATTTCCTTTTATTTCGTATACATTATTTTTGTTTGGGAAACTTTTCTATTTGATGGCATATTCTCTGAATATTTTGTGAAGATATATGGAACTTTGTTAAATTGATGAAGCGATGTCTCAAAATGTTTCTTTTCGGTGTTTAAAATATTATTATTTTTAAAACTTTAATAAAGGTAAAGTAAACATAACATAATTTTATGAAATAGCAACTTAATGATATGACCAGTGAAAAGTTAAAACGAAAAGTGTTTTATGGATCGTAATCGCGTAGCAGATTGTAATCAACAGTTATAATTAATAGTTTACTAGCGTAATTTACAAACTAATCCAAAATTTCATTCAAACCGTTGGAATATCGATTTGGAACTTTGCGGAATGGTAGAGTGCATCAATTAATTAAAAACTCGTATATAATTTGAAATATTGAGAATTTGATTTTGTAAGATACGTTACGTGGTTCTACATACAAAGAACCATTAAAATCCTTAATGAATATAGAATTACAATCCGTTAACAATAATAATCAAGGCTCTATACAATTTATTTAAAATATCAATTAATTCTTGGTAAATTATTGAAATTTTTATATACATTTTTTAAAAGTCTATTTTATTTAAATTCGCAAAATGTTATTGTAGCTGGGAGTCAAATTTGAAATATTTTTCGTCGATCGAAAAAATATCATATTATATATCATGGATCTGAAGTTTGCAACTTAATAAAAAAATGTTTGATTTTACTTCGAGTTTATAATAACTTATATCAATTTTGCGTGTAGATTTATTATTTTATAGTATCAAATAACTTTGTAACAAAAATTTAGATAACATTTCCATTGCTTAATAACTGTAATTAATTGTAAAAAATTATTTCGTTGCACTCCAACGATGCAAACTTCAGACCCACTATATATCGACGGCTGAGTGGAATAACTCGCTAACTCAGCATTTGCTTCTAAAACCCTCTACTTAACTCGACGAAGGTTTCAAAAATCATCTAACTCAGGTGCGTTTTTTGTCTTCAATTTTGTAGTGGCAGCTCTGCATAATAGACACGATAAGAAATTCAGAAAAAAATCATAATCGATTATTTAACATTGCCTTTATTTTGTGTCTGCACATGATAAAAATTTAGTTTTTTTAAATCAAATAAAACATAATTTTATTGAATTAAATCCGATAATTAATAAAATACTATTGAGTATTGCAAGTAAAAGAAACTGAATCCCAGTGCAAATCAATATATAATCCAAATAATGCATTTATTAACTCAGTGGTAAAAGGTACCCAGAACCCTTGATAAAGCTAAGAGCAAAAGATCTACACATAGTAAAAAACATATAAAATGAACCAAGAAAAGATTGGATTACAAACAACGTATTAACGTAATAAATTTTTAAAAATAATTTTGAAAATATTTAAAAATTTTTTTAAAGCGATTAACAAAAAAAGATTAAGATGCTATTTCCTTCAAACGTACATTACCGTATCTATTATGCAGAAATAGTATTTTAAAATCCTGCAGAGCTGCCGCCATGAAATTGAAGACAAAAAAAACGCGCCTGAGTTTCTCCGAATTATCCGATGGATGGCCTAGAAGACCTTTCTGCATGAATTTCATACAAGTGCTTCCCAACATATTTACAAAAGCCGTTCAAGAGTGTTCTACAATTATCTCAGGCGCGATTTCGAATGGCAGCAACCGTCAAATGAACCGACGCTTGCTGTGTCCCAAATGCAACCTATAAAACAGCCTACCCTGGTACCTTCCCGCGCACCGCAAGGTATATGATGAAAGCATCGCTCAGAACCGCCGACGACGCAGTAGTCACCGTAGAATCAGAGCCTGCGCCTCGCTTGTCTGCACAAAGCACTCGAACAAGTTACAACTCTCGTCTGGTCATTAGCACCGAGCATTGTTAGAATGTGCAGCAGCAGCGACAATGGCAGGGTGGGGCGACGACGACGACGACGTCGGTCGGTCTCTCGCAGTATTAATAACCAAAACCAATATCGTCGGCGCTGCGCAGGAGCGACGAAGGAAGGGGCGTCTTTGCCCGCGGCGACGGTCAGCCTCCGTCGGATTAGTAAACTGAGCGCACGCGCTGATGTTTGCGCGACAATAGCCGCAGGAGATGCGCGCGAGGCTGCGCCCGCGAGTTAGTCTCGAGAGCACACGGGCCGCTGCACGCGCGATGCAGCAATGCAAGAAGGCCGCGCGCGTACAGGTCGATCCTGCGGCCGCACCACCAGCAGCGTATCCCGCCCCCTCGAGCGCCAGGTTTTGAGTACCCTTTTATGGTGATGTTGGCTGCGCTGTAGCGCCATACCCTCTCGCTCTGTCTGTCGCGATCTCGTACGCTCCCTTGCTCTCGTGTCTGACGCTGGAGGTTCGAATAATTCATGGTAAGTGCAGTTATGAAAAAAGACGCTTCAAAATGTTAATATTTCTTTTATGAATACTTAACGCCTAAATTGCCCGGAGAAGCTTTTTTGTTGTTTATATTTTAGATAAGGTTCGCGTAATCTGCAAATAAGCTGTAAAATTTTATTAAATATGAAACTTTGTCTGAAATTTTTTTATATCAAATAAAAATTTATAATAAGATTTCCTAACTTCTTTTAGTTTTGAGAACGAATTCGCCATTTGTACAACTAACAGATTGTTCACTCTGCACAAATTTTCCTGCACTTTGATTACTTCTAGCTGCGGAGCACAACAGGAACTAAAATGAGTAAGTATATAGCCTCGGCAATCTATCGCGGGCCATTGATTTGGTTAGCGAGCGCCGCGCGAGTGGCGTATCACTGCGCGATAGACGCGACGAAACTCAGCGTAGCGACGCGCTTTCACATAGACAGAGAGAGCGCACGCAGCTGCCACTATAAGTACTCTATATACAGCGGGGTGTGCGCGCTTGCGCTATAAAGTACAACGCCTCGTAATTCGCCGAGTTTCCCGGGGGACGATCTCTCGCGGCCGTGTCGCGCGCGGCGAGAGAAGAGGCGCGCGCGCGCTCGCGATGTATTACGTAAAATTAGACGATGGAACTTCTAATCTACCAATTTGCCTCCAAGTTACATTTAGTTACTAAAATGTATCGCACGCTGATGTGGCGAGAGCGCGAGAGAAGCTAGGGTATGAGATTCGCGCGACTAACTTTCTACACTCGTGTAACTTTCATTGAGCTGCAAGCTGTGCGCGTCTGCGTCATCCCCTGGAACACCTGCCAAACGCATATAATCTCTCGGCTTTAATAAGACAACCACATTAGTGCGATCAGTCATATATACTTTGACGCCAGGAGTATCGCAGAGCTATTGCCAACATCTTAAGAATTTATTATTGTTATATGTAGAACTCTATATAACTAATTGAAAGCTTTGAAAAATAATAAAAAATTTGAATCAATTTCATAAACCAGTGCTCGGGGCTACCGGGGCACACCTGCGATAAAAGCTTCACCGAGCCATTCACTACGACGCTCGGCATCATGAAAACGCCGTTTCAGCGAGCCGCGCGCATACCCGCGATAAAAACGCGCTAAAATCGCAAGAGGTCGCGAGTCCCTACTCCTACACGTACATATATATACCTATATGGTGCACCGAGGCGCAGAATCGGCCCGGACGATTTCGTTCATCGAGGTGAGATGAGACGCGCGCACTCCCCGACGGGGCTGTTCTCTCCCTCTCCCTCTCTCCCCAAGCGATCGTAGAAACGCGTATCTCGCTTCCCCCCGCGGCCACCCCTCTGTGCCTATAAAATGAGCCGAGCGCGCGCTGCCGCTCAGGAATATTGCCCGTCCTCGGTCGCCTTATGCAAGCTTTCTCCGGCTCGTATAACATTCTTTCCCGGCGCGCGAAAGGGATCTTTTTCGCCTTAACCTCTCCATCTCGTTTCATAACAATTTCAACGTTTTTACAGGAAGATGAGACAGCGCGACGAGGAAGAGAAGGAGGTTTGGTGTGCAGCCATTTTATGCATATTCGTTTTATTAGGAAATTGTGAGAAAATTTTCAAAGACTTCGTGTTATGTAGGACTACGCGTGGGTGGGAAAGTTATTGTTATTATTATGAGTGACAAGCAGTAGAACGATTTTTGTTGAAAAGGTTTTATTGTTTTATAGTGTATCTACACTGTATATTTAATATATGCTATTTCTAAAAAGTATAAAATGATAAATACATTAAATTTTCATTATGAATAAAATAGGACCATGCAATTATGTCTTTGATTACTTATATTATTAGTTATTTATTGGCTAGTACGATGCAGAATAATTAAAGATCATATAAAAACGCGTTTTTTTATTAAAGTTTCTCTGACGTACTGTCTGTTCTATAAAATGTAAACTAACCGAAACAGTTGACTTGGAATCTATTTAAATTCTAACGAAGCATTACACATTTAATTTAGAAGAGCATCGACTTTAGTGCTAGTGAAATATTAGCAAGTCTGCCGGGCTAGTGTCGTATAATCTAAATTGATGTCGAGTTCATCAGGGCGAAGAAGAGAAAACGACTATTATAGCCATAAAACTATACGAACCCCACCAGTGAGAATGAAGTCTTTTTGGTAAGGTTAAACTAATTTTAGCTCAGAGAACAATAAATTAAATGAACCACCAGTTTTACTTGAAAAAGTAATATATTAAAAAAACAGTATTGAATTATATAGTAAACTTTCAATACACCTAATTCTATAGTATACATTCCTAAAAAAAAAATATATGTTTTCCTATAATATGTTTCCTTCCAGCATCTTTCTTTTCTATCCATTTATACACACAATTCCGACTGACACCATCGCCTGAACGTCACTACTCACATATACCGGCAATAAGGGTAGAGCTGCCAAAAAGGAATAGCCAGGAGTGCGCGAGAACGACTGACAAACGTGCAGCAGCAGCCGCATTCACGGCGCTTTGACTCATCCGCCGTCTGTTGAGCGCGACTAAGGAGCCAATGATTCCTCGGCGCTGCTGTGTCCACTAATTTGCGGTTTGTTTGACGGATCTTGGATGATTGTTAATTATGTTTGAGAAGCTCGGCTGGCCGGCCGTGTCTGCGCGCGCGCGAGGTCCTTCGCGAGATAACGAGAGTCGCGTATGCGGCGGTTGCACTCAAAGCACGGGTATTAAATCTACGCCCTGGCCAACCTCTGAGAGCAGCAGCCCCCGAATTAGACAAATACCGGATGCCGATGCGCCATCGCGAATGCTAAATGGCTGCGAGCACTTCTGCGCCGCTTGTCTTCCCGTTAAAAGGGTCTAATTTGACATTTGGCTGGGGCTGCAGCACACCTGCGGCTGCTTTTCGTTTTCAGGCTGTAGCACGTGTGTGGTATCAACACCTAAGCGCATCTGTCAATTTGACCTCCTTGGAGCTTCTAATGGAACTGCCGTGCTTACCGTACAACCTTTAATTAACTTTGACGTTTCAGGTAAGCTGCATTTCGTTTGCGTGGTATACAAGCAGAAGGTTGAGAAAACATAATGGTTTATTTTGTAATATGTAAAGATCTTTTAGATGTTCTTTTGCTTATAATTTACCATCTCATCGTAGCACGTAGACTAGTTTTTACCATAAATTATCTGTACAGAATACTATAATCTTTGTAGCTTCTCTTCTCTGCATTTGACGTCATTCCCTACCATTTAGCTATCGCAATGACATGCAAGCTAAAAGATCGGCGTTTTGATTCTGTATATCACTGCGCGCGCGTACTGCAACTGACATTAGCACGCAGTCAAAGGACTTGAGGAAAGGGTCGGACTCGTGACTATGAATAAGAGTCAGAGAGTAGAGAGAGAAGCAAGATCTGGCGATACTGGGGCGGCATCCGTACGTCACGTGAATGCCCAGGCGCGATCCTTATCGGGCCTATAGCAGTCGAAAGGGTTAGTTCTGCTGCTGCATGGACATCGTATATAGGAAATCGCGCAGAAGCATGCGCTGATTGCGGGCGTAACGACCGAAAAGTCAAAGCTGAGCAACTACATGTGCAGCGTGTATATACACACACACACACACACACACACACACACACACACACACACACACACACACACACACACATGTGGCTCTTAGGAGGCTGAAATTGCGATGAAAACGACGCGTGTGCCGTACACATTGCGATTGAAAAATAAATACCAAAGAGAGAGAGAGAGAGAGAGAGAGAGGGGTGGAACGAGGAAATTCGCGCGAAATTCCAGCTGCGATACATAGAAAGAGGAGAGGAAGAGGGAGAGAGAGTGAGGAGGCTCGAGTTGTAAACGACTCATAAAGATCCGATCGATCGGCTCGTTGTGTACAGCGATTTTACGAAGAAAACGGCAGCGGTTGCTGCTGCTGCTGCATCGTCATCACCGCCATCATCATCATCATCATCGCTCAGGAATGTGGCGCGCGAAAATCTATATATGAAAAGCTGCTCCTGCGCCTCGCCGTGTAATCGCAGGCGCGCGCGCGCGCGGCGAGTAAAATGCTTTTCCTTCGGCAAAACGAGATTGCAGTACGGTTATGGGTGTGTGGTTACGCAAACGACTGATACATACGCGCGGTTGAGGCTATTTCTCCGGCGGCACCTTTCCGCCTCTGGGGCGTTTTTTTTCTGCGTCTCCCGGCAGCAGTCGCGAAAAGGTGAGGAAAATTTGCGATAATTGGGATACACACGTTTTTTCGCACGCGCCGGCGAGATTCGAAAATCGGCTGCCGGCTGGAGAGTCGTGAGAGAGAAAGAAAATGGACGTATATAGAGAGAAAAGAAAGCTACTTGACTGTCCGTAGTTATCGTACTTTATTTTAACCATTTCGAAAGCTGTTTTTTCGAAATTTTAAAATGTTTCAAATTGCCTGCGGCTTTCTAGAGCTGCGCGGATAAACGGTTCGCGAAAGCAATACAATTGTAGATAAACATATTTCACATTCTATATAGGTGATCGTAAGAACTAGTTTTTCAATGTTAAAGTGTTAATCTAAAACAGTACTTATTGCGTCTATGAATTTACGTAAATCTTGTAAAACCTGTTCAGTAGTTTCATGTACATGACAAAAAAAAGATAAAACAGTAATATAT
Source organism: Torymus aiolomorphi (assembly GCA_036365515.1). Classification (NCBI taxonomy): domain Eukaryota; kingdom Metazoa; phylum Arthropoda; class Insecta; order Hymenoptera; family Torymidae; genus Torymus; species Torymus aiolomorphi. Next base: position 186,995,659 of record CM070875.1, read on the forward strand.
TGTAGAAAAAAGTGTATGACATTACCCAGAACTTGGATTTCTTTGTTAATTTGTTTATTGAATGAAATTCAATTCGAAAGGATCACCAAAAATGTTGAAAGTATCGATCTAAAAAAAGCGCAGAACGATTATAAGACATCAATTAATTATCCTGCAAATTAGGCCAGAAAAGAGTTAAAAAAAAGCCGGCCCCTACAAGTGGCAACATTTAGTTAGGCCGGGCGAATCCTTGAGGAGGCGCAAAATATTTTGTCCGCCGGGCTCGGCTCGTTTAAGGTAACGGCACGAGCCGGCGAGGATCAATAATTTGGCAGCGCGCAGGCAACGAAAAGAGCCCTCCTCTCTCAGTCACTCAGCCCTCAGCCGCGCGCTTACGTTTCGTCACCCCGCCCCAAAGCAGCAGAAGCTGTGTCTGTGTATGTGTGTGTATGTGCATGCGCCTGGGTATATAAGCGGCGGCACTCCGGTTTAATCCACTACTCGTTTGAGGAGTTTCGGCGCTTGTACTCCCGCCGACACGAAGAGGAGGAAAGAGTTTGCCAATTTGTGACCCGATTGTTTTCTATACAGCCTCTAAAGTTCCCGGCGCCTCTCTCTCTTTCTCTGTTTCTCTCTTTCTGCACTCGACGCAATCACGCGTTTCGGCGGTTTCGCTGCGTCGAGATCTTTAACTGAGCCGTTTACCCCTTTATTGCCGACGAATTTTCTCCCTTTTTCGAGGGGGGAACAAACAGGCCTTTGTGCCAATCGTAAACGAATAAGCTTTTCAGTTTGAATTTCAATCTAATTATATTTTTATAATTAAGAGTAATGTTTAAACTTAATGAATTTTTTTGTCCTCTTTGTTTTTAACGATGCAAAGGCGTAACTTGTATATTTAAACTTTAAAATTTCTTTTAAATACTTAGATTTTATTATTATTATAATATTTCAATCCTGTATTTGGAGTTTGAAATTTCGATCGTTCACAGTGAACGGAACGTCGACTTGGAATTTATAATTTTAGTTAGGATTTGTCGGAATTATTTTATCGGAGAAATCATAAGATCCGGCTATATCTGGTTAAATCTAAAAATGGTAAAAATTCCAATATCTTCAATACTTATTAAACTATGAAAAATTTTAACTTCATTAATTATAGCATGCATTTATTTATATGCCTGACATTTTAAAGCTAATAATACTCTTTAAGTTAATTATAATCTCCAAAGTTAATTATATTAATAATTCTCTTTAAATATTATAAAATAAAGTTTTTGATGCTAAAATATATACAAGTATATTTGAACATAATATTATATGGAAATAATAATAACCGTATAATTCGCAGTCATACAATAGATAAGTTAGAATTTACAATTACATCATATTTTTGCATTTTGCATATTACAAGAAACTTTTTGATAAAAAAAATATTATTGATAATTTTAATGAACTTTTTAAAAGTTAAATAATTTTTTTATAATAAGAAAACTAATTATATGCAAACATTTAATTACAAAAAGTGTCATGTAAATTCACGCAAACATAAGCTACCAACAGTTTTTTTCTGTGGGATTCACTAGACGGGCGATAACATCACTTTAGTCTGAAAACTAAAGCGATTCAGAGCTTTAAAGAGATATACCCTTACAGCGAAGGTTGAGCCAAGCGCTACGAGATGGCAGCAGAGACTGGAGGCCACTTTCGCGTACACTTATATACTGGAACCCTTTATTTACAATTTTTTCTACACAAACCAGTCATTAAACATATTTCATTTAGATTGTTATTTATTTTTAATAGTTGTATATCTCAATATACAACTGTTTCTCAAAACAGTTGATTCTATAATGTAATTTAAATTACACAAATCAATCATTTTAACTCCTTAACGACGAGCGCCGTATAATAAATTATTGAACTATCATTATCTATCGTGAACTTAAGGCTAAAAAATGATATTATTTCTGGAAACTTCGCTCCATTTACCGGATCACGATTATCCCTTGCATCTCGCAACGAACGAGCCGCGGATAATCGACCACGGCCGGGGTAATCGACAAATTGAAGTACCGCTCGGACCTTGAAGTCCCAGCGACGCGGTCGCGCATTAACTTTCGATAAAGTGAAGCCGAAGCAATTGCTCCCGATATATAGACACGGTTTTACGGCGATAGAGCGCGAGCCGCCCGGTAAACAAGGTTTGCGCGCACGCGCGCGTCGATACCCCGATGCGTCGCGAGCTCAGCGCGCGAATCATCGGCAATTCCTCGAAACTTTTGCGGAATCTAATTATCAAGTTTGATTGGATCGCCTCGCCGCCTTTGGGAAGAAATCCGGCCCTTATGCGCTTCTATACGTGGCGAGCAATCTGTGTCGATTTCAGTGTAGCGTGTTTGTCTCCGTTTATTATCAAGATCCAATCTCCAGTTTTGATTATTTAGAAATACTTTTTTAGTAGATGGATATTGATGTTCATTTTAAAAAATAATAATTCTTTTACGAGACAAGTGTTTTACAATAAAATTAAAACACATTAATGATGTGCTTAGAAGTGATGCTTTTCAGACTTGAAATGTCTTTCAACCTAAGAAATATATTTTATAAAAAGCGTCTTAGAGGATGAGTATTATGCATACGGTTAAAAATTTTGTGTAAAATATGAATCCTTTGTAATTGAAATTTTGTGTAAAATTTTACACAAGCGCGTGTAAAATTTTCAATTTACACAAATTTGTGTATTTTACGGAACAGCTAAGTAACATTTATTAGAATGGTTATTAGAAAAATAAACTAAAACAGCGAACAGATATAGTTACGTAATTCCCGAATTTCATAGGAAGAAATAGATATATGTTACAAATGAGATTCTAAAATGTATTGATTTCCTCCACCTAAAAACAATTGGTGCGCGTCGATTAGTTAGTTGTTAGTGTTTGATTGAAGAAGTCAGTTGTCGTTGAGATTTCGATAAAATCACATATCACGGGAAGATAACCCGATTGGTATAAAAATGTTAAAAAAAAAAATGTTTTAAACAAATCTACAGATTTCTTTGAGTAAAGTTTATAAGTTAAATCAAAATTGTGTTGTGATTTCTCTTTCCTGCCATATTTCCGATTAGTTCGGAACAGTGTAAAATGTTAAAATTACAAAAATTTTGTGTAAAATTTCAAATTTTAAAACAGTGATTATATAAAAATTTGTGTAATTCATTTGCACAAATCACTGTGTAAAATAGGGAAATTTATATTTTACATACATTTTGTGTAAAATAGGGATAACATTTTTAAAAGTGTAACATTACACAGAATCTCTTTTTGCAAGTACAGCGAAAAAAACTATTTCAAAAATGAAAAATTCAATGACACACCAATTTTAAAATTCCGTGCTCGATCATTCTGTTGTTCGCGCGGAGAGCCTGCAAAGGGACCCTACGATCTTGATAGCTTTCACACGTACAATACGCGCGACTCTATCGACTCTATACTTATTATCATGAGTATAAGTAAAAATAAAGTTATCAGCGATAAATCAACAAAGGCGTCAAAAGGCGCTTGCCCTCGGCAGATACACACCGACGCGAGAGCCGACACTTAACATTTTTTCCCTCGATCCGCGTTTTATTTTTACCCGCTCGTCGGGGCTTTTCTTGTCTCGAAAGCAGCCCCAGCACCTTCCATATCCTCCCACCCATCTTCGCGGGGCTTTTTCATTATTGAGACGGAACTTAAAGTCATCGACGAAGGGCCCGCGTGCGTAAGCCGATCGCGATAGTCCCGGGCAGCGCGCAGGTAAGCGACCCGCGCGTCCCCTCTCATATCGCGATTATAGTCGAATAAGGCGGACGGGTGTACACCGAAAACTCGACGAGAGCCAAGAAGTATTTCATTATCGAGATTGTGTCGCGCGGACGTAATAAAATTGGCGAGAGCACTTTTCGCGCTCGTATACTGCGCGTGCGGACGTGCGGGAGTCAAATAAAATTTCAGCAGATATAAGGAGCAATAAGAGAGATTACGCTGAGAGGTTGAAGAACTTATGAACTTTAAGATCATCGGCGAGATAGGTATGTTAACAAACAATGTCACGGTGCCGTCAAGCAACCAGACAGATGTGAACAAATTTATGAATTTGTTAATTGGATTTTAGTTACGCGTTGGTATGAATACGTAATTGCTTTAATGTTTAACTGTATATTAATAGAAAGTTCAGTTAGAATGGGACGAATATTGACCTTTTGAGAATATGTACTTTTCTGTTGGAAAGAATATCTCATTCACAGCAATTAATTAACGTATTGTGTAACTATAAATAATGAACGCCATTTACTTGGGCTCAAAAAGTTAAGTACATAGTCAAACAAAAGTAACCAAAGTCTTTTTCATTAAATTCGCGAAAAAGCATCTAATATGATAAAATCAAATTTTACTAATATTAAACATCTTTGGAACACCTCAAAACCCTATTGTTTACTTATGACGAATTAATCCTGTGTATACAACCTTTACATCGCCGCAAAGCACCTCAGCTTCTTAGCCTAAGTTCTTGCAATAATTCCTCCTCCAAGTAGAGTTATCTACAGCTCTCGGCCAATGGGTTCGACAGGGCCCCCTTCTCGCTAAATAGGGAGAAGAGGGGGAAGGGGCGAGAGAAGCGGAAACTTTGGCGTGGCGGTAATGGCTTTACTCGACCGACCTTGATTCCTTATCGGTTCGCGCGACCGAGCGCGTGATGCTCTTCGCCCTCGCCCGCGGACTTATCAATTTCGATCTCTCGAAAGCCGAAATTGAAAGGTGCAAAAATGATGGTTTTCGACGATCGCGCGCCCGCGCGTTCCCGAGAGGATATTATATATCGATGATGAATTCGTAAACGGATATTAATTGGGAGTGTCGGTTGGTGTTTGCAAGTGCGCGAAGAAGTTATACTCTCGTAATTATATTTATAGCGTGTGCACCGTTGCTGCAAAGGAGTTTAAAGGCGATGTTGCACCGATAGATGCTGCAAGGTGGCAGAGTGTGAAGCTTGATAAGGCGATTTAATGATGGCGTGATTCGAGTGAAATAATTAGCGTTTTACTGGGAATATGGAATATGTGATTAAAGTTTTATATAGGATGAAAAATATCGACAGGTTCTCACGTTTGTTATTAATATAAAGTATAAATATTGATTTCAATTAAATATTTATATACTTCTGGCGTCTACATATTAAACTACAAATTTTGACATAGAGTTAAAAGCTTTTAAATGGCAAAGTATGTAAATATAACTGTCAGAAATGTCGACGGCTCTCAATTTGAATTCGCGACAGTAATACAAAATAGATTTTCAATATTCAATATATTTTAAAGTATTTACTTGCATGTACCAAGTTTACCATTATATATTGATCGTATTTAAGGTAGTCCTTTAATGCTTTTTCACTTCATCACAAAATAGAGTATTGAAAAAAATCATTGATCATAATTAATTTCACAAATAATCCATTAAAACAGAAACAGTAGCTTTTCCACATAGTAAATAAGTAAGTGAAAATAAAAGATAACAAAAACAAGTAGCACGTATCATGTAAGAACACGCAAGGGATCACACATTACTCAGTATAGCAAGTGTTGCACGAGTTGGCTACTACGGATGATCGTCGACACCTTTTACAGGCACATATCCGCTGGGAAAAACCTTCCATCGAAATTTGGCACGTGTTGAAGGTTCGGGCGACGGTTGGTTCGATTTTTTCTCTTCGCTACAAGCCCACATATGTGCAGATGTACGTGCACAGAGTAAAAGGTGTGACGTAGAAGTGACGGAGAAGTGTCTCATATAGTCACGCCACGTGTGTATCTTCCTGCTCTCTCTCATTGCACGTTTAGGCGGGACGAGAATACGAGGCCGAATGGGCGAGACGTGCAGAAGAGCGAAAAGATTGGTCGTTCAGCTTTCCCTCGCATTTTGTATATACGTTTTCCAGTAGCTTTTTTCCAACCGAGTATTTTTTTTTTCATATAAAATTTCGTGACATGTAGGAATGTAAAAGTTTATAGGGATAAATTGTATGCGAAATATATTCGTGCAACTGAATTTAAATATTCATTGGCTGAAAAGTGTTTTAATTTTTATTGTGCGATATTTCATAAAAAAGTGTCAGTACTTCGCGATAGGAATCATTTTGTCAAGCGAAATTGATTTTAAAATTTTCAAATGAAAAGCAATTAACAGGCCTGAAAACATTCTTTCATTCAGTAAATCCTGTCAAATGCATTCTGTCAACGTAGTATTTCACTGCAGTCTTTTAAAGTTGTCACATATATTTCAGCTGAATGCAAAAAGGGTCCGTTATACTTTCCATTTAAGTTTCAGTGTCCGTTAATATACCTTACAAGCAATACATGCATAATATTCTTTTTACATTATTCATATTCTGTCTTTTGTACAAATTTAACGTTTAATGATAATTGATTTTTTACAACTTTGCTTATTCACATTCAAAATATATTTCTTCAAATATTTTAATGAAAGTTATTTTTTCATAAAGCAACAAAATCTGTATACATTTTGTAAACATCATAAAGACATATCAAACTAAGCGCACGTTACGTCTAATAGAGACGAAAGAGGCGCACGTAACAACACTCGCCTCCCCAATGACACTCTCAAGAGGCGAAATTGCTCTCTTAAAATTCCTTCGCTTCTCATCAGGCCGCGTTCACGTCTCTTAAGCCCGATTGCGGCCGCGGCGTCGGTTAGGCGTTATTTACGGCGTCCGAAATCACATTACGGCTACGTGTCATCCTACGGTGCGACGGCGGGTCGATGAAGGGGGGAGCTGCACACGGGCCAGGGCAGCTACCGATACCACCCAGAAGAGAGGAGAGAGAGAGAGATGATGGGTGCCGGGGATGGAAACCAATTTTCGGCGGACCCCACATAAATCAGATCTCGTTACAGGCGACTGGGCCGAAGAAGAAGAAGATTCGCGCACAGAATGACGAGAGCTTCTCCCTCCCCCCTCTATACTTCCAGTGCGCGCGCGCTCGCTCTCAATAGGCTTTTAAACAAAAGTTGCCGGACGGCGGAAGGAGGGCGCGAGGATCGATATTTATTAGACGGTTTTCTAATGAAACATTTTAAATGCATGGGATTCGCGCGCGGCGTTTGTCCCTTCGTGGCCCCCGGTGTTTCGTCGATTTGCCTGCGCTACGGCTATATACGCGTTGCCACCCCTCCTCCTTCGAAATCCTTCGTCTCTTGGTTCTTTGCGCGCTTACGCCACGACTCGTCTGTCTTCCTTTCTTTCGCTTGCGCGCGTTCTCCATCTCTCTCACACTCTATGTGTTTCAGCTGTTTCTCCTTTGTGTCCCGAGCGAAAAGAAATTGCTGCGGCTGTTGTGCAAGAGCCCCTGCCTTTTTGGAAGTGTAAGAGTTCTTTCTTAAGCACGCTTCTGCGTTAATACTAATAACCTGCTGAAACATTCAGTTTTGCATTTGAAGACGAAATTACTGTAAATTACCGCTTGCTTTTTTAAAAAGCGCCTTATTCAAATTAGTAATTGTTTAACTTTGTATTGTTAAATCTGCTTTTACGTGTTTAACAATACTTTTTGGTTTGTGAATTATTTTAAATGCTGTTTTAAATTAATATTTTATAAATGATGATGATCGTGATTCGTTTATTACATATATTAGTATGGTGCAAAAATGACTTACATTGCATCACGTAAATTCTTTGTGGGTGAATATTAATTGACTAATTGACTCACCTGAAACAAAAATAAGATATTGATTAATTACAAGTCGTTAAAAAGGACAGAAAATTTCATATATCCCAAAAAATAAATGATGGTACTGCTAGATATTTATGTCAAAGAATAACATTTCCATCAAGGTGAAACATTAACGCTGATAAGGAAAGAGATACAGGTCGTGTATTTTCTACGAAATATTCGCGGAATATTTAAGAGGCCCATTAGCCTAAAATACATGTTCTACAAAGCACGTGTGATTGCGCCCACATAGCCACGCGCGCGAATGTAGCAGTCGATTTACCGGCGGTGTGTATAGCTCGGCCACCGTGCGTGCGTGCTTTCGAGCCACAGTAGCTTCAACAGCAGTAGCAGCAGCAGTAGCAGCAGAGCGTCTCCCCGCCGCCGTCTAATTGGCCCCGCGCACGGTAACTATCGGGGGCCTATCTGTGCCACCACATTTAAGATCGGATTAGAAGCCATTCAGATCATGGATCAAAGGCAATCAGCACGTACAGCGACTGCTGCTACTACTGCTGCTGCTGCGTAACTTGGTCGTGCGCGCGCGTCCGAGGCCCTCCCCTGAGTAACCAGCCCGCGCAGCGCATAATTCAGCCAATCAGGGCGCATTATAATTGGATGGCTTCCATCTGTTATAACATTGTTGCCGAATTAACACGTATTATCTAAGACGCTTAATTTATCGTTCCATTTTGCGGACCGCCGCCCGCGCCGTCGCGCTGTATACGATGGAGTTTCGACGCGTACTTTCGAGTGCGTGGAGTTTCACTTTGAGTGGTATGCCAGGCGCTTTCGGGCTCTCGCTCGGCAAACTCAATGATCACGGCTGTTTATTTGCTCGTTATTAGGGATAATGACTTTCGTACGCTCGTTTAAGCGGATAGAACATTATTAGACTGATCATTTCGAGAGCTTTGATAATATTATTATATGCGTTATGTTTTGATATGGTGTGCTTATGATTTACGGTATATAAGCTGTTTTTGGAGAACTTTATTAAGTAGAAACAATCTTGTCTGTTAAGACAATCATGAATATTTTATACACACACACACACACACACACACACACACACACACACACACACACACGCACACACACACGCACGCACACACACACACACACACACGCGCGCGCGCACAAACACACACTAATATATGAACGATAAAAATACTTTGAACACGTTTGAGTAATTTGGTATTTATTAGCTTGGCACGAGCACCCATTAAAAATCTCCATCATCCTATCGCGCAATCAACAAATCTTTAAGATTCCCAGCCAAGGAACGTAAAGTCCCGGTAAATTAGAAAAGTCACCGATGCGAAAATGATCGAAGGTCTTTCCTCGTACGGAAATAAGTAGCTGGCCCAAAAGACCTCCTTTCGGCAACTTTTCCTCGCCGAGGACTTTTCGGTTTCTTGCTCTCTCCCTCTCTATCGTAACATGGCTCCTGGTCTCTCGAACTTTTGCCCCGAGGGTGGTACTTGGCCGTGGCTGGCGCGTTACCGGTAAGTAAGTAAGTAACCAATCACCGTAACCGCAGACTCTATCCTCCCCCTCCCGCCACCCACTCTATCTCAAGGATAGCGTTCCTTGATCTTCCACCGGTAAAGACCCACATCTATATCCGTGAGTACACGTATATATATATATATATATATATATATATATATATACGCGCCAGTCGATATGTACTGCAGCTCCGCCGTCCGATTAATCTCTGCTAATACCAACCCACTCGTCTCGTCCGACACTACCCCCCCCCCTCAACTCCTCCTCCTCCATCTCTCCATCATCGTCGTCCGCCTCCTCTCTTCTTCCGCTCCCTCGAATTTCTCCTTCCGCTTGTTCCGCGCTGCGCAGCCTTGCCGTATACGTCGCTCGCTCCCCGAGTGAGTGTCTGTCTTTGGATCGACCGGAAAGACATTGAGACGGAGATAGGGATAGAACTCGCGCGCAGCCTGTGCGAGTGCTGGAAATGGGGAAAGGAAGGGATATATTGACAGAAACTTTGGCGAGGTGAGGCAAGGAGTAAGGGCCAGGAAGACGAAGGTGGTAATGCGAGGTGAGGATATCAGACGGGAAGTCGAAGGGATGTTATGAATCTCATTAACTGTATTTTAATTTATTTTCAATCTTTGATATAAATACATAAATATGTATAATTTTTAGGAATTTCCTTTTGTCTCTTGATGTCACTTGTTTTCTAAAGTTGAAGTGCAATATTTTGAGCCGATTGACGTTGATGTGATTAGTTAATCAATCTATCGAAAAATATGAAATTTATCGTTCAAAGAAAAAATTGGAAGAATCAAAGAAGAGCTGACGGCAAAGGAGTAGCGCCAGCAAGAACAAACGATCGCGAAAAAAAGAACCCGCGAAAGGGATAAACAGAGAAAGAGGAGAGTATGGAGATATGAGCTGAAGAATGGAGAGAGAGGGGAAAAGGTAATTTAACCTCAACGGATTGTGTGTGCCACCTTCTTCGTCCGATCCACCGGCAGGCGACTAATGCCGCACACACACGCACACACACAGCCTCATGTCGCTGTTCTACCCCTACCGGCAGCTTCCGCTTCTGTATCGCCGAGATGGGATAATCCGTTTCGGGAGTTCATTTTCGAAGAAATAAAGACGATCGACGAGGATCTTACGGATAATCGGCTTACGGCGCGCGGCGAAACGAAGTAGACGCCGCTGCTGCTGCTGTTGCCACCGCTACTGCAGCTGATGCTATGTGCAGCGGCGGCGGCGGTAACAGCAGCCCACGTTAATGGCTACCTTTTTATTTATACGCCTAATTAACCTATCAATCGAGCTTGCATTGCCGTTCGGCTCCCGGTATTTTTAATTAATCATTAGCGGCCGGAGTGCACAGTTTCTTTTTATTTTAATCGCTGTGCACTTTGCCTCGATGAATAATAAATAAAGAAGAAGCCCAGACCTTCTTTACAAAGGCGGATTATTTTACACGAATATATACTTTTAGCGTATGGATTTACAAAAAACGTACAAAATTATAGTACTTAGTGGTCTAAACTTCTCACGTAAAAAAATTTTATAAAAGTTATATCAAATTTTTATAAAGAAATGGTTCTATATATAAATAATATATAAACTTTATAGAAACCATATAGAATTGGCAAAAGGGAAGTAATTTTTGTTGTAATTAAGGTATAATTAAAAAAAAATACCTTAATTAGAATAAGAATTATCTTCCTCTTGCGAATTCTATATGGTTTCTATAAAGTTTATATATTAATCGCCCCACTCGCTCGTCCGTCACTTCATTCCTTATACTTGCCAAGCAGGGCGCTGCCGCGCCCTTTAATTATATAGAACCATTTCTTTATAAAAATTTGATATAACTTTTATAAAATTTTTTACGTCGGAATTATTATTTAAAAAGAAATGTTTGACGTAAAAGCAGTTTTACTACACTATATTGAATTTTAGGCAGTAAATTCTTTTGGACTACGTTAAAACATACTTTTTTCATATCAGCAGATATGATCTTTAATAATAAGATTATTATGCTTAAACATAGACGTTACAAATACGACTAAATTCGTTACTCACGCGACTTGGTAGGTATATCTCCTTCCCGCTAAGCACACACGCACGGCGCATAAACGCGCGCAACTAACGAGCACCGCGGCGCGCCCCTTTCGCTCGCGTACAATTCTTATTTTTACGCGCTTCTGTAATATAAAGGTAAACACTAGCGAGCGAACGCCCGGGCCGACGTGCTTAAATCGAATGCGCACTTGGCTCCAATTATCGCCCTCGCGCCTGCCGTATATATACGTACATACCGCGTGTTTATTCTCTCGTTCCGCGGACGCTATGTTTATACGCGCCCGCGCAGGAGTGAGATTGCGCGCGTTTTAAGCGTATAACGTACGCACTGCGCAACGTACACGTAGTAGAGTTGGTTGGCGCTTCGATGGCAGGTACGTCCTTCATGCGTGCTTGACCGCAAGCTTCCAGCGCGAGCGCGATTATCAACTCGCGCGCGGCGCGTCCGCGGACGCGCGAAAATTGGATAGGTGAGAGAGAACCTTCGGATGGGAGTACCTGAGTAGACTGGACTGCGTGATAGCTGTTGTACACAGGAGAGGTGTATTTGTCGGTTTTCCGTGGGATATGGGAACGAAACTGCTTGAAAAATATTTGATGAAATAAATGACAATCAAATTATATATATATATATATATATTTTTTTTTCTTTACTTCAAAATACTTATGGAAAGAAGTGTGTATGTACAAAAATTAATGGGAGAACAGATTTTGTTAGATATTTAAAGAATCTTACTTTTTAATCAAATAAAAGCAAAAAATGATGTTTAATCATCAAAATATTATTACTTTACGTATGTTTTAAGTAACATTTACTTTACGTAATCTATAATTTTAATAAAAATTCTATTTCAATAAAATTGGAAGACTGTTTACGATGTAAACTGTTTACGCGTTATCTACTAATTTACGTCCACTTTTTACGTAGAAAGGAGTTTGTTATATATTTAAAAAGTAAACAGGTATCGCAGTTTGCATACTATTTCTATATTATAAATACAGATCGTACAAGAGATGTGCAATGAGAAATGTGGGGACAAATCTCAAATACTAAAATTATTACTATATTTTATAGTAAAAATTACTATGTACATAGCAATTTTTATTATGTATATATCAATTTTTACTATAAAATATAGTAAAAATTTTGGTATTTGAGATTTGTCCCCACGTTCCTATATATTATAGTAATTTTGAATACATCATTATTCTCAGTGTTTTAAGAAGATGGAACATCTATTTTTATTTTATTCATCAAATTAAAGAAAAAAGATAATATTATAACAATTAACTTGGTTTTTTTTTTATATTTATTGTATCTTCTGAAAGTCATGACAATACATGATATTTCTGTTTCTTCCCTCGTGCTAAACTTTTCTGCTACAGTTACACTATAACAGCATTAGACATTTTAACAGAACAAATTTAAAATATCACCAATCATAATTGAATCCACTGATGAAAGCAGAAGAACAATGGTCCTTCCAAGAAACCCTTCCCAAACGAACTCAAACCCATGCAGAAATTCACTATTAGATTAAGTATAATAATTAAGAGAGCAAACATCCCCACACATACACACATGCACGCGTCGTGTACCCTACCCTAGCTCGCGCCTCCGTGCGTTTACGCACATACAGCAGCAGCTACTGCGTCTCCCCGTGTGTATGCTCGCCGAATGTTTGCGAGGCGGTGCACCGTAAACGACATGTAGGTTTAGCCTCTCCCTGCCGCAGTCAGTACCCTCCCTTCCCCTCCCTCCTAGACGACGCGTGTATCGCTCTTCGGCGCGCGCCGCGGTTATTATTTCACGAGCCTGTATACACGCGGACGAGGCGCGCGCTGCACGAAACACCTGTGCGCAGGCTCGCACTTAATCGCTTATATGCGTACACTCTCGGTACATAACTCCTCCCTAGGAAGGAGGAGTGCAGCGAAGGAACGCTAGGGTAGCGTCGCTCGCATGTCTTGTCATTCGCATGTGCGCACCAGTGTCCATGTAGTCGTGGGTGGGTTTTATTTATTGTCTCGGTTGTTTTAAGGCATTGATAGAGAAAGTGGATTCGAAATCAACGAGGTCGTTTCGAAATCAGACGACGAAGATATTATAAAGTTGTAGATGAAATTGAGTTTTTAAAAGAAAAGTAGTGTAACAATTTAGTTAAGAATTTAATCTGACTTAAACTTAACTGAAAGCGTTGTAAACTACTTCTAAATATTTGAAAGACAAGAATATTTTGTCAATAAGAGTAGAACAGCTGATAATTTATATATATACAGCGTGTTCAAAAAATACTGGGATAGCTGGATTACTCTTCAGTAAGCCATTTTGGGGAAAAACGTTAAATACAGAATTTGGAAGAGGGATGCCGGGGGGAGGGGTGCTCTCTAGGTACTCGAGCAAGGTCACCGTCGAGTACCGTGATTGCCCCCCCCAATCTTCTGTATTTCATTTTTTTTCCAAAATGCTTTCATGAAAAGTTATCTAGCTGTTCCGGTACTTTTTGAACACCCCGTATATCTATCTATGTGCTCCCGATATGTACATTGACAACGTTTATGATTAATATTTTTTGTTTAATGGTCAAAATATTCTTTGTAGTTTACCACGAAGCGATAAACAGTTTATTCCGATAACATTACATGCTTCGGCAAAGTTTAAAAATTTACTCTTGAAAAAACATTTTTATTACGTTTGAATGATATTCATTTATTTGGAAAAAGCTTTGCAAAATATTTCTGTATTATTTCTAGACTATGTAAATATAAACTTTTCTTAACAACATTGCATCTCCGATCAAATTCACATTCAAAAATAATTACGAGTAAACCATATTAATTTTATTTATAAAACTAGAAGATAAAATAAATCATATTATCAAATAAAAAAAAACTAAGCTATTTTAAATTAAATTTGCAATTGAATTGAGAAAAAGCCCAATTGCAACCCGTGAAACCATATTTTTATTCTCGGCGAATAATGCAATAATCAATGCGCTCACGATTTACAGCAGCTGTCAAGAATAATTTAATTAAAAGTGAATAATTTAATTACGAGTGGATCCCCTGGTGGCGCACATAATATATGATTAAGCCGATTGGATAGCAGGTAAATATTTCGAAATTGTAATTGAAAGCCCAAAAGCAGCTAATTGTGATATCGCATTGATAATTCGAATCTGTTTTAAAAATATTTTTGTCAAGCTTCCGAGAGCATTTTCGATGCAATAAATATATGAAGGAAGAATTTAATTTATATTATTAACAAAAAAAACTATCAATTTTACTCAATATTGTTGAAGTATGTTTTATTTTGAATGGCTAGCAATTTTGCCTAACACGGTTAGAAAATAGCTAAACATATAAAAAAACTATTGGCCAAACACTACAATAAAAAATGCAAAGTATGCGATTTAAGAAAATATAGTAATTTCTTTATTTCTGAGAAAAAAAACGCAAAAATACATATATTTTCCTTAGTAACATCAGAGTATCTTGGTGATCTTACAAGAGACTTGTAAGAAAAATTATTACAAAATTAAAAATGCCAGCATTCACGGTGAAGTATCAATAAAATTTTATTATGTTTTGTACCACGTCCGCAAGCAAGTCCTTGTATTGATAAGCCGAAACAAGTTGACTGCACACAATCGTCGGAAGCATAAAAACACGGAGAACTTTTAATGACTTGATATGCAGATTAAGCCGGTATATCTAAATATTCATACACGTCAATTAGTATTCCGATCTCTGTTTTGAGGATCATTTCCGCGCGGCCCAGATAACATTACACCGCCCACGGTTTTCCTCATTTTTGCAATATCACTCGTCGAAAACTCCCTCGTGACAACGAGAGCCAGCGTCTATCGCGTGTTAAAAAAAAAAGTTGCCACCACTCGTCTGCGCGTAATAATTAGTGATTTCCTTGAATTTTCAGCGTGGCGGGGCAAAACAACGGTAAAACTCGCCGATGCACTAAGCTAACGATGAAACTCGTTAAAAAATTTCTGCCACGGCTAACCGTATATCCTATATAAACGCGGGCGTGGAAATTCGTCACCGCGAACCATCCCGCCGAAAAAAAATTCCAGACAGTCGATACTCTCTCTCTCTCTCTCTCTCTCTCTCTCTGCGCATCCCGCATCACGGCTGAAAAGCAACACACGCGGCCGACAATGCGGATTGGAAATCGATCGGCAGTGCACGCGCGCGCGCTCACTCCCACGCGCTCATTTAATTTTTTCAGCGTGCGCCCAGCTGCAGCAGCGGTCGATGCGAAATATTAATTGGGAAATAATGTCACCGGCGGGAATTCGCGATAATGGAGGAGCGCGAGATTTGCGCTCGCAGGCGTGTGTGTGTGTGTACAGTCGAAAAATGCGCTCGGGGAATTCATCACGCTTTATCGTGGTCCCGGAATACCCGCGCCGCCCGGTGCTTTAACTCGTTAGCGGTTAGCAATAACATTCGTTATTTTTATCGCTATCGTGTGTACCTCCTCGCGAAGCGAAAGAGGGGGAGAGAGTTGGGCCGCGTACACACAGACACGCGCGCGGGACCTCGCGCAAGGCCTTTGGAGCGGCGAGAAACACGTTTTGGTACTTGGGTCCCGAGATATCGACCCGATAGGTCCGCGTATTTTTCCGTCTATAGCGAGGGCGCGCGGGGTGACTCGCCTTCTGATAGCGCTCCGCGGCTAATGAAACCTTATCTCTCTAACGTATAAGAGAATTTTTCGAACTCTCTCATTCTCATTGACTTTTCGAGATTCGAAGGACGAGGAAGACTCCGAAATTTTATTCTCTCCGGAACGAAATTTATATAGAGCAGGGAGGGTGGCGCAATCTTGCCTTGATTTATTTATCATTTGCCGGTTAATTGTGTCCTGCTCGAGTGCGCTAAGAGCCGGGATATGGAGCGGCATGAGCTCGACGTCGGCGTACTAATAAAAGATGTCCCGGAGATTTGGACCGCGCGAGGAGCTTTTTTGGGAGCACTTTGCGTTAGCCGGAGTTAAAAAAATCATTAGCGCTGTCTGTTTTCGTGCGCGTGCGCGGTGGCAGAATTCTTGGATAGCGAACTGACCTTTTTTGAAAGTTATTGTGAGAACTCGTGACGTCTACAGTTTATCTGTAATCCGGCAAAAGTAACATTTATCAACAATTATTTATGAATAATTCAGTCATTATTCGTGCTTTAGTATTTTTAGAGGAGTTTGAATAAATGTTTAATTTATGTTAGACAGCTAACACATTGAAGGCTTGCAGGCACATGGTAATAAATGAATATTCATACGAGCACGCTTCGACTGTATACCACACGGAATGTACATCTATTGGTTATTGGCTTTTCAACTTTCCTAACGGCCTTCAAACCTTGCGATAACGTTGCGCAGTCCAAAAAGTGACAAAAGTGTGCACCAACACGAGATAATCATGAGCTCAGCGCGCAGAACTATATATACGCGAACACCACGCGAGAACTCATTCAAGCGTTGAAAGTCCAAGTGTCAAGATAACGCTCGTGGATTGACGGGCGTGCGATTATAATTGAATACCATAACTATATACCGGGTAGCAGATCCTTTATTTTTCGAGTTTATTCAAATAGAGCCCAGCCGATAAGCCGCTACGAACTCCGCGAGAGAAAGGACTCGAGCGTTCATAACACACTTATACACACGCACACACACCACCCACATACACAAGTACACAAGTGCCGAAGCGTTTAATGAAAGACAAGCTGTAAATACGTGACGCGCGTCGCTTATACAACGAGCCGTTGCGCGCCCGGCCGATTCATATACATAACCAGTTGTACGCGGTGCTTGCGCGAAGACACACTCTTCTCGTCGGCGCTTGCTCCGCATTTAAGCGCGTGCATCCTTGCTTTCTCGCAAGGTCGTGCGCGCGTGTAATACCCTCTCCCGCGCACAAGAGAGAGAGAGTGAGATTGTCGGTCCGCCCTCCTCCTCCTGCTCTCTTTATCCGCGAGGCGCGTCGCGATTTCTTAATACCTTTCAGCATATCGCCGATTAAGCTTGTCGTTTGTATCGAAGGGTCAGCGTGCGTGCGCGAGGGCGCTTGCGACGCCAATAAAGTACTTTTCAGTTTTGATAATATCGGGTTTAATTAAATAAAACGCCGTCGAGCGCGCGGGCGCCTATGTATGTAATGCAGCTCCTTTAATCTGCGTGATATGTGCATTTGAAGTTTATCGGTGGACTATATTTTTTGAAGTTTGAAGGACAGGGGGATTACATGTTTTTCAGTTTGGATTGGTTGGTAAAAGTTGAAGTACAGTAGTTTTTGAACTTTTGAATGCAGGAATTTCTGTCAGGAGTGAGTGGGATGAGAGATTCCTGGAAATAGAATTTTATTTTAAAAAGTATTTTGTATTGTGAATTAAATTTATATTGCTCTGTATAAAGATTGTTACAAAAAATAAGTATATCGATTTTAGATTTTTCTGGAGAACACTAAATTCTCAAGAAACGAGTTTCGCGGAATCTTTACAAGAGGATTTCATGAGATTTAAAATTTCCTTATAACTTTCCAAGGAATGTTTTTCGAAAAATCATAACGTACAGAATGAAAGTAATTTCACTTTTCCTTTTACACAATAGTATATTACGCAACTAGGGATATAAAGTGTTGGCCAGTCTGGGGTGGCCCTCTTTACTCCCGTGTTGCATGTACGATGTTTCACCATACCCGGGCAGAAAATACCACATTCGCGGTTTTGAGCTGGGAGCGAAAGTGGCACTTTCGGCCAGGGTATGGTGAAAATTTTTTTTCAGGTGTGATCAAAGGCATCGTTATCAGTATATAAAAAATATACGTGTTCGAGATGAAACAGCTTATAGTTTGAAAAGAAAAGTTTACTGGTACCAATTAGGTAACTATTTCTGGATTCATTTTAGATACGTGAAATCACCTTTCAAAACTTGGTGAATATCCATTACATTTCCTGGTGGTGTCATTGTTAGTTTATAATTTGGTTAAGAAAATATGTGTTATGACAACTAAATACATTTTAAGTTACTCTTATTCAAACGATGTCTCGCAACTATAAACATCTCTTTAAATAATTGTCTTGACTAATCCTAGCTTTTTTTATTCATTTGAAATGCGAATTATATTTTAGTTCATATGAATTATATATTGGCAATTAAAAATCCCCTTTACCCTACATCTATCAAAATAAAGAAATTTCCATCGCTCGTAAAAATTGAAATACAAACTTTCTTTGGACTGCGCGCGGTCCCTCTCGAGTAAATATATTTTTCCGATAACGCACTCACGCACAAAAAGCTCCCGTGCGAGCGCAAAAAGCACCTGATCCGCATGCCCGAGCGTAGAATAATACACGCACACAGGGCCCGATTAATGCTGTAATTGTCGGTAATTAACATGCGGGAGTACACGCGCTCTCGCATTACCCAGTCCGCAGGAGCGGCGGCGGCGACGAACAGTATACACACACACACATCGTGTGCACCTTGTTGAGAGAGAACGATTGTGTGTGCGAGCCTTGGCGTTACATCGGGTCCTTAAGTTTGCCTCCTCGTCGCCGATAGGTATACTAGCATCGCTGTGGCTACTTCTCCTCCGCGGCGCAGACCAAGCCCGATTGACTTTATCGACGATGCTCGATCGTGCACACACACATATAAGCTCGCGTCGAATGTCGAATGTCGAATGTCGAATGTCGTCGTCGTCGTTGTCGCCGCGATGTAAATGCAGAAGAGGAGAGAAAAGGGGGACGCGATGGTTCTTCTTCGAAATGCAGGCGATTGGCTTTTTCACGATTTATTGTATAGCTGCAGAGAGATAAAATAGCTGGACGTGCAGGCGTTCAACTTTTTCTATCAGCTGGTTATAAATGGTCGTTGCAATTTAAAATCGTTCTACATTTTATTGTATCGTTTTGTGAATGATCGCATCGTGGAGACGAAAATTCTTGATAACATTTTAAAGATTCGCGAAATGTATTCGTCGCTTTCTTATTTTTATTAATTCATTAAAACGAATGTATTGTTATATATATATATATATATATATATATATATATATATATATATATATATATATATATATATATATATATATATATATATATATATATATATATATATATATATATATATATATATATATATATATATATATATATATATATATATATATATATATATATATATATATATATATATATATATATATATATATATATATATATATATATATATATATATATATATATATATATATATATATATATATATATATATATATATATATATATATTAATTGTATGTATCACTTATAAACGCAAATCTATTTAGAAAAATTCCAGCTTAGTTACGTAGCCTTTTGTTTATGTAGAGACGTCGCACAGTGTTCTATTTTGAAAAAAAATGGACAAAATGAAATATCTCGCGAACGGATATTGATAGCCGGCTGAATCCAACTGCATTTTAAAGTTGAAGTAATGTACAATAAAGGAAAAATAGTCCAGTACTGATCATTTGACCCTGTGACCTTAGAAATGAAAAATGAAAGTCGAATAAATAACGAATTTTCGGCTTTTTCATTGTAGACTTTGTGACTATCAATTTTTTCGATCAAAAAAGTATGTACTCCTGTAGTGTTTGATGCAAGGAATCCGAATTTGATGTCAGAATTGTCCGATCGCACACCAATTTGTTTTTAAAGCTGAAAACTCCAGAAAAAATACGAAAAATTCACCCTGGAAGAAATGGAATATTATTGAGTAATTTCGACTTCGGATTTAGATTCAGCTTATCATAATACATGGATACACAAACGCTTGTATTTAATACAATTTTATTAAAGAGCATGAAGATATTGTAAAAAATGCCATTTTTTAATAACCCTTAAATTTTAATAATTCATATATGCACCTACAAATTTGTGTACTTGTATTCATGTAACCGTGTATTTTGATTCGCTGAATCCGAATTTGAAGTCGAAATTACTCAATAATGCTCCATTTTTTCAGGGTGAATTTTTCGTATTTTTTATGGAGTTTTCAGCTTTAAAAACAAATTGGTGTGCGATAGGACAATTCTGACATCAAATTCGGATTCCTTGCATCAAACACTATAGGAGTACATATTTTTTTGATCGAAAAAATTGATAGCCAGAAAGTCTACAATGAAAAAGCCGAAAATACGTTATTTATTCGACTTTCATTTTTCATTTCCAAGGACACAGGGTCAAATGATCAGTACTGGACTATTTTTCCTTTATTGTACATTACTTCAACTTTAAAATGCAGTTGGATTCATCTGGCTATCGATATCCGTTCGCGAGATATTTCATTTTGTCCATTTTTTTTTCAAAATAGAACACTGTGCGCCGTACTATAATGATTTCAAACAGATGTAACATTATGCTGTTTTCTTATCATCTGTATTATAATAAATAACTGATAAGAAGTCAATGTACACATTAAAGTTCTCGATGAAATAATTAAGAAAGTGATCTGTACCGAAACGACTATTTACATTTTCAATGGGCCATTAGCATTGTTAACCAATCGATTTGCTTCCTCCTTCAAAAGATGGGAATCAAGTTTCACTTTGGAAATGTGGGAAAGTTGATCCTTCGCTCTGCATTATGCAATGTCTTGCCCTCGAATGATTAACTATCGGCTTAAGGAGATCCCGAGGAAAGTGCAGTTTGTGCTGATAAAGCGAATTTCCCACAGTTACCGATGGTCTTTTCAAGGTTCGCTTTAAAGAGCTCGATCAGGGGTAAAGCAATGATGTGATGAATTCAGTTTCAAAAGAAAATGTTGAATCTCTCCTATTTTTCGTTCAAACTTTTCTACCCATAGATAACTCTCTGCAGACAATCTTATTTCTTTTCTATCTACATTACAGCTATAAGTGACGTAATAGCTCAAAAGCTATTTCATGAAAGTAGTTTCATGATTATATATACATAATAATTGGATGTACTACTAAAACATGCCTTTCACTATTTTAAATTAAGTTTATGAATCACGAACGAAAATTAATTTGCGAATTTTAAGTCTTGATATCATTTGAATCGCGAGGTACTTCAGAGTGATTACCAAGCTTCATTTGCTCGATTCATACGAAAAAATGCACACTTCAAATGGCCAGCTACATTATAAACAGCCCGAAGCGCAAAATACGCGTCTTTTTAAAAAGCCCGCAGATGCAAAATTATAACGTCATAAAGTCTGCTTACAGTCGCTGATGAAAATTTACTGTAGCTCTCGAGACGCGCTGTGTGTGCACAGAGAGAAAGAGAGACAGAGCTATATATAAGCGAGGCAAGCGAGAGTGCGCTCCTCGACAATTTGTCGTCGATCGCTCCGACGATTTTGTCTTACTCCGGCGCGGCAAGGCTAAAGCGAGGCGCTGCTCCCGCAGGTCGGGCTTAAGTAAAGGGGTTCTGGAGAGAGAGAGAGAGAGCCGCTTCCCCTCAGATGGGGGGAGGCAAGGCGGGATGGGCGGGCGCATTAGGGTGGAAGCGCGGGCAAGCAGCCTGGAATTGATGTTAGGCGTTTGCATTTATTATTAATACGTTCGCCAGCCAGCCTGTCACTGACTAAGCTGTCAGCCACGGAGTTTCAGACTTCAGCTGTGTTCCGGGCTCTCGCCATCGCCGCTGCCGTTACTCCACCCCCGCAGACGTTCTCTCTCTCTCACTCGACCCCTTTTACCCACGACCTCTTAACTCCACGCTTGTTTTTGCAGCGAGCCCGGTCTCTCTCGCTCGCTCACTCCATCTCTTTCTACTTTCCGATGGCGTTTTTCCGCGCGCCCGCGCCACGAGGTTTTTTTTAGCGTTCTTTTGCTTTTTTGGTGCCTCGTGCAGGATAGCAGCGGCGAGGAGGCAAAGTGGAGCGCGCAGCAGCACCGAAAAGGGGTGACAGCGGGAAAATGGTATAAAATGGTTATGGAAAAACTCGAGGTTCGCCCTGTCCAGGCTTCTTGTTCGCGCGCTGCAGGAAATGGAGATTACTTTTACACAAATATTTTTGTTTCATCTACATTGTGTGGCCTTTTTATACGGCGAATGTAGGTACTCCAGAAAATATCAGGTATAAAGTGCCTGCCTTCTTGAAAGCATGACTATCATATATATGAAACTGAAAATTATAGTATTACCATTTATTTCTATTTCTGTGGAACTTTTGTTGGCTAATTTAAAGAATACTTTAAATATAATAAATGTTCTATTATTTTAATTACTGAATATACAATTTCTAAATTTAAAGAACATAATTCAAAGATTAATATGAAGTTTTTAATGTAAAAGATATAAATATTTAAAATAAAAATATCTGCACTTTTTAAAAAATAAATGTACTTGAAAAAATATATTATAAAGTTTGCTTCTCTATTTCTCTTAAGTTTTATATTTTAAGAAAATGTCCTCACCAACATTATGAAAGAGTCCTTTAAGAGGGTTTAGCAAAGCTGCGCAGAAGGCTAAAAAATTGCTTTCTATATCCTGAGCGCTTTTTATTTCTATATTTAAAAGATTATATTTCCTGAAATTAAAATTTTATTTTCCACAAAATAAATATTTTTTAGGATTTATTTGAGAAAGAAACTTTTTTATCGATCAATTTCTAACTGGATTGTTATTCTATACTCCAATGGCTCTTGTGAGCACTAGAACGACATTTATTTGACTGTTTTTTTGTTTTTTGTGTCGGGCTTGCACGGAATAATAATGAAAAGAATAAAAGTTTCAAAAGTTCGTGACATCTGAATATACCTATGTCACAAAAAGGTATATCAAACAAATAAATTGAATAAAACCACTTAATTTAATGAATTAACGTTGACCAATGGATTATTAAAAGTTTTTATACACTGAACCTGTCGTTAACCACATCAAATCAACTGTGCAAATAGCCCGCGTCAGGACAGCGGAGTAAAAGTGTAAGCCCGCGTGGTGAATCGATCGGACTAGTGTATAGCCATCAAGCACTCCCTATCTCATTTCGCTCATAGGCAATTCAAGAAACCAACAACGTCCGTGCTCTGGCTGAAATAATGATGAGCCCAGACCGCAGGGTCAGCCGGTTCAGAAATAGCTGATAATTTTTCCGAAAGAGGACACATGCGAGACACATTGTCTCTCTCTACTCGCCGCGCGCTTTCGTGACTTATAGACAAGTCATCAGTGGCGCGCGCGTGCGCGCGCTCGCGAAGGGGACAACAAACAAGTGGAAGTTGTGGGCGACACTTCTTGCCGATAAAAAATGGAGGTGCGAACGACAGCGCGTGCATCAATCGCGCTAATGCCGCGCTTCCTTCCTGCATTATACATCGGGTTTGGGGCAGCCAGAGAAGGGGCCAGGCGGCAAAGTTTCGGCAGGAGCAGCGCACGTCTAGCGTGTCATCCGTGTTGTTTTGTAGAGACACGAGACGGCGGAAAAGAGGACGAAAATCAAGGAAGACACGCGGACATTATTAATGCCTCGCGAGGATAAAAGTTCGCCTGGCCTGGCCGCGAATAATTGATGAGGAATTTTATGGCCGATGGGTATTGACAGGGGAGAATAGCTCCGCGTCTTGCTCGAGAACTCGACTCTCGACTCTCGAGTTCAATGAGTGCGTTCGGGAAAGAAATGTTATGTGCTTGGGTCGTAGAATTACGGAAGTGATAGGCTCGAGTAGACACGCGCGTCTTTTAATAATCGTAATGGTGTGGAAGTGAAACATCAAAGTAATATAATATAACGGCTTTGAGAACTTGCGAATAGGATAATTTGATAGGAAGAAAAATAAACGAACAGACTTAAGTGATCGCCAAATTCTTTTAATCTTTTACCCCAAAAAAAAAATAACTACTACGTGAAATAACAGAAAAAACTAGGATAATTAAATCATTGATTTTATACCATTATTATAATTATTTTAAGAATTAATCAATACATCTTTTGAACTATGAACACGTATAACTAAGCTCTTAGCTATTCAAAATACATCGAGAGTGAAAATGAGAATCCGAGCTAAGACAACGCGGAAAGCTCCTGAGCGTGGCACAAGGCAAACCTCCTTATGCTTCGTTAAACACCTTGTTTCCCCACGCTCCTCGAACAACGACAGCGCAATATTATGCCATCGCCGGATGACGTTTGTAATGCGAACACGCGTTAAAATAAGCGAGAGAGTGAGTAGCGCACCGACAACCACCAGTACAGAAAGCATCGGGGTTACACGCTGTAATACTGTTTAATGGGTCATTCCCTCGGCTGCTGTGTTCGCGCACGCGCATTCGGAGCTTCAGAAAAGGGATTTTGATTTTCGCGTTTCTATATACCAATTATATGCTCGATAAAATTACAACGCGATTACTCACCGACGTACGCGTGCGGAAACTGCTATAATTTGAGTATTCGAGGGCTGCGCCGGGGAATGCAAACGCGGAGAAGCACATAGGAGAGCGTGCTCAACTGAAGGTATAGTCAGATTTTGTTGCGCATAGAACTGATATACCGTTAGCAATGTTGCGAATGAAAGAACTTTATCTCGTTTCGTGCAGTAAATAACAAGGAAGTCTCGTTTTTCAATTTATGTTTTATTAATAAAATGTAAACAGGAAAGATTACGCGGAAAAGCATATAATTGTGTCTATTAATTAAAATATAATACTGACATCGGATTTTATTATCTTCCTCCCATTGCAAACATTTACTTTCCCTTCATAAAAAATCATATAATTAAAATAAGATTTCAGCATGTAAAATTATATGTATATAATTATATGAATAATACTGTTAATAAGGTATAAGAAGTTATACTATTAAAAAGTTTTAAGATAATACTATCATTGTGCTGCAATCTTCGAAAAGTTACGATAAGCAACACCCCGTACAGAAAAATCTTTGGGATCCAGTCCGATTCAATTCAGATTACCCAATTTCTAATTGGGATCTAATTGGGAAATTCAATTAGATCCCAGTGCGAAGTGTTACGGTGCGCCAATCCGATTCAAATGGGGCACCCCTTTTAGAATCCATTTACGATTCTAAGACGATCCTAATCAGATCCCAATATAATTTGCATATAAAAATTTATAAATAATTGACGATAAATATATTTAATTATATATTTTAAATATTACTGTATACAAAAAAGGAGAATTTGAAGTATATTTATAAATTATTTTGATCGTGCATTATTGCTACGATGCCCATCCCAATCTCTAGCGTTGGATATGGCGGAACCTAATGCCTTATGATATTGCGCATCAGTAATTTCATTCCCATCGCAACCTGTGTGTGACTGGTTTATTAAATCTAAAAAATGAAAAAATTATTTAAAATAATGTAACTTAACTTCGATAAGTTGTTATGACTTTGAAAGTGATTTAGGAGCTTTGAGAAATTCCATTCGAACGCCCTACAGACCTGTGGCTCAAATTTGTAGAAGATTACAAGAAAGAAAAACGTTTGATATTAAAAGGCCCGTTATACCACTGCCTTTTAATGTTATAAAGTCCGAACCAACTAATTTAAATACAAACTGCATTTTAGTATTTAAGTTGAAAGTTAAAGGCATTTTCAGTATTACAACGATTGAACCGAATAACATAGTTTTACTCGTGGACAAAACTGTAGTACGCATTAATAATATATTTTATTTTCAAAATGAACCTCAAAAAATTAAAATACGAGGTAATACATTACGAAAAATGAATAATGTATATAATTACTCAACAGGATCTTCAAAATTAAGTATTTGGGAGACAAGACAATTTTCTTCGACTGAACAAATTTTTAATTTAGAATCTATTAAGCACAAATGTATTCTATTGAATTTAAATTTCAAGAAAGGAGGTGAAAAAAAGTATATATAATGTCAAATTGTTGCACTGAAGTAAATAAATTCTATATATAATATATTTCTAATAAAAATTTTATTATGCAGTGTTTTACTTGTATTTTGAAAATTATAATAAATATATATATTCTAATTTTATAGAACTTTCTTTCCCTATTAGAATCTTACAGGAATCTGTCTGGATTTTCCAAACTTATAATTTAGTAGGGATCTCTGATTGGGATCCAGTTTCGGTGTCCCAATTCGGAACAGAATTTCTTTCCCTATTAGAATCTAATGGGAATCCATCTGGGTATCCCAATTTGGGACGTAATAGGGATATCCACGCGGAATCCGACTGGTAATCGGGACACTTTGGATAATTTCCACACGGGACCTACATGACGAAACGGCACCACTATCAGTATTGATCGTGCTTTGTCCATGCTACCTCAGCACGACCCAAAGTATCAAATCTCACAGTGCCACATCGAGATTTGCCTTCGTGACGTCTATGCGAAAAGATCATCTCGAGACCTACCCGCGAACGAGCGACTACGGCGAGCACCGTGCACTAGACCGATTCCACCAGCGTGCGCGCGTCGATAAATTCGACGGCGCGTGCCCGTACGTTAATATAATGGAGTATATAAGAGGACGTCCGTCCGCACGGCGGTGCGTTATCGCACCCCGTTACCCAGTTGGCGGCCCTCCTGCGTGTACACGTATACTCACATACATATAGAGATCCACCAATCACCATTGACGAGCTCGCGGGCACGCTTGAGCGAAGGCCAAAGGGCAAGGTTCGGGAAATTTATTATATCGCGCACGCGCGCAGTCCGGTAATTGATATGGTAATTTCGGGTAATTTAGGGTAATATCTGCGAAAAGGGGGAGGAGATTCGCACGCAGTGATCTAGCGAGGGTCGGGCCGAGTGCGATAAGGCCGCCGGTGGGCAACGTACGTGACCTTGTGATTTTTGAGCCGTGCGGGAGATAGCTTACGGGGTCGTCGCCGGGTGGACGCGCGGGGGACAGTGCGAGCCGAGCGTTAAAATATTATTAATCGCCGCTCGGGCTCTTGGGTCGCAAAGTAACAAGAGATTCGAGATAGTTTCACTTAATTTAAATAACGTTTAAACCCTCCTTTATCAGGCAGTTATTTCTATTATGTGTATCAAATATAATATTAGTATGATAAAATAAGTTTTTTAATTTAATTACATTTTTATAGTAATTCTTAATTTACTTTATTTTATAATAAATATACTATAGTATAGCTTGCAGGCTATCAACTTTCTCGGTCTATATTAATCCCAAATATTGATTTTATACGTAATTACATTTTCACACGATAGACGTTGTAAATACCTATAAATAGAAAAGTAAACAAGAATAATCTGAACATATAATTTAATATTGTTTGACTAATAAATAATGTGAGAGATCCTTTTATTAATTGAGTAAAATAGAGAAATTTACTTAATATAAGCAGATATTGATTTAAAAGCTTTATAAATTAAAAAATTAAAAATTTTCTTGGCTGATTTCAATTTATCTTGCTTGTAATTAAAAAAGATTTGAATTCTCAATAATATTGAACTATCTACTTTTTGAAAATATTTTCTCGTGCAGTTATTAGGTGTAAAATGAAAATTGAACGCACGCCCAACCAATTAAAAGTGTCAGAAAACAGGGTAAATTACACGCTCAATTTTCGCATTAAAAATAACATTTTCCTTCTAAAAATCACACATCAATTGAAAAGAGTGCTGCAGCAGCCAGACGGCTTTGAAAGGCGAAACGGCCGACGCGAAAGGGGGGGTGAAAAAAAAAATTCGCATCAATAATCCGAGGTTACGGACGACTCCGCTAGGCGGCAGCAGCTCTCGAGCGCGCTGCACTCTCCTCCGCACCTTCCTCTCGCTACACTATACTCGCGCGAGAAGAGGGGAGAACGAGAGTTGCAGGCGGTGCGGAGCCACCGCCGCGACCCGGTGCATTCTGCATTCCGCGGCCCGCAGAGCGAGAGGGCTCGAGAGGGCTCGGCTATACTTTCGATTTCATCGCGACCGCCGTGCTGTTGAGGCGAGTAAGAGAGAGATGATGCACCGGGAAAATCGGGGTCGAGTCGGTTCTCGAAGGCCGATGGCTCGCTTTTTCAAGTTAAATAAGATTAAGTATTGATGTGTGGAAGAAATTTGCCGAAGAATTTAACTAGAAGTTTTATACTTACGACAAATATTTATGGGTTGATCTAAACCTTTGTCATAAAGTTATTTTATACTATAAAATTAATCAATATAACTTTGAAGTAAAATCAATTTTTTTTCTATTTCGTTGCACTCCAATGTTGGAAACGTCACACCCATAGATATTTTGATTTCCTTTATAATCTTTTAGTTATATTATATATTGATGTATTTCAATAAAGTTCACTTTGAAATGTTGTTTGTTATAAATTTTTAGAAATATGTTATTTTTTACATCTCTATATTATATTTTAGAAACAAGCTGATCTAGATAATTACCAAAGGTGCAATATACTTGTACATTTCAAAATCTCAATGAATTTTCGTACTTACTAGTTGGGAAAAAAGGTAAAGTTAAATTTATTTTCAATATAAAGAATTTCATTCTACAGTAAAAATAGAATAAACAACAACTAAGTAGTAAAATTTATAATGTCTATAAATGTGTCAGCAGTAGAATCTTTTAAAACTTTGTGTTAGCTAATGTTTTTAGTTTTTCAAAGTGTATATACGATTTTATCACAAGTTAACTTTATCACAAGTTAAACAGTGTTTAGCTAGTGGATTTTCTCTAAATTGTTATTTTACATAGAAAATTGCGCATTAAATTTAGAAAAAGATTCACGCAACTTGTATCTTTTATTACTCGTATATTATTTAATGA
The DNA here is from genome assembly GCA_036365515.1 of Torymus aiolomorphi. Taxonomy (NCBI): domain Eukaryota; kingdom Metazoa; phylum Arthropoda; class Insecta; order Hymenoptera; family Torymidae; genus Torymus; species Torymus aiolomorphi. The sequence continues at coordinate 187,024,746 of CM070875.1, forward strand.
AATATAAGTGGCCCAAATTAAAAAGCTCTCCGCTTAATGCTCCAGGTCCCGGGCAATTCGCTGTTTAATGGAATTCCGAGAGTTGGCCGGGGGAAATAGCCACGTACGCTCCGTTAAGGTCCTATTTCCGCGATTCTCTCGCTCTTTCTCCGCGCACGGTAATCGACGTTAGCACGATAATGGCGATATCCTTACGCGGCGGGATCTCCCTCGCCGAGACCAAGACTCGTCCGACCGCTCTGCGGAAAATGGCGCTTCCGTGACCGATTGGAGAAACATCTGTGACATAGGGTATAGTGGAGATGTTTGCAAAATCTTTTTTCTGCTAATTTTCGCTTAACTGAAAATCATTGAGGAAGCGATCGAGAAGTCGATCTACGTTAAGTGTTTTTAAATGGCTCGAAATATTAAAAGATCATGACTTCCAGTATGTAATTTCATAAATGACGTAATAAAATAAGAGTTCGCAAGATTGTTTTTCATTTCTAAGAATTGTGTAAATTAGAAAAAACTGTAAAAGTCGCCATTTAATTGTGGTTTCATCGTTAAATTGTAATTACTATCAATTTTTAATTAAAACTTTTTTTAGAAACGATCGCAATGAACCAAATAATTTTTAAATAGCATATTCCAATTTCCTAGTAGAAGTCTTAAGCATATTCTAGCTATAAATTAGCTATATTTTCAGAATATGGTTAATTTTTAGCTGAAAATTAGCTAGAATACCCCGGTAATAACGTAACGCTTTTAGCTTTAAATTTGGCTAAAATATGCGTAAGCCTTGGTCAAAATGTTAAGCAGAAATCACCTATATTTTAGCCAACGAAAAAATTAATTAATTACTAACTAATTGTAGCTTAATGTTAGATTTTGAATTATTAATAATTTAAGTGCGAAATGAAACGAAAAACATGTTTCCATTACGATGATGTACCACCTAATCTAAGTTAACAGAGTAGCTTATTTATAGCTGAGAAATGCAGCTAATTTATAACAGCAGCTGGCTAATTTTCTATCAGAGTTGCAAAATATTATAATTATAATTGTAGTTGACAAGTTTTGCAATACAATTCTATATAAGTTAGGTGTAAACAACGTGTCCAATGTCACCAATATAAGAAGATAATATACTTCTTAAAAGGAAATCTGTAGTTTTCTCAGAATGGTATATTTGATGTATAAAATTAACGTATAATAATTAAAGTCAGAATTTAAGTTCCTTTTTGCGTAAAAGATCAATAATTAATTTAATGGAATAATAAATTAAGTTTAACGATACTAGGTCCCGATGAATTTGCAGCCATTTTTTCCTCAATTTTAAATTATTACTATATTACTAATTAATTTTATTAACATTAAATACAGCAACCCTTCAAATAATTGACGTTCAAACAATGGTGGACAGTGAAAGTGACGCAGAATTACTAGAGTCGACGCATGAAAACTTCATTCTCAAAAACCGCACGAACGAAAGGGGAAAAGAATAGACCGCGCGCGATAGGGTCGGAATCGTCGAAATAAAAATTCATCCGCACTCGACAACGAAATTACAGTGCAAAGAAAAACCCATTCGATTGCCGGGGCTGCATGTGAGCGTGCGCGCCGTGGACACGAGCAAGCGGACGTGCGGAGCGGGGGAGAGGAGAGAGAGCAGATTGCGTTTTAAAAAGATGCGCGCGCGAGCGCGCTAGGCATATATAGGACGGAAAAGGGAGAGCAGACAGGGAGCAATAATTGAGTCTATAATCGACGGGTGCCGACATCAAAGTAGCACTCGGGCGACCCCCCCGTCACATGGGCTAGCTGGGTTTGCCGTCTGGCCGATTCGTTCGTTCGTTATTTAACGGCTTTCCATTGCCCCCGCGCGCCAGTTCTCGCTCTTTCTCCTATACTCTCGCGCGTGCTGGATTCGACAAAACGATACATTCGTCCCGGAGTTTTAGCTATCAGCTCTGTTTCATATACGTACTTGTTCGCCGCCGTTCTTTTTACCTGGATTCTACCTCGCTGATAGAGCCGATTTCATAGAGGCTCGTATGCGAGCCACTATTTCACCTGGCGTGACAAAAATTTCGTTCGTTTTCCAACAAGTGATTTCTCTATTTCGTGCTGTCTCTGATTGACAGCCATTGTGATTTACTGTTTTTAAATTGAATAACGAAAATTTAAGAAAAATAATTTTAAAACTCAATATCTCAATATTCCATTATATTGTTGTAAATATCTGTCAAATGAAAAATCTAATTAAATTTCTTTTAGGGTTTAAAGTTCAATTTAAGTTCAAAGAAATACACTAGGATTCGACGATTCAACAAATCGAACCGATTGGCTACTCTAGTTAATTACTAAAAATAACATGAATTCGAATAAAAATAAAAAAAATCTCCGGAATAATTATCAGAGAAAATTACCGCCAAACTGTCTCTCCAGCAATAATTACTAATCACGGTAAGCAATTTTTCTCCATTTGTCAAGGCGACCGCAATCGCGACGCAGCATCGCGCGTACTTAGCGGCACGAGGATTAGTGCCAGCACGGGGTTACACACCCGCGCGCAGAAGGAGAGGTTCGCGCGCTCGCGCACATCATAGGTCGTATCCGACGTATGCACACATCCCCACTCATGCACACACGCACACACACACACGAGTTATCGCGAGGTCGGGAAGAGAGGCGAGGTGAGCTAGGCCATGCAGCAGCAGCAACAGCAGTGCAGCACGTCGGCAGCCGAGGCACTTGCAGTCACCGAATTAATTCAAGTCAGCGATTAGCCGTCACACACAAAGCTCTCTCTCTCTCTCTCTCCCTCTCTCTCTCTCTCTCGCGTGTCCCGATCCTTAGCACATCGCATCGCATCGCGAGTAGTCCTCTTCAGGGTGCAAGCCAAGGCGGCTCGCGCACAGAGGGAGGAAGAGGGGGCAAGGAATCGCGCGAGCTTTTGGCTTTTCGCGTGCACGCTCCAGTTTGCCAAGTGCGCGTACAAGTGGCTTCGAGGCATGCAAACAGCCGGAAGCGCGGTGAACTTGTGCCCGCCCGTCCGCCCAAGCGCTCCGACACAGGCAGCAGCAACCAAACCTGACGTCGCGGTAGCCTGATTTTCACCTATATACTTTCGTATATTTTGCGTGATACCAGCACTTTTCACTTATTCGCATTTTTCTGTATTATACTTATTATATCGAGGTCTCCACTTTATATGTAAAAACCCCATTATAATGATTAGATAAGTCACATTTTATGAAAAATGTGTTGCAGATAACGAATTATTCGCTGTTGTAATATAATACATTTTATGGTAAGGAATATTCTACGAAGACTTGTTATTAAAATAATTCTTAATTTATCGACCAAAAAAATAAAAAAAAGAGAGAATAGAAAGCATAGTTCACATTTACTTCATTTTATTAATTTAAATTTAAACAAAATCCTTTTCTTCCAACACTTCAGCATCGTAAAACCTATATATTACCTGTGAAATTATCTACCTAAGAAATTATTTAATTGAATTCCTCTATTTTAATAAAAGATAGCGCGAAATAACACGAGACAAGAAGTAAAGAGAGAAAAAAAAAATGAAACAAAATCCATCTAAAGCGTATCTGCAACTCTCTCGGCCATTTCGCTCTCAGTACTCGACTTTCGTCGTTTCTCCCCGTTCCCATATACATCTCCGTTACAAGCAAAACGCGCGCGCGCACACACACCACCGCCACTGTGCTCGCGCGCGTGCTTATCCCGATGCTCCACTTTTCTTCCTTACAGCCCGCGCTAACTCGCTCGCGCAAAAGACACACGGCCCCCGCGTTCCTCTCTCCCTCTTTCTCTCAGCGAGCCGCAGCCGTACCCATTGCGCCGCGGCAGCTAACCCTGCGGTTAATGGCGCGCGGTATTTTTCTTCCCGAGTGCGCGAACGCGCGCGCGCGCAGATTCCTATATACCCACGGTACGTATATATATACGCGATGCTCCCGCCGTAATTACGCCTGGGCTTCGCGGGTATATATTTTATTCAGCCGGCGAATCGATCGTCGCTGACGCGCCGTATCTGTCACTGCCCCACCGCCACTGCTGCTGCTGCTGTTGCTGTCGACGAAAAACTTCTCTTCCTGCACGCACACACACGCGTGTGTATGTATGCGACTCGCGCCCCCGTGTCGGCTCTCTCGCGGACCCTCGAGCGTACTCATTTATCCTCCGTTTCGATATAAATTGGACCTCGGTGTGCTTGAGTATACGGAGAGAGAAAAAGAGCGCTGCGCCCCCAAGGACAGAGGAGGTGCCACCTTTGCGCGTGATTCGTTTTTTTCTCCTTTATTTTTTCGGTGGTATATGTGTATGAGCGATTGCGGGTATTTAAACTATACGTACACATTATAACGGAAAATTTTAAAAGAAAGAAACGGCCCGAGTGATAAGCATGAGATGCAATAAATCGCGCAGGGCATATTACCGGCGCTTAACTTTCTATACGCGCGCAGTGAAAACTTTGACCGCGAGCAATTTTTTTTCGATCCTTGGAGAAAAGAACGCGACCAGTATCTCCGCGCGCTGTGCAAGTCGCGTTCCCGTGGAGGAGGCTGTAATTACAAGCGCGGTGGTGGTACGATTTTTGTTTTTTTCATATACGACGCGCTATACGTCTTGGAGAAACAAACATTGGCTCGATAAGACGGGTAATTCGCAGGTGTATCGCACTGGAGAAACGCACACGCAATGATTGTAAATGACATCGATTTAAGCGTAAAGACCATCTTAAGCCTTAAGTTCTACCTTCTACTCGTGATGGGTATATAGTACTGTTTCGATTGAATATGACAGTTTATAGAAAGCTTGGTGCGTGCTATTAATTACATTCAGTTTACTTTATAATTAAAGCCAACGGCAATTCACTTCTGTAATATTTTTTACCGAATCCTTGTTTTCGAGTCAATTTGTATTGTCTACAAAGCAAAAAGTTGTAAAAAATTTCGTTTTAAATAGATTAAACAGTCAAAAGTGGTAATGTACTCGAAACGTGAAAGGAACGATACGTTCGCCGAGAGATAAAGATGTAAGAGAAAAATTATTACCTCGAGAGAAGGATAAAAGAAAAGTTTCGCATAACGGGGGTCATTTATCATGCGAGATTTTTGGAGCAGCAGGTTGTCAGAAGGCGTATTGGTTCGGTGATTGAAGATTGTAGGGATGTTGCTACGTGACTCTCTTAAGTGCTTTCTTTCTCTCTCTCTCTCTCTCTCTCTCTCTCTCTCTCTCTCTCTCTCTCTCTCTCTCTCTCTCTCTCTCTCTCTCTCTCTCTCTCTCTCTCGCAGAGCATGGAGTAAAACATCTTGTTAAAGAGATGCAGGGACTTTATTCTGATGAATGATCATTGTGCGTATTGCCAATGTCTTTGAAAATTAAAAAGTTTAATGTGACACCGTAATTATCATAATAAGTTATTAATTCATTTAAGATTTATTTCATCAGTATCGATTTCTCATAAGTATAGTTTGGTATATAAAAACAATACCTGTAAGGCATTAATCCACGCACACTCATCAGAAGCGTTACAGCAACGATCATTAAAATAATATATACGTATAAATTAAAATATAAAATAAATATAATTTAAAAGAAACGTATTATACTCTTCAGTTGTTAAAAAGTTTAACATTTTGCAGATCACCTTGTCTTTTTATTATTACTTCCTACCTTATTCAATAATAGAGACAGACCAAAGAAAAGTTGCATTTTTATTTCGAGCATCATAAAAATGTCACTTCCAGTGGCAATAAGGTCATGTTTCACACGAGCAATTATAACCGCTTCAATAAAATTTCTTCGCGTCGTTTTACGAGCGAAACCGCGGGAGCTGCAGAGCCCCCTGCACGTTTCGTACGCTTTTCTATACGACCGTAAATCCAGCTACAACTACACGAATACGTGTGTGCAGACACACTCACACACACGTACTCACACACATTATACGTATATATTCTACCACTCCCCGGAGGGAGAATTTCGATTTCGATTCGCAAGTTATCGCGGTTGACACTTGCACACACATACACATGTACGCACTCGAAACGTACACACTCACACCTACGAAATGCTATAACGGACGACGAGAGTTACCGAGTTCTGGTTGAAATCAGCATTTAGCGGGCTTTCCCGATCGGTCAGGAAATAAAGATTTCAGAGCAATTGGCAGCGATCCTATCCAAAGGCCATTGGATGAACCTCTCTTACGAAAGTACTCTGCTATGTACATTCTTATATGAACTTATATCGATTTACTCTGCAGTTGGAAGACAGGGAGAGGAGTTTCGCGCGGTGGTGAATTGTAGTAACTTCTAAGCTTCTCGATAAAAGGATAAGCTTATCACTTATTTATTCCTGTTTATAAGAGAAGTTCTAATGATTAAATATCCTGACAAGTATATAGTGTTATAACAGAAACATTAAATTTTGCAAGTAAATATTAATCTTGTACAATTAACAATTATAGATCTGACGTTAAGTGAATAATATGCAATTTCTTAGATCCGCTTAATAAATTATCTATTACGTAATTGACATTAAGAGAATGTCACTCCGCAGTTAAATAATGAAGTGAGAAATAAATCCTATTTACCTCGAAAGCAGTCACTGATTTATCCACTCCTTTATGGGCTACAGCGTCCTTAATATCTTAAGTGCAGCATCTTGTACCATCAAGAAACTAAATAGAGAGAGAGAGAGAGAGAGAGAGAGACAGAAAGAGAGACAGACAGAGAGAGAGAGAGAGAGAGAGAGAGAGAGAGAGAGAGAGAGAGAGAGAGAGAGAGGAGGAGAACGGAATAATTAAATCGGCACGAAACGCGCTGACGAATAAACAGGGAGATAGTGAGTAAAATACGGTGCATCAGTCATGAATGCGCGAACGAAAGCGTCTGGATCCTGCCCGTCACGGCATGAAAAAAGTCAACTACTCTCGTTTCTATTTTCCTCTCACCCCCTCTGGCCCTTCCCGCTACTTCTTACTCCTCCACCGTCGGACACACGCGCGTCTTTCGGAGCCACTAAACGACAGGGCGGGGTTTTTCCGCATATTCACGCTCAATTCGAAATAGCCGCGATTTGTTAGGTTTTTCTCTCGGCGCCTGCGCATATATATACAGCCGAAGGCGAGGCGCGCGCATTAGGACCGCGAGCGCGTATAAGGCTAGGACGGCATTAGCTGGATGCGCTTGGGCTCTTACATATTTCAACGAGGCATTTGTCTCCATCCGGAATGGACCGAAACGGCTTCTTATTTCTCTTTCTTCTTTTTTCTCTACCTCCCTTCCTCTCGCTTGCTCTCTGCGCAGTTTCCACGTTTCGCTGGCTAGGCAATTGATTTGCTGTTGCTGAATTTTTCTTCGTACCCGCGGTGCTTAGCGTGCGAACGCGCTCGAGTGCGCGAATGGAATAATTCATGGGATGCGAGGCCCTTCTCGGTTAATTAATTACGTCTGCTAATGAAGGGCGGGCGGACTGGCCGCAGTTTAAAACTTTCCTCGTATTTCAGTACTGCCATTAATCGGTTATGCCCAGTCCAAGCGCTATCGCGGTTCGCCGTTCGCTTGATTGCTCCAGCAGTTATTAAAATTTCTGAGTTTCTCAACGCTTCTTCGTTTGTTATATTTTTAATTGTGATATCATAGCATAAACAGTCAGATCTGTAAATTTATCAATTTAAGATACATGGTAAAAATTATTTTGTACAGGTCGTGTGTAAGTTTAAATAGAGCTCAATTGCGATTGGTTTCAGACGCACTGAATTGCATTATTTTAATTTTTATCTTAATATAAAATAAAGGTATAAAATGAATATGGTACGTATAATTTCAATTTCATTCATATTGTCTGAGTTTATTTACCGTACAGCACGTTAGAGTGTAAAATAAAAACATAATCATATTCGTCAACGTAATTAATGTTCCTGAAAATGGATTTGCTTTATGCACACAAAATGGAATTGATTTTCCGAAATTTATGTAGATGACATCGCCATAATTAATCGTTGTTTTGGTATTTTGTTAGAATATAATTGTCCAATAAGCATGCATTACAAATCGAATCAAACTAGCCTTGCTATGTTGGTAATATTGAAATGCTCATGAACAATTTAGCGATTTCTATTATTATGTTAGTACAATTATCAATAATTTTATAATACGATCTTTTAAACGATAATTAATTTGAGTTACTTTATAAGTCTTTTTTTACTGGCCTTATAATTTAGTAGAAAATATATTATATAGTATCGATATATTTTATAGCTAAAAAATGAATCATTAATATATAGTCTTAAAAAGAGCACACGCGGATTATTGAATATCGGTTTTATTAAGACTCTAAATTTTCGTATTATTTACACAATAAGTAATTTTATCGAAGTTTCGCATCTGAGCGCAATATAATTTTCTCTTAGCAGCTTATTAATACCATCACCTAGTTAACTCTATATCGCATTAGAAACTATACAGCTATAAAGTTGGAATCACATTTTATCAGCTGCTTTATAGCAAAAGATTAGCTGTTGCAAATTTCTTTTTCTAACCAATATGATCTTTATACTTAAAATTTTCGGTAAAGAACACGCAATTGTTTCTCCACGTTAATAATAATTAATTATTTTGTGGTTTAAAAGAGTAACTAATGCAGTGATTTGCAGTTGCCGCTAATCATCCCCCATCTATCCAGCAAACTATTATGGGTTATACGTGTGGGTGGGGGGTTGCACTCACGCTAGTTCATTTCTTGGTTAATTCGGGCCTTCTCATGATTAATTTCCGGCTTCCATCAGCGATATTAGTTTTTAATGCACAAGCATTGTTGCGGAAATTATAATAATTGACCACTATGGCTCGTCATACTGCAGAATCACTATAGCTCCAAGTCATCATTCACGTATTCATTTTTCATTTTTTTTTCTTTTATTCCATTAAAGATAAAAGTATTATTTATAAACTCCCCTGCTTCTCAACGCGGGTATGTCACTTTTTAAAAAATAATTTTAATTATAAAAGAATTTTATAACACGCTTTTCCCTTTTCCATTGAGAAAAGAACTTAATTATAATTTAAATTATAAATACTTATAACAAGAATATACAAAGAGAATTCGCTTTTTTTGTTTATTTAAAAAAAAGTATTTAAAAATAAATAAAGCATAAACTGTGTTGACATCTTTAATCTTCTAAATTCGTATCTCCCAATACTGTTTCGGTTTAATACACCCTTTGAAAAATGAACCCTCGTCTCGTCTGTACATTACATCGGATAGCACGAGGTTTTTCATGACGAACGTTGCCGTGTGCGTATGTGTGTGTGTGCGTGCACTCCACCCCTCCATATAATGTAATATAACGCTTTGTCCGTCAGTGCTTCGGCTATATAAACGGCGCAAGTGACTGAATTCACGAGAGGGCCAATGATAAAACACGTCAATCAATTCGACCGTGCGCACGCTAGTCCGCTCCGCGCGCGTGCGTGCAGTTTTCCGGTTTCGACCAATTTTTTTTTTATTTTTCATTTTTTATCGTAGCCCAAGCCCTCCCTCAGGCCTGGAAAACGCATTGTTCCAGCGAATTACACGAGGCTTCGCAAATTTTGATTTATGCGGCTTGAGCGCGTGCCTGTGAAATCGCTCTTTGTTTGTCGGACAGCGCATACGAATTGGTGAAAATGCTTTTTTTTCCATGAAAAGAAACCTGTAAAGTTTATAAATGCAATATTTTTCATATCCGACGACATTATGACGAATTCATTTTCAACAATAAAGACAATAAAATGAAAATAATGTAATTGGAACGTTCTTTTATAAACAAATCGATATCCCGATTGAAAGGGTGCCTTTTCACGCTTCAAGAAAATCCATAACAAGTTTCAATGATTTCACTTAAATTCTGTAACAAGATTTTTCGAATGAATTCTAACAGCTTTTATATTCTGTGTTATGGATAAAGTTATGATAATACATATTGTTATAATTTAAAGTTAAATTGCCATGCCTGCTATTGAACTGTGCTAAACAGCGAGGCACAATTTACGCGGAAATTAGACTTTCAGAACCTGAATGGCAACCTGTCCAATGTCAAAGGACAAACCCTATCAGCCTGAGAGACGTGTAAATAAAGTTCTTGATAACAGTCAAAATAAATGCGTTAATTATCGATTCTCGTTACCCCCGCGTCACTCCAGCCTATAATCGAGTTTTGCATAATCATGCAAAAGGCAGGTGCCCAGGAATCGATTGTGCGAGAGTACACGGTCTTCGTGAAATCGTTTGTAGTCGACTTTTTAGCAGGACCACATCATCGAATTTTGTATACAATACATGCCATTGAAGTGGGCGCACGAATGCACGTCAATGTCAGATACAGCAGCGTCGTTTATGACGTTTTGATAGTAATACACTATACTAGATTAGACTTGATTATATAATAACAAGTTGTCCTTTCCTCTTGTTGACTTATCATATAATGGCTATAGCATATATGTCCTTCATAGCTTATATATCCATATTGCATCATGAAATACTATTAAATTTTTATTTTTAATAATGAGGATCCTAAAGCGACATAATTGTTTCAATGGATACCTTAATGCAGGTGTTTTACCGTTTTTCAGTAATTATCGTTTAATATCATTAAGACGTAAAACACTATAGGATAAAGCATTGTGATAGCAATAATTATTGTACAATATTTTTTAATTAGCTAATTGCGCGATCACAATTGTTTGGTTCCTTTATAAAAGTCAATTCGAGGATCAATTTCTCTTGTTTAAGAGAATTAATTGTAATGGGTGGAATTTAGAGCGGTACTTATAAAAATAATTATAAACAGATAACAAAAGTTCATTTGAGAAAAGAACGTCCATTATGTATGTACACTTTTATCCTTTGGAGGGCTGGAAAGCCATAATACTGGCTCAACTCATGATCGACACTTCACACGTGGTCAATCTATGATATAAGATACCTTTTTTTATGCATTTTCTTAGAACGATCATGTACCCCAAATGCCGGTCCTCAGAGATTTTTACGATAATATTGCCAATTTAAAAAATAAAACTAAAAAATTAAATGAATTTCTTTCATTTTATGCGACAGACCTGCTAATTTCTTAGACAAAAGCTAGGCAATATAATTGCTTTCACATGCAATATACAGACGAATAAGAGATAAGAAGTCATGAAGATCAAAGAATTATTTAAAGTTCAAGGTTCTAAAAATAAGCAAGCCGGTAGGAAAATAAAATAATAAAGAAGCCGAAAGAAAAAGATGAATACACAAAAGACTATAGCGCGTCGCACGCGAACTATGTGACATTTATACGTATAATATATAAACTCGGCAACTCGTTACTCTCGCATTGAAGAGGAAAAAAGAGAAAAGAAAACCCTATAGTTACCTTTCTTTTATACTTTTGTAGTATAAACCAGCTGTGCGCTTTCTCACGTAGATAATCATATATGCACATTTCACCTAATCTTTTCGCTTCCACAAATTGCAACAACTCAAGTGCCGCATAAATATAAGTTTTTTTATTCTTATCAATGTTGACGATATATTGTTAATAACTAAAATATTACATTAGTACATTACGATACGTGTGACTTAAATGGCCCATTATCGCACGGCGTGAGGTTAGCGCCCGAGCGTAGCGAGGGCGATAATTCATGTCGTTTGATGGGCCACTCAAGTCCTAAGTATCGTATATTATTTTATAGCACGTTTACCTAAGTCCGCTGTCACGCCTATTCGTACCTTAGGCAGTCCATTTTTGCACCGTGAGGATAGCGCGCGAGCGCAGCGAGCGCGATAAACACGGTGCAATAATCGACTACTTAAGTCACGGATCGGCGTGACCTACGTGCGGACTTAGGTCACACCGTGCTATAATAGTACATTTCGACACTGGTGCGGAAGGTGATAATTTACTTCATGTGACGTTTTTCGCACGAGCGAAGCGAGTGCGAAAAGTCACATGAAGTAAATAATCAACTTCCGCACTCGTTTCGAACGGTAGTTTATACCACGAGCGCCGAAAAATCATACCAAAGTTGTGATTTTGAGGTTAGAGTGGTATAAAAAATATTACACGCCTCATATAAAATGTATTTAATCTATAATTTTGATGAATAATCTACACAATTCATACTTCTTTTATCAGTATTTTACATAATGTTCATTGACAAACAGAATTTTTTTCAACGTTTTTGCAATATATAGTAATTATAAAATCTATCTTAATTGATTTTTTGATTAAAAAGTATCGCAGAGACAATTCATCAATTTGTAAGTTACCGAAAACGTGTTTAAAAGGTGTAACGAAGTTGCACGTCTAAAAATACAGGGCAGGTAACTAGTATAAAGAGATCACAAGGATAAAAGGGTTATATTGAACAAGTGAATATTTCACTTTGTGAACTGTAAACTGATTTATATAGCGTATGACCTCGTTCTATTATAGTATCAAAGCAAATGCTATTAGGACGCTTCTATTATATTTTTAAAATTTAATTTTCTCTTACAAGGGTAGTAAAACAAGCGAGTCTGTGCAAAGAGAATACAAAAAGCCAGCTCTACATAAAGTATAGTGCGCGTCCACTAGTTGAGCGTGAAACGAGCGTGACTCTGTTGTGCAGCATCGATACAACAGAACTATTTAATGGTAAAATTTGATTACGCAGCTTTTGTAGTACGCGAGTGTGGCGATGCATATAGGACTAATAAATTTACCGGGTACAAAAGGTGAAAAACAAACACAAAAATTTGATCAAATTACATACTCTAAATTCAATACTTTTTTTTATAAAGTTTCTTTAAAAGTTATGGAAAATTCCATTATATAATGTAATATTACGATGCTCAATGTGAAGAAACTTTAGTACAAGATAATTCAAGAGTCATTTAGAAAAATTTAATTGCCGCACTTCAAAGCTTTTATTGTGATATAATACAATCTTCGTTTTATCTGGCTCTCATTACGCATACCTTTTCACTTCATCTTTCTATGCATTCACCTTTCCGTAACTCCTCTTCCATCTCCACTCGTCACCTATCCTGCCCTTTCCTGCTCTATATCTCGTTATCAAGCTATGTGTACATAGAAGGAATATCGTTTGTCCAAGAACGGTGGAGAAGGGGCCGGAGAAGGAGAGCAGGCTTTCCTCTCGTTCACACCGAAAGGCGCGCGCGCGAGCTCACGTCGTTAGATGGCTTCCGCGGAGTGTATAGAGGAGGGGATGTCGACAGGAGTATCCCAGACTTTGCACGTGAATGTCGAAAGAGGAGGAGAGAAAGCGCACGACGCGCCTGGCTGAGAAAGAACGAGCTATTTCCTTCCGACTGTGACTCGGTGGATTGCGAGTTCTTCTTTTTTTTTTCATTTTCTCGTCGGAGCTGGATGTAGCAGGGGTAGGAGAGAACAGCACACAATTGATTAAGTGGAGGCGCAAGAGCGTAGAGAGTGCGCGAATCACCGCTCCCTCTCGCGCGCACTCTCCGGAGGAACGCGTCGTAATAAGGTTTTGCATAAGAGTAATGAAGACACCCGCGCAGCTACTTCGCACGCGATAGAGGGAAGGTTAGTACAAACAATGGGGTTCCGATGCGAATAACTTTTCTAAATTGAGCTTGGTTTTCGCGAACAAGGAGACGGAGAGCTTCTTAATTAAAAATCCTCGAGATTACTCTTCTGGGAGTCTCTGTTAAAAACGAACATCGGTAAGAAAAATTTCATTTAGATTTTGTTCTAACAAACTTTATACAGTAGCAATTAATAAATGCTGAGAACAGTAATTTATGTTACCTATAGCGAATACCGCAACAAACTTTGCTAGTTTTCATTTTATATGCATGTAAAGCCAGAATAAGTTACGGGCAAACACGAAAATCGACATAGAAAATAAACGATTCCTTTCTCGCGAAAAGTCAAGAGAAAACGCGATCGGTAAAAAGAGACAAGTACAGAAGGGATAAACCGCGTAAGGCTGTGAGGCAAGAAGCGAGAGTAGCGCAGCAGCAGCAGTACCAGCAGCAGTATAGGCTTAGAGAAACGAGGGGATAGGGGTGGGAGGCGGCAGGAGGAGGAGAAGAAGAAGAATACCGGATCGGATCAGTAGTAGGATCAGATCGGATCGGTTCTGGCTGCTGCTGTGGTGGCGCGGGGCGAGGATGGCAAACGGGTGGCTGTGGTAAGCGCAGAACCATGTTGCGGATAAAACGCCGCCCGTCACTGTCTGTCAGAGCCTCTCTCTCTCTCTCTCTCTCTCTCTCTCTCTCTCTCTCTCTCTCTCTCTCTCTCTCTCTTTCTCTCCGCGCTCGCACTTTCTCTCTTCTTTGGCACCCTTCGCGAGAGCTCTCGCCCCGATGTATGCACGCTCGCTCGTACCGTCATCTCTCTCTCTCTCTCTCTCTCCCTCTTCGCGCACATTGGTTTATCCTCCCCTCGCTTCCTCTCGCTCTGCTTCTCTTCCCTGGTATCGACCGCTGCAGACGACTGCCATAATTTACGCGTGTGTACCCACGGACGACGCCTCGTATAGGAATCGCGCATACCGAGGCATTAGCGCTGCGGGTATACCTACGACACGCGTAATTCCTGCGCCCTCTTCCTCTCTCTCTCTCTCTCTCTCTCTCTCTCTCTCTCTTTCTCTCGCGCCCCGATAAATCAATCGGCAGCTCGGTCCAGCAGTTTGTTGCGTCTCGCTCTTTTAATTGGCGCCTATGCTGCCCTGCGTGCACGGCCATGAATTTACATTGCGTTGATATTTTTCACCTCTGACGCAGCAGTCCGCGTGTATATACCGGGATAAATATAGTTTGTTTCTAGCTCCGATATTCACTCGTTTCTATACTTTATCTCTCGACTGGATGCTTATGGATGGCTTGTATAATTTTAATTATGTATTGGTGTTCGGTGCTTGCGCAAAATTCGATACTGCCGTACGAAATAGCCGCCACTTTTGGTAGGTGAATGACACTAATCACTGTTCAATTAGAAATTTACGTTCTACTTGATGTACAATCTGAATTATGCGTATGCAAAATTAATTTCCCTATGCTAATCTGTGCAAAATCAATAATGTGGATTGCATTACACATAGAAACCGGGTATAGCTACATGGTAAATAATAATAGTATAGATGATTGAAATTTCAGTACTACGTGCACACAGAGTTCTCGAAATATTATTATGAATAGACACTATTCATTGTAAATTAATGGTTTGTATACTAGAGAAAGCTAAATGATAGCCGGGAGCAACAGCTTTCAATTTATGTAAATAGATAAGTGATATGTTCATTAGTACAGATCACGTAACAGCGAATACGTAATAAAATATTTTTTGCGATATTTCAACAATATATCAACATTTAAATAAAGCAATAAAGAAAATTTAAAAGATATTACGTTCTGCTTGTAGACTATACTAAATGTTTCCACTAAAGCTATAAATAACTTGCTCCAAGGAATCCGGCGTACAGCAATAACGCATATCCTCGGAAAAAGAAGCTCGACAAATAGCGACTATGGAAGTTAACACTTGCGCGGGGCATATGTGCACGCGTTTTTCGCGCAAAGACGTGTGCGCGAATTAAAGCCGCTCCTTGGAACAGAGACGGCGAATTTCCGCGACGCTCGGCAACGCACAAACGGCTGATGAGCCAAGCACGTGCGGCGCTCGAGTGCCGGTGCACTTATCGCTCTGTATATGCCTCGCCGCTCGCGCATCGCGCGCGCCGCCGCTCATGCCGACAACGAACCAATATACGAGCGTGTGCATAGGAGC
The DNA here is from genome assembly GCA_036365515.1 of Torymus aiolomorphi. Taxonomy (NCBI): domain Eukaryota; kingdom Metazoa; phylum Arthropoda; class Insecta; order Hymenoptera; family Torymidae; genus Torymus; species Torymus aiolomorphi. Next base: position 187,040,551 of record CM070875.1, read on the forward strand.
GGCGCGAGATGGTGCTACGCACACGTGTACGCGCGCGTGAAGGATTCCTATAAGGATGTTGCTCCAGGAAGCCCCGAGGGCCTGTCGGAGGTGAGAGCAGTGCATTAGCCTTGCTTCCTCTATCTCTCTTATAGTCTCTCTCTCTCTCTCTCTCTCTCTCTCTCTCTCTCTCTCTCTCTCTCTCTCTCTCTCTCTCTCCCTCTCTCGCTCTCTCTCTCGTCCTTTGACTATTGACCTTTGAAATAGCATCTCTCACTCTCACTTTCGCTATCTGCAATTTTGCTTCCTCATAGAGGAAGCTTTGTGATAGTAAAAAAAAAAGTTTATGAGATAATGTGTTAGAAATGTTATTTAGCAAATTTGGAATCGAAATACACTATTTTTAGAAAATGTCCGTATGGATGTGTGTGTGTGTGTGTGCGTGCGTGTGTGTGTGTGTGTGTGTGTGTGTGTGTGTGTGTGTGTGTGTGTGTGTGTGTGTGTGTGCGCGTGTGTGTGCGTGTGTGTGTGTGTGTGTGTGTGTGTGTGTGTGTGTGTGTGTGTCCGTATACACTGATATCTCATGATCTACTCGATCGATTTTAACGGGAGAGTGATCATTTTTTTAGATTTTGCTTCCACAATTGGGGTCAATATTCTATTTATGTAAAATTTAATTTTTTTTTTTTTTATAGCCATTTTTTTATTTTCAAAATTTTTTTTTTCGATTTTTTTAATATTTAGAACAAATATTGTTTATATATCATGAATTCTGTGTATGTAGGATAAAATTATCTACAATTTAAAAAAAAAAAAAGTCGGTAGCTATATTTCGTCATAAGTTATTGATGAAAACGTAATTTTTTGTAAATAGGTTATATTTCGAAATTAAAAGAAGATATTAACATGAATATTTTTTTGGTTATAAAGGATATTAAGTACTATAACTTACTAAATTTTTAGGGTTTTTTATTCATTATTTTTTGAGAAAAAAAAATAATTTATAAAAAAAAAGTGATTTTTTTTGTCGTTCAATAACTATAGTAAAATTGGCTTAATCACTTTGAAATTCTTTGTAGGGGTAGATTTTGTATACCAATCGAGTGAGTTCTTTGGGCAAAAGGATTGATCCATAAATTTCGAAGATATTTGAGGTTAAAATTTTTTTCAATTTTTTTTCAAATCGTAATTTCTCGAGAACGGCTCTATGTATCTAAATGGGGTGGGTGGTATTCGAAAGAGAATTAAATTACCTATATTTTCTAAAAAAAATTAATTCTCTAGCTATCACGGTTTTTTTGTTATTAACAAAAACGTAAAAATTGAGAAATGAAAAAAATGAGTTTTATATGTTCAACTATTACAAGAGTAAAATTGTCTTATTCGCTTCAAAATTCATTGTAGAGGATATATTATTGATAGTTCTCGGATGAGTTCTTTTGGCAAAGTGATTGGCTCATAAATTTCAGAGATATTTGGGTTAAAAATTTTCTAGACATTTTTAAAATCTATTTCTTGAGGATTAATTTATAATTTTTAATTTAGTTTATAATTAAATTTAATTTAATTTATAAAAAGATAATTTTAGTTTATAATATCTCTGAAAATTATGAACCAATCATTTTGCCAAAAAAACTCTGCCGAGAACTATCAATAATATACCTGTACAATGAATTTTGAAGCGAATAAGACAATTTTAATATCATAATAGTTGAACATCCAAAACTCATTTTTTTTTAATTTTTAAATTTTTACATTTCTGTTAATAACAAAAGAACCGTGATAGCTAGAAAATTCATTTTTTTAGAAAATATAGGTAATTTAATTATGTTTCGAATGCTATAAATTACATTCAAATACATAGAGCTCTAAGTATCAGTTGCAAATTTATAGGCAATTGTGATATATATTTTATATGTATGAGAGAATAAATTATGTTGGAGTTTTGTTATTTCTGTCTTTCTGAAGTATTAAATTTTAAATATTGGAATTAAAAATTAATTAAAGGAATCAGTAAATTAAGTTTGAGAAAGCTACGTGCCAATGAATTGGCAGCGGTTTTTTCTTTTGTTAAAAGTTTTTTTATGAATTAATGCATTACGTTTCTTTTTCCCGAGTCTCCTGTGTACCATAGTTCATATTCATCAATTAATGTAACATCACACACTTTAAAAAAAAATTGTTTTTTGAAGAACACATGTACCAAATCAAGTTTTTCTGGTTTTCTGAACCATCTTGATTATAAAATAATAGAGAAGACAATCGATCGGGTGGTAAGCTTTTTTGCCGACAGTAAATTTATTTCTTCAAAATGTTTTAAAATGCCCTTTCTTAAAACATAAATCATTTCTTCAGGAAGAGTCGCATGTACATAAAAAAAAAAAAAAAAGAACTGGAGAACGCGAGCTTTTATTTATTTTCTACAGGATGAAAATTGTTTATTCCTTGAAAAATTATATGAGTTTCAAAACATAAAATATACTAATTTTTGAAAATACATTGAAAAATGGCAAAACTACCTCTGCATTCCGCCCAGTATTTTATGTAATTTACGCTCACCTTTGAAATTATGTAACATTTGAAGGATCAAACATTTTATCATTCTCTATAAAAAGCAAATGAAAGCTCGCATTTTCTAGTTTTAATTTCTTTTCTTGAAAGTGAGAAAATAATTTATATTTGAAGGTCATTTTTAAGAATTTTTTAAAAATAAAGTTATTGTCAGAAGAAGATAGAGGATCGTCAAGAGAACAAAGAAAAACTGGTCCTGTAGGTGCGCTCCTTAAAACACTTTTATTCATTTTGAGTTTTTGATATTTCTCGTAGGATTTCTCATTCACATATACACAAGTACATACTAACAAGTAAAGGCACTCCTATCTCCTCCACATGAATTTCTTGAATGTAAAAAATTAAAGTTTCACATTTTCATTTCAGTAACGCACTTACTTCTGTCAGTAACACTAGAAAATGCAAACAAAACTGCGATGATAAGCATCTCGCAAACTTCTTTTTCAGAATACTGCATACATAGTCGAGATAGTCTCTCCAAAAGAGAGTTGACTTTTAATTCACGCAGGGACTGAAAAAAAAGAGAAGGTGTACCGTGGGTGTTCACCCTTGCGTAGTTGCAGTTGCGCCCCAGGCGGTGTGCAGGGGCTACGGTGCATTTTCGCGATGACGAGAATGACACTTTTCACGCGGCAGGCGCAGAAAGTTGGCGCCTCTATGCCGGCGCACTTAGGTTCATCCGGTATAATGATGCTGACACAAAATGATCGTCGCTTGTTCTGTAAAAAAAGCCTGCATAATGAGAAAAATTAAATTATAAAAAAAAATATGTACTTTATGTATGTTTCAAAATACTGACTGAGTATATGTTCAGGATCGAATCGAATGTTTCTTCTCTCGCTCCACAATCGAAATGTTTGATAGACACGTGCACTTTATATAAATTTCTATCTTTTACAGAACAATAGTAATACATTTCAGTTTATAAGCGTGCTCGAGTGACGCGAAATAACTTTTTTCTATTTCGTCACTACGCGCGCTAGCAGCAATGTTCGCAACCGGAAATCATACACTCGTGTCAAGGTTTATTCTATATTGTTTCTCTCATCTTTCCTTTTCTCCTTCGCGTTCTCGTAGACCGGAAATGTGCTTCTCCTCCGTGTTATTCTCTTCTCTTCTTTTCTTTATCTCTCGCTCTCCGTTTCTCTATTACACAGACACAAGTACGCGCGTACGTCACTCGTTATCTCGAGCCTCCTATACAACACCGCTTAACTTTTCTTTTCGCGCGCAAGCGGGTGAATGCTCCTCGGGTTTCAATGGCAGGTGAAACGCCTTTATAGAACGAGTCCCAGATTGATAGTGCCACGCATTTAAATGCGCATAGAACGGAAAGATGGAGAGGTGCAGTAGTTGCCTGAGGTGGATGTTATGAAGACAACAACGTCAACTGGATAATCAGAAAAAGAAAGACGGGAAACTAATATCAGAAAATGAAGAATGGCATGCAGAAGTACGCTATAATACTGAGCATCAACTTTGCAAATGAGAAGTATATTAAGACAGACAGAAAACAGTTAGTAAGGTTCTTCTCAATTGATATTTTACACCACATTTTACTTTATCATAAGGATATTTTAGTGAAATCAGACATGAAGATAATCTAAAGTTGCAAGAAAATACACTTTGTATGAGTATGTGTCCGTGTGTGCGTGCGTGAGTGTGTGTGTGTGTGTGTGTGTGTGTGCGTGTGTGTGAGTGTGTGTGTGTAATTTATTTGAAGTAAGACGACTTTTAATGAAGTAAATATTAAGATAAATATTTAAAATTTAACAAATAAGAAAACTCAATAGATAAATTATTATTTGGGACGATGCAATTGTTTAATTTAATTTTATATATTTGTTTTAGAAATAAAAGAAGTTTCAAAGGGAACGCAAGTTGCATATAACATAGGCATCAGTATCAGTAGAAAAGTTCATTAAAATTGTTGTCATTCGGTAGTCTGGCAAGGTCAGAAAGTATTACGTACCCGCACAGTAATAGTTATATTACGCCACTAGGGAGGTAACTCGTAAATTGCCACATGAGCCGAAGGCGAGGGTGGCAAACATGTGCTCTGGGGTGGTCCTTTTTATCCCCGTGTTGCGTATACGATTTTTTTGCCTAGCGAGGTCGAAAATACAACTTTTGCGATCGGACGCCAGAGGCAAAAGTGGTACTTTAGGCGCGCTAGGCAAAAAAAAAATTAAACGACGCTCGACTTCACAAGTAGGTGTAGTATTTCAGGTGAACTTATTTTGGTGGACAAATTAGTATTACGTAGAAGTAAATAATATAAGTCAGAAAAGCATGATTGGCACTATGATAAGCATGTATTCTGAAATTATTTTTATTACACTATTGTTCTATAAATATAAAAGAAAACGTTAAGATGTTTTTATAACGTACTAAAAATTCTGCAATAAATTAATATTAAAAAAATAGTCATGGATAAAAGTTTAGTGCACGATAAAGACTATCAAGTAAAATAAAGAATACAACATATCAATAAAACAATTTTGAATATACCAGATCTACAATAGTCTAAAAGATAATCCTTGTTAGTACGAGCGATTTTACTCGCTCTTAGGAAAATATTTCAATAGACGTGTCACTTGTCAAAAGGAACAGCTTTTTCTCATGTTTTCATTACACGCCTGAGATGCGTTCCGTATTATCCCTGTCAGACTGTATGCTCTCGAGAGTAGAGCAGTCGGGGGGTGGAAAAAAGCCCGGAGACCGCGGAAGCACGCGCGCAGCCGAAATGGAGGAAAGAGAGAGGGAGCGCGTGCGAGGAAATAATGTGAAAACAAATGGCTAGCGATCAGAGGTGGATTACTCGACGTTGGCTGGGTAGACTGGGAAAGACCGCGTTGATTCAAAAAGTTTACGGAACTCTCGTAGGCTCGAGACCCTCTCTTCCACCTCCCCACTTCCCTTTTCTCCCTCGCAAATAGATGTTACGCCATTCGAGCGGCGATGTTTTTCCATTTAGGGAAAGCGGGAGGAAAATGGAAAAAGGCGAGGATGTGATCCGCCAGCGTCGACGGAGAGAGAGGGATATATATATATATATTCCCGCGCGAAATCCGCTCTGCGAAAGCCCGGCTACGGCGGCTGCCGTGGGTAGATGGCCCCCCGGAGCAGACGATGAGGTTGTCGGTGACAAGGAAAATAAGTGCGAGATCCTACTCCCTCCCCTCTCTCTCTCTCTCTCTTTCTACGTATATCCTTCTTTCTACTCTCGTCCCGGAAACTTACGTCGTCCTTTGCGGTTAAGTTTTGAAAATTCAAATCGAGCCAGCTTCAAATTGAAACTAAATGATGGTCTAGGGAATGAAAAGTTTAAATGAAGTACGGTGATGAGAGCTTCTGTAATTTAATACAGAAAGCTTGATGTATTCAGACGATTAGATATCATTTTAATTAATACATTTTACTTATATTCTTCACGAATTGACGAGAAAAACTCTTGAACGTAGCCAAAAGGTTGTTCTTGGGCACTGAAATCAACTACACACAATTCTCTTGGTAGGAAAACAAAAAAGTTTTACTAAATAAATCATAATATTTATTTTTCTTATATCGTTAATTGGACTGTGTGGCTCGAAGCTCAATCATAAGTTCTTTTTATTAAGAACTTCGTAAGCATCATAAAGTAAAAAAGTTTTCACAAGTAAAAAAAGTTAGTGCGTGACATTGGAATTCTAATTGAAAGTAAACAAATGTATGTTACTAAGAAATATCTTAGATTCGCGCAGTATTTCTTTAGCATGTTTTTTATTGTATTATTAGTTTTGTGACTGGTTCATAATATACTGTATAGCTGCCATAATAGAGAGCCAGCAAGGTCCGACTCGGCGGAAATTGCGTCATCTGTGAGTTCAAAACTGCGTCCCTTCCTGGAGGCTGGTGGTTAGAAGCGTTCCCCAGCCTCACTGTCCGGACTTCCATACGGCTCGTTCCGGCCTCGCACTGTTCCTTTTTCGGGGTCGCCAAGACGCCAAAGGGCAGCGGCCAGCACTGGGTGAGGGCTAGAGTAAACCTTAGGCTTCCTGAATTTACGGTGCACTTGGCATACACGCGCGTGCGCCTGTCGAGCCGTGGTTATGTAACAAATTTACTGCTCTCTAGAGTTAGGAAGAGCCGTCCAAACAGAATCGCGGTAAAAATATATACTGGGCAGAACTATAGGGAAAGCCCGGTTTTTGATGGCTTATTGTTGTGATATTTTTCGAGTATAATTCTCGGAAATTGCTATTGTAACTGTTCAATTGAGAAGATTTAATTTTGAAGTACGTTAATTGAAAAAAAAAAAATAGTTATACATTGTGGTTAATTGGAAAAATTGTTAGTAAACGAAGATATCAATTTTAGCAAAAACTTTGACAAATTAATTTTCATGAAAAATTGCTGGAATAATAGTTTTAAATTTCGATATGAAAATATGTTCTATAATACTGTAAATATAACGGAAAATTTTATTGTTAAATTGATAAATTTTTTCCAGTAGAAAAAACATTAAATCGCTTGATCAACATTTGTATTTGAAGTGATTTTTTAAATACAATTTTTTAATCATAATAAAAATACGAAAATAATTATTTTATGAAATATAACTAGAATCAATTTAAATCTTGTTACAAAAAAAGTTCAGATTAGTAAAAAATATGTTCGAGAATAGTTTTCAGTATATTTGTGAAATTACTTATTATCTAATTTGCGTTTTACTTACAAATATGCTGATATTGTCGATACTATTAATTAATGAAGTATAACATCTGCTATTCCTGGACTTACGTACCTGCAACAAAAAAAAAAAAAAAAATTTTTATTGAAAATATTTATTTAGAACAACATTAATATTTTTCTAATGTTTACTACGTGTTCTGTACACTGTAATGATTTAAATAAGCATCTTACATATTTTTCAAATGTTTTTGTACTGACTATAGTCAATTATCACATACAATTATAATTATATTGCAAAAATAAAAATTTTCTAACTTTGTATAGATGGTTGAGTAAGGATAAAAAATAAGTAATCAATATTTGCCGCAATATTACCTAGTTTACCTTCCTTGCTCCATATAAAACTTAATTTTTCTATAGTTTAAAGTTGTTCACTATCTCATAAAGATATATTAAATATAAGTATATCGATGCAGTATTTCCAATATAAAAGACAGCACATGCGGCGCTGCACACGTAAGAAGAGAACGTAAGGCAATACACAGTAAAACGCCGCGCTAAAGGCAAAGGCAAAAGAGAGAGAAGAGAATTCCTAGACCATGCCCTGCACATAGTACACGAGCGCAGGGTGCCTTTTGTTTCTTGCATACTCCGGGAGTCGGTTGACTCGATCAGTCGCGGATAAATCACGCACTCCTCTCTCTCTCTCTCTCTCTCTCTCTCTCTCTCTCTCTCTCTCTCTCTCTCTCTCTCTCTGTTACTCCCCCTCTTGTCTTGCGCGGCGAATTGCTGAAACGAACAATACACGAGCCGGGAGAACACGAGCGCGGGATGCCTATGGTTATATTTGGCGAGCGGGAAAACCTTATAGCGCAAGCACAGAGGGGGAACACGTGAGTCCGATTTCTCAGGCGAACGCTGAATTAGCCGCTTGTAACTATTGACTTACAGGAGGTGAGTCGGCCGCGAATTTTTACCGCCTCCGATATGCATTGTTTCCGAGCCCGCCAAGGTCACTTGCAGATATTTAGCCTTTTTTCCTGACCGCGGGAATAATAATTAAGGAACTTGTCTGCTCGTCTAGTTATTTTCTTTTTCTTTACTTTATCCAACACATTTATAGTCTCTTTAAAGTAATGAGTTACAATAGAGTATTACATTTGAACTGATAAAAAAACATGCGCAAATTAAGAAGATTTCCGGATATAATTAAGAAATTGTAATTTTATCTTGTAGTTTCCAGCACACTTTATTGCTATAATAGATATTTAAATACCCCGCTTAGGGTTCTTAAAGGAAAATTTGAATATGAATCGGAAGAAGAAAGGGTTATAACTTACGTCTAACAATGGAATCCTCTTTCTTCTTCTTCTTTCAATGCCATTTTTCATCCTAGCAAGCATACACGCTTAAGCGCTACTAAATTGATAAATCCCTAGAAAATTTCTTTCACTTTTTTAATTCGCCATAAAGTCTGTCGCGAAAAGCGAAATCCATAATCCAGCGTCTGCTTCCTCAGCCTCGCACCTCTTTTTTCATCTTTCCCCACCACCTCCTCTTTCTCATCTCCCCTCTTATATATAAGAAACGCTGGAGCCATAAAAAAAGGCGGAGAAGGCGCAGCAGCAGCGGCGGCTGCGAAAAAAGAGCAAGTTCCGCTAGTGGGAGAAAAATCTTCCAACAACGAAACGGGGCATATCGCTTTGCATTTATTCATCGACTTCCTTTATTCGTAGCTTTTCCTCTTCTGCTTATCTGTTCTCGCCTGGCGTAAGTCAAGCCGGGATAGAAAAGGAGAGAAGCAGAGAGACGTAGTTGAGGTCTTCTTCTTCCTCCTCCTCTTCTCCCAGTCGCGTCGTAAACTGGAGAAGGCGCGCGCGCGTAGGGCCTGAGACAGGTACCAGACAGCGCGTGACGCATAATACATCAAATTTTAATCGGGATAATCCACCGGTTTTTTCCCATCTCTCGCGCTCCACCCCGTGTGTTATGTGCGCGTTTCCCCATTTTCCCGCGGCGAAAACTTTCAACGCGCGCCCAGCGATACATGCGTCGCGATAACGTTCCAAGATTTATTCATCGCTGCGTTTGACTTCTCTTCCTCCTCCCCGTCGCTTTTACTCTTTCATCCGTCGCCGCGGTGCCACTTTCTCTCCACACTGTCGCATACGCACATACACACATAGCGGCCCGAGAAAACGCAAATACGCGTGTCGACAGTCGTATTATTTTCACGAGATCGAACGACTGGATGCGAAGTGCAAGCTCGAGACGCGACGTATACGTAATACATGCGGAAGGAGTTTTACGGGGGATTTTACGTTTCGGTGGTAAAGATTCTTACGAGATGCTTCTACTACCATGAGAAGTTTGGTATCAAGGGAGGGGCTGATATCTTATTTCGTTGTGAATGGCGAAGGCGTGTATACTGGTTTAATTGAATTGATCGTTTTAGAAATAATAAAATAATGTTCTTAAAAAATTTTTATTTATTGAATTGTAACTAGTGCTTGTCCCGGTAAAGCAACCTTACAAATATAACTTTATCTTCCATTACTCGTAACGAATTTAAGAATAGATTTTATTTATAAAGTTTAGTAAGTCGAATATTTTTAAACGTCATAAATGGAAAAGTATATAAAATATAAAGAACACGAATATCTCTTCTTATTTTTCGAATATCATAATATCAAACTTTAATGCTAAAGTATAAAAAGTAAGTTAAAAATATGAAAATTTTCTCTACATATAACGCTTTCTCGTTCAGCGCCTGATAAAGCCACAGAAGAGTAGAGTAGATATAGATCCCCGTGTAAGCCAGACACCAATTGCCGCGAAGTTATAATAACGTTAGGAAGCCGTAGGATTTGATTAAATTTTAATTTTCATGGAATACGCTAACAAACTCGCGAACGAGTTAAGTAAATTTCACTTCGAATGAAATAGTCACGGGTGGGCTTCTTTGATAAACAGACACACCCCTGAGAATCATCGGTGCATCTTTCCCCCTGCTTAATTTACCCCATTGCCACAACCTCCGAAGGTACTGTAATTAAATTCTTATTTTAAAACTTCCATAATGAGATGTATTACTTCTTCAAAACTTCCAGAGACTGAAATTTCAAGAACTTTGAATTTTTTTGTACGTTATTAATAAACTTGAGAAAATTAGTTAAAATAGTTTCTCACATAAAACTTTTAATAGCATATTTTAATAATCAATAATTGAATCCCCATGCAGTTAAATATATATAGTCATAAATGTTGTTACTATCAAAGTTCGTTTAAGTCGAGTTCCTAAAATCTTCTCATTAGTGAGTATTGTCAATATGGTGATTATAGTGAGTCGATATGATGACGAACAGTTGTAAGCCAGGTGGAGTCTGGTGGCTCAGTGGATAGAGGGCGAGTTTCCTACTTGCAGGATCTCTAATTCGAATTTCGTTGATTTTATATTTATACCTCCAAAAACTAAGTAACTCTTAGTAATCAAAATTGCAGAGCCGCATGTGCGTGTATGTGTGTGTGTGTGTGGTCTCATATTAAAAGCTGATTTTCACTAATTAAAACAAAAGAGCATATTCTCTAAGTTCGTGTACCATGCCTTGTATTTTATCAGCAACACTTACGTACAAAGTTATTTGGGGGAAGTTGTTATTTGAGATCATGGAAACGGCAGCAGCATACAGCGTCGGCGCTCGAATTTCTACAAATACGTAGGGCATTATGCAAAATCTCAAATCGATTTGCCACTTCCAGGCGCGCTCTCCTCTACCGACCCTTTCCCACGCGCACCGACGACTCGCGCACCCTCGGCGCTCTCTCTCTCTGCCTCCCTGCATATTGTGATTGCCGTAGAAACGGCGTGCCGGTCTCGGGGGCACCATCGTTCCGTCCTCGCGCGCTCTCGCGCGTACACGACGCGGCGGGCGAGCAGCACCCACGCGCATATACCTATACGTATACGTATACGGAGGGCAGTTTGTAACGTCCTGCGCGCATGCAGGGGCGCGGGCAAGGGCACGTAACCGCGGAGCCGTTACAAGCGAGCGCCCGCGCAGGCGAACGTCCCCGGAGTGCCGTGGCCCGGCAGCCAAATTGAAACCGGCCTTTGCATCGGATTAACTCTTTGCACGTTTCTCGCACGGACCGCACGTACGAACGCGCCCCGCGCGCACACGGGTGACCCTCTCGCGCGTATCTGTGACACGGAGAGAGAGGAGATCGTTCTCTAGCGCGCGCTCTCTCTCTCTCTCTCGCAAGCTCCTATCAATTTCCACATTAGTTACTCTGGGGGCCCCTCCTCTGAATTACGAGGCGCTGGGGCCGAGATACCGGACGTTGATAGCGCACTTGGCCCTGATACGAGGCGCACTGGAGATTTCGAATTGCCCCAACCGGGGGTACTCCCTCTCTCTCTTTCTCTCTCTCTCTCTCTGTGATCGTTCTGATTTGTTGAGTAGGTCACAGGTTATTTCGATAAGAATAACATTTTTACTACCTTGTTCGGGGAATAAGTCTAGTGCTCTATTATCAACGTGATTTTGCTATTTTCTAGAAAACGAAATTTTGTACATTATTCTGCATAGGAGTTAATATTGTTCAAGTGTTTCAATGTACGTCTAATTCTATATGCTGAATTTGATAAGATTAAAAGAAGCAGCCTGTACAGATCGAAATGTTAGTTTATATCCTTTTTTTCCTACCTTGCCATGTAACACAATGATTCCTCTTGATTTACGTCATCATTTCATAAAAGGAAAAGAAAAATTAGTAGTGGTTATCGAATCGGATAATTATAACTTAAAGATAATGGAAAATGTTCGTATTCGCGGTAACCAAGCAATTTAAGACAGTATACTGAACTTTCTCTACAGTACTCTGATGGAAGAGTTTTAGTAATCAATGTAGACCCTATTCATCTCGATAGGTAGCGTTTGAGTCATTTGTTTGCATTCCATTTGCATTCATACATTTTTGCTTTTTATGGAAATTCTTAATGTGTCAGAAATATTTAATCAACATTCAATACTACATTGAATAAATGCGTCATGTAACGGTCTCTAATAGAAAGTGTTTAATATTGCCTTTAGTATATATTAAATTATGATATTAATAATTTGAATTTATAATTTTATCAATTAAAAATGTATACGCATAATAAAATTATTTTCGAATGATTATACTCGAATGATTATCGTAAATTATAATAATTTAAATGTGTGTTACGTATGAAATTGAAGTAACCAAATGTAAAGTTATTTCAAAATTATTTGTATATGAGCGTATCATAGACTATTGTCCAGAATTAATTATACTTATTACGCCATTGTAAATGACATAATATTTAGGCTAATATGGCATGATATTACTATACTGCTCCAGTAATACACTAAATACATAAAATTTATATTACGAACTCTGTCCCATTTATGATCTATTTAATAATATTGCATTTTCCTAAATTTACAAATCAAATATAAAGCATTCACCAAATAAAAAAAGAATTACATTTTGCTTTGCCATTTAAAATGTAACGAAAGTTTATCTCAAGTGAATTTTCCATGTAATATTGGTTTCTCTTCACATATGTACACGATTAATCAGAACATCAATTAGGATACATTATTCCCAAACATACATCGTAATTCCAGTAAATCAATTAACTGCACGTTAGCGGTAACTCGGTAAGCTCGAGTGAAACTCTAATAAAAACCCATAAACGAAAAGCCGTACAAGTGGAAAGCACGTTATCAATAGTAAAAGGAAGAAGCGTACGGTTGAAATAGGAGCGTAGCAGCACGCTATCAGCATGACGGCGCGCAGCTGAGGCCGGGCCACGGCGGCAGCGCAGGTATCATTTGGTTTGCAGCGCCGCGGGAAGAGCATGTGTCTTCATTAGACAGCGCGCGAGTGCGCAAGACCGAGAGGCGGCGCAGTTCCATTGAATAACGCCGCGGCGAAAGCGCCAGGAGTTCCACGGGCCGAATTAAGCTTCGAGCAGGCATCGCCTGTCCCCGCCCCCGCGTCCCGATGCAACTGCTACTACTTGCTGCTGCTGCTGCTGCCGCACGGCGATGTTTTGCATAGATCCCGCGCACGAGGGAGACCGAGAGGGAGAGAAAGATCCATGAATGCATTGCGTTCGGGCGCATTTAATGCGCGCTGTAATCAAGGCGACCGTCTTCGAAGGCTAATGCGTTTTTGCGTCTGCGAGGAGGAGAAAAGTATTTATTCATGAGATTGATATACGAGTTGAAAACGCGTTGAAAACAAATGATCTGGGTAGAGGATTCGTTTTCTATGTAATTTAATTTGGGGAGGAATTCAGTTGAAAAATTGCAGCATCGGTTCAAGACCTTCGCAGAGAGATGATAAAGGACTGTCTTTTTCGCGAAAAAGCAGCTGCTCATGCCAGCGTCTTTTATTCTCTAAGGTTTTAAGAAGGAGCCTCGAGAGGCCACTTTGACTTTGTCTTGAACAAACTGCATCATCTGGATACTTGATTTTCTAGAAGTAGAACGCTTTATGGGTATATTATTCGCTTGTTGGATTTTTAAAGGGATATGTACATAAAGAAATTTATCGTCTACATTATATGCTTGTATTCAAGAAAACATCGATGTATTTAAAGTTAAATATTTAGCAGTGTACATAATTAATTTAAGATAAATAATTTATGTCAGTGAATTTGTGAAATTAATGTAACGGGATATTTGTAATACGAAATCCGTAGTTACAAGTGACCAGAACGTTTCGAATTTTTTTATGAAACTGAATATCACGCTAAACTGATAATATATTTAACTATATTAAAATAATTAATAATTTAACAATTTTACAAATTATTCATTTACCTTAACAGTTATATCTTATAAAATTACTTTTGAAATTTACATTGAATATTATCATCCAGATTTTAACTTTCGAATAATTCCAGTGCTTCTAATTTGTCATCAGTTTTTTCTTTTCTTCACAGCACACTTCTATAAACACCTCACCTTGCATTCCCAATAATAGCATCACACAAGCTGCTGAAATACTCGATTATAACCATTTTGACCTACATTGCGCCTACGCTATAACGAGCCTCTCGCCACTTTATATAAGCCTATGGCTAGGAGCAACGTTTCAGTCTACGAAACGAGAACCAATTTCCGCGGCAACCTGCGGCAGCAGCGCATGCACCACGCAGGAGAGAGAATCGCTCTGTTTGAGATATATGTCCGCCAGAAGGGCTGAAGTCCCGGTGAGGCTGCGTGTGCAGCGAACGCCGCACAGATGAATTATATGACGAGTCATTTCAGCCGCTCGTAACACCGATTTCGGACGATTAATTGGGGCTGTTACTCTGTCGCCGGTAGGAGACGGCCAAAGAAACCTGACGGACGCCCGAGGGCGAAAGGGAGAGAGAGAGCATCGCTGAAGCCGAATGTCTCGCGTCTCTTTGCATTCTTGCGCGCCGGTGAATGGCTTTTATATTGTGACCGGCCGCCTCGCCTTTTTTGCCCTAGATTTATCGCCCGCGGGGACAAAACACGTGAAATCGATGAGATGCTTAAGCGAAGCTGAATTTTCGTCGTCGTCGGCGCGGTTTATTGCGCGATACCGCGGTGCGGTAATGAAACGGAAAAGGGTATATACAGCCTATAAATGCCGAAGGAAAAAGTTGTTCCTGCTAGTACATAAGTTACACGTAGTCGAAAATAAATTCTCATTTACACTGACATTTAAGCAACTGTTACTTTTTTTATTTCTTCATAGGAAGTTTATATAAATGTCCAACACTTTTAGAAAAATTATTACCATTCTTCAATATTTTATACCGTAAAATTAAAAAAAAAAAATTTATTCAAATTGAACGAGTATATCGTCTATATTTATCATTATTAGAATATCAATTTTTTCTTCATATTGATTATTGCAATTCGAAGTTATCCTCCTAACCAGAGTTAATGTTTCACGGTATATTATAATTCATTTAATAAAATTAATAATTTTAATTTATTCCAAAAAGTTGAAGCTTTCAAGATGGACTTGAGCTGCTACACTGTCAGAAGTTGCTCTCTGCGACGTAGAATTTTGAAGAAGCGCCGACGAAGCAGCTTTTAATTACGGAATAAAATCTGCCTCGAGATCATCACTAACAATCCCGCGCGTATTACCTCCCGACGCTTTATACCTTCGACTAACGAGGTTTAGCACAATTTCCCAGCCACCGACAGCAGCAAAGAGCGCAACAAATATTACAACGAGCCATTCCGAGCTCGCGTCAAAGCGACAGTTGGATTAGGATCGGCGAAATGCGCGGAAGGGACGCTCTGCTGCTGCCATAGGGACGCCGGCTAAATCCAGAAGAAGGAGATAGAGAGACTGAGAGAGAGAGAGAGAGGGGCTTACGGGGTCGCGCTGCGGCGAGACGAGGTGGCGGCGGGTTAGAAGCCAATTAAGTGGGCCTGCGCGCGCTCGCTGCTATCTCGCGCGGCCAGCCCTGGCCGGCAACACGCGCCAGGGCTCGCGCACGCACCTCATTATAATCCGCGCCCGGCCTACCGTCATAATCCCATCCGCGTTACAATATCATTCGCGCATCTCTCTCGCTCTCTATCTCTTGCGCACCGTTCTACGTCATTTTGTCAACGTCGGCGCTATTACAATGATTATTTAGAGACGAGCGCCGCGGCTCTGAAAGCGCCGAGGTTGTTGCGGTATTGTACATTGACCCGCGCGTGTTCGAGATTTAATGGACGTACACACAAGTCCGATGTCTATTAATAAAAGTACTTTGCAATGTTATTATCCGGAATGAATATTAAAATGAAAGTCATTAAAATTTTCTTGTAGATATAATGGAAGCCTCAATTTGGTATGCACTTTCGGAAAATTCATTGGTAATTACATAAGCTTTTACGTTAATTTTAGGTTAAAGAGCGAGGACAGTGCGACCTAATTTGCGAATTAACATTTTAAAAGCTAATAACAAAGTGTATAACTCATTTATACGACGCGCTGTAGGTGCATTACATTAATGTGACTTTATTTACGGATACAGTCTTCCGCAGGTGATAAAAAAATAATTTATTAGTCTTAATCAAATGAAATTTGAAAAACTTATACGTCGCTTTTACCGTTTTAAAAGTTTTAGACAAATGTTAAATAACAATATCAGTGTTTTCAACATAACAGAAAAGAAAAAGAAATCTCAGTGAATAACGCAAGAGCGCGGGCAGGTGTAATAAATTAAAAAGGAAGAATAAGGGAAGAATTCGCCCGGTCTTTTGAAGGCAGTAATCGCGCGTGCATGGCGGAGAAAGCGAGTGAGCGACGCCCGTCGACCTTTGTGCGCCGCTTTAATTAAAAATATTAATAATGACGCGATGGTGTGCGAGCGACGGACAGACGAGAGACAAACGCACGGCCGGCCGTCGCACGCGCGCGCAAACAACAATGCGCACCCGAGAAAGGGACGGGGATCGTTTTTTAAATATTAAAAGCTCCTCTTAACGGGAAACAACGAGGAAGAATTAACGACGCGTGGGTCGCGTCTCTCGCTCTCGCTAATAATGGTCTTGCGCACGCGCGCTTTCGTGCTGCGAGTGTGTATAGATATATCGTTGTATACCCATCGAAAGTGAATTCGCTAATTTTATTAATAGAATTATTCACTCGTGAATTGCGATAGGGAATTTATTGCGATAGAAGTGTACGTGCCGAGAGAGAATTTGAAAAGATGAGACGAGAATTCAGTTTGTCGAGATCATATCTTGTAAAGTATAAGCATTTACTGAACTTTCAATTTTTTAATAGTTATAATTAATGAAATTTGTTGTATTTTTAATGTATATTGAACAATCCTCGTAGAAATTCATCTATATGAAACGGCCTAGAAGTTAGAAAATGGCTAGTAAAACTGGCTAATTAATCGCTATGATGAAACGATTTTTCAACCATTATTTACCTATTTTTTAAATTGACGTAACAACAAAATATTCGTATCTGATTTACTTACTAATTTTATCTTTGATGAAAGAGGATTAAAGTGCATTGGATGGCTTACCAGAATATAAATAAATAATATTAACTAATAAATCATTTGTTGTACTTATTCTATGAATAATTCAGCAAAACTTTTATTTCTCCATCTGATTCTGTCTCACTCCTTGTCATAACAGCGAGCCTTCTACTAGCCATTTCCAGACTAAACAAACTGATCTGTTTTAATACCTTTAAAATACTTAAGAACAAGCTTGTGCTTGTCTTCGAAAAACTCATTTTATTCTTCAATCTATTAAATGACCAAATAATAGGAGAAAAAGCGTTTCATCGGGAGCTAGAAACTGGACAAAAGAAATTCCTATTTTATAGCAAGTTTCTAATATAAATGGTCAGTTATTAGTTATGAAATGTTTTGGATTTCCACCAGGAAATAAAAGTTCAACATACAAAGATAAATAGCATGATAACTACATTTCCCCAAGTAATTATCTATAAAAGTATAATACAATTACATTATTATGATGATAGTTAAGAATTTGTATTATCTCAAAAAATGTCAAATAATTTTATTCCAAAACAGTTATCACACATAACAGAATATCACACAGGAATACCCAAGAACATCTTCGCGTTGTACACATGTGCGCTTCCCGCTCGAGATTTTCTCATTTTAGCGAACTCCACCCACCCCTCGCGCCCTCGTGCACTTGTACACAATTCCGTTCGCGATTTCATTCTCCGATGCAAAATGCAACCGCGCACTGCATTCACTATCCCATTCGTACCCAGCAAAAACGCGTGCCAACGAAAGGGCTCTAACCTTCAGAGAATCGACGACAGCCGCGAGGCTGCACGCGCGCTCTCCCTGTCCTCATTCATCTCCAGCGACGTCGACGCGAAGGTAAAATCGATAAAGCCGACGGCGCACCGCGAGCTCTCGTTTTCACGCCCGCACGTAACATACGTGCTGCAGGGCCGAGAGCACGTGCCGCACTCGTCTTCGCAGGATTTCCGAGCTGATTCGCTCTCGCCGACCCTGATCCGCCCGGAATCGGGTCGCGCGCGCGCCCGCCTTGCGCGATTATCAGGCGGAAACGAAGCAGCTCTTCCAGCCGCGAGCCGCACGAATGAGAGAAGATGGAAGAAGAGCGGGGGAGAACAGCTTCGGTACGATGCTTAGCCTGATCTCTCGATAATTGGAAGCTGCGCTGTCGTTAGGGCTTTGCCGTTCCTTTTTCTCCGGTGTGTACCTTATGCGCCTCCTCAGCCTCCCTCGCTTTCGACCGGCGCGCGAAGTCTGTAGATGCCGGCTTTGAGCTTTATATTTACCGAAGAAATCTTGTTATAAATAATGCTCTGACGCCTCCGGAAACCCTAGGAGAGCTTTCCTTAGCTTTGCTTTTTTTATTGGCGGCTTAGCCACCGAGGAAAGGGAGAAAATTAAAGTTTCATTCAGTTTTCCATCGGGTAAATAGAATTAACGGCGAATTAAAACTTTTTATTAGACATTAAATTCTTGCTGCGTAAAAACTATTAGAAATGAATTTTATTTTAGTGTATATGAGTATATATAGTTTAAGTGTAATAGATAACTTGTGAATGAAAAAAATTGACACAATTTAAATTATACAGTTTTAAAAATTACAAAATATTTGTATCTTATTTCTAATACATCATATATATTTTTCATTTGTTTTCTGTCGTTTGCATTTTTATTGCGGTTAGCTCACTTCACCCCTATTTCTAATCTGTGACCAGAATAACACTACACGTATGTGCAGAGACATAGCTATATAGAGCTTCGCACCGATAACCCAGGTAAAACGACTTCTCTCCTTCCAAAATCTCTTCGGAGAGTTGACCGCAAAGCGAGATCGCTGTCGATGTAGCTCCATAATTGAATTTCGATTCGCAATATCGGTGCCCGCCGGTATCGGGAACGCCCCTTTTCCCCGTTTTTCTCGTAGAGCGAGGCCAGTGGATACGGGGTCAGGCAAGGCTCGCACGGTAGCTATATGCCCCGGCTTTTAGCTGTGCGAAATCAGAGCGGAGCACGGGATGAGCGCGCGCGAGAGTCGACGTGACATCTGGACGTGTATGTGGAAACATAATAATGGGAATTACATGTAGCGAATGGAAATACCCATATTTTCCGACTCTTGAGTGATTGATATTTGTACATTTATTACGTTACGCATATTTCAGTGTTTGGTTGGGATATTGACGTTTCGATTTTACGAGTATACTAGTCTTATTGTATCTTTATTGAAATAAATATAAAAAAAAGGAAATAGTTCAAATTGTAAAATTTGAAAATTGTTTGAAATAAAATATTTTAGCCCCTTGCAATTTAAATTTAGATATAACTATAACTACAATCATTAATTATCTTGAGTTTTTGTAAGCAATATAATTACTAAAGAAGATGGTAAGAGAAATAAAGCTATTTTTAATTTCACAAAGGTAATAAACACGGATTAACGAACAATATTAATTTGCACATTAGTGACTAATACGATTAAAAGATAAAATTGTAACCAACCAAATTCTCAGATGCAGGCAGAACTTTCCATTCCATGTCTATATGATATCAATGAAATCGTTGCAATAAACATATACAACAGTAAAAGAAAATTGAAGAATAACGGCGAAAAGTTGTTTGCGGAAAACTTTCACGGAATCACTTGAAATTCTTATTAGAATCTAAAAATATAAATTCAATATAACGAAAGCTCAAATACTTTATGTAGGTGGATACAAACAGGATTAGTCAGAAAATCGAACAAAATCCGACGTAAACGAACATCGTGCACACACACACACACAACACAGATACACAGCCGTTGACCCACGCGCTTTCGCGCAACTTGGCATTTATCACAAATCGATATTGTCGAGTATTAGTTCGACGTGCCTCCGACAAGTTTGCGGATTACTCTGCTGACCCAGTCTCTCTTTCTCTCGCTCTCTCTTTCTCTATCCGGGAGCTCAATAAGATTTTTATCCCCGTGTATATCCAGTCGTGTGCTCAACAGACACGACCTTATATATATACGCGCATTTTCCGGGCTTGCTGTGATTAACTCGTCGAGCCCATCGCGAAGGATCCTCCTGACCTAGATATCAATGGAAGCTCGAGCGAATAACCAACCACCGCACAACTTGAAGTGTAAACAAGTGTTCTTATAATTCAACTCGTGTTTCTTTGCCGAGGAATGGTATTTTCATACGAGATTTTGAAGTGTATTCCTTATAATTTGAATATTTCGTATTCTGGTTTTTTGTCAATTCACATTAAAAAGATTTATTTACATCTTATATATATGGATTATATATTATAAAAACATCAATTTAATATTTTTTCATTATCGTGGCATCGTAAACTCTATGCGATCTTAAAAATTGAATAACAACTTATTATTTTAACTTTAGCAATAAAAGACACGTTGATGAAAACATTAATGTCGTTTAAAGAAAGCGTATTTCATACGAACACTAATTTTCATCATTTAAAACAAGTTATTCAGAAATCAGAGCTATTTTCACTATAAGACCACTCGACTAGATACCCAAATAATCTCTTAAATCTATCCAGCAGTTTCTTCAAGCGGCACAGAGCAGGCCATAGTCGTGAAAGTGAATGTAACAACGCTCTTACTTAAGCATTCATACGTTTACTTAGGACTCTCACAAAAGAGGTGCTATCTACCCGTACACAAGGATATTAAACCATCTCCGTAATGCGTATCGCGAGCGTGCGCCCGGGTGATTAGCCAAATAGGAGAAAGGTAAACATCGTCCCCGAGAAGCAACTCCGTGGGTGCGGGCGAGCGAGAAACAGAAAGGAAGCCAGCGCCAGCACACAGCGCAGGACTAGATGCCCTAAACACAATTGCGCTGCGGAAACGAGTACTTCAGTAGTCCAATCTCCTACTGGTCGCCCCCCCTCTCTCTCTCTCTCTCTCTCTCGCCCTCTCTTTCTTTCTCGTTCTCTCGATTCAAGAAACTCGAAGTCGGCCTATACTCCCTTTAACATACTGGACATTGGAGTTCGCGTGCCGGTTCTATCGAATCCCCCCTTTCGTTTTTAATGCATGAATAGCAATCAGCTGTGCGACTAGATTGTGGTCAGCATTTTCTCTTGGGACATTCGCGAGGGTCATCTTTTCTTTTGTTCGGAACTTGATTGTAATGAGAGCATTGTTAGTTTATCTTAAGGGGAGATCCTGCAACAATGATCAATGTCAGTCAAAGATTGAAATTGATTTAACCCTTATGAAATAAGGTAAAAATAAAAACTCATCTAAACATTGATCTCTTTAATTTTTAATTTGTTTTTAAAATTTTTATTATTAAACAGTTCATGATGAAACATTTTATAATAATAAGTTGCATACGATATTTAGTTGAAACGATACTTTTAGAAATAAAAAAAGATACATACGAAGGTATTTATTTACTAATAAAAAGGTTGCATATACTCCACCACGGAAAAAATACCTCATGAAAAATTACTAGAATCTCAGGTAAAGATGGGATATACTCACACTCTTGAGCAATTTAGTATACTTCTACTAATTATTAGCATAGTTCTATTAAAAATTAATAGAAAAAGTTTTCAAATTTATTATAGTTACGATTAATTTTTAGTAGATAATATGATAACAATTTTAAATCTAAATTTTAACAGAATAGAAAATAATTTTTACCATATTATCTACTAAAAATTAATAGAATTAGTTTAATTTTTAGTCTAAGTTATACTAAAAATTTAATAGACAGTATAGTAATTTTGTTGGCGCGAGGGCTGTCGGTAAAACAGGGTGTACCATATGTAGACAAGTCGAAACCTGACGGGGCACGCATGACACGATCAAATTTAATATTTTACTATAGGTATTTTTCAATTCTTTTTTCCAGTAATTAATTCTTTAATAATTATGCCATAATAAAATTCTCAAAAATCAAATAATTAATCAGTCTATTGAAAATTTAAAATTTTATTTTTATTAAGGAACATAACAATTTTTATTTTAAAATAGATTATTACATTTTAATAAATGATTATATATTATAAATTCCTTCTTATAAAATATGATCACAACATAATACTTTTGTTTGATTAACAAATTATCATTATTATTACAATAAGTTTAAATTTAAAGATTTCGCATCATTTTCATCTATGTAGCATATTTGAACTACCTGACCATTGAAAAAGGCAGTTTGAGTATCTACGATTGATTCTTCAGGTATTACTTCTCTAAAGTAATTTTCATTATTTACGGAAGCTGAATTATTATTAACAATGGATAAATCAAGCTGATTTATTAATAAGCACATTTTCAATAGCCAAGTGCATTTGTTCATTGCTCCAATTATATTTATCTGTTTTTTTTTTTTTTATACTTTCTTACCATTGTTTTTTCTACTGTAAATGTAACTTAATACGCAGTCGAAATAATTGTTATTTACTTATTAATTTAATAATTGAAACTAAAAACTAGTTAAAACTAAATTATTGCACTGCGTAGTTGTTAACCCATCTTGCTCCGTTTTTTGTTTGTAGGGTTACATCACTTCGCTCGGCGGCCGCCGCGGCGCACTGATATGCCCGAGTGTGCCACGCGTGCCCCGCCAGGGTGTCACGTCATGCCCCATTTTAATACCATTTTCATTTTTTAATTATATTATTTATAAAGATTTTTTGAAAATAACAAAAACAGGACTTGAAAGATAAAAGTTGAAACTATCAAATAAGTTTGGTCTCATTTAGAAAAAAAATCATTTTTTGCCTGGCGGGCCAAATGTACCACTTTTGTTCCCGGCACTCGATCGCGAAGGTTGTATTTTCGGCCTCGCCAGGCAAAAAAATCGTATATGCACCTCGGGAGCAAATAAAGAATGCCTCAGATCGCATGTTTGTCTCGTCTTCGGCTCGGGTGACAATTTCCATGCGATCTGGGACATTCTTTACTTTTACTCCCTAGGTGCATAATATACTATTTCTCGTTGCTCCAAGCGACTTAAAAATGAAGTCAACCTTGTTTCTAAGCACCGATTTTCAATCTTATTAAATTAAATGTTAAACATTATCTATAATCTCAAAAGAATAGAGGAAAATTCTAAAAGCATATCTGATTAGGTTTACGTAAAAATTACATTTTTTGCATTCATTAATATTAAAAATATGAGGGTGCCAATCTTACCTACCTGACACGTTATACCCCGCCCTCCCCTACGTGTTTTCCCAGATTCACTTTAAAACATTATTCTATTATTTTAATTAATTTAATATTATTTTGTAGATTTGTTGTTAAGTATAGAGGAAATAATACTTTTCTTCATCCCCTAGCCGAAAGTACGGTCTTCCCGGCTCGATTTTGCGCCGGAAAGAGCGACTTTTGTGGCCGCTTTTTGTTGATCGTTGCGTGGCAACGTCCGCGACAGCGCACGTGTTGTAACCTAAACTATGCTAACCCTTCCAAATGTGATGACAAGAAAATCATTTGTAAAATCGGAAAATTGAAAAGATATAGGCGTATTAAATTAATTTTATGTTATTATTAATATATTGAACAATATATTTATAACTCTGATAATCAATTATGTTCTTATATTGCATACACGCTGTGAGAAAGCTTCTATACATATATAGACATGATGTTTACATTTTGAGTTTCAAGACATAGTGCAGCTATATACTTATCTGTGAAAGTTTTTTGACTCTCATTCTATAATGTATCGCTTATGGGATAGAAAAAGACAAACAGAGGAACCATTGAGAGGTTGTTCTGTAGTTGAAATGAGTATCAATTAAGTATGTACATATTGTTGGTCCATCATCTTTTTTAAGCATCTTTTGCTAGTGTTTTTGATGCCCGCCCGACTTTTGCAAAACCGAGGCGAAGCCTCGGTTTTGCAAAAGTCGGGCGGACATCAAAAAAAGCAGAAGTCGAGCCTTACGCTCCGCGATATGTAAAGTGACGCTGAAGCAGGCCTTTTATACATATGGCCGAGCCGTAGTTAGCAACCAACAACGCTATTTTATTAATTAATATCAAAACTATATGGGCGTACTTTCGGCGGGGGATGAAGAAAAATAGTATACGACACTTGGCCAGAATGTTGGATGCCCTGGCCGGCGCCATTTTGACGCCCGAGGCTTCGCCTCGGGCGTCAAAATGGCGCCGGCCAGGAAATCCAACTTCCTGGCCTTGTGTCGTAATATACTATTTAATAAAATTTTTAGAGAACAATGCTGTATATTTAAAGTTTGAAATCACGGTAGCTGGTAACATTCGGATTGAAGTTATCCTCAGCGGGATGCTGTCCTCATTTTCATGCATGTGATATTTCGACGAGTAAAATTAGGTTTTACTGTAACTATTGCCAATTATCATTTAACATGTTAAAATTTGGCCAAGCCAAACCCATCAGAATTTCCATGTTTTATAATTAACCTGTACGTAAAGTTGTTGGATATTACATTGTCTATTTTTTATGATTATTAATTATGCAATGCACACTGTAATGTAAATTATAATTTACCATTTCTAATTATGAATGGTCTAAAAGAAAGTAAAGTATTTTAAGGAAAAATGCAATTTGAAAATTAGCGATATCAATTATTTTATATTATTTATATACCTAATCTAAAAATGAATACGTAAAAAGTGGTTCACTTGTGCGAATAAGTGAAAAAATCTACTAATACTTTAGTGAATATTCACTTATTGAAGCAGTGGAATACAATTTTCACTGCGCAATAAGTGACTATTCTCGTTTTAAAGAATTAGTCAATTTTTTTACTTGTTTGAACCACTGAGCGGCTTTCCACTTATTCATTTTTAGAGAATACACTTTAATATATTTATTGTTTTGAACTCCAATGATGTAATAGATAATGGAGTCATTGCGCAATCAATTTCAAATTTTGTAATTTATAGAGAATAATGTTTATTTGTTTGCATAAATGGTCTGATACAAAAATATACTAAATGTATGCTTATTAACGTATTAACATTGAATTATTCAATCGAATGAATCATTACTACACGGAGAAAAATTTATTTGTGAACTTTAAAATAATTACTTTTTTTTTTTAATAATTACTTTTTTACTTTTTTTATAAGAAAATTTATTATTTCCATAGTAGCGCTGGGAAGCACTAGACATATGGGATTTTTACTTCTTAATTAAATAGTAATTTTTTATGATTTTCTTAGCAAATTTTACTTTTTTAAATAATAATTTTTATGATTTTTGTTAATATTTGAAATAGTAATTTTTATGACTGCTGAAACGAAATAATATCACAGTATCAGTCAATTTGCTATAATAACAGTAAAGTTTACAAATAAATTTTTCTCCGTGTACTGATCCTAGCAAAGGTATTATGTATACATAGCAATAAATTAAAAATAAATGTTATAGCTGATGACTTAATACAAATTTATTATATTGTCTAATAATAAAATGCACAATGTAAATTGATTTTTCATCATTTTCTAGCTCTATCTTCGATTATTTACAATTGCGTTATTCCGAACTCTTGTTTGTACTTTTTTTATCAATTCTTACGAATATATAAAAGTAATACACAGATGACAACAATCGGAAAATCCAATCATCGGTTAGTCGACGCTACGGCTTCTTTTCTACCGCCTGACTGATAAAGCAGCGGTATAAATGCAAAAACGGCTCGTCAAAGAAGCTGTTACTACTATACTACAAAATCGTCGTCGTCGTTGCCGACGAACGAGAGAGAGAGAGAGAGAGAGAGAGAGAGAGAGAGAGAGAGAGAGAGAGAGAGAGAGAGAGAGAGAGAGAGAGAGAGAGAGAGAGAGAGAGAGAGAGAGAGAGAGAGAGAGAGAGAGAGAGAGAGAGAGAGAGAGAGAGAGAGAGAGAGAGAGAGAGAGAGAGAAGAGGGAGCAAGCAACAGCAGCAACGCAGGCGGGGGCCAACTTTTAATGATGTTTATTCGGAAGCTTCGGCGTCCAACCTACCGTGAGAGAGAGAGAGAGAGAGAGTACGCTCTGACATCATAGCTCTGGCTGAGCTTCGGCTGTAATAAAGCGAATCGACTCACCCTCCGCGCTCCTCTCTGAGAGCCTCGAGTGCAGGGTGCGGCGTCGACGGGGGGCGACGACATGCCTTTTCAATTTTCAACTAGAGCAGGTCAAGAGCCGAAAGACTTTTTATTTACGATCTTGAACTTCTTAACTTCTTTTCCTTTTCCTTTTCTGCGCTTCCGGCTTGTTGGCTGCTGTCAGATAATTGCGAGCGAAAATATTTATTAGATGCTTTGATTGTGTTCGATGCTTTACTCGCTGCAGCCGGTACTAGTAAACTTGACGAACATTTATGTATATATTTACCGGGAAATTGAATTTCCCTGAAATTGTGTTTGCGAAAGAGACTTTAATAAGCATGTTTATAAGGTAAACTATGTCTCTGTTCAATTAAAATATTTTATATAATTTGTCACTTAATTAACCTTATGACAAAGGGTTTATAATTAATATTAAAAATTTCGAAAAAATAATTTGATTATTTCTCATTCATATTAAATTATAGTAGTTTTACCCAATTTGTCACACACACACACACACACACACACACACACACACACACACACGCACACACGCACACACACACACACACACACACACACACACACACACACACACACACACACACACACACACACACACACACACACACACACACATATATATATATATATATATATAATTACAGTTGTTTAAAAGAATGAGTTCTTATTTTTCTAAATAAAAGTTTAACAGATCTGATGAATTATGTTATTTTCTAGTGTTAAATATTCCCAGTTCTTTTATTTTATATTTTCCGCCATTTTAGGGGTAATTTAACAGTCTGATTTTAAAGCCCAAAAAAAGTAATCTGCTTGAGCTAATCTGTACCGAATAAATACAGAAGCAGGGCATTTGGTAGTCAACAGTTTCATTTGAAATTCAAATCTGACCGATATCATTGCTACACTGCCTCTGTTCTCACCCTTTGTGCTGTTCTTTTACATCAATTGTACGCCCTCCATAGTAACCCTTTCGCAAAAATATGGTATGCGATCAAAACCCTTTGTTATACTCTATAAAAATGTTGATAGTAGAAATAGCCAGTATATTTGATATTTTAATATCGGAGTAATGTCGAACATCTTCGTTCCCTATAACTAACGTAAAATATACCATAATAAAGAATTCTTAATAATCTCTATACAATTCCTTCCATTTTTCATCTTCTGCACTTCTGACTCGCATATCCCCATACACGTCAATTTTCAACGACCCTCCAGCAATTGTCACCAAAGCTCTTGTGGGCATCTTCGAAACGCAGCCGTCTTTGTCTCAGTATCACGTTACCGCAGCGGTGGCGCGCACTTGTTTTCCCCGCCGTAAATTAAAGTGCAAGCTAAACGTTCCGCCCGCCAGCGTCACGCAGCGGAATTATGCTATAGCAGTGCGCGCACTCGGCTCAGCCCGCGCGCCAGTCGTTCAACTAATTTACGCCCGCGCTAAGTAAGCGGTACGCAGCGACGGGGCGCAGCTTGATATTAAATACGTGCTGAGCCAGCGGCGCTGCCGTTGGCAGCTTGCGGCCACTCTTAACTAGCTGCATTTCAGCCCCGGCTGTATAGACTTTCTTTCCACGCGCCCGTTCCGCTTTTCTCGCTTTCCTTGTCCCGTATATATTTAAGAAACATTTATTCAATCTCCGGCCGCCCGCTCGGTCCCGAACTTTTTTTCATCCGAGCGCCGTGGATCAGAGAAAATGAAGAAAATGTGAAATGTTTTCGAACGAAGACATTCGGTTAGAGAAACACACCTTTCCGTAGAAATTAGTTTTCCTGGAGGCAGCTTTATTCTTGTATAATGTCTTATAAATGCATCAAATAATCCAATTTTAGTTACGTTTCTTGACCTAATGATGCATATTGTATTTTAAGTTATTATAAAATAAAGAATGATGAATAAAAATATCATTTGTTAGCCGTTATTTCTATGATGATTTATTGGGACGATTATAATCATGAGAGCATAAAAGACGATAAGTGAGTTGTATTCTTTGCAATAATTTATTAGTCACATACTAATGGACTTTAAAAACTTGAAAATTAGATGATTTTTACCATTTCAAATATACCGTCAGTTTAATACGTAGGTGTAGCTTCGCATGCATACAAACTTCCTGATACATATACAAGTTTTTCTAATAATAACAACTTTCGACACCAAAACGTTGCTCTCTGACTGAAAGCCACACGTGAACCTGCAAAAAAAAACATCACGCGCCCGTAGCCCAAAGCGGAGCACATACCCATATTTTTTCGATTCCAGCATACGTATCCTCCTCTTGACCCGTTAAAAGTACGGTACGGTCTCGGTTTCTTCTTCTCGTTCGAGGCTAACATCTCTGCGCCGGTTTTTCTTCATCTCTCTTTCTCGTCCGCGCCCCGAAAGGGCAATCCCTGAGCTCGGCCGTTTCCGCGTCGCGTAAAAAAGTATTTTACGACGCTCCCACGCTCGCCAGGCCGCGCGCGAGTACGGATGCTTACGCGCACGCTTATCGCGCTCGAGTCTGCGGGTCCACAGTTTGAAAAGCCAATGAGACTGGGCTGCGCGCTCGACGAGTCGCCCGCCTATAATTGCAGAGCGCGCGGAACCCGAGAGAGAGAGAGAGAGAGAGAGAGAGAGAGAGAGAGAGAGAGAGAACGCGAGCGTCTAAAAGATTGCCTTTCTTTCTGTGCCAAAAAAGGATTTTATATGTGGGCGGTTACTCGTACGGGGCTCGTATACTTTTAAGTTAAGGCTCTCGGCTCTCTTTTGTGCTTTCGAGATCATAGAATTTTCTTACTTTCAGTTTAATCAGCATTGTAATGAATTAATTGGATCACAATATTTTATTTTTAATTTTTTTGAGATACTATTACGAATGAATATTTTAGAATAATTTTTTACTGCAAAGTG
This sequence comes from Torymus aiolomorphi, assembly GCA_036365515.1. Lineage (NCBI taxonomy): Eukaryota > Metazoa > Arthropoda > Insecta > Hymenoptera > Torymidae > Torymus > Torymus aiolomorphi. The sequence continues at coordinate 187,069,779 of CM070875.1, forward strand.
GTTTTAATTTTGTATTTATAAAGAAATAAAAATGTGTTTTTCATGCGTTATTAAAATTTACGTTCACTTGAAAATGTCAATGGAACAAAGACAACTTAATCTTAGTTTATTAATACAGCAGAATGACAATTAGAGTTGCGAATTGTAGATTGATAGAGCAAATGATATTTTTTGAACTAATGAAAAACAAAGATGAAGCTTAATTTAGATTAAAATTATCTTCCGAATTACAATTTAAACTAACATTTTACTTTATATGTATCTCTATCATTTTAAATTAATGAGAAACTCTTATTTATTGTGGTTGTATTCACATAGAAGAAAGATAGTTTTATTTTATAATGTTAATTTACATGAAACAGAGTATAGCTTTCACGAAACTGTTTCTGTTTTGTTTAAATACCATGAGTTCAAATAAAATGGTTTGGGTCTAAATCATACTCACTTCCCTAAGTTAAGAATTGTAAATAATGTTGTCATTACCATATCATTTAAAATCAATTATTTCGTATCAGTCAAATTAATATATTGTTTATACTAATTTGCCTTTAAGTTTTTTCAAATATACATGTGGTGTTAGTGTAATGGAAACTTAGATTTAGTAAGTATAAAAAATAATTCTTTTTTACTAACACTACTGAAAATGATCACAACATATTTTCATTTTAACAAATAACGCCGCAAAACTCAAGAATTTCACACAGGTAGCTGATATCTCCACGGAAAACCTTCATTTCCTCTCGTTAAATTCGATCAACGCACCGAGCGTTCCGAGAGGCCAAAGTAATTGAATAAAAACAGCTGTAAAATTGGAATGAAACCAGCGTCGTTCCTCCCCTCTCTTGACCTTCTCTGAACTTTGCAAAACTGCAGGAGGTTAACCCGAGCTCTGATGTACGTCGACAACCGCAACTCCGCAGAGCCCCTTGGAATCGATCGAATCAACTACATATTTGTCATGGGCGCGCGCAGACTAAATATTGCCTTATGAATATACCATTAGCGCACGGGCGCGACTGCGGCGGCGGTGCTCGTAATAAATGCGTAAATTGAATTGATTATCGCTGGAGATTCAAGCGCGGGCGCCGTCGACGCCACCCGTTGAACCGACGCGAATAAATGATGGCTCTAACTCGAAGTGAAACTGATTTGAGTGGGGGCGCGGCTCTCATTCTCCCTCTCTCTCTCGTCCTCTCTCCTGCTTCCTCTTTCGCTCTTTCTCCCTCTCGCGCATGGAGAGCCTAGTGGGCGGATTGCCTCGGCGAATCTGCAATTCAGATTTCGACTCCTTATGCTTATATACACCCCATACGTACTGAGACGAAACGCGCGCGTGCTCGTGCGCTTTCTCTCGTTCTCTCTCTCTCTTTCTCTTGCTATCTCTCGCTCTCTTCGGCCTGCTCTCTCGCATCGCCGGGGGATTCGAAATTAAACGAGTACGCGGAAACGCGAAACCGATGTACACACGCATATTTGTGTACATGCTGCGTGCGTATACGAATATATAGGCATACGAGTGCGTCTACGTTAGTGCACCGTGGATAAAGTTTACTTTGCCTCGCGCGATTCGCTGACTTTCCGTTTGTAAGGGTTTTAATGATATGAGATGAATCATTTACAGGCGAATAATCTTGAGGGGAACTTTTTTTCTACTAATTTTAGCTCGCAGTAGTATTCGTTATTATACAAGAATTATAATTTATTTTAATAAAATGTTGAATTCGGACTAAATTTTTTTTTTCTATAAGGTATTTTATATAATTTAATACAAAAAGATAGTGGTCGATGTTGATTCGCTTACACCTGATTTCCAGATTCTAATGTTTCCTTTTAGGTAACAAGGGTTCCTAACCTTTTCATTGCACGGTAGTAACCGCTGGGCGCCGCAGGCGTTTGATAGTTTGGATACCCGTTCGTAGACTTTTCAATTTGCGAAAATTGAAAGTTAGTTCTACATTCGAACTGCTGCACTCACGTTTCTAATTTCCATTAATTCTTTTAATTTTGGTAATGGTTTACTCTGTAGAGTGATTTTTTTCAATATTTTTTCCCTCTTCATTGCAAACCTTAATTAGAAAATTTTTCAGATAATATTTAGACAGTAAATTTGGCCTATCCATATCCTAATTTCCGTATATATATTTATTTAAAATCCCACAAACGAAATTAAACGACAATCTATAGATACTTGGAAATTCCATGACATTATGTGACATTAATTTAATTATCCAAATGCCAAAAACGCAGGAATATAATCGAGTTCGAACGTCAAGGCCCATTCGTCGCGTCGCATATAAAAGGGGGCTTTTCGCATTTATGCGTCCGCGGGAGGCCGATGGGGCTGAACGGGCAGTTAGGCACAGATATTCAACGCTTCGTGCCAGACGATTAATTCTTCAGTTTTGAATTATCAGCGTCGACATCGCGCGACACGTGGCGGGAGAGATCGGGCCGAATTATGCGATAAACGAGCTGACGTACTGCCGCGCCGTGGAAAATCGCGGGGTGCATATTTGAAAGGGTGCGCTACGGCAGCGGCCCCCGCGATATACTTCGCTCCGCTCTTTCTCTCTCTCGCTCGCTTTTGTTCTCTATTACCCGGAAAAAAAAACTTCACGGCTCTGGAGCTTCGCGCGCGCCTTATATACGCGTGCGCATCTGGAATTCTTGCTCTCTGAACTTTCTCCCGCTCTCATGGGGGAGTACTTTTCCGGAGAAGTTGGAAACACTGCGGATGGAAGATATGGTTACTTTGAAAATGACGCGAAAGTTAAGTCGCTTAGATCGGGGAAAGAAATATTTCGCTCTTTCTCCTGCTCGCGTGGGCAGGACTTTGTGAGATATGTGCGTTCGGCTCTCTGCGTGAATTTTTTATTCATTAGATTCGATGTCTTGGACAACGCTGTCGCCTTGAATATAAAACTTTGGTGGCCTTCGGAGTGAATTGGTACATAAAAATAAATTTGATTAGAGCCCTCCGAAGAAGCTCTTTTATACAATAAGATGCCAGTTTACGTTGACAACGTTTATTTGCTGAGGTATATTGATCTTAATTCATTGCTGCAATGAAAATTCACTACACGATGTTTATTCTGAGGATTCGATTACTAAGTCATACACAGTTCGTATAGCAGTGAATCTATTACGCATTAGTGCAGTGTTAGGTAAGTTAAATCATCAATTGGTAAATTTCGTGAATTTGATTATCTGTTTCAAACTTTAAGCCATAGACTATAATTTTGAATAAGAAACGCGCCACTGGTCACCAAAGTCCAAGTTAGTGGAACACTCAATTGTAATAACGGGCCAAATAATGGTAATCTTCCTTGCCGGGGTTTACAAACTTGCGCAAAGTATAAATAACGATATAAATTTGGAAAGCTATGGGAAACTCCATTAAATATCAGATTGGTAAACGTACGATGTCTTTACCTCTGAGATTCCGTGGATATGAAAGAGCTAGCTTTTAAAACATTACTTTTTTGCTTATTAAGAAATTTAACGTCACTGATCATTTTATCGCCATCATTTAATTACATTTTGTTAAACGTAAGATGATAAGTTTTTACTATGATAAAATGAAAAACTTGAGAGTATAATAAAAAAACTAGTCATTCGAGAATTCAAATTTATTTATAAACATTTTCAACATACATTTGCATAAACGCCCTGCAAGTGAAAGCTCTGCGATCCCCTCTATATAATTACAAAAGTTGTAAAGCTCGGTAGCCCTTCGAAACCTCAAAGAAAAACGCTGGCTTAATACAAATCCTTTCCCTTTGAAAAATCAATTTAGGCGCTATACCATAGGCGAGGGCGTATATCGCCATGGAGAGAGGACGAGAGAGGAGGAGAGAGCGAAATGTCAAACTGCACCGCGGGTCGTCGCGCGATCTCCCCCACTGCGTAAAGGCGAGACTTGCTGCGTAGCGTATTATATATACAACATAACGAAGGACCCCGTGCAGTGCGCCGAAAGTCCCGCGCTGATGCTTTAACGGGCGCGTCAGCTCCTACTTTTGAATATTCAAGCGTTCGCCTTCTCCAAAGATCTGAAGTATTAAAACTCAATAAGTGCAGGATGAGGAGGAGGAGAGCTGTTACTCGATGTTCACAAAGAGTTAATCAATGTAGAGGGACTGAGAAAGAGAGCAGGGAAAAATTCGAATTACGATTCTAGGACTCTTGAGATTTTGCTTTAGTTTGCATGCGAACAGTGCTCGTGAATATTTTTAGTAGTGTAAGTCTTTTTTGTGCACATTTAAGTGTAAGGGTATTATTGGCTCTTCTTGATTTAGAAATACAGCCGACTACGTGATGAATGGAGTTAGAAACTTAAAATGTTTTGAGATTTTGATTTTGAAAACGTATGTAATATTTAAATTATATATGCATGTTTTTGAAAAGTTTATTCGATAAAAGAGTTATACTATTTCTATACGAAAAATATGCGACATATACAGCACGCAACACTTCAGGACGCAAGCTCTACTACTCGATGTAACATCTCTGTGCAATGCTGAGTGTATATTATAGTAATGGGTTACATATCCTTTCCTGAGTCAGCTTACTCTCGTTTCGCACTTATAGACGTCAAGGAAGTATCACCGTCTATGTCGGTTATATACGAAAACGGAAAATCAACTAAAGATTTGCATCTCAAATTTGAAAATATCTAAAACTTGATAAAATCTTCTTCTTACAATTATAACAATTCTGTGAAAATTATAAAAAATCATGTGACGGTATTGGAATCCATGCATCTTTACCGCGCTGAATAACTTTTAGATAACTGAATTCATAAAGGCTCTAACACGATTCGAAAAATATACTCTCCACAGCCAGTTGCAATACGCATTTCGAATAACACACACGCGCGCACGAGAGAGAGAGAGAGAGAGAGAGAGACGAAATTCCGGCAGCGAGCGGACATTCAAAACATCTGACAGGTTTACATTTATGCGGCAATCTGTATTCCGCAGACGCGAGCGGAATCAAAAAGTCATCCGCACACCGTGGCGACGAAAAAAAGAGAGGGACGAGCGTGGCCGGGGATGAGGGAAGAAGCGGGTCACTAGCGCGAATCCCCCGTGCAAAAATGCATCCAGCCATATGCGCATACGCGGCCCTCCGAGCTTCCGTTTCGATCGGCACGCGCGCGCGCACGGCGGCTGTCACCGGACCCGCTTGTTTCCGAATATTGAATAGTAATGCGAGCCAACAATACGGACCAGGATGGGGATAGAGGGGAGAGAGGACGCGCTCGTGACGCAGTTTCGAGCTGCAGCGACGCGGGCTGAATGCGACGCGCGGGACATCTCACTGACAGTTACACTAGATTTCATACATGCCCGCGCACGCACACACACCGTCCACATGTGTGTACGTGTAAGGCATGCGTGCGAGTCGTAAATTCTGGTAAGGCTGGTTAAATGTGTCGCGAGGCTGTGCGCCTGCGCGGTGACCTTTCTTCAAATTTAATGGTTTAATTTTGACATTATAATATTTAAGTCTAATTTCCATCACTGTGAAAGCGGTGTGTATAATTGTCATCACTTGAACTTAATTATTTTCAATAAGATAGTATCAGGTATGCATTCGATAGTGAGTATTGTACGGAAATTAGTTTGATCATAAAAATCAGACCATGGAATATAAGCTAACGAAAAAGACAGGAATTTATTTACGCCGGACGTTTAACTTCCTTTATGAATAATATTGAATACGCAAATCAACGGAAACTCATATGAATGAAAGCGGACGAAAGCCGAAAGTTATAAAAACGGATTGATATAATGTCTTGGCGGAACACATTATTAAGGCGGATTGTCAGCCAAGCATGCAGACGACAAGCATACACACACAGCGGGACAGTTGTATATAGGAGAAGGAGGGAGGAGGCGAGTGCGCGCGCGCTAAGGTTCTGCCCGGCCGGTGCGTGAATGCGCAATACGGGTCTGCGTTAATCAATCCGACCATTGATCAGGCCCCACAATACCTGGCGCCATAACACGCATCGCATGCACAGCCGCGACCGCGTCTTCGTCGCTTGATTCACCACCGTATATACATATGTGTTAAACGTATTAGTTGGCGCACGGTACAACATCTGCGAGCGACCTTTTGTTTAGTCATCGAGTTTTGGATTCTTCGCCATCGCGGTTAAAGCTGTACGCGTATATAATAATGCAGACTAACCGAATTAATCGCGCGTATATGCAAATAGTCGGTGATTATAATGTTATGTGTATATCAACGGGGTCGGGGATGCGCTGTGCTTTAGCGTCGCTGTGTTTATTTGAATGACGATGATATGTCGATTTTAGTGGGAATTTAATATCTGACGTTAAATGAAAATGTCTAATTGATTTGGCTCCATGCTGCTTGAATTTAAGATGATAGGATTCATTAGAGCGCGTCAAATAAAGAGGGAAATTAATAACGCGTAATTATGTGTATCATATAGATCGATATTTGCGTCACGGTTTGGGTTATAATGAGGAACAGTTTCTGCACAATTTAGGTAACATATTTTCTTTGTGCTTTTTATTATTTATGACGTGAAGATGTTACTTTTGTGAATATATGAACCAATTAATTGGACGAGATAAATAGAATAGGACAGTGACGTTACATTTAACGATGAAAATTTTAGTGACATCAATAACTCAGAACCCAACCGCTCGCTCAGCTCTGCAAAGTATTATAATAACCTCCTCGTTTTAACGTTCAGAGAATCGCGGGGGAGTATTAAAGCCGGCTTTTAGCTAGCGGATGACAGGCATTTACGCGGTATAACGCAAGAGGTTTTTGGTTGGACGGATATCTTATTGGGAAGGGGGGCCGGGCTGGTCTGGCTGGCGGGCGCGAGCGAGCGAACGGACTGATGCCGGGAGAGGGGGGCGCAATAGGAAAAGGGATGAAGGGCTTACACTGACACGTTAAGCTTCGGGGATCTCTGTCTCGCTTTCCCTCTGTCTTGCGCCGTTGCCGCGGACGCCAGCTCTCGGCTGCACTGTCCGTCCGTCCACCTGTCCATCTACGCGCGCGATAGACGAGTGATGCGCGCGAACGGCCGCCGCACGCGTAGGTATAGCTAGGAAGCTAGATAAAAGCGTCGCGGACGAAAGGAGGGGTAACCACCGGACGAAAAGAGATAGTACGAGTGAAAAGTTTTGATTAATTTTGTGAGATTTGCTGGTTTACACGAGCCGAAGGGATTATATATAAAAGTTTATATTTTTTTTAAAGGTCAAATAGACATGTCCATTAAGCTAGCACCGCCACTAACGACTGCAACTATGAAAACTATACCATAATTTGTTGCTAATTTGTTACGCAAACCCCGAATTTGTTGCTCCAGTCGTTTCCGAGATATCCTGCGGCGGTGCACTGATAGAAAGAAATATTTGAGGCAAATGCGCGATTCATTTGAATGTCGATTTTTTCATAGTATTTGAGCCAAATGAATAATTCTTAAGAGTTATAAAATATTCATTAATAGTTAATGCGCGATTACTTTTTGTAACCGTCACGTTTCTTTACTGTAAAGCAACCATTTCTTAACTATTAATGAGTCACTTTGACGCTCGAAAAAATAGTTTATATGGATATATTACTGTTAATTTTATTCAATTTAATAATAAAAAAATAAATAATTATTAATTCACATCAATTACTGTAAAAAATTAAATAATTAAAGACATAGACGCATAAAACAGTATATACAAAGAAAAACGTATGTTATGACGGTCGCGCTCTACATTGCAGTCAAAATGGCTGGAGTCGTCGGGTAGGACAGCAAAGGTTCGAAATTGCCCAAGTGCTCCGGTAAAAATATAACATGCCTAACTTCAGCGAACCTATAGGTTAGCCTTTCTTCTCAGTGTCGTGCGTTATAAGTGAGAGAGAGAGAGAGAGAGAGAGAGAGAGAGAGAGAGAGAGAGAGAGAGAGAGAGAGAGAGAGAGAGAGAGAGGGAGAGGGAGAGGGAGAGGGGGGGGGGGAGAGAGAGAGAGAGAGAGAGAGAGAGAGAGAGAGAGAGAGAAAGAGAGAGAGAGAGAGAGAGAGAGAGAGAGAGAGAGAGAGAGAGAGAGAGAGAGAGAGAGAGAGAGAGAGAGAGAGAGACAGAGAGAGAGAGGGAGAGGGAGAGAGAGAGAGAGAGAGAGAGAGAGAGAGAGAGAGAGAGAGAGAGAGAGAGAGAGAGAGAGAGCTGGCAACGTGCTGTGGGGTTTGGTTAGAAAGCCGAAAAGCGTACGAAACCCCTGGTGACTTAATTTTGATGTCCCTTGTATTTATACTGATGAGGTAAATATTCATAGTTAAATAATATTCATTTATCCTTAACGAACCATTTCTTAACAGTTAAGAAACGGAGTCATTACAGTTGAAATTTTTGAAGTACTTGCGGCGACTGATCCATTTCCTAACTGTTAATTCACAGGCATTTGACTGAATTCAAGTACATATTCGTTAACAGTTAAGCCGGCGACTTTGGGTCAAATGAACCTTTCTATCAGTGTGTTAGCTTAAGACTTAAACTAGCACCGCCACAGCTGTAACTTTTGAACGACGAAACATTTTTTAACGGGACAGGTGGCATAATTTGTTGTTAATTTGTTGCTTAAAGATAGGCTAGGTCCCGAACCTCGAAAAACAAAATGGCGCCTATGGGCGTTACCAGGCCATCCCTCGGCTTACGTATTTTTTTTAAATCACGAATAATTCAACAAACAACTATTGGATATTTGGTTGCTAATCTGTTGCTAATTATTTACGCCAATCCTGATTTTGTTGCTCAAGCCATTTTCCAGATATCGTGGGGGCGTTACTTTAAAATTTGAGGTAGCACCGACACAGCTGTAACTTTTGAACGACGAAACATTTTTTGACGGGACAGTGGCATGATTTTTTAACTATTTTACTCTTTGTTTTGCGGATGTAAAATGCCAGTTTCATACACCCGGGGGCGTAAAAAAACTGGCGTTTTATGCCTGCAGACCGAGGAGTAAAATCGAGTCATTTTACGCCTACTGTATCAAATAGTATATTGTGTGCCAAGGGCGTAAAGTAAGTCTTTTTAGACCGAAGACGAGTACTGCAACCACACGAGGTCAAAAAATCCACTTAGACCTTGGTGCACACCATATTTTTTGTACCGCAAATATAGATTTTTGCGTTTTTTCAAAATATCGATGATTTTCTTAAACAATCTTGAAAACTCCATTCAAAAACGACAGCGGGCGCTTTCCGATTTTTTACCGCCCGCTAGCAGCGGGCGCTTTTCAGTTTTTACCACCCGCTACTGCGAGCAGCGGGCGCTTTGCGATTTTTACCGTCCGCTACGGCGAGCAGCGGGAGCTTTTCAGTTTTTACCGCCTGCTGGTCGACAAGCGGTCGCTTTCGGCTCTATTAATAGGTTCAAAAAACGCCAAAATCGTACTTGCGGTACAAAAAAATATTGTTTGCATCTCGGGTGTAATGCTTTCCGTTCTTGTGTGTTTGCAATACACTGGGCGATCACAACTCTGGGCGTAAAACTCTATTTTACTCTGTGAATACAAAAACTACTATTTAATCATATAAACGAAATATTTTGTTGCTAATTTGTTGCAGGGTTGCATATTTTGAATTTTTTTCATCGAGAAGTCTAAAAGTACACAGTGTTCTCGGTCTTGATCGCAATCGAGTCCGAAAAGACTTTGCACTTTTGGATTTGACTAGCATCAAGTCCAAAAACACTCTGCACTTTCGGACTTGATTACAATCAATTCCAGGAGTGCAACGTGTTTTCAGACTTGATTATAATCAAGTCCAGAAGTGGAAAGTATTCCAAAAGTCCGAAGTGTTTCTGGACTTGTTGAGAAATATAGTATCTCAGGGACTCAAGTACTTGTAATCCTGATTTGTGGCTTTAAGACAGGCTAGGTCTCGTAACCGGTAGTTGTAGGAAAGCGCCCTACAGAGATTTTTGAATACCTCATACTACCGGATTTTGTAAATTACTAGGAAATATTTTGGTCCTAATTTGTTACGCTAATTGCTACGCTAATTTTTTCGTTGTTGCTCGATCTGTAGCCTTCAGATATTGATACGGTGCTGCCTCAAGACCTATCTCAGCACTGCGATAGTTGCAGCAGTGGGACGAAAAAGCATTATTAATTAGTTATTAAAACAGATTATTTTGTTGCTTATTTATTGCTAATTTTTTGCACCATTTGCAACTCTCTTGGTGGAGCTTTTGCTGAGATATCGAAGCGACGTTGCTTTTTAATTTAACTCAGCACCGCCATGGGTGTAACTATTGAACAAAAAAACAATTTTATATCGTTGATAGGGCAGATTATGCTACTATTTTTTTGTTTATTTGTTACACTATCCGCGAATCTGTTACTTTTGCGTTTTGAGTAATTTTTTACTTTGAAATATTATTTACCTAGATTATTTTGGAATATACCACTCTTGAGTCTGCAACCACGGAAAAAATCGCTACCAATTCATTGGTGCTTAACTTCCTCAGCTTTATTTTACTTTTCCATGATATTAATTATAATTAATGTAATTATTAATACCAAAAAGTTACGGATAAGAAAATTTTATCAAAATTTTACATACCGTTCATGGCCTCATTAGACATGCGGAAAGCTTTCGACTCGGCTACCTTTGAGATCATAGAGGAAGTCTTGGAAACCAAAGGCATTCCTGAGCCAATGGTCGACTATGTTCTGAAAATATATAACGGAAGTAAAACTACCATTCTACAAGATGCTGGGTGAGAATCCGCGAGAATTCATCCCAAATGCGGAGTGAAGTAGGGCGACCCGTTGTCCTCCTACATTTTCAATTTCGTGATCGATGAGCTACTGAAGAGGATCGCCCCAGAAATAGGGGTGGATATCGATGGCATGAAGGTAAACGTCATGACTTTCGCAAACGACTTGGTGACTTGGTGCTAGTTGCCTCAACTGTGGCAGAACTTCAAACACTCATCGATATTACGGCGGACTTCCTTTATACTTGTGGGCTGGAGGGCAATGCAGGGAAATGCGTGACCGTAAGGATAATGAATGTGCCCAAAAAAATGAAGACGGTGGTGGATCAAAAGTGTTCATTTAAGATCAGAGCAACCAAGATGCCTACCCTAAAGCGGTCAGACAACTGAAAATACCTGGATCTGTATTTCACTCCGCAGAGCAGAGCGATCGCCAAAGAGAGCAGCTAGACGCCAAGATCAGTCTAATAACCAAAACGCCTCTGAAGCCGTACCAGCAAAGGTGGGCATTGTGAGTAATAATGTTACCATCTATCATTTACCAGCTAACATTGTGCAAGACTACCATGGGCTATTTAAGGTAGCTCATGCGGGCTAGTAGACCTAAAGCTATGAAATTTTTTTACAAAGATTTATTTACACATTCCAATCTTAAAACGGATATAACAGGAAAAAGGATTCTTAACATAACGGAAAAAATTTTTATTACAAAATTTCCAATGTTGCAAAAGTAGATTTTCTCCACTAAAAAAAATTCAATAAGTATTTATAATCTTTTTTAGTTTTCATTTAATTTTAACTTGCGAGGTCTCATTTTCTTCCTTGTTCAATTTTACGTGGAGGTACCCATATCAAAATTGGAAAATTTCCAAAACCTGCTAAGTTATATGCAATTGCTTATAAGATTCAGTGATAAATCTACAAACCTGCAGCCTTTGAGTACGTTCCATTTGGAAAGATGTGGTACCTTGGGAAGAAGAACCTGCTCCTAAACGAGCAGAGGGTACCATGGATGAAACCAGAGAAATTGGTGACCTACTTGGGAGCCAAGATTTCCCCATGAAACGGCTTACTCAAAGGCTTTGAAATTACTCGCTCGAAGAAGCCATCCGTCTTGTTCGAAGACTTCCTCTTAAGCCCATACAGAAAGTGCACTTCCTACGGACTTACATCCTGTCGAAGTACACCTATAGGCTTATAGTGGCTACACCGTCGAGGAATATCTTACGATAAATTGACCAGGTCATTCGAAATCAAGTAAAGGAGATCCTTCATCATCCAGCTCCGATCAGCAGTAGTTTCCTCAACACGCTGAGACGGGATGAGGGCCTGCTCGAAATCGAAAAGATGGTTCTTATAGCCGCCTTGCGTGTTGGGTTGAAAGCGAGAGAATCATCAGCCCTGGTCACTCGGGAGACCATGTCTTCGGGAGAAGCAGAACAAAAGCTTGCTTTATACGCTAGAGGTCTAAGAATGATTGCCCCCTGCCTCTACAAGAGCTAGATCAGTTCAAGCAGAGGCTGCGCCACAGTTATGTCAAGCAATGGGCAGAGAAAAAGTGGCAGGGCCAGGAAGTCGAGGACTTTGCTGGCGACCCAGTTGGCAATAAATGAGTTGAGTAATCTTCTCAAGCTGTCTAGGGTGATTGCTGCCATGAAAATGCACACCAACACTTACGCAACGTGTGCTTTGATGAAGATTGTGGATGAATACGTCAATCGGAATTGCCGCCTATACAATGGGGCGCGCGAGACTCTTCGTCACATTCTGGGCAAATGCTCGGTGATCAAGAAAAAGCGCATAAAAAGACATAATGATATAAAGGGTCTGCTGAGGAATAGTCTGGCCAAAAAACATCATGTGCTGGACGAACCTAATATCAGAGCCGAGGGACAGAGACTCCCGACCTTGTTGTGAAAACAAATAAGGGAGAGATACAAGTACTCGACGTAACAGTTCGGTACGAGCACAGAGGCTACCTAGACCAAGGCTATGATGAGAAGGTATCGAAGTATACGTGTACACTAAGCACTTTCAAAAAAGATCTTCACGCAAGCGGTCCAGCAGAAGTCCTACTTATTGTACTCGATTCCAGAGGACAGATGGGATACCATGAAAGGTGTTGGTTGCATATAAGACAGCAGGACGGTGGCCATGGAAGTTGGAATCCGCTAAGGAGTGTGTAACACCTCACCTACCGAAGCAACTAGCCCTAAAAATGGATGGCGCTGAACGTCGCGCCTATACTCGGCCGTGAACGGCAAGGGTGCACTGAGAGACTTTCGGGGTAGCTGGTACTCTTCAAGTCTAGATGGAGCTCTGAACCGTGGGGTTAGGCGCTACACTTCTCATTGATCTGATGAGTAGTGGTTACTCAGATTCGGTATAGCCACTGCGCTGATCTGTGTGCGCGTGACCTAACCTCTCGGAAAAGAGTACGGAGCGCGCCGAAAACGTGCAACTGTTACTCGCTTCGGAGTACTTACCACGCCGAATGGCGGCGCTGCTGTTGCTCGGTGTGAAGGTTAGAACCTACTCGGAAAGTTTTTCAGTGTGGCGGCGAGCGGCGATGCTCATTGTCATGAAGTCCTGATGAATAGGAGGATGGTGCCGGTGTGCGCAGAAGGGTCTGGGAGTGAGCCTGCCTGGAGCCGCCGTCGGTGCAGATCTTAGTGGTAGTAGTAAATACTCCAGCGAGGCCCTAGAGAACTGACGTGGAGAAGGATTTCGTGTGCACAGTTG